>JALHLI010000007.1:10429465-11034465 GCA_023349425.1 Anthopleura sola | reverse complement strand
TTTCTAGACTGACTATTCTATTAAGGGTTTTGACGAGACTGGTAGGAGCCACAGGGTTAAAGCTAGGAAACAAAAGAAATATCAATAGGTGGGTGGATGGAAAATGAAAAATAGGTGGATGGGAAAATGAATGGGGTAGATAAATGAAATGGGTGAGATAAATGGATGGGATGGAGGATGGATGGAAGGATGGGTGGATGGAATGAAAAGTTGGAATATTTGAATGGGAGGGATGGATTGAACATATAGAAAGATGAAATGGGTGTGATGGGTGGATAGGATAGAAGATGGATAGAATGATTGGTTGTTGGAAGGGTTGACAGATGGATAGAAGGACAGTGGATGGGATGGATAGTTGGTATATTTGAATGGGATGGATGAAATTGATGGATGAAAAGGATAGTTGGGATGGATGGGTGAATAGAAGGATAGATAGATGGATGAAAGAATGAATGGATGGGATGGATGGATAAAAACAATGTTTTCTACCTGACTGCAGTTACTCCAAGACTCTGTTGTTCATTCTTAGGTAATAGACGATGTACATTGGATTCTTCATGATGACTGTCTGATATTATCAAGACTACAGGACTACGGCCTGTCTGTTTATATATCCTATAACAGATAAGACAGCGGTCAAACTCTATAAAAATAATATTATTTGGGCAAATTCTCTCTTACATCAAAACTTCATGAAGTTTTCTTGCATCTTTGAAAAATATATTTGGTAAGTCCTGAAGAGCAAATTGGAAGAAAAAATGTAAGAAGAGGGGACTTACTGCAACATGTTACAGAAATATAAATGAAACAAAGGAATAGGAAAGTAAAGAGATAGAAATAAGAAAGAACGCAAAATTAAAATAACCTCAATTAAGATAATTTTCTTGGGTGTTGCTTGATTTTTAGATCCAAATATTGATAATGTTGGGTATTTATTTGCACGTAGCAGGAATTCCTGGAATAGTGAAAGCTGTGATTGTGATGAAACAAACTTGGGGGTGAAGGACTGGCTGCTGCTAAAATCAAAACCTGCAAAAAGATACAATAGTGTTAGGATCAACATTACAAGTATGGGAGAAATGGTAAACAGTGTTCAAAAATACTATTATCATGTCATAATCAATGGTATCATCATCATCATCATCATCATCACCAGCATCATCACCATCATCATCATCATCACCATCATAATCACCACCACCACCATCTTCATCACCAGCATCATCATCATCACTTGCATAATCACCATCACCATCACCATCACCATCACCATCACCATCATAATCATCACCACCACCATCTTCATCATCACCATCATCATCACCAGTATCATCATCACCATCATCATCACCAGTATTATCACCATCATCATCATCTTCATGACCAGGATCATCATAATCACCATCACCATCACCAGCATCATCATAATCACCATTACCAGCATCATCATCATCACCATCATAATCACCACCACCACCATCTTCATCACCAGCATCATCATCATCACTTGCATAATCACCATCACCATCATAATCATCACCACCACCATCTTCATCATCACCATCATCATCACCAGTATCATCATCACCATCATCATCACCAGTATTATCACCATCATCATCATCTTCATGACCAGGATCATGATAATCACCATCACCATCACCAGCATCATCATAATCACCATTACCAGCATCTTCATCATCACCATCATCATCACCAGTATCATCATCACCATCATCATCACCAGTATTATCACCATCATCATCATCATCTTCATGACCAGGATCATGATAATCACCATCACCATCACCAGCATCATCATAATCACCATTACCAGCATCATCATCATCATTATCACCATCATCATCACCATCATCATCATCACCACCACCACCATCATCATCATCATCAATATCACCAGCATCATCATCATTATCTTCATTAATCAACAAGTGATTGGAATTCTACAGTATGTAGAAGTCTTACAAAGGGAAGAGTTACATGTATCACCCATATGATGGATCACTATCTTACCTTCTGTCATAGCTGGTATCAAGGGATTAGTCCATTCCTGTATCTCAAACCCCAGTTCTGTACTCAGAGCATGTATTGTAGCAGTTTTTCCAGCACCAACTGGTCCAGTTAGTAGTAGAATACCATTGGACTAAAAGTGAGCAGTAAATTTAACAATATTCAGCTCAATCACATTCTACTTTTGATTACTATCAATAATGCCAAACAAACACTATCTTCTGGCAATGTCATAGTTTTGATCTTCACAGTATGTCTTTTGGTAGAATATAAAATAAATCTGTCCTTTAATCAAAACATAGGCTCTGCCCCTTATAGGCCTCCCTCTCTTCCCCCTCCAAAGTCCCCTCCCCTCGCCTTCCTAGTCCCCTTCCCCAATGGAGTCTCTCCCCCCTGCTACCACTTTGCAGGCTAAGCATAAATGAGGAACAAAAATACAAGCATGTTAACTACCTTTGTGCATAAATTCTCCAACAGCCATGAGCGAACTTCTTCTATCTTCTTTTTATGGACTGCAAGTTCTGACTAAAATAGTAAAAGTTCCAAACATTTATCAACCTGGAAAATAATATCCTAATAGACAAATCTTACTACCAACACAGGTAGAGTGCAAATTCCACTTATCACTTTGCATTCACTTGACTTTATATTCCTGAAGGAAATGTAAATGCGAAGTAAGTGCAATCACACTCCACCTGTTCTTGTATTATTTGTGCTTTACCTCAGATGTTGGTCTGTACTTATCAATCCAAAGTTCTTCATCCTTAATGCTCTTTTTAGTATTCTGATTATTGCCATCTGAAACATAAGAATTATTCTGTGATTACTAATAATTAATTACTACAATATCATAAAGGTGTGTTACAATAGGCAATGTGCATCAAAGCTCACAAAGCACTCTGGGAAAGCGAGTTCTTTAAAAATGTAACAGGGAAATCAAAGGAGCTATCAGAAAAAAAATTACTCTGTTATTTTCGTCTGCTGAAATCCTTTTATTTTCATAGAGAATGTTGAAGGAAAAATTATCAGATGGATTTTTAGAGGAGCCAAATAAGCGTAAGAACTCACTTTCCCATCATGCTTTGTGCTAGAATTTCGAGCTCATGCATATTGGCTATTCTTGATAAGCTCCAGCTATGTTACCTGTGACTGATGTTGACACATCACTCTGTTGACTCTTCTTTATCTTTGATGGAACTGCACTGGATGAACTGAGTTCTTCAAACCCACCAAAGGATGATGATATCCAGCCTTTTTGATTCTAAGAATTAAACAATACATCCAGCTGAAATTCAACGTCAAATGATATTCTTTGGTACTGTAGATGTCCAAATGCAACCTATCTTTCATAATTTATTATGAAAATTAAGTGATTAATAAAGAAATAGATATTCCAGTGTAGGTTATTGGCTTGGGATTCTCTTTCAATACCTTTGAAGAAGGAAATGATGACGTGATAAGGGATTTATTGGTTTTCCCTTGTGAAGATTTTGTTGGCTGCGAACTTCTTCCTGTAGAGATAAGATTGATCTGTAGTGATAAGTTATGCTTTGATTTAACCCTAGATCAGGCTGCCTTATTTTGTCTCTTTGAAAATTGAACCATTGGGATAAGATTTCATGGTCTATTTTTTTCAGAGTCATATAAAAAGCATGGTACTTGCATGCAAGACACACTTGTTTATGAAGGATCCCCTTTCCCCAATATATCCCATGATGCATCATGTCAACTGGTAATGCTGTAAATTCTACTAAGAAATTATTACTAGAGCAAATTTCATATGACTTGTGAAAAATGCATGGGAAGGACACAATAAACTATGATTGTAACAATGCCATGCCATGCAATGCGATGGTTCAGAGGACATCATCAATGCCGTATCATGACCATACCATTGTTGTAACTTTTCACAGCCATATAAAATCTATTGCACACAAATACCTGCTGTAACTGATTTCTTTTTTCTTGTCAAACTGTGAAAACAGAGAAAAAGTTATATCAAAAGTTTGGCAAACACTTATATTTTGAATTGATAGAGTGCAAACAGTAAGCTTATATCCGTGAAATACGAATACTAAATACCACAAAATAGTGCTAATCAAACCACAATAGAAAACAATATAACTTGTATAAGATTGTAATCTTTAGTATAACTAATGTTGTACGGATATACTGTTTGCACTCTATCACAATAATTTACGAGGAATTTAGTGAAGACAAATGCTGTCAAAATAAGACCAACCTGGTTATTTTCGAAGTCTGTGTGGCACTTAGAACAGGCGAGTTTATGAGCCAGTCATCATCATCATCACTATCAATGACAAGAAATGATGGCTTCTCCAAAGGTTGACTCTATAAATACAATAACACAGCATCACTTTTAACAAGTCTTGAAAAACCCTGGGTTTACGACCATTAAGATGGCTCCAACTTCCAGGAAATGCAATGTTTCAGAAAAAAATGTTTCATAAATTAATAAAACTAATAACAAACCATGGCAAGGTTGAGCTCATACTGCTACAAATGTAGTTATTATCTATTTAACCTAGTCATTACGGCTTTTGAAATAGTGGTCATTTTTCTAAATATCATTTTTTCAAAACCAACCCTCTTGCCGCCATCTTGTTGTATGGCTTTACAATTCAATACGTGATCGTAATAAGTCAATAACATCTCGTAAAGGCTCGAATATCTTCGACGTTTCCACGAATGTAAAACGGAGATTAGCCGAGTGTGGAGATATCTCAAGCGGAACAGAGCGCGGAAAGAGCGGAACTAAAGTCGCGTGACGTATTTCCGTTCAACAAGGGAGTTCAGTGACGGTATTTCCGATGACTTTGGGCAAATTTCTTCATTCTTAGTTTCGAATTTCGTGAGGAACCAACTCCTAAAACATCTCACCCCAGAAGACGTGCGAAATCTCAAGGAAGAGAAGCTTTGAAGGTCGTGATTTTAGTCCAATCCGCTTGACGTCGATTGGTGAACGGCTGTTCTTTTTAAATATGTGCAAGAAGACATGGCGAAGCTCTTTGACAGCCAGTTGTCCTCAAATATTTTTGGCTTTTCTGGCGTTCAGCCATTGCATGATTCATATCGCTGGTAAGTGTGGTAAATTTAGCATGATCAAGGCTTTATTGTATATTCTAAGGATGTTTGATTGCTATATGATTGTTGTGTTATGTTCTTTTGTATACAGCTTGTCTCCAGCGTGGTAATAAGTCCATCCTTCTTTTGTATTCTATATAAACGCGTGTTATACCTATCCTTTTCTCTTTAAATCAAAGTTTAGGAATACCAGTACACCCTCACTCAGTTGGATACCATCGCATGTTAAGATTTTGAACAACTTTCTTTCATAAAATTCCAAAACTTCGAGAAAATGTCAGTCATTCTGTCTGAAAGTAATCTGAAGATGCAAATTGATTGTTCTTTTTAGATTTCTTTCTATAAATACTTCTTCACGGCCAGAGATAATGATAATTGACAATTCAAGTGCATTTATAAAGTATATGATATTGCTTCGACAATACATGAGATGTTCCTAAACATAGTTTACTATTTGAATGGAAACCAGCGTGGGTAAGCTTAAGCTTATATTTAAATATCTTTGTAGTGTACAAACCTGATATCAATAACATATAAGCTTATTATTATTATATTAACCATTCCTGTTACTATTATTACTAGATAATTTTGCACTCAACCTTGTGTTATTTTGGGCCATTACTGTCAAGTATATAAGTCGTCTCTCTGACAGACAGATAATTCCCAAGGCAGTCTGATTCATTCATCCGTTACTCGCTTCATACATTCACGTACGAAATGCTAATATTGTGGGGTTTCCCTCGATAACCTTATTACTTTGTTCAATAATTCTTTGATTTAATCTCTACGTATGAGCTCCGTTTTTACCATTGTGGAATCGCTAAAACATGAATGTGGTTCATATATTTCTCATGATCAAGAGCCACTAGATAAGGTATAAATGATATATACACAGGTCTATCCATAGATTAAAATGCTCAAGACATAATATTATGTCTCAGTCAAGTATACAATGACTTATTGTGGTTTTATAAATATTCACAGTATGATAAAACTTTTTTTAGTTTATGACGAGGAGTCTTATTGTACATGCATTGGTTCTTATTCTATGTATTGGTATAACTCATAGTTTTTCTTCAGTGGTTGAAAAACCACTTAAACTGCAGCATCTTTGCATGTGGGCTGTGGGCTTTCATTTTCTTTAGAACAATAAGAATTCAGCACACTCCCATTACAGCATGCTGTTTGAATTATTGCCACATTGGACTTTCACTTGTAGATAATAATCTGGTTTTGCCAGATAACCTGTCTCCACAGGAAATCTCTCAAACGTACTGCAGATCAACAGGAAATAGCACGATTTATCATTTGTGTTTTGTATATTTCGTATGGTCAAAACATATCATTCTTGTATGTTTTCTGTACATGTGTAGCCATATGGCTAAAAACTATGTGGACTATAGTAGTTAGTGGGTTAATTTATGAACTGTTGATGTATATATCATTTATATCCACTTTGCATAATTTTTGTAAATGTCTTCTTCATGCTTTATGCTAAGTTTTTAGCTGTCTGGATATTCGTAATGTATATATATATATCCACATGGGGTATGGGTATGTGAGTATGTGAGGGCAGGGGTATCTGACATGTCTATGATTATGCTTAGCTTAGCGTGATACAATTTGTAGTAATTCGATTAGTAAGAGTTATTAGATTTACTAATGATTACAGCATTGATCTGCCCAACTTGATTAATACCTTTCTTTCATAAGAGAACATTTTTAATGGTAAGTTCAAAAGGTTACTGACCATGTTTACAATGATCCATTAAGGCAGAGATAATACTCTTACAGCTAACTTGTTGGTCATGCCTCTAGCTATAGTCTGGAAAGGAATTCTTGAAGGAATCCATGTGTTAATTCTTTGAAACACGTTCGTAATTCACTGTGCATGTCCTACCTTAATTGTGTTCACTGAAATGTATGATATGTATAGTACTTCATTACCAAGACAGCTGGCTTTATTTCTAGATTAAAATTGATATTCTTATCCCCAAAAGAAATATTTTCTTGATTTTTGGTTTGTGTCTCTAGCTTAGTCATAAAAATATGCACAATTGGCATGATTTGTATAGGGTTACTATTAATATTACACAGAGTAATCTAGGCCTTTCTAGTTCAAATTAAAATTTAAAGTTGGTTTTTGTGAAGGGAGGAAAACCTAGAGAAAAATCCTTGAAGCACAGGAGAGAACCAACAAGCAGCTCTATCAATCGATCTACTAACATACAACGTCACTGAGTCTGGGATTCAAACACAGGTCATTATCACTACTATGCCACCCATGCAGCCTCCCCATGATATAGATATAGTCCTGCACGATTTATAGGTGATAATTTCTTAATGCAACTATTTAACTAGTGTATTAACTAATATATTATTTAATTTTGATCAATTATAACACATCTGCTGTGTAGTAGAATAATAAAATTTCAATGCACACATTTTTTTCTGCAAATTTTGTTACGATATGCTCATTTATATTAGGGATTAGGGTTTTTCCTGATTTCTAATCTGGAAGTGATAATAATTTAATGGGATGTGTTTCTAATAATAAATAGACTGAAGCTGACCTTCAGAGATAACATGCCAGCAAAACCAACTGGCAAAGAGACAAGTTAATTGACAATAATATTATTAATGGTGAAAATGAAAAGGCTGATGCTCATGGTTGTGATTTGTTGCCAAGTGAAACTTAAGCATAAGTGTTTATATGTTGTACATCAGAGATGTAGAGAATATATACATACATAAAGGGACAAGTTGATTGACAATTAATGGTGAAAATGAAAAGGCTGATGCTCATGGTCGTGATATGTTGCCAAGTGAAACTTATGCATTATATGTACTTATATGTACATCAGATGTAGAGAATACGAGTTGATTGACAATTAAGACCTGAAAAGAAAGGACTGATGCCTGTGGTTGTGAAATGTTGCCAAGTGAAACTTATGCATTATACGTATTTATATGTACATCAGATGTAGAGAATACGAGTTGATTGACAATTAAGACTTGAAAAGAAAGGACTGATGCCTGTGGTTGTGAAATGTTGCCAAGTGAAACTTATGCATTATACGTATTTATATGTACATCAGATGTAGAGAATACGAGTTGATTGACAATTAAGACTTGAAAAGAAAGGACTGATGCCTGTGGTTGTGAAATGTTGCCAAGTGAAACTTATGCATTATACGTATTTATATGTACATCAGATTTAGAGAATACAAGTTGATTGACAATTAAGACTTGAAAAGAAAGGACTGATGCCTGTGATTGTGAAATCAAGTGAAACTTATGCATCATACGTATTTATATGTACATCAGATGTAGAGAATACGAGTTGATTGACAATATAAGACTTGAAAAGAAAGGACTGATGCCTGTGGTCATGAAATGTTGCCAAGTGAAACTTATTCATATGTATATTTATATAAATATGTACATCAGATGAGGAGAATATAATACAGCTATTTCAAAAACGTTGAAGGGGTGAATTGCAAATGTTGAATGGCAATCAGTGATTTGCAGTTGCACAGCACCAGCCTGCGGGCAAATCTCAAAAAAGTTCTTCATATTTATCTCTTGAATACTAAACAATGCCATCAAAGGTTTTCACTGAACGATGCAGGCATAGCTATTTAGGAAATGATTATGAAGAAATTATTATTGCACCACAGTTCCTTATGGTCGTAAAATCGCCAGGGAAAGGAAGAGGGGGAGGGGAGGGGGAGAAACATATGGAACATACTATAAGAGGTCATTCTCCACCACTAATACCATGTGCTGCACCATCCACTTTGAGCATGATTATGGCTGTTAACTTTATTTTAATTCTATTTCTTGTGGAATTGCAGCTGCATCATGTGGAGGGTACAAAAATGGAACAAGTGGCAATATAAAAACTCCAAACTACCCTCAAAACTACCCGCACAAAGCAGATTGTTCATGGAGTATCTCCGTACCCAAGGGTTACATACTTAAACTGACATTTCAACATTTTATAACTGAAAGAAACTTTGGTTGTACAAGTGACTATGTAAGGGTTTTTGATGGGAGAGATGAGAATGCAAACCCTCTTGGCAAATACTGTGGAGGAATGCGTGAATTTCATGTCGTTTCAACATCTAATCATTTGGCAATCAGGTTTATCTCTGATCAGTCAGTATCATTCAGTGGGTTTAGAGCTAAATATATTGCCATAAAACCAGGTTAGTACTCCAATATGCATTAAAGTCAACGAACTTCAGGCATGAACACGTAACTTGTAGATTACAAATAATAATCGAATATTCAAAATAACAATCGAATATTGAAAAGAATATTTGAACATTCAAAAAAATATTCAAATCTTCAGATTGTCGGACGTCATACTGTACATGGAAACGGTGAATGAACTCCTTTCGATTTCAAATCTTACATCTTTATATGACTGGGATATTGTGAATCTACGAATGTTCATTTTAATCTACGAATATTCGTTTGAATCTACAAATATTCGTTTGAATCTATGAATATTCATTTGAATTTACGATTATTCA
Organism: Anthopleura sola; assembly: GCA_023349425.1. NCBI lineage: Eukaryota > Metazoa > Cnidaria > Anthozoa > Actiniaria > Actiniidae > Anthopleura > Anthopleura sola. The sequence continues at coordinate 11,024,788 of JALHLI010000007.1, read as the reverse complement.
TTTGAATCTACGAATATTCATTTCAATCTAAGAATATTCAATTGAATCTATGAATATTCATTTCAATCTACGAATATTCATTTGAATCTATGAATATTCAACTGAATCTACGAATATTCATTTCAATCTACGAATATTCATTTGAATCTATGAATATTCAATTTAATCTATGAATATTTATTTTATCATTCGGACAATCGTAAAAAATGTGTCCATGCCTGAAGTTCGTTGACTGTAAAAATAATTTGATTTCTTAGCTACTTGATTGCATAACCCCAAGCTTGCTTGAAATAATTTAGCAGCCATGTTGCAAGCATATGATGACCATTTGTTGGCCATTAGGTAGTATTTTTTCTTTAGAAACTGTCAGCCACACAATGACTGGGTGTCAGTGGACTGTAGATGGAGTAACAGTGAGATGTTGACTGATCATGCATGACAGACAGTCAGCAGGTCATGCTGTTCATCTGTTTTACCTATATCCCTAACATGCAGAATTCTAATTTGATCTGACTTTGCTTAGAAAAGTTTAAAAGGTTATTATGTATCCCTCCTTAAATAAAGGTAATTGTATTGTATTGTATTGTATTGTATTTTTATTGTATTGTATTGTATTGTATTGTATTGTATTGTATTGTATTGTATTGTATTGTATTGTATTGTATTGTATTGTATTGTATTGTATTGTATTGTATTGTATTGTATTGTATTGTATTGTATTGTATTGTATTGTATTGTATTGTATTGTATTGTATTGTATTGTATTGTATTGTATTGTGATTATTCTCAAGTTCATTTTCACCTTTTTATAGTTTCTACGCCATCTATTGCATCAACTTTACTAATAACAACCAAGAAGTCCAAAATATCTACAACTAAAGCTGCAGCTACAACAACAGCCCTTCCAACAACAGCCCTTCCAACAACAGCCTCCACTACAAAACCAACCACAGTCAAAACTGTTAAAACTACAACTCAACCTACAACACAGAAATTGATTCCCACCGTGCCACCCATAGCTATTAAATTTGTGAGGCCATTTGAGAATGCTACACTAATTATACCAGGTGGTGCCAGCCATAGGTTTGTATGCCAAGTCAGAGGAACAAGAAAAAATGTACAAATATTTTGGACAAAAAATGATCAGAGACTTAAACCTGTCAAAGGACATATAAAAATAAGGACACACAGGAGAAAATCAACACTTAATGTGAAGAAGATAACTAAAATGGACAGTGGTGTGTATGGATGCCATGCTAAGGATACCCTTGGGAGGCTTATTAGCATGTACGCAAAGCTTAAAGTTGAAGGTAGGTTAAGTTTGGCATTAGAACAGGTTTCATATGACTATGAAAAACTTACAACATGGACCATGCCTTGCCGTGACTTACAGTGTATGAAAACTTTTGACGTTCAGTGCAGTGTTCATGCTGCATAGTAACCATGCCATGTGCCATGAGTTTTCATTATTCATAGGAATTCTGCTCTATTTAAAGGGTAAGGACAAAATAAGATACCTCCCCACCCCACCCTTATGAATGAAATATGTTACCCTAAGAAAACCTGATTGCCATGGAGATAAGCTTGCCTATGCCATAATAGATGGACAGCTACACTGGCCAAAAAATTCTCTTTCCATATTTACTGTAAAACAAACTTCTATTCGATAGACACCTCTATAAAGCAGACACCAGGCAAGGTGCTGAAGGAGTTCGCACAATAAAGAAACCACTGTATTAATTATCAATTCCATAATTAACTTGATTTGTATTGTTGTCTAACAGAACCTGAGGAGACACCAACCCCAACAGTTGATATCAAGATGGCATTAAGTCCTAAAGTAGCAAAGGCATTGGTCACAAAATCAGTGTTAAACACCACAGCAGAGATGGGAGAGAATATAGTGTTATGGTGTGTTTATACAGGAACTCCACCAATCTCTATGAGGTATTGTAGAAACTATCTTTGTTGTTTAACGTCCATGGAAATCCTGCAAACATTGTTGACCTCGTCAAAAGCACCCAGCAACTTTGGGCAGACAAAAAAGTTACAAAAACATCTTAAGCTAACAGACTTGCACTACACAATAATGTATGGCTGTCAAACAGAGGGACATGCCAGTCTTTTGTCCAGTTGGAACAGTCTGAATCCATATAGCAACACTCCCCAACAACTGTTTACGATGTTGGGCTACCATAATCAACAATATACCTTCAAAACCAAACCACTAAGCGTCAATGTCATTCGATATTAAGAATATTAATATATTAATACAAATACTGTTGTATTCGTGTTTTAACATGGACCAGTTCACAGGTGAAGACAGAATTCATTGAACAAAGTGTATTTGAACTGTTGTTTAGGTGGATGATAGACGGACAATACTACAATGGCAGCCAAACCTACCACAAGGGATCATATTCATCTTCTTACAGGATTGTGGTTTCCAAGGAGAAAACAGTAGTGAAATGTGAAGCAAGGAATCCATACGGAGCTAGTGTGGGTTTGGGTGTGGTTCGATTGAAACCAAGTAAGTTTGATTTCACTGAGACTAGAATGGTTTTTGTGTGAATGGGAAAGGTATGGTACTGATCATGACTTACAGCACGTACACGGCACCACACGGCACCACACAACGCAAAACGGATTTTGTTTTATTGGGGAAATGATTCAAGAAATATTCGTAGCTGTAATCATAGATTTTGTACGAGGAAAACCTAACGTTACTGTAAATACAGAATTTCTAGCGAACTTCACCTAAGAATACTATTTTTTCCACCATTATGAATAGTAGAACCCAGAGGAAATCCTGCAGTCATCACCATGGCAACGTTGAATCTTACTGCAGAAAGAGAAGAGAATTTGGTTCTACGATGTTCTGCCACTGGGACCCCTCCCATGATTATAAGGTAAGGTATATGTCAGACATCACCTATATCACGGTCACGTGCTTCTTTGAACCAATCACACCATGTGATTTTATCGGCTGTCATGGTCACGCACGGCACGGTCAAAGTTAGTCACATAGGGAACAAAGTCACGTGCTACTTTAGGTGCGCAACATTGTTTTTGCAAGTTGTAAAACCAATGGATCACCAGTCCGCGCGCAATTTGTGTTTGGCCGGAAGAGCGGGGAAGGCTTCCGCTTCCGTTGACAAACAAAATTTAGTTTGGTAACACAAACATTATTTTACACTAAAGCGTTTTCGTTTTAAAAGGCATACTGTTCTATTCTTTTTGGCCTTGCGTCCACACTAAAACGATCGAAAACAGCTTGCGACAAGTTACACGATTTTTTCACCGTTTTACCGCATACCACCTTTACTTCCGGTCACACACGATCCGTCACCCAAGGCACCATCACGCGAACAAAAGCCACTAACTCAAACATTCTGGATGTTTTAGGTGGATAATTGATAAACACTACTACGAAACAACCCCAAGAAGCCGTGGAAATGTTCACACATCATCGTATGAGCTCACAGTTGATAAAGACAATACCATGGTGAAGTGTCAGGCGCAGAACCGGTTCGGCATTGATACCAAAACTGGAGTCATTACATTAAGTCCAAGTAAGTTTCATTGACGTTCGGTATTTTTATAGACCCCTTGCAGCACGTCGGAATGCAGCTCAATTTGGAGGACAAAACAATAGGTTCCAATTCTCAGAAGATTGAAATTATTTTGTTTTGTCCTCAAAATTGAGCTGCTCTGACGTCACATGCGAGGGGTCTATATGATTGGAGAAACTGAACCTAGCACGTAACTCAGCATTCAAATGGCTTCCGCTCTGAACCAATCAGGATGCACCAAAACCCGCGCAATCAAAAACGATCAAAAGATGCGAACATAACGATTGTCGGCGTATAAGACTACGTGTGAGAATGACATAAATGACAGCTTGGTTAGTCTCACACTCTCCATCGTATCGTCAAGTATCATCAAACCTCTTCACAGCACAGCATCATCACCACTCGCTATAAGCATCTGCAATACATTTTTCATAAACATTGAAGATTTGCAAGCACTCCTAAGAGAGTCAAATGACAAAGACATGTCAGCCATGTTGGTGGATGTCTTGTTAAACACCACCAACATGGCCGCGATGACGTAACTTGCAATCAAAGAATATATTCTCTGCTCTTTCTTAACATTTTTTTTTGAATGATTGATGTTCAGGTGTTGGAGCACGAGAAGCCAGTCCATGGGACTCGTTCAAACCAGGTCATAACATGTTTTATATAGTCCTAGCATGCGGTGCTGTGGTCCTGGTACTGGTTCTCCTGGGTATAATCTGTTACCGTAAGAACTACGCCAACAACAAGTACAGGGTCCCTACACCAGTCAGCCTGGAGCAGCTCACCAAGAACCCGATATTTGAAAGGAACAGCAATGTATATGTGAACCCTAGGCTGGAGAAATGGGATGTACTTAGAAATAACATAGAATTCATTAAAGACATTGAAGATGGTAAGTTGAAAGAAACTGGCATCATTCACGCTTTTCATTCATGTATTTCCTGTGTCTTTCTCAATACATCTTAAAATTTCTCCCCACGCCTTTCCGACCCTCTCCATTTTTCTTTTTATCCTTTCCCTTTCCCGCCCATCTTTTCTCATTCCTTTTCCAATGGGACATCTATGCGTGCTTTAGAAAATTTGTCAGTAAAAAAGGTAATGTTCAGTTTTTTCGAAAGTAAGGAACCAAGGAAGATTGTTTTAAACGCCAAAACAATACAACAAATATGCTGCATTTACGTTAGGAAATGTTCGCATTGACCAATGGTAAATGTGGAAATGTCTCATTACATGATCGCAAAGTATCTGCACTCCAAGGTGGGTAACTGCATGATTACCATGGTAACATCATTTTTTCTTTCATAGGTTCATTTAGTAGAATTTTCCTTGGTCGAATGACGCATGCATCACGTGGAGAACAGGACACTCTTGTTCACGTTAAAGTGTTAAAAGAATCACCTCAATCTGATGCTAACAAGGAAGCCTTCGAAGAAGAAGCCCTGGAACTAACCACTTATGACCATCCAAACGTGCAAAGCCTTGTGGGTGTTTGTGTTCTGGGAAGACCGCTGTGTCTTGTGTTTGAGTGCTCAGATCGTGGTGACTTGAACCAGTTCCTGCGCGACTCTGGGTGCAGCCATTACATCATCCGTGAAAGACCCAACTCTTCCATGGACCCTGATTCTAAGCTATCCAAACTCGACCAACTTGGTATCGCTAAACAAATAGCGTCTGGTATGCAGTACCTTAGCTACAGGGGATATCAACATCGACAACTGTGTACTAAAAACTGCATCATCAGCAAAAATATGGTGGTTAAGATCGGGAATATTGGAATCCATGACTCAAGACCTCATACGGCTTATAGTTCCCTTAGTGCAATAGAGAAAGCCAAGTATCCTGTACGATGGCTTCCTCTTGAGAGCGTGACGTCAGGGAGGTTCTCTGACAATACAGATATATGGTCATTTGGTATTGTATTATGGGAAATCTATTCATACGGAATGACACCTTATTATGGGATGAACAATGATGAAGTCATCTCATTGGTTCGTGAAGGGGACATTCTTCCGCGTCCAAAGGAATGTCCCAAGGAAATGTACGACCTTATGCAAGACTGCTGGAATCTCGTCCCTCATGAAAGACCAAGTTTTCGCTTTCTTTACGAGAAAATATCAGCGCTTCTCACTGGCGTGGCAGTTTGAAGCAGCACGTGGACAGTTACGATCACGTGATTGATAAGCCACACCCTCGAATTCACTCAGATTATGACGTCACGGTTTTAACAATGTAAATTATTTTTGAAACGAATGCGTTATAAATCGTTGTAAAATTCAACTTGTAAAATATTTTAAATTATAAAATAGGTATTCTTCCTATTAAGAGTAAAGACGTTACTGACGAAATTTACGAATCACGGAAGACTTAATGCAGAAACTGAGGAGGTCCCTGGAGATGGGTGGCATCCCCCACCCCACCCCTCTCAGTAAAAATATGCATTTTTATTCGGACAAACTATAAAGAGTTTTTTTAACAGAATTGCTAAATACTGTATCAGAAAAACGTATATAAACTTTGAGAAGGACAACTAAATGTTTCCAGAGCATTGATCAACTCTCACTGGAGAATCTCATTAACGGTACATTAAGAAAATATGGCTGTAGATAGCGCTATGTAAATCTATGTTTTATAGATCTAGAAAAATAGAAATAAATCCCAGATGTAAATAGATTTAAAGAGGATGAATCGGAATATCGATATGCTTAGAATAAATGAAGCTGAGCGCATAAAGAGCGCACAAGATATTTTAGTATACCATGTACATTTTACTGGATGAAGGATTGGTCTTCTGTTTTAAAAGAAAAGTTTTACAATGAAGATAAAATCATAGTAGTCAGAAGAATTAAAAAATATGATAATAGAGATAAGAATATTACGTGTATTTGAGGTTTACGTTATAGTTTACGAGAAAAATGTATATTTAAAGCCCCAAAATTAGTATTAAGCGTTGGAATAAACATATTAGTCTTTATTGTTGTATTGTGTAATATCCCCAACCTAAGATCAGTCACTAAGGGTACTGCACTGCTTGGAGTAGATTGAGTATGACTGTGAAACAACATCCTTTCGACAAATCACAGCACAACTGCACAATCACTGTCACTGTCCGTACTAAGCTTTTTACTGACTGCCCTCATAGAAATATGGGATAGACATGACATGGTCATGTCACTCCATGACCACATGCCGCAACACATATCTCTCAATATCTCAACATCTCTATACATTGTAGATGTAGGAGTTGTGTTTGTGTTTCTTCTTGACTTCCACTCAGTTTAAAGACAGTACAAGATAAAATCAGCCAGTTTTATTTCTCATCTAGCTTCCTAGGGCACAAGGCCTGTAGTGGTGATATATCTAACCACTCCAATAAACAATATGAGTTACTATTTATAAAATTGCTAGCAACTCTCTAAAGTCTTTTTATTTATATACAAACTAATGTTGTAGTGCATATAGATTATATTCTTGTTTAATCTGAGTATCTATCTGTCATTTTTGGTTTACACTACATTTATCTGCTATATTATTGACATCTCAAACAACCTACACCCCTTCTTGAGAGGCAGCCCTAGGATTTACTTGGGGTCAATCCAAGGACTTTTCCTTTGATGCTGTTTCTGTAACACTATTGTTTTATGAGACGAGTTAACCCTGTGCCCAACCCCCTAACCTGGAGTACCAGTGGATTGCACTTCGTCCAGAGAATCTGGTCAATCCCAGGAACAAACGTCAAATTTTATATTTTCAGAGATATTATTTCCTTCATATTAGATAATATTCTATGCAGGAATGGGGGGTGGTAGGCACTCAGTAAACCTCCCCTTGATTTGCACCTGTATTTCTTCATTGATAGATGCATTTTATGGCAGTCTGTTTACTATGTGTTTCATGTATATGTATCGTTATTGTGTTGCTGTTCTATTGGCAACATATTGTCTGTAGGCTTCTGTGACATAAACCAGTAACAATAGAATTATAAGAACATCATCTAGAAGACCTAGAAATCCAAACACGGATTCTGGGATAATGTCCAAAGGAGAGACGAAATAAAGAGCTGCAGCGAGGAAACACAAAATGATGCGCATCCTTAGCACCCAAACAAGTCCTCCAACTGAAAATAACTCATTAAATAACTGTCTTAAGAGAGTCGGGAAATCACGAAGATGATCCATCAACTGAAAAAATATAACAACAACAGTTATGGATTAAGAATTGCTTTATTAATAAGATTCTTTGTTTGAGTTAAGTCCATATTCATGTGTCTTCTCATATGCAACTGTCAAACAAAGAAATGATACTCTGGTGAAACCAGCTGTTGGGGTTCCCTAATTTTGATTCCCTGAACTGAAACAACAAAAACTGAACTTACAGATCTCGGCAGTCCTGAGAATCTTCTATTGTATTCATAAATTTCTCTTTTCCACTGTGCTGATTCCTGGGAAGTGTTCTCTTCAGGAGAAAAGTTCTTGAAAAGAATTGTTACCTAAATCGAGAATATTATGGGATGTGATCACATATAGCAAAACAGTTTAGCATGGGGGAGGAGGGTGGGGGAAGTGACTGTAGAACATTGAGATTCACTCAGCTGATTAATACCAATCAAGACTATACTCTCTCAGGGGCATTAAGCCAGGATTTTCCAAAGGGGGGGGTCCAAAATCCAAAAAGGCACCATTTTGTTTTTCCCTTCTGAAACACCAAATAAAAAAAGCAAGCAAAACTACATATGATAAATCATACATCATAAAGATTAAAACCAGACTACAGTGAGAATACTGTTCTTATCTCTTTGCAATCAAGTCAGCTAAAAAAAATATATCAACAGGAAGGGGACCTGGACCCCCTTGCCTCTCCCCCTGGATATGCCCCTGTCTCTGATTAACAGCACACCATGACCAAACATTCCAAAACTACAAACAGTCATCAGTGACTCATATTTACCTGTTGTCTACAAACAGGGCATTGCACTGCACCCAGCCATCTGCCATAACGCCAATAAGTGATGATACACGGAGCTACAAATAAACAGTGCACAGAAATAACAGCTGTCATAAGTACTGCAAAACATATGAAGAATTTGCCACAGTTCTCCTTCTTCCCTACTACGGTTCAACTAGTTTTTTTATACTAAAAAAATTAGACTTCGATCTCGTCCAATTCCAAGGTGCTAGAAATCAAATTAATGGCTAAGCGATTCATGCCCAATCGAACCTATGGTTTTCTTTTGTTTTGATTTAACGATTAGATTTAGATTCAAGGGTTAATTGAAATCACTGTAGTAAACAAACTAGAGTAACATGAGGACGTATAAATAAACCACTTGATATCAATTAATAAATACTAAAGATAAGAATAATAATTATTGGTGACCTCAGAATACTGATGTGTAAACAAGTACGCGTAGTAAGTTATCGCACATTAAAAAATATCTACAGTTCTTACCACAAAATTCATGTCCACAGTTAGTCATAGTTAGATACCTAGCATCTGTAAGACACACAGGACATTGCCTGTCAGTAGAGAAAGGCCTTGGAGGTTGAGAAACATGTTCTGAATTCGTGTCTTCGTTTGTATCGTCACGTCCTAAACCTAATCTATCTCTTGTCAGCTGAACTTGTTCTTCTTGTAAAGGATGGATATTTCGCGTCCTTACATGATTTCTGTATACAATACTAACTATAGCAATTAATAATAAAGATGATACGAGTCCGAGAAGGACTTCATCGCCAACCCCTTCTACAATATTCCCTCTAGAATGATGAAGGGTGAATATACTTTGTATTCCATCCGCCATTTTATATGCTTACGATCAAGTATCGATTTGCTTTATGACTAGATTTTCTTTCGTCTCTTTTCCGTCTTCATCCGAAACATTGACGAACATTAAACGACTTTTGAAATAAAAAAATCTTATTCCTCAAGCTCCACAAACCTTAAAATAGTGCGTAAATCTTCATTTTATTGTACAAAAGTGTTTAAAATGCAGTATATTTTTATCTTTGAAAATATTCCGTAAAGGAAATAAAAAAATTATAAATCCGAACATTTGTCGAGAATTAATTTTCTTCCGGGCCAGCGGGTGTGTTCATTGTACCAGAGTATTTTGTCTGATGAAATAGAGGAAGGAATATTGGAATCCAAAATAACATGGTTTCACACTTAACACAAGACTTCGAGAAGCTTATTCTTGAAGAAGTTGAGAATACTGGTAAATTAAATACTTATGAATTCGCGAAAGATCTGCAGAGAGATCATCAGCTGATTGTAGGAGCGGTAAAAAGCATCCAATCTGTAGGAGAGGTGAGTGAGGAAAGTTAGCTATTCACGTGCTGTTTTCTATAGAAAGTCTCTTGTATCTTTCCTTATAATTACTTGTTGTTTGAGTTATTTGTTGTTGTTGTTGAACAAGTGGACAATGTAAATAGAATTCTTTTAAATTACCCTTTACGGAAGTTATTAGGGAACACACATCTTCCTTCACTCGCTCCATATATTAAGCTTGCATAAGTTATATATTTACTATATAGACTTTATCAACATTAATTTAGATTTTATTTCAACTCTGCCAAATGTTCTCTTCAAGATTTTATTGTTGTAAGGGATTTCAAGAGTCATTTAGATATCAATATTCATTTGGGGGGAGGGGAGGGTAGAGGAAGGGAAGGTAATGCAGGCAAAAGGGAGAGGAGAGGTTATCCATGGACCACAGAGCAGTCCCTAAAAGGTGGTGGGGCTATATAAGAGACTAGTATGGGAAAATGTGGTGGAGCTAATATTAGAAAATATAAGAAACTAGTATGGGAAAAGGGAAAAGGGGTAGGCTCAGTATAGCCCAGCCCCTCCCCTTGTGCATTCCCTGTCATCTAAGTCAGACACCTTGTGCAAAAGCCTTGAGATGGTTTTTTTTTTAGGTAATCAGTACAGAACAACGGCAAGATGACAGACTTGTCCTGACTGATGAAGGAATTCAAGTAGTAGATAATGGAAGTCATGAAGCTGTTCTTTTCAATTCTATTCCTTCAGAAGGCTTGCCGCAAGCTTCCATCAAGGTAAGATAGAGTCCCATTTGACCACCACATTTGTCAAGTAATGATGTCACACATGACTAGACAGTATTATATTATGTATTGTTTTTTCTTTTATTTGTTGCCATAGAAACTCGGCCCTAATGCATCCATTGGATTCAGCAAGGCTATGTCTTCAGGATGGTTGAAAATTGATAAAAATGCTGAAGGAGGACCAAGAGTTTATAAAAAGGTATTTGAACAATTATTAACATCAGCGTACCATGGTCTGTACTCTAATAGACCATGGAACAGTACCAGAAAAAAATCCAAACTCAGTTGGAACCACAAATGTATCAAAATATTGTGTATGAATTTTAGAGGTGGTTTCTTTGCTAAAAGATATTATGCATTACTTGATAGGTGGAAACCATTGAAGATAATGTACAGAATTCCTTGGTAAACATTCTTAACCATGACTACAAAGACATTCCTGATGCTAAAATCAAAGAACTGAAAAAGAGAAAACTAGTTACAACACAGTTAGTATATATATACATGTCACTATTGGTAACTGGAAAGTAATAGTAGAGAATGTAACCCCAAAATTCTTGTCAGTAGAGTATTGGTATGTTGTCTTTACGGTGACAGTAGGTCATCAGTAGAATGTAACTAGGGTGTCAGTGGGTTGTCAGTAGGATGTCAGTGGGTTGTCAGTAGGGTGTTGGTATGTTATTGGTAGGGTGTTGGTAGGGTGTCAGTGGGTTGTCAGTAAAGTGTTGGCATGTTATCAGTAGGGTGTTGGTAGGGTGTCAGTAGGGTGTGGGTATGTTATCAGTAGGGTGTTGGTAGGGTGTCAGTGGGTTGTCAGTAGGGTGTTGGTATGTTATCAGTAGGGTGTCAGTAGAACACCGGTATGTTATCTAATAAATATAACTTGTTTCCCTATACTAGGGTTATTAAGAGCTTTGATGTTACAAAAGGAAGTAATTTCAGTTTGTCTGTTCATCGACTTGAAGCAGATTTGACAGCTGATTTATTAACAAGGTTGGTTTGTGTTTTCTGTTGCACTTTGTCAAATATGTATGTACCCATAGTATAAATCTTATTCCCTTACTTCCTTTCTTGAAGTGGATCATGGAAAACTCTACAGTTCAAGCCCTACAACTTTGATGCTCTGGGTGCAACTCTTCCATCTGGCCATCTTCATCCCTTAATGAAGGTCAGATCACAGTTCAGGCAAATATTCTTGGAGATGGGGTGAGTATTTGACAGTATATACATTGTAATAAAAACAGAAAGTGGTAAATATCTTCTAAATTTGTCAGAAAGCAAGTTCTTAGTTCTGGTAAGATTAACAAAAAATCCACAGCTTGTCAACAGTTTGTTAAAAGTACACTCACTCATGGCCAAAAAATTGCTGACTCTCAAATAGCCATCATCAAGTGGTTAACAAACTACTGACTAATGAACATTGAAGGGTTGAAAATGTGTTTCTCGTCAATTGTATGTCGATGGGATGCCATCATTGACTATCATTCATTTTTTCAAGGTTCACAGAGATGCCAACCAATAACTTTGTTGAGAGTTCCTTCTGGAATTTTGATACATTGTTTCAGCCACAACAACATCCTGCAAGAGACCAACACGACACCTTCTTCCTTTCAGGTATATTTTCTCCTCATCTGATCTACACAGTCAGGGGCTTTGCTCCATCAGTTGTGGGTGTGAGTGGAAAGGAATAAGATAGCTAAAGTTTCACTTTTGCCGTAAGAAATATTATGCTGTCATTTCTCAGATCCTGCGTTTGCAAAGCTAGAAGAGATTCCAGCATCGTACATCGAAAAAGTTAAAGAAGTTCATGAACATGGTGGTTTTGGATCACAAGGGTAACAACTCTCAAATAAAAAAACTTTTCATTCTTTAGAAAAAATAATATTGCTTTTCCGCACCTTCCGGAGGGGGGGGGGGGGGGGGTGGTGATAAAGGGTGATTCTATTTTATGGGATAGGCATAAATATTTTCTGTAGCTTCATTTATTTATCTCTCCAGATATCAATATGATTGGAAGATTATCGAGGCCAAGAAGAACTTATTACGAACGCATACAACTGCTGTGAGTTCTCGAATGTTGTACAAACTAGCACAACAGGTATGTGGTTAAAGTATTAGGGGATCTTCCGTGAGGTTCGCTCCACGCAAACTAGGTAGAACACACAACACTCAACTCACATGTTGATTTTTACGGAGGAAGAAAAACCGGAGAACCCGCTAAAAACCCTTGTGGCAAGGGAGAGAAGAACACATGAAACAAACTCAACTCACATATGCGGTTCAGTCGAGAATCAAATCAAATCAGCGCATGTCACCTTAATGTATCAAGGTGGATCAGTATTTGGATCAGGAACTCAACAGAAGAGAATAGTCCCGTGTATCTCATTCATAACCGTTGATTTCTTGTATTTCAGGAAACTTTCACTCCTGCAAAGTTCTTCTCCATTGATCGCGTGTTTCGTAACGAGACTCTAGATGCTACTCATCTTGCTGAATTCCATCAGATCGAGGGTCTGGTGGCAGACCGCAATATTACCCTGGGTGATCTGATTGGAACCTTGTATGAATTCTTCAAGAAACTAGGTAAGCTTCTATTGTCCTGACATGACTGGACTGACTGGACTGAATACTTGCTATGGAAGTTCAGAAAACCTATCACATATGATATGTTTGTCATCATGTTTGACGGAAACGGCAGTCAGTTTGACTTGGGAAACGTCTTTGTTGCAGCGGCAGCATTTTTACACTGATGGAGGGAGGGGATAAAGCGCGCACCGTTGACTTTCACTAATAACAGTGAACTTCAAATGAAGCGAAAACACCGACGTTAAACTTACTTTATACCTGTGACTTTGGAGCAGTCATCTTAATAATTAATTTTTTTCCAGGTATCAAGAAACTACGCTTCAAGCCTGCATTCAACCCGTACACAGAACCGAGTATGGAGGTATTCAGCTATCATGAAGGTACGCAAAGGTTTCAAAGGTTTCAAAGGTTTTTATTTTTCCACACACAAAAAATCAAAGAATTACAAAAATAGAAATAAGAATGAAGTGGAAAGGTGCAGGAGGTACAACCCAAGAAGGGTTAATAAAGAAAGATCCTGCACCAATGTACACAACGTTAAAGAAATAGTAAATGGCGAATTGAAAAAACATCCAGTGAAAAAACAATGTTCCCCTCCAATGATGTTTAGTACTGCTTGTCTTGTCTTGTTGTTTTATAACTCAAGGAATCTTATGTTTTTAGGTCTAAAGAAATGGGTTGAAGTAGGTAATTCGGGTGTTTTCAGACCAGAAATGTTGCGGCCAATGGGACTGCCCGAAGACGTGTCTGTTATTGCATGGGGACTGTCATTAGAGAGGTGAGTAGACTCTATAACATTCCCATGGGTGGATACAAAATTCTATAGTCTCAAGGGGAGAGGGGAGGGTAGTCGACGTAATATCACGAGGGGAAGTATAATACGGTAGAGGGGGATATCATTAATTGTATACTCTCTTTCTTACAGACCCACCATGATCAAGTACGGTATTTCCAACATCCGGGATCTTATCGGTCATAAAGTAGATCTTAACATGGTCTACAATAACCCTATATGTGTACTGGAAGCTTAGGAATGGCAGTGGGACTGCTGGACTGCACGAATCAATCGAGAATTAGAACCATTATACTACTTTATTATACCGTTAGTTAATATTATACAGGTGTCTGATGTCAAAAATAAATCTTTTCAAATTTCTGTGAAATACGCATATATATTTCTAATATTATCGCTAGTCGTCTCGGCTCAGAGTCATGGAAATAAAACTAGCCAAGTTTGCTTAAGTTCGTGGGGGGAAAGAAAACCTTGAAGGCTGCGTCTAATGGCAGAAAAATAGAGTTGTTCTTCTTCTATCTTATTATATTTTTTAAAGCAGAAAAAAATAGCGAACAAACTATCATAGCCAAGTTTCTTGATGATGACTTCTGTTGTAAATCTTGTTACTAGTATCTTTTAATTATGGAATCATAGAAAATTCCGAACAAAAACGTTAGAATAAAGAGCTAATAATACCCAGCGAGGTCTTGTTCTTTGCTTGCATGAACGGTCTTGAAAGGATGAATTCTAGATCACATTTGATTTTCAGCTCAAACTTTAAAGAGCAATTTCCTGGTCCCAGTGGTGAACCTTGGAGAAATCCCGTTCGCGATCAGTCTCTTTCCAATCCCATTTACCAAAAAACACTAGTGAATCCCATGCAGTTTCTGTTTTATCCTTTTTAAAGGATCTAAAATTACTTTCCCGATCCCGAGGGATTTTCTGAGGTTTGCAGAAGGCCGTGGAAAACTTTTACTGAGCTCGAGCAACAGACCTGCTATGTTATGGTATCCCTGTGGTACGACGTGTCACTGCGCGCGCATTCTCAGTAGAAAACTTGATCCAAGATGGCGGACGATAGTGAAAAGAAAGGACTGATTGATATCCAGGTAAAAATACACAATAAATACTCTGTTTTCCAAATATTCTCCTTCTGCTCACAATGATAAGATAATACCGCCTTTATTTTGTCGGAATACAGAATATAAAAAATACCAGGATATTAAAAAATACAATCATTTCTACCATGATTTTCGTAGTTGATTTTCATTCAGTTGATTTCAGCAGAAAAAAATTGTCTTGCGAGATTTTCAAATGCTGTATATTAGAATATAGAATTATAGATGTAGATGAATCAGCCTTGCTTTGCTAAGACATGTTAACTTTTTATTTGCCATTTCAACTTCTTTTTTCAAGATGGACGATGATGAAGAAGAAGAAACAGAGACAGACACATTCAGTTTTCACGGTAAGCGTAATTGTGTTTTTTTTTATTTTGGTGATGCAGTATTGTTGCTGCTGCTGTTGTTGTTGCTGCTGCTGTTGTTGTTGCTGCTGTTGCTGTTGTTGTTGTGGTTGCTGCTGATGTTGTTGCTGCTGATGTTGCTGTTGTTGCTGTTGTTGTTGCTGCTGTTGTTGTAGTTGCTGCTGTTGTTGTTTTGGTTGCTGCTGCTGTTGTTGTTGCTGTTGTTGTTGCTACTGTTGTTGTTGCTGTTGATGCTGTTGTTGTAGCTGCTGCTGTTGTTGTTGTTGTTGCTGTTTTTGTTGTAACTGTTGTTGTTGCTGTTGTTGTTGTTGTTGCTGCTGCTGTTGTTATTATAATAGTATTATTGATTGGTGCTGTTAATTGTATTTTAATAAGATTTCCACAAAGATCCAGAAACACATGGCGTTGGTGCGATAGGTGACACAGGAGGCTCAGGTTCTACTACCACAGCCTCCCCTACAACAGGGACCACTATACCAACCCATTCTATTGGAGAGAGTGATGGTAAGTGTATACTACTAGATAGATAGTATAGATGGAAGTATATGTATTATTCACCAAAGCAGCAGGAATATGACAGATAACAGATAAGCCATTCCATACTTTGTACATATACTGTAAATAGACCTCTTGCAGCATGTCGGAATGCAGCTCAATTTGGAGGACAAAACAATAGGTTCCAATTCTCAAGAGATTGACATTCTTTGTTTTTTCCCTCCAAGTTGAGCTGCCTTGACGTCATGTTAAAGGATCTCTATCAGTACCATATGTTGTTGTTTCCCACTCATCCAAATTTCTAATCTTGTCTTTTTATTTCATGTTGAGAAGATGAAGGAGACAAAACAGAGGTGAGATCAAAGTGCTGTCATAGTAGCTCCACCCATCAATCAATATTTTAGTTTTGTTCTCTTTATCATATTCTTTGTATTACATTACAGTTATTGGGAGAAAGAAAATCTCCTCCATTCTGGACATTTGAATATTATCAAGGATTCTTTGATGTTGACACAATGCAGGTTAGATCAAGACTAAAGTGTGTTTTAAACTCATTTCTGACAAATTTCTGAATAGCAAGCAATTCCCCAATTCCCCATCCCCCACCCTCTCCCCCATCTTGAAAGGCACTGAGAAAAAAAAATCAACAAATAGTTTCTTTTTTTAGGTTGTGCGAAGAATCATTGGATCGATGGTTCCATCTTACAGAAAAAATTTCCTTGTCTCACAAATCAGACCCAACCCAGACTTGTATGGTGAGCAATTATAATATTTCCACATAATCCCAGTGAGGAGGATTATTCTTATGTTTGACACATGTGCACTGTGTTTTCAGGGCCATTTTGGGTGTGTGCTACTTTGGTCTTCACTACAGCTATTTCTGGTAACCTTGCAAGCTACTTAGCAGCTACTGGTGACCATCAATGGGTCTACGACTTCCATAAAGGTCTGCTGAATCAACAGTTCTAAATATGCCTTAAATATTCCTTCATATGTGAATGAGTACTGAAATATTTTCACTTATTCTTTAAGCCTTGCTTTTCACAATCCTGGTTTTTTTTATATTATTTTGGTAATGATTATTGTAAAGTGTATCCTTCACTAATACATGACATGTTCTGTTTTTAATTCAGTTACGCTGGCGGCAGGGGCTATATACACCTATGCATTCCTCATACCCACAGCATTGTGGGGGTTATTGATGTGGAGAAGAAGCAATGCTGGATACTCGTTCTTGGAAATCCTCTGTGTTTATGGATACTCTCTTTCGATTTACATCCCCATATCAGTGAGTCCTTATCCCTAACATAATATTATATAAACACTTATGGTGTATTTGTATTGTAGATATTATGAACAATACTTTTGTGTTTCTTATGGTGTATTTGTATTATAGATATTATGAACAATACTTTTGTGTTTCTTATGGTGTATTTGTATTGTAGATATTATGGACAATACTTTTGTGTTTCTTATGGTGTATTTGTATTGTAGATATTATGAACAATACTTTTGTGTTTCTTATGGTGTATTTGTATTGTAGATATTATGAACAATACTTTTGTGTTTCTTATGGTGTATTTGTATTGTAGATATTATGAACAATACTTTTGTGTTTCTTATGGTGTATTTTTATTATAGATATTATGGACAATACCTTTTGACTGGCTGAGATGGATATTTGTGGTCATTGGAATGGTCTTGTCTGGTAAGAAACTACAAGAAACTATGACACAGACAATACATGTATCTACAAGGAACACTGTATGCTATCTGCTTCTCACCTGGCACACCAAAATGGATATTAAATAAGTTTTTTTTCTATTTTTTCTTTCATTTATAGGATCAGTTTTACTTCTGACATTTTGGCCTGCTGTAGAAGATGATAACAAGAAGGTACTGTAATAGTGAAACATTAGCTGTTTGTTGCTCCTCTGTGACATGATGGTAGATTCATGATGTTTACAGGAAAGCCTATATATCACTTCATCTTTAGATTTTAAATTACTCTTCATTTATCAATTTTAAAAATTCCTTCCAAAGGGGAGGTACTTAGCTACTCAATTCACCCCCCACCCCCCCCCCCCCCCTCCGAAAAAAAAAATTAATGTAACATTGTTTAATATGACATTTCTGTGATCAATGAGTATTTTTTTTTTGTTTCCAACAGATTGGAATGCTAATTATGCTTGTTATTTTTATTCTTCACGGCCTTCTTGCTATTGGCTTCAAGGTTAGTAAAGTAAGCTGGACCACCCTAAAAGGTCTTTCAAGAGCCTGTAAAACCTTTCCACTGCCTGCTAGACAGGGGGCAGGTCATGGCATTCATTACTGTAATGTGAATGACACTGTAATGTATATGTAAGGGAAATATTGAGAACAATGTCTGTGTTAGCATGTTTGATGAGTCTACTCCAATAACACCATCAACATTTCCTTTATTTTATTCTAGCTTTACTTCTTTCATGGACCAGCAGAATTACAAATATCACCAACAACAATAGCGACAACATTGTTAACATCAACAACTCCTACAACTGTTCCTACAACTGCTAAAATTCCATAATTTGAAGGTTAACGCCAAGATTTCCTACAAGGAATGCCTAAGCTCACTGTTAAAAACATTAAAACATTTATTTAGAAATAATGATAAAAATAACAAAATATTAAGAAGAATTGATTTCATTTAAAGAGGGTGACATGGACAGTCACGACGTAGCATCCAATGATAAACTTGTGGCACTCTATATTTAATATCTGTGAATGAGAAAGGAGTGCCATTTCACATGGTTATGCAAGCCTTGGCTAGAATACAGACAGTAAACTTGTGAGCAAGTAGTAACTTACTTTACTGAATACCATTTTCCAAATTTAGAAAAAAGGTTTTTGCACTATTTAGTTCCATTTAGTTTCAATACTTTTTCACATGTTTATTGTCTCCACTCAATATTATAAACATTTAAACAAAACAAAGATGATGTGAGGTGTATACAGTGTATCACCCTGATGCATACAGACCCCTTGCAGCACGTCGGAATGCAGCTCAATTTGGAGGACAAGACAATAGGTCCATATTTTCAGGAGATTTGAAATTCGTTTGTTTTGTCCTCCAAATTGAGCTGCTTTGTCGTCACATGAAAGGGGTCAATACATCAGGTAGTTGGTGAAAATATTTGTGCTATATCATAATACAAAATAGATATTCAGCATTAATGTGCAGCATGAACATCATGTGTACAGTCCACATATAGTAGTAAATAAGAAAGAATAAATGGGATGTTAACAGTGGATTCCACGATCAGAGTGGCTCTTCTTCCACTGGATTTCACTGGATTTTGAAATTTAAAAAATGCTTTCAGAGGAGAAGAAAAACGGGAGAGCCCGGAGAAAAACCCCAAAGCACAG
Organism: Anthopleura sola; assembly: GCA_023349425.1. Taxonomy (NCBI): domain Eukaryota; kingdom Metazoa; phylum Cnidaria; class Anthozoa; order Actiniaria; family Actiniidae; genus Anthopleura; species Anthopleura sola. Next base: position 11,005,402 of record JALHLI010000007.1, on the reverse strand, counting down.
GAGAGAAACAACAAGGAAATAATATATTGTAATGGACTTGATTATAATTCTTGAAAATATTCTAATCAACAAATATCTTTTTTTCTCATCTGAATTTAACAAACAAAATATAATTTGGGGTAGCTAACAGTAGTAAAAAATCTAAGATCATGAAAACTATGTAACTACCAGTAATAATATATCAAGACAGACGCATGATGGAACACTGGTGCCTGCACGCACAATTTTTATTTTACATTGCCATTTCCTGAAATACTGTAATCTTACTGGAAGGGATGTTAAGACCACAGAAAGACGTGTACCGTGCCGTGCCTTGACCCTGGACTGTCAATCAAAGCATCGTACATCATGTATCCTATAATATACTTATTGATAGTGAGGTGGTCATTTGCTTGGGTTTTAATGGTATATTTATAACGTAATATTTAAAACATAACTTTAGAAAGGAAATATTTGATTAAAACATTTTAACAAGTGTCGTGACGCTAGGGGAGACGCTGGTTAGAGCTGGTACTGGATCTTTATTGACGCTTCAAGTCCTAGTTACAAGACTGTTCTGCATCTAACTCACGACTTGACTAACTGTCTGTCTTCTCTCTTCTGTATATCTCCTAACTAAACTATCTAAACTAATCTATATTTATATGAACTCTTAGCATAAATTATGGAAACCGGTTTATGACAAGTTTCCAGTAAAAGTTCTGTGATGAAAGAATATGAGCAATATTTACTCAAGGACTAAAAACTTAATAAACTCTTTGGAAAAGGTAATTCTTGTACAAAGCGTCGATGACTGTCGCTTGTACTTTTAAGTTAAAGTAAACTGTGTTATAGAAAATAATAACTTATCTTAAAGTAAGAGATGGATTCTTGACTGGAAAATCTAGAGTAAACAACTTACAACAAAGGATGCTAAAACCTAAGTATATGTTGAATAAGTTCTTCTACGCAAGTCCAACTAAACTGGTTTTTTGAAGCAGCTGTACTTCAAGGTCAAGTTCTAAACAGCTGAAATCATAAAGTATATGTTTTAGGACTGTTCATAATTAGAGAAGAACTTTCTTGTTTACATGAACTGAGAAATCCAATTAAGATCTATTGAAAGAGAAGTGTTGTTAAAGGTCAACATAAATGTTCTGCTAAATGGTCTTTTGTTCTAATAATAAATATTTGTCATGGAAATCTAAACTAAGTCAGATTTCCAACAAGATAGAAAATGGACGATTTTTGTCCTTCTCACACAAGCAAGGTATTTGATCTCGTAGATCTCTACGAAAAGCTATTCTAAAACCCTGTTCATGAATCATCGCAGTAAAACGGTCCATAAAATGTGCGCTCGCAGGACAATGATACGTAACTAGCTGATTTTCCTAAATACTTTTCCAGAAAATTCCAGAAATTCCCATCAAACTTGCGCACTGAAAATTACTCAAAATTATTCGCAAGTTTAATTGCTATCCTAGTTTATACACTGTAGCAATGAATTAAAACTGCTTTGATATATTCTTTGGAAATTTTTGTGGTATTTGCGCTCTTTATTAGAAAACCTGGGGTTTTCCTTACCTTACTTCTAGTTTTCTTGAAAATTAGTCCTTCAAATGAACCCCCATGGAGACCCAGCATGATGCTGATGCTGCTTAACTTATATCGATTCTTCTAGTTGAAGGAAAAAAATAGTTGAACGAAAATATTTAGTCGTCATCAATGCTTTTGTTAGCCTCACTGAACAACGAGCAATCACTCCCTAAGTACGTATACTGCGACAAAAAAAAAAGAGCAGGGGGTGGGGGTGGGGTGGGATTGAAAGACTTTAACCCTTGCGTGATGTCATGTACAGTGGTTTATGTTGATATATCTTAGCTTTGATTATTTGCACAGTCATCTTCAAGCATCCCGACAAATGAAGTCAATCTCCTCTGCACATTGACTCGAGCACACAATGAAGGTAAAAACATGAGTTTATCAATGCTAATATCATCTTATATCTTACTACAAATATCAAAGATTGCTTGACTTCAGTCATTAGAAGGTCTCAGTCATTCCTGTAGTTATGTAACAGTTAGGACTTGATGAAGAAACGTGCTCAGATATCTAAATATTATTCTTATAAGAAATTAATCCAGTCAAAGATTCTTTTTGCAAAGATTATTTTGATTCATTCAGCTCATTCTCTTGCCGAAACAACAAAGCTTTCGCTTGAATTTGTAGTTTTTTTCTAAGCCTAGTCTGTGCTCTAAAGCCAAACATTTTCAGTTTTTGACTAGCTTGACTGCCTTTGCAGAATTCACTGCAAGAATTGTATGTCAAATTATCTCAAAGAAGCAGCATGCTTGGTCTCCTCTGACCCGTGCTCAGATCTAGAGTTAGTTATTCTTGAGTTCAGTTTAAGTTTATATTTTAAAATGTATTTGTAAGTTGGTGTTATATCTGATGGTGATGATTATCATCATGTATCATATAACACGGTTGTAAGACGATCAGTTGGTCAGTCGGGCAGCAGGAATTCCAGTGACTAAAGGTAATGGATTTTTATTCAAACAGCATTTTTGAGAGAGAAAAAAGCCGTTCACTTTCTGCATGGTCAATCTTTTTCTTGTGCGTCACCGTCTGCAGTTTACTAAACAGTATATTTGCTGCCAATCGGCTGTTTTTTTAACTGAACATGAATTGCACATCAACAACAACGTCAAAACAAAATAACAAACAAACAAACAAATCAGCTGTCTTTGATTTTTTTTTTTTTTTTTTTTTTCTCTCGTTTTTAGCTTCGGCATTTGTTCTTTGCAGTAAGACATGGTAAGAGTGTTCTGCCGGAATAACAACTCAGCAACTCCTGAATGATCAGTATGTTGTCCAATTATATTCTTGTTGACTGATATTGCGTTCATAATTTTCTTCAATTCCGTCGAATCCTGACCAACTGATACTTTCAAACTCGCGCTAAATATTTTTTGTTTTTCACGTCAATTTTAATTTGAAATCAAGGCTCAATTTTTTTTCTTGGCAACGCGAAAAATATTGAAATTATTAGCCTTGTGTCATTTCTAATAATACCTAACAACGATATTCAACGACGTTCATTAGTCCAATTATAATGTTCCTGCAGCTGTTTAATCATCGTAAATGGTTCTGTTCAAAACAATATTTATCGTATTATCTTAATACACATTTTGAAGGCGTACATCTAACATGCAAAAGTTTGTATTCTAAAGATATGTTGACTAAGGATAATATTCAGTTCAACATTCTGTGGACGATAGTTCTGTATCCAAGTACCAACACGAGAATAAACACCTACAATCATGTCACTCAAAATTAATGACAGTTATTTGGGCCTTTTATTTTGACAGGTAACACTGTATGTTTCTCACTTTTCTGTTCCTGTTTATTTGAGGCTTTTCGTCTCATGCTCTAGTTCTCAAGATATATTTATCATGCAAGCAAGCGTAGCCCCTATTATTGTTAACATAACAACTTGTGATGCACTTATCGCATGCCTGGGGCTCAGTCACACGGACTCTTTATCAGTATGTAGATGCTAATGCATGCATGACATAGATCGCCTTTTCATGTGTTAGGATTCTGCCTGAGGGTGAGCTTGCCTGACTAAGACTACTGTGAAGTGTTGTTGTCTCCCTTGCCACAAATATTTTCTGGTTCTCTAGCTTTCCCACCCTTCGCAAAAATCGTCAGTTGACAGAGTTGCCGGCGAGTTGTGTGTGCAGTAATACCTAATTTAGTACATGAAGTGATTATGGATTAAACAGACCATGTTTTCACAAGTCTTCAAGTCTACAGAGTATGAATAAAACTATAGATTTTGCAACAAAAGAATTCGACTCTTCTCGAAAAATGGGTTTGATTTTGATGACTTACTATTGCGCCTGAGACCAGATGTATCTTCGCTAGTGGTGATCACAATCATGCTCATTAGCCAGCCGGTTTGCCCCAGGGGATCTCATTATGGTTTCAATGTATGGTTTGCCACAACAGACTCGTTTAACATCCACAAACCAACCTCAAACTAACACTGCCATATGGATGAAGAAAAAGTGAACGAGAGGGAAAGGAAGAGAAGGGAAGGAAAAGAAAGAAGAGAAGGAAAGTAACGGAGTGGAAAATGGAAGGAAAGGGAAAGGACGCTCAATGTACTCCGTTTTTTTCTAATTTTTATTAAACGGTCGCTTTTTTTCTCTCGTTCTTTTTCTTTATTGTTTTCTTTTTTCCACTTCCATTTTTCTTGTCATAAAGATATTCACTGAATATCTCAGACTATTTCTAACAGGAGTCACGTGATTCAGTGAGAATCACTTTCGATCGAGTGATCAGTGTTAGCGTGAATCCAAACATTATCGACCGGAGCGCGGGACCTTTAATGTGACGTTAATCGTGGTTATCTTTATGATAAATGCTGAGCTGCTTTAGATTAAATGGTGAAAATACTAATATAGAGGAACGCCTGAGTCTCATATCCGGCAGCAAGGCGCGAGAGATTCGGCGCCGCTGAAGCAGCTCTCAGTAATAATAATGCGGATCATAATTCTTTCTGGGTAACAGATAAAGTATGACTTTTTTCAATGATAAATTTTAAGGCCGAAGGCGAAACATCGCGGCCAAATGTGTTCCTTTGCCATTCATGGTGTTTGTGCAATTCACTCGTATTACTTCGACTGCCTTTATATCAACGTAGGTACTGCTGTGTTACTCGCTAGTTTTGCTTATTGAAAAAAGTTTACTATAGTTAATTGCTTTAGAAAAATCACTAATTATTCCCCACATCTTTATTTGATTATTCCTATTAATTGTTGCCTTAGATTATCTGATAAATACATGTAGCTATTTTGAACTGCTCACATTCATTTTCGAGAATTACTCAGTGATATGCCGACATCAGACCATCATCGTCTTATGTCATTCAAAATGACACTTGACAAACAAACATCCACTTATAATGACTCCATAAAGTGCTTTTATTACGTATGGGATATGGAAATTCATTTTAATACCAAAAATAAACCTTACATGTTAGGCAGATGGTTTGTTGGTTTGTCGGGTTTAGCGGAGACATTTTTCGATGTTGCATATATTGACTCTGCGTGCTCAGAGCTGACATCAGCATCTCCAACCTCGTTAGATATTTATCCCTAATTTTACACGATGAACCTGTAAATTCGTACGAGTGAACAGTGCATATCATTTTATGTCTTCTAATGATCAAAGTAAACTATTTTTGCTCGTACACTGGATTTGAGAAGGCAAACTTGTTCAGTTGAAGGTCTTTGGGTGTTTGGTGTTTACAAATACAAGACTTTAGAGGAAGTTAATCTTGAAAGAACCACGTCACTACTGAGGTAACTAACCATTAGAAGCAGGAAACGGAGTGGTTTTTTCCGATGTTTTTTGTAATAACTTTTCTATTTTATTGAAAACTTTTCATTTCACAAAACTAATGCGTCCTTTAGATCCGTAAAACAGCACGACAGAAGAACCTTTTCTTGAAGAAAATCGCGATGAACAAGACAACTGACTTTTTTAGAGGAGTTTCAAAGGAATAAGAAATATATGCTATACTCAGCCATATGTCATATAAACGAGCAGTCATTTTTTTCAGTTTTACATGTTTTCCCCGCAGTATAAAATATTGATGATATTCGTACCATTGAATTGTTGATGTTGAATGGAGATATCGATAACTTTGACATGTAATGAGACGACCATAAAATATTGTCTATGTTTTAAACATTTTTCAGTTCCTTTGACTGACCGCTCATCTTATTCGTCCCTATCTGTAGTTTGTATTGATTACGCAAAGTTCAGTTCAAAAAAACTCCTTTTCGTGGTCATAACTATAATGATTAATGTCAACATGTTTGCTTTTGTTGCCGTCAAAAAAAAAAGGCTCGCTAAGATTAATTAAAATACGAATTTTTGCTAACCATATGGCTTAAAATGGAAATTAGTGAGGTTCACCGCCGATAATCTCGCTGAGGCCAGACTACTCAGTTTCGCCATGTTTTGAATCTCGTGAAATGGTTTGATGTGATCCGCGTTGTTAATTTTTTTATAGTTTCGGTTTTTCTTTCTGATGGCACAAGCAGCCCATTTATACACAGAAAACGTATTCTGAATATCTTCTTGCACTTTGTGAACGATTTAAGATTGCAAGAGACCGAAGCCTCTTGCTGAGAGTCAATGGAAGCGAAACGCCTTCGATGCTTTTGTGCCAGCGGATGTTCGGGACTATCTATTCATCGAAGTAAGGACAAGCATAATAAACAGAGCCATATTCATTTCTTTCAGATGATCGTGTTTCTATTGGCTGTTCTAGTCTTCCCATCATTTCATGCATTTCCTGATCACGTGCCAACAACTGTATGCGTAGAAATGCATCCTCACCATAACAATCACCACAGTCAGCCCTTAGCAAGTAGTCCCTATATTATAACAGTGTCATCTGCGAACTACACCCCTGGATCTCAGGTCACTGTTAACATCACAGGATCGATGTATTTCAAGGGGTTTATGCTCCAAGCAAGGAGTGAAGGCAAACCTGATTATCCTGTTGGATCCTTCCAAGACCCTATGCCACTCTACACGGGACATCTTTGGTGCTCAGGGGGGGAGCCCAAGGTAAAGATCTGATCTGTACTGATTTCAAACTCTAGATGTCATTGTTGTTCTTAGCTTATACTCCAAAAGAAAAACAAAAGAAGGAAAGGAAAAGAGAGGGAAAAAGAAAAGAAAAAAGGCAATGGACCTCATTTTGCATTAATCCCGGCCCCAGGGGGAGTTTGCTGAGGAGCTGCTGACTAAACCACTCGAACCAACAATGTTCAGTTTGTCTTTGTCTTCTGTCTTTTTACAGAACACAGTTGGACATGAACACAAAATGAAGGTGAATTTTACTTCAGTCAGTCTGACATGGACAGCACCTGGAGTATCGGCAGGGAACATATCATTCTGGTAAGATATGACGTCATCAGTGACGTCACTTATTGCGTCAGTGTTGACGTCACACCTTGGTATGAAAGATACTATTGGAGTTTCTTTAGTTCGTATTTTATGTAGTTTCAGTTTTTATGTTATGGGATCCCTGTGCTCGTTATCAATTACTATTCACCGGTTCGTCTTTCCTTTGTCAGGATTACTGTTGTTCATAATTATTCGACATTCTGGGAAAAACAGAAGTCCAGTATACTAACGGGTGTAGCAGCTCCACCCACCACTCAACCTACACTTGAAGGAGATTTTCAGGTACATCTGTCACTGCACTGACACGGCACGGCACTGACACGGTCACGGCACTGCTACGGTCACGACACGTTCACGGCACTGACATGGTGAATAAACTGATCTACAAACGTACCGTCCCGGTGTAGTGCAATCTTGTGCACTGTGATCGGTATACCTTGCTTTAACATGGAGTTGTTTTCTAGTTCTAATTCTAGTGTTCAACATTCTAAGATAAAACCGCGCGACATTGGCGCCAATAACGACATCCAGCCAATCATAAAGCGCGAGGCAAGCCAATCAGAAATCCGGTGCTTGATACGGTGTCGATCCAATCATGTGACATGCGGGGTGATGGCACACAGGTTATTTACATACCTAGTTGAGCGATATCAGTTTATGAAAATGCGCTTTGTCGGCTTTCATTTATAAGAAGTTAAATTTCAGTTGAAGGTGAAATATAATTCGTACCTTAACTTAATCAACTGCATGTATTTGATGAAAATGGTGTATTGCCTTTGCAGATAACCAAGACAGGGTGTGGTGTTACCAAGAGCTGTTACTCGGAACCTTCATCTTGCTCCAACAGTCAAGACTGTCTCTTTCTCGTGACGTATAAAGATAACGGTGACAATGTTACCTTTGAGATGAGCTCCAAGCTGGGTTACGGTGCTGTGGGCTTCAATGACAAGCAAGCTATGGCAAGCATTGATTTTCCATCATTACTAGAATCCACAGGGATCCGGTTGACTTCCTATGGGCGGGTATTCATGCTCCAGGATTAGGACTTTGCTGTGGAGTTGAAATGGGGAAGACCACGAAGAGGGGAAATGCGCGCAGTTTCGGCTGTCCCTGGTCCCCCCCTCCGCCCCACCCCAATACCCTCTATTCCTCCACCTCTACATCTGAGGCAGACGACCATGAACCATGTCGTGATATACATCTGTTTTATCTCAGAATGGCACGGACACCATCACTTGTTCTACATCAGCTACAAACGTCGTTGAAGTCAGGCAATACTACTTGGACTGGCACCAACCCATACGATCTGACTTGGTAAGACCTCCGATCACCTCCCCCACCCTCCCTTCCCCTAGTTACTCAGTACTAGTAATAATATTTTTCAATCGTTGAATAATTCCAGCGTTCGTCCAGTGATATCGCTCGTCACCAGGGAGTTTACAGCAATGGAATCGTTAAATGCAGGTAACCATGGTAACGACCAAAAGCACCATAGCTCTTTACGTCATCGGAAGGCGCGTAAGGCAGTTAACCATTCTTGTACGCAGAGGAACCACTACCGATGAGCTCGGGGTACGAGAATGGCCGTTAACAACCATAAAGATTCTTAAACTTGAGCGTGTTAGTCCTTGAGTATTATTTCTTTCTTTTCCGAGATCATGGATGAATTATGGATGAATTGCAAACAAAGAATCTTGTTCAGTTCCCAAGATTCGAAATGAAAAAAGCATTACGCATGCGCCAAATGAAAAAGTCAATCACATGATTTTCCACATGACCAATTATAGCCAATCATGAGCTGATTTTCTTTTGAACATGATTCCAGATTCTCTCGGAAGAAAGTTCCACAGGGAGCCCGCATGCGTAACCTTAACACTAATTGGTACTTGATCTTCGCATGGAGCACTGTTGAATCAACAGGCGTGCTTGCTTACCATCGTACAAACGCTTCCTTCACACCAACCACAGTAGATATACAAAAACCTACTATTCTGACGAATGGTAGAAAAACACCGCCCGCTCCTACATCACCACCTGGTGATAAGGTTAGTGTCTACACTATACCCCACTATCCCCTCCCCCTGTATAAAGTACGCATCTACACTATACCCCACCATCCCCTCCCCCTGCATAAAGTACGCATCTACACTATACCCCACCATCCCCTCCCACTGCATAAAGTACACATCTACACTATACCCAACCATCCCCTCCCCCTGTATAAAGTACGCATCTACACTATATCCCACCATCCCCTCCCACTGCATAAAGTACGCATCTACACTATACCCCACCATCCCCTCCCACTGCATAAAGTACACATCTACACTATACCCCACCATCCCCTCCCACTGCATAAAGTACACATCTACACTATACCCCACCATCCCCTCCCCCTGCATAAAGTACGCATCTACACTATACCCCACCATCCCCTCCCACTGCATAAAGTACACATCTACACTATACCCAACCATCCCCTCCCCCTGTATGAAGTACGCATCTACACTATACCCCACCATCCCCTCCCACTGCATAAAGTACGCATCTACACTATACCCCACCATCCCCTCCCACTGCATAAAGTACGCATCTACACTATACCCCACCATCCCCTCCCACTGCATAAAGTACACATCTACACTATACCCAACCATCCCCTCCCACTGCATAAAGTTGGCATCTACACTATACCCCACCATCCCCTCCCCCCTATTTTTGAAATGTAAGGCTCTTTTGGTTAGAGGGTCAGAAATGAAAAGCACAGCTGTTCATTATTATGTAACATCCTCGTGCAGTTGATGTGTCGTCCTGATGTTCACAAGCTTCATATTTTGATTGACAGATCACCAAGACTGAGTGCAGCAAGACTAAAGGATGTTATTCTGAACCCAGTAGCTGTCAATCAAGTGATGATTGTCAGTATCTCATGACGTACAAGGCTGACAAGGACAAAGTAACGTTTGAAATGAGTGTCAAGGCTGGTTGGGGAGCCATTGGATTTAACTCCAAAAATAAAATGGTAAGCTTCAATAGTAGCGACAACTTCTTTATAACGCATGACCACGTCATATCCCTGATGGTCTAGTTTTACTTTTATGATCTATATGATCTTTCTTCCCATAGGATTTGGGTTGCCTGTGTGTAATGTTTCTCTGTACATAGTATTGGTTATGGGTTACCTTTGTGTAATGTTTCTCTGTACATAGTATTGGTTATGGGTTACCTTTGTGTAATGTTTCTCTGTACATAGTATGGGTTATGGGTTGCCTGTGTGTAATGTTTCTCTGTCCATAGTATTGGTTATGGGTTGCCTGTGTGTAATGTTTCTCTGTCCATAGTATTGGTTATGGGTTGCCTGTGTGTAATGTTTCTCTGTACATAGTATGGGTTATGGGTTCCCTGTGTGTAATGTTTCTCTGTACATAGTATTGGTTATGGGTTGCCTGTGTTTAATGTTTCTCTGTCCATAGTATTGGTAATGGGTTACCTGTGTGTAATGTTTCTCTGTCCATAGTATTGGTAATGGGTTACCTGTGTGTAATGTTTCTCTGTACATAGTATGGGTTATGGGTTACCTGTGTGTAATGTTTCTCTGTACATAGTATTGGTAATGGGTTACCTGTGTGTAATGTTTCTCTGTCCATAGTATTGGTAATGGGTTACCTGTGTGTAATGTTTCTCTGTACATAGTATGGGTTATGGGTTACCTGTGTGTAATGTTTCTCTGTACATAGTATGGGTTATGGGTTACCTGTGTGTAATGTTTCTCTGTCCATAGTATTGGTTATGGGTTACCTGTGTGTAATGTTTCTCTGTACATAGTATTGGTTATGGGTTACCTGTGTTATTTATTCAATGTTTTATCCCCTCAGGATGGGACTGATGCCATCATCTGTTCCCGTGATTCTTCACAAGTCACAGTTGCACACTATAATATCAAAGGATACGGATATCCTATTAAGAACATCCAGGTAAAGCTGTGATCATCATAGACTGCAAGTCTTGCCATTATGAAGGGTAAAAATGATGTCATCCTCTCATAAAAAATGCCTGCGCGCCAAAATTGCATGACGTTAATGAATGCTTCATACTACAGAATCACTTGTCCATCCAGGTATACTAAAGACATGCGCACGAAACCTTGTCTTCGGAGACTTACGGTCCCACTTATAGCGCCAACTACTTAAAGAATAGTTTCGCAAAGTTGTGTAAAAAAGATGTTAATCTCTGTATAAGAATCGCTAAACATCCTATACAAGAGAACACTGTTGCACTCGAAGAAGGCATGCAGATGGCTTAGTTTGATGCTTTGTTTCCCTTTATATTTTCAGGGTACTAATAGTCTGACAATCCTCTCAGGGAAGTACAGCTCAGGCGTGGTCCAGTGCAGGTGGGGTGTTACACTTCGTTTCAGTTTTCTATAATCTTTCTAATGCGCGAGCTGAACATTATCGTTTTGTTCCGTTTGATAAAGGTTTTCCAGACCTGTTAAAGAACCTAACATGATGGACCTGAATAATAAAGTGTTCCTGATATTCGCTCGTGGAGCAGTCGGCAGTAAGTGAAAATAAATGGATGGATGCATGAATGGATGGATGGATCGATGGGATGAGATAGAAGGATGGATAGACGAATGGATGGATGGATGGATCGATGGATGGGATGGGATGAGATAGAATGATGGATCGATGGATGAATGGATGGGTGGGTGAATGACATGGGATGAGATAGAATGATGGATGGATGGATGGATGAATGGATGGATGGATGGATGGATGGATGGATGGATGGATGGATGGATGGATGGATGGATGGATGGATGGATGGATGGTTAATTGGCCTGATGAATGGATGGATGATCAACAAGAAATTAAAGCAACGCAGGGAAAGGTAGAAGACAAAGGAAGTGATTCTACCAAGAGTAGTAAGATATAGTGGATTCTAATCGAAGTCGGTTTGTGGCTCATATTTCAGATGGTGGAAGTTTAGGGAAGCATTCTCACAAGTCTGCTACGTTAAAGACAGTTGACCTCAGCTCTACTGAAAACCTCGAGGCTGGCGGCAAAAACATGCTTCTTCTACGAGCTCATGGTGATTATCAACAGTAACTTACTTGTTTCAATAAGTTTCATTGCTGCGTTTTATCGTGTTGGTATACCTGTGGTCACCAAACACCACAGGAAACCCACTTGGTGTTGATATATTATCTGCTTTCATTTGCAGCCATTCTGATGTCCCTCGCTTGGTTGGTTTGTGCATCTCTTGCGATGTTTATTGCACGTTACATGAAGCCTGTTTGGGGTGAACTACTGGGTCTAAAGGCCTGGTTCCAGGTATTTAGTCTTAAACTAAGGGGGAGGGGTTGGGGTATAGTATGTCAACAACTGAGGGGGAGGTGGCACTTTAGACTCCAGAGCCTGTGCTCAACGAAATGCCAGCGAAGAATATTCTGGCATTTCGTCGAGCATAAGATGCGCAGTAAGAATGACAGCGCTCTGGGGTCGCGAGTGTGCCGTGGTCAGTGGTTATTGTACAAGTACTAAGTAAGCCTTGTTATATCGCCAGGTTCATCGTCTGCTGATGGTTTTCACGTTACTTTTCACTATCATTGGTATTGTGTTGGTCTTTGTTTACGTTGAAGGCTGGTCTGAGGTACGCCATTATTAGATCTGTTATTGCGACCGTACATGTTGTGTTAACAGTAACATTGTTATTTTGTACTGTCAGGGCTCCATGTTACATGCTATCATAGGTATTCTTGTATATGTTATCCCAGTTAACAGTAAGATTGTTATTTTGTACTGTCAGGGCTCCATGTTACATGCTATCATAGGTATTCTTGTATATGTTATCCCAGTTAACAGTAAGATTGTTATTTTGTACTGTCAGGGTTACATGTTACATGCTATCATCGGTATTCTTGTCCTCCTGTTGACTTGTATTCAACCTGCCATGGCCTTCTTCAGACCCGGACCAACTGCTGACAAGTAATGCAATCATTATTGTTTATTATGTGGTTTATTATTACACATTATTAATTGCTATTGATTTGATGAGTCATCATCATCACGCATGCCTGTCGCACACTTAGGAGGGTGGGGTGGTAGAGCCGGTAAACATCTTAACATTTGTTTGTTAGTCTGTTAAGCCTGGTTTTCACTAGCGAAACAAGCACAGTCGCAAGCACAAAACACGAGCAGGACTACCGTTTTCACTACGACGCAAGCACAAGCGCAATCACAAACGCACGCAAAAGTATCAAATATTTTTATTCTTGTGCTTGCTTGTGCTTGTACTTGCGTTGTTTTTTTGTTTTTTTGTTTGTATGTTTTTTTGTTTTTTTTTTTTGTTCGTTTGTTCGTTTTACATAGTTTAGTTGATCGTCATATTTTTATTTTTCAGTCGCATCATCTTCAACTGGGCCCACCGTTCTGTTGGTTTGTCAGCACTAATCCTCGCTGGTACGTATAAAACACCAAATTTAACAAACCCAGAAAAAAATCATGTTATTCACGTTAATCTGAGACAACTTATTGTAACAATCTTCTTTAATTCTTTCTCTCTACGTATTTTTTTTCAGTTGTAAATTGCTTTCTCGGGGTATTTATGCCACACTTTGGGACCAAAAATGTCGGCGTATATCCACTGATAGTGTACTGTGCAGCGGTTGTCATGGTGATATTATTTGAACTAGCGCTTCATCTTCGAACGAAAAAAACCTCATTTGACGTCAGCCGGGAGCCCAAAGCCGAGATGAAGGATGGAAAAGTGGAGGTTACGACAAAAGCACCAGAAAAACCTGTCGAGAAGGTAATGATTACTTGATAATACTTTATTATGATACAACAGAATGTCAAATCAAGATCTGTTTTTGTTTCAGAATATTTTTCTCAAAAAGATCGTGTTTGGAGTGCTGGTGATTTTGGTCAGCGGTGCATGTCTGGCATTGATCATCTTGTTAAGTAACACTACTAGTAGTACGGCCTGAACTGACTTGTGAACATCACTAACAACGTGCTGAATATGAACACACAGCAAGCAAGACGTTAGATAAGGAAGGTCTAGGCTGTGCGCGCGCATTACTTAAGACTTCAAGCTTTTAATCATATCATGCATGTTGTAGAATATTTTTTTGCTGGAAGCATTTTCGATGGATTTTAAGTATAGTTTTTATAGTTACCAAGACAACGAATAGTACCAGGCAATATGCTGCTATGTTGGTTGATATAAGAAAAAAACTTTTGAAATTTTTGTTCTTGAATTCAATCAAGATGCCGGCTACGAAAACCGACGTCTCGAAACACAAAGAAAATAATCAATACATTTTTATTTTTATGTCGTGATACAGTGAGTCTCCCTAGCCAGAGGCTAATGGTTATGTAAACGACTCATTACGCACTCACCATACCTATATATTTCAATATTTTAAACACATAATTGTCAACCCTTTTGTCATAAATGCATTGGTTTGCTAGCTGGAATATTGCTTTGATTAAAAGTGTAGCAAGAAATAAACATTTTTATAAGATATGCGCTCAATTCTTTCGAGTTCTAAAGTACTAGTTAAGTAGAGCATCATGGGATACCTTGGGGAAATGGATAAATCTATTGCAGAGAGCTTTGCGCATCAGATCAAAAATATATAAATACTTGTATTGAATTTTACAACATTGCGCATGCTCAGATGCAGTGTCCCCCCCCCCCCCCCCCCCCCTCTGCTTGGTTACTCAGGAGTGAAATGTTTCCGGTAACAGGATGCAAGCCAGCCGCATGACGTCATCATAGGGATTATTGGAATGGAATTCATTGCATTTGAATAATGCATGTTAAACATTCCTTAGTAAATACTAGAAAAACTACCGATCTTTTCTAAGGCAGCAATAATAGTAAAGATGCTGGAATACATTTTCCATAAAAGTTCATTTAAAATGAAAACAAATATCAAATTCGTCGCACAATTCTTTAAATATTTTGCAAATGAGTTTATTAATCAATGTTTTTTTTTTGTATAAGTATTTTCTCGAACTACGACCACCTTGGCTCCGATATTGGACCGTGCTTACAGCCAACTATCAGTAAATTTATGTATTTGGCTAACTTTACCAGTACATTTGAAAGCCAGTAGCAATTTGCCAAACACAGAAACTGTTTGCTTGCACGGTGTAATTTATTTGGCATAAAAGAAACACATATTGCTGCTAAAGAAAAGACCAGAAAAGATTCGTTTAATAGGAATACAATATTGCACATGGAATCATCGATGTACATTTCCGACAACGTCATAACTTGGTAGGTAAATTTGTACAATATGACGTAATTTTGAACATTTTTTGAACATTAGTCTTTTTGAGTTTGGGTGAAAAAGAAATTAAAACTGATGAGGAGAAGAAAGACCGTTTTGATAACTATCGAAATGGAGCAATGAATTATTAAGTTGCACGAAGGAATGTTAAGTAAGCGTGGGAATTTCAATTTCTTCGATAGGCAAAATATATCACAAAGAATGCCCAGATAATCAGCACAAAACCCCCGGAATACTATCCTGTTAAAGGACGCAAACAACATCTCTAAGTGACCTTCTTTTATAGCTTCGTGCGAACACAATAACGGCCTTAATTCTTTCCAAATTAACTAGTTACAGGACAATACCACACAATGGTTTAAATCTGAGTACAGCCTATTCGCTCGGTTGCACTTGAATGGGTTCAAATGTCCGTATTCATCTAGTTAACCAATAGCAATAAACTTTTTGATTGACAAACCAATCAGCGTCGAGTACTACGAGTCATTGCCAAAGCTATCACATCAGAGATTCACATACAACACCGACCGACAATCACAAGAATCCACAAATACTCCTTCCTTAATTCACGATGTTTCCAGCATTCTAAACCGCTAGTTAAAATATAACAGTTCTTCAAGGTTTTTAAAGAATTGTGCTATCAAGCTGAGGTATTTTTGTGCATTTTAAGGTAAGTTTTAGTGGTTTTTGAGTGAGTTAAAGTTTGTGTTTTGTGCGGTCATATTTGGCTCAGTGGTTGGTGAACTATCAAGCATGACAACCAGCGACGAGAAAAAATTCGATTTATTTACACACAGAAGTTTTCCGTTTGTCTTTATTCTTTATAATTTTCATTTGTTTATAAGCTACTCTTAGGTTCTTAGCCATGACAAATTACCAAAGGTCTGCTTGTGATAACGGTTCGTAAAGATTCTACGATCGAAACGTCACGTCCTTCGAATCCAATAATCAAAGCTAAATATTTAGCAGCTGACCCGAAACAAGAAAATATTGGCTTAAAAAAAGGATTTTCTAGTCCAAACTCTGTCCTTAGCTATTACGAATAGTTGTTTACATGTCGAACAAGTACGGGTCACTACAAAATACAACTCGTCAAAGTTATTTGAGTGGAAATTTGACAAATTTTGAAGAGATGTTGTTCTTGGAGGCTGTTGTGATCCACTGAGATTAAGATCGGGATATAATATAGAAAATCAAAAATCTTTGCTTGGTGCTTTATTCTTTGAGTGAAAGCGTCCCAAAACCTGATATCTTACCTAAAGTGCTATGGTTCTAAATGATCTTTCCCATATGTATCGTGATCAGAGTAAGATAATATTCGTAGATTCCGGCCCTTGGCTCGAATTACAAACAAAAAAGCTTACAATATTTACACTTTTGTCCATTTGAATAGGAAAACTTCCAACAAAATTACTATTCCGGTAAATCTTCATATTTTAAAATACAAAGTCCCCTCTTGGAATATTATCCTATATACTAATTTAAATATTGTCTCCTCTGCTGTACTTTGATCTTTTAAGATATTCTGCATGATTTCTCTACAATTATCCATCATCATTCTACAACATTCTTCTTTCAAAAACTATTGTATTCCAAGGAAATAAGCTTGCATTATTAATACAGGATATTTTTATCTTTCAATTGTATTTGCCACCTAATTTTCGTGTTCAGCTTGAATTTATAAGTACTTTTACGTAATATTGAATCTATATTTTACATAATTAGAACCATAGTTCGAAATTTTATTTTCTGAACCTACTAAAAACTTTTTGCTAATGTTTACATAGTAAAAGCATCTCTCACAGAACCAAAATAGTATTTGCTCATGTGACAATATGTGTGAGAAAATTTAAATGAATTTCCATAGCAATATAGTGCAATTTTATTAAGCTAAATCTCAATCAATACATCTTGGATTATTAGTAACAGCTGTTATTATTATTCATGAATAATATTATATTTTTCCATTTTTAATGAGGGAATATGTATGTTAGATGATATTTTTGGATATGAATGAGTATCATAAGCTTTTCTTGTAATATCAAGTTTCAAACTTGGCATGTAAATGCTTAAATTACTCTCCCTAAACTTAGAATTACAACATTTTATTAAGTTTACTTATAAGATCATCCATCCAAGTACCTTGTTCAACCTCTTTATTAAAATTCTTGTTAATGAAGCACTTATCTAGCTATGAAAAGTCTCCTGGTTGCACAGAATCAATCTTGTTTTGATTCTTTTCTTCAAATATGTATTATTTCTGTATTACAGCCATAGAAATGGCATTACGTTTTAAAATTTTATATACGTATTTATTATGAATTGTCCTTGTTTCAGTATTATATTATTAGCACCTTTAATTAGCTTAGACATCTAGTTTTTCATAATTCATTAAATTTTTGAACACTAAGTATTTCAGATAACCTTTATTCTAAACATTGCAGACATAGGAATATAAAGAGGCCTAGATAACATTGGTTGACTCATCTATCATGTTGTTACGTGTTAGCTAAACCAGAATAAAAACTTTTTGATATATTCTAACAATGTCACAATTTATGTAATGAAACTCAGACATAGTAATTAAAGTCTAAAGTAACAAAATACTGTATTATATTGTATATAACGTCAAATTTCTTAATATCCTTTTATAGATGTTATTATTGCTTGTGAAAAAGTACAGACAAATATATCACCAAGCAGGATATTGTAGGCTCTTTTCTGATATAGAATTGATAGTGCACAATTAGCTAAACATACAGGATAGACAGCAAGTGTTGGGAAGTCTGGACAATTTCTAATGGAAATATAACCCTCAGACAAGAATGACAGTTATGATGACATCTTGCAGTATTAATTTTATCACAAAACATTTCACAGGATAAAGTTTCACAATTTTACACTCAGTGGGTCACAATTTTGTCTGTTTACATTTTCTTTGTCGTTTTGTGACCTGAATTTTCCTGCACAGGATGTTAAGCTTGTATTTCTTGGTTCAGTGTCGAATATCTCAATATCTCTTACCTTATTATTGTGAATTGCTAGGAGAGCTATCTTAATATTATTGTCTGTCAGTCTGTGTCATGCTTAATGCATAAACTATTATTGTTATGTCTAAATGCCTACCCCAGATAATATATCTGCACTTTTTTATTATGGAAAAATCTCTGAAAAGAATTCAACTTGTGCTCTGATCTTTTTAATCTGTTTGAGCATGAAGACTCATAGCATCGTTACTTGATAGTTGGCAGTATTGTTTTTGGTATTATCTTTAGGTAATGATATGAAAAATCAACATGAAAGTCTTGTGGGGTACGTGACTAAGATTAAGCAAGGGTTTGTAATCTATGACTTCCCCATAGGTTTATCTTTTCCTTTGTCAAAAATGTGTTAAGTTTTTGATGCTCTGTGGAAATTGTCAGCTGGTTGAGTCATATGGAGTCTGATCTTTTCCATTTCCTTAATCTTCGATCACTTCTCCATTCGATCCCTTATTACATCTTGATTCAATACTACCAGAATCCTTTTCATAGTTCCTTTTGTTGGCCTAATTAACACCATTATCTTGCACCTCCAAAAGGAATATAACCACTTGAATAAGAAAAAGAAATTGAAGAGGATAGTAGTGGTAACAAGACCAATTTAGAGGAACTGGAAAGTTAATGCCAGAGGCAGCTTTGCATGAGTGGGAAAATTATAACCTTACATTCCTTTGTCTGGGCTAGTTTTGATGCTACTTCAAGTTGTACATTAAATATTTATAATATCATCATACCTTTTATATTGTGTCCTTCTTAGCAAAGGAATATAATTACCCTAATAGACATTAGTAGACTGTACATGTATATGCATTGTTTTCTTTATATATATGGTGACTAAGAACTGATGCCATTCTATTCTATTATGGTGTTATAATAGTACCTCATTGTGTAGGTCAGATAAGGTGTTTGTCGTATAGTTAACACAGCAAACCAGGGGATCAACTTTGATATTTTATGATGTATAATTGATTAATAAGATTCATTTCGAGAAGGGGTATACACATTTCATTCCTCCCAGACCTTACAATATACTTTGTACTTGTGCAGTAGATTATCTTATGATTTTAAAAGGTACAGCACATGTTACTTTCATGGTACAGTATTGACAACATCTGTTCAACTTTTCACAGTATGTGAAGTTACTATTCGACCAATCAGATTGCTTAGACACAGCAGCAACACTGTCACAGCACGGCTTGTCCATCTATTAAACCAGTCACGTTGTGTAAGGTTACTTTTTTTCCAATCAGATTGCACAGACACAGTAACATCACGGTCACAGCACAGCATGTCCATAACCTTAGTGTTTTACTGCTGGTCTTATTTATTGTTTGTTTCATTAATCATTGTAGGTAAACACCACAAGATATTGCTCTTCATTATAATGGAGTACAAATACTACTTGACCAGCATCTAGTGGTTTGTCTGTCAGTCATAAGCAAGAGGTGGTGTAGGTTGTTATAGTGATAACTGTAGTAAGGAATGCAGAGACGACATGTGAATGGTCCCTCATATCCTAGCTCCCTTAAACACAGCAAACAGGTAAATAAGACTAAGGGTTTCGGCTCGCACAAGAATGGGACAGTAGCTCAGACATATAGCACTGAAAATGACCTTCAAGTATACGACGATGAAGACTTAGATATTGCACCGTATGTAGAAAGGAAAGATAGACTGATATTGGAATTGGAAAGCAGTTTGGCTGAAATGGATGACCAGTGTATGAGCGCGTCACGACTCGAAGAACAAAAAACGGCTGCGGAAGAACAGAGAAACTCACTGTTACGAGAAATCGAGGCGACAGTTTCTGAAATCCAAGGTCATGTACTGAACGCGCGTGAAATGGAAATTGAGAAAAAAGCAATTGAAAGTGAATGCAAGGGATTGAAAAAACAGGTTGAACATTTACGCGCACTTCTGGATGATAAAGAAGGGACTAAACAATGGAATCATGTAGATTTATTGGATGGTGATGACTCTATGCGTGCTAGCCTGGCGCATGCTAATTCTAGGAACCAGTTGTTAGAGAAAGAAGTGAAGAAATTGAGGCTTGCGAATGAAAGGTTGCATTTGAAAGAGAAATCAAGTAAAGTGTCAGATGCGGAAAAGTTGAGAAAAGAAAACGAAGATCTGCAAAAACTTCTACAAGCAGCTGAAGAATCAGAAAATAACATCGCTCAGGAGTTGGCAACATGTCATCAAACAATGGCGCAAATGAAACAAGATTATGAACAGTTGAACCAAGAGAAGCTGCACATTGAAGCGGAAAAGAACAGCCTTGCGCTGGAGAAAACCGAGCTGGAAGCAGAGCTAAAGAAAGTACTCGATTCTCAAGATAAACAGAATGCTAATACTATACAAAAAGTAAGTCATTACATGCAAGGTTCAAACGTGCATATTGCGCGCAACATTACATCATGCATGGTGTGCAACGTTGAATGCTTTATAGGGATATCACGTGAGAGTTGAGTGATGTAACAAACTGCATAGCTTGTAGGCGGTGACCTGATCCTACAGATCCTGTTTCCCGCGGTTTCGCAGCCATTTTCGGGGGAGAATATTCCCAGAACAATTTCGACTTTCCCGGTGAATTTTACTGCAGTATATTTTCTTTTATTCTAAACAGCAATGACAAGGAAGGTATATCCTCCTCGCGCAACTATTAGCTGTTTGCAGCAAGTTTGAACGCATTGTAACCCAGAAAAACAGAATTTTTGAGCATGATTCAGTAGTTTAATTGATTTTTTGATTTTATTACTCAGGGCTCTGGTGTTCCCAGTAGCAGGCTCGAGAAAGAAAAGATAATATTACAGAAAAAACTCCAAAAGAATGAAGATGAACGAGAAGAACTGGAAAACCAGAACACTGAACAAAAGAAACAAATCGACGAATTACAAGCTGAAATCAAGGGACTCACACAACAAGGAAAGAATGGAGGTAGTAAAGGGGAATCGAAACCGAGTGAACAATTGAGACCAGCACTGGAAAAACTGAATAAAGAGAACTCACAACTGCATCTTGAGTTGGAAAAAGCAGAGAAGGAAATAGATGCCCTGAAAATATGCCTTGAGGAAGAACGCGCAACTAAAAACAGCGAAGATGTTGAAATTGAAAAATCTAAAGCAGCAAATACGAAAAAAGGCAAAGTCGTAAAGACCAAAGAAACCGCAAAGAAAATTAAAAAGAGTTCGTCTAAAGAAGAAAAGAAAAGCGATGAAAACGACGAAGATATCGAGAGTTTGAAAGAAGAAATTGAAAAGTTAAAAAAACACAAGTTGCACATGGAAAGTGAATGTCAGGCGTTGTCAGAAACAGTTACCAAGATTGCTGGCGAGAAACGAGCCATGAGAAAAGAGACAGAAGAATTAACAAACGAAAAAGAGAAGCTGGAAAGAAAAGTCAAAGATCTGGAATTTAGGATACGAGAACTAGAGATTATTAAAGCACGAAAAGAAGAGTTGGACAAAAATCATTCTGAGCTGCAAACGCTTCATCAGGAAGTGTCTACTGAGTTGGAAAACGTTAACGAAAATAACGCTATGATTCATAACCAGCTAGAAAGAGCTACTGCTGAGAAGGATACACTTCTGACGGAGAGACAGGAGTTCCAGGAAGCATTGAAAACAATTAAAAAAGAAATGGAAGGTGTGAGGAAAGATGTTGCAAGCAAAAGCAATGAAATTAAAATGCTGAGAAAAAAGCATGAAGAAGAGAAGAAGAGATTGATTGGGATGAAAGATGGTGGCGACAAAGAAATGAATAGATTGCAGGATAAATTGAAAGAAATTTGGGGTAAATTAGGGCTGGAGACCGAACCAGAACCCAGTGACGAAGAGGTTATGACGATCATTCAAAAGTTACAAACTGATGTGGAAGAGTTGAAGAAAGAGAATGAGGAATTGGACAAATTGAAAAAAGATATTGAAGAAAAATTAGAAGGTGTTGAGAAAAAATCCGATGAATTGTTGGTAGAAAGCGCTAAAGCTAACGATATGGCGATGGAAAAAGCTGTAGAACTGTCACGTACCAAGAGAGCGTACGAGAAGAAAATCGATAAATTAAACAAAGAAAATTCAGAATTTAAGAAAAAATTAGGCGAAATTTCTCCAGCGAGATCTGTTTCACCACGTATATCCCCTGAACCTATCCAAGCACAGAACGCACAAAGTGTAGAATCAGAATATCCTGGCCCGTCATCTGCTCAACCACGCCCACAGGCTTCCTATCAAGGGAGCTCGGGTCCTCGGCATCACCCTCCTGAAGGTAGAAGACCTCCCCCTTATGCCGGAAGAGGACACGGCCTTCCGTTAGAGCCACCTCCCTACCCGATGACCAAAAGAAAGTCCATGGAAGATGTTGCACTTCGAGGTCAACAAAACGAGCGTTACCTACCTCCATACCCGGGACGCCAGAGACGTACATCTGAAACCAGTAGTCAACCCGCATCAAGACCACAGAGTGGTTCTGTTGTTACTGTAGTTGCTGGTTCTATGGGAGATAGACAAGAAGTTAGGAGGAGTAAGGCCAACTATAGTTCGTTTCCTAAAGAAAGGAGGCGAAGTCATGGAGGACAGGCATATCCTCAGCGATCTTCAGAAGAAGGGTAAGTATGATATGATTCATACTACTGTTTATTTGTAGTTTGTGTCATACATCGTGCATGCTTGCTGATAAATGCATAAGTTGTTGGTAAACATTCCTTACTGGTAACAGTCTGCCGCTTGCATGCAGATTCTTATTTGAACAATAGACCTCTTTACCTTGGGCGTAAGGTTTTCTCATTTCAGACCACGTGTCATTCCCTAGAGTATCATTTCTTCGTTTAACGGTTGTGCATGAGAAGACACAACACAAATAAACATAGATACAACTCAAACAAAGAATCTTATTCTCAAGAGAATGACACGTGGTCTGAAATGGGAAAACAATGCGCAAAAACCGAAAAGGTCTGTTGTCCCAAGAAAATGAAATGATAAAAGACAAGGTTGCCATCCAACATGGCGGCTAGCTATGACGTCATAAGCCTGCTGTTAAAGTTGCATGTGTTGTAAATAACGTCAATATAAATGCCTGTAGGTGCCGTGTTGTTGCAAATTATACAAGCAGTGACTATGACGTAAGAGTATTGCAGCTGCAAGTTGCATGTCCATGTAGGTACTTGGAGCACTGACACTTCTGCACACTTCTAGCACATAAGCACTCTTGCCTCTAGAAGCACAGCACTTGCATGTTCATCTATTAGTTTGCACGTTGTACCTTGACCGTTACTACCAGTTCTTCAGAGCAAGAAGAATGAGAACAGACCTCTTTACCTTGGGCGTAATGCTTTGCCCTTTCAGACCACGTGTCATTCCTTTGAGAATAGGAATCTTTGTTTCATTTTCTCCGGTTTTCCTCCCTCCTCAAAAATCAACTTCTAAATTCCAATTCGATCATGGAACGAGGGTCAGTGGTTTGTTATCCACTGGCTATTAAGTGCTACCCTCGTAAAACAAGGACGGTTTCTCTTAAACGAGAACGGTTCATTTGAATCCAAACAAATAATTGATACTCAAGGGAAAGACTCGTGGTCTAAAATGGACAAAACATTATACCTAAGTTAATGAGGACTATTTGGCTGTTGTTTTTGAAGGTATCGTTCTGAGCCCCAGTCCCCAACCGAATACGAGCCGACGTTCCAAGTAGTTGGTTATCGAAAAGTCATTCAAGAGCACTACGTGTAACACTGCAAAATGATGATACTCAGTACTGAACACAAGTACCCTCGGCCCGGCTCCTAAAGCCTGCCAAACAGGATACTATACAGGATAAACTAGTTAAACAAGTTTTGTATTCTACATTATACGCGGGCGCGGGCTTAAGAATTTCCTCGTCGTAGTCTTTCTTTCTGTTGGTATGTGCTTTGTGTTTCATTGAGGTCGAACTGTGACGTAATGAATTATGTAAATGACCCCTGGAAATCGAGAGTAAACTCTGCCATCTCCCTGGCGATGGGTGACGCCGCCCTACATTACCTTAACACGAGATTTCCTCTATTGTCTGTCATTTTTGTCTATCAAATACACGCTTTTTCGCGGATTTTTCTAGCTATTTTTTCATCTAACGTTGATGTGACGTAACTCACATGCTTCGAAATTGACCTTGAGTTTTTCATCCAATAAACTCAACGAGGGAGGGTATAAAAAAGTTCCAGGTTGAGTAGTGCTAGCCGTCCCTCATTTAGGTACTATTTGAATTCCTGCTCGCACGACTAACTCCATCATTCATAGACGTCACTTATTCAGGCTCAGATCACCAATCATTCAATGCCTGGTTTCTAGTCGTTCCCAGACTCTTTACCTTTCACGTCCAACAAAAGAAGAGAGAACCTGGTGTATTACATTAGAGATATTGGTAAAAGGCACTGAACTGTTTTCTTCTTTGCGAATCACCTCCCAGCCATTATTTTCACTCCAATATTCATCTGCTTTTATGCAAAATACTAGATATATTAAATAATTATTCAATTGAGATTCATGAGTGAATAATGTTAAATACTTTACATTTTTGATAAAGACAGAGAAAGGCTTCTGTAAGTTTATTTCCTTAATGGAAAAGAATACTATATCGCGTGCACCTGTCTCGATAAATCGCACTAAATACTGCTAAATATTCTCCAATCAAATATAATTGAATACTCGTACTACTTGTTTATATCTGAGAGTTGTACACTTTGTACTCTATTTTTATTGTATTCTTTTGTAATAAACTGTGCAATATCATTTGTAAGTACGGGAATTGTGTATAAAGCTGAATAGAAAAATTGTAGAATTGTTTGTGGGGGAGGGGTGAGAGTATTTATGACTATCGTGTCACCTCCAACCTGTTTCGTAAGGGGAGGGGTCGGGTTGTTTTGTCAGCCAAAAATCGTTCCGCATCGCCTGGTTCTAGTGTTGGTATCACGTCAAGCACAAGTATTCGTTTTTCCTTAAAAAATCTTAGATTTTTGAAAAATTCAAGCAAATCCATTGAAGCTTATGAAATTCCTGTCAATTTCTTGTCGTGAAATCAGACTTCGAATAAGAATATACATGACATGACCAGCGCGCGTGTGACATATAACTGATTAATAAGGAAGTAACTCCGTCAACTCCAAAAGGATCGAATCGCCAAAAATTATTTTTACTAAAATATCGTATTTTCGTAAGTTTAATGAACAAACAAAGTGTTTTGGTTCACATGTGACAACACGAAGGCATTTCAGAACAGAAACTTGTCATTTTTATTTAAAATATATCATTTACACCACGAATAGGAAAGAAATAACTTTACCAGAAAATATCAACGATTACTTGGGAGGAATTGTATTTTCACAATGAGTTGAATTCTTTTTCATAAATATTTTTCAAATCTAACATGTTTGAAGCACCTAGCAGCGAATCGATCTTACATACAGCCCATCGCTGACACCATGGAACTAGCAAAGCATAAGAAATCAATGATGTAATTGGGAGGTGGTGGGTGTTACAAGGTGCTGTAGTATGATCGCACTCAAATCAACTGACCCAAGCAGCTTGGAGTTCTTCATGCTGGCTGTTTATTGTCAAAACAACTCAACTATTTAGTGAAACTAAAACTGCTGAATTCGATATGAGAGACATTGTCCATTTGCAAGTTGGTCAGTGTGGGAATCAAGTAAGCACCAAGGTTAGTACGAGAATATTTGGTTTTACTTATAAATGAATGACAATTTTATTTAACGAGGAGACCTCATCACCCTTGGGTGCTTTTCATGAGGATCGTAAACATAATTATAACATATACTTGTTCAGTAACATCTTCTAATCTACTGGAAACGGAATGGGGCACTTGTCGTGAAAAATCCCCTCAAGATATGTCGAAAATAGCCTTCAAGATTTATCGAGAAATTTCTCATTAAAATAAGATAAAAATTAAATAGAAATGTTCGAAATAAATCTACTAGAGGAATAAACGTCCGTCATGTTATGTTGTTTGTCAGACTGAAACAGATCCCTAATGAATAGTTGTCGCGGAAAATGAAAAACGAAAAATAAAAGGATTTTATCGCTGCGCTTATACTAACTATATTTTCATTCTCTTTTTAATTAAAAGCAATTTGTTGCGTTTCAATATCTGATTCAGTACAGGTTCCTGGGTTGAAATATAATATTTTTTGATCGAATAATCTTCCCGCAGGTTGCCAGAACACACCCACATTTTCCCTGTTCACTTATTCTTTTGATAAATATTATTTTTTTCTTCATTCATTCGTTAGGTATTTTGAAAATAATCCATTAGTCTATAACTACATTTAATGTAATTTCAACTTAATGTTAAACCACACATGCTTGAATCAAGTGATAACTTTAACGTTTAAGATCTTAAATGAAAATCATTTTAAACCGGACGAAGCGTGAAGCATCACGATGTAGGCTGGTCTTACGAGGTACCAGGCGAATCTTTAACCGCTTATAAACTTGTACGCCTAGGCGTTCCGTTTACATGGAACTGTGGTATCTGGACAAAATTCACACGCCTAGCTTTGCAAATTAAAGAGATGGTTCAGTGTAAATGGGATGTACTGGTCAAATTTCTAAACGGTTAGAAATTCGTCTGGTACTGTGTAAGGCCACCCTTAGTGTTCAGTTGGTAACTAACAGCCGGATTATCTTAGATTTATTATATTGTACTTAGCTATCGAACTATTGTTTAAAGCTTCATTTACTAAACGAGTACCATAACTTAGTGTTCAAAAACTAGACTTCAAAATCAATCAAAACTAAAGATTTCAAATTTAGTCGCAGTCTATAGTATTTTTATCAATTTTAAATCAAATTTTATATTGTGACAATACGCTAAAAAATATTTGTATTGATACATATTTTAAAATATTTGAAATAAATTTAATATTGTTGCCGAACAAAACACGGTTCTTGTATTCACAGTGTTTATGATTTTATTTGTTATGGAAGGCGTTTCATTTTCGTGTATTTTTTTCATGGTTGAGAAATGTGAGAATCCCAACAGGTGTTCGGCTGTTATCCTGCTAGGGAATCTAACACACGTTGAATGATACGTCATGTCAGAACAGACCATGGCGTTTTGACATTGGAATTGCCGTTAGTTCATATCAGTAAACCGTTGAAGAAATTTGCCAAATTTATTGCCCGGAATTTCTAAGTTTTTGTAAACTTTTGCTTTGTAACATAGCTGGAATGGGTGTCAACTTCAACGTAAATTAAAATATTGCTTGTCTTAACACAGATCAGAATCTGCGGGTGACCCCGTCAACTGCCACATTAATCAGGGCTGGATGAATAAATTTTATTTAAAGTTAAAGTTGAATTATTAATGATCAAAAAATATGACAGGTATTCACGGTATAAATCAGTGCACAAATTTTATATATTTTGAAAATAGTTTTGGGAGTGTATCGCAGAGGAGCATGGGATTGATCCAGAAGGTCGTTACCATGGAAACACTCCTGAGCAACTGGATAAAGTCAACGTGTACTTTGACGAGAAACAAGGTAACATTTTCCTTATGTTTTCCCATTTATTCCCATGTGTTACATTTTCTTCCCTTTTTCTCATTTATTTCTCATTTCATTTTTTCATTTTCCCCAGACGGTCGTTACGTCCCACGGGCAGCATGTATAGACCTTGAACCAGGTTCTATTGACTCGTTACGATCATCAACATATGGAAAGCTATTCAGTCCTGACAACTGTATCCATGGTAAAGAATATTGGTCAATTTATAGACGTCCCCTTCACAGTTCTCTGCGCCATCTTGAAAGGTAGACGTGCCTTTGTATCGAAGCGAGACATCAGACCTTGGACAATTATTCACGTGTCTCTATCATTGCAAGGTCACCACTAGTTCTCGCTTCGTACCTTCCAAGATGGCGCAGGGAACTGTGAAGGGAACTATTAGCATATATCTGAGTACATGATGGTATAGGTTAGATACAAGCTAAGATAGTTGCCTATTTCCTCGTGCAGGTCAGTCCAGTGCATCAAACAACTGGGCAAAAGGTTTCTACACCGAGGGCTCAGAACTCCTCGAATCAGCGATGGACTGCGTAAGAAAACTAGCAGAATTCTGTGACTCGATCCAAGGCTTCCAACTTGCCCATTCTCTGGGCGGAGGTACAGGATCTGGTTTAGGATCACTCCTGATATCCAAGTTACGTGAAGAATTTCCCGATAGGTTGATATCTACGTACAGTGTTCTTCCATCTCCCCGGGTATCGGAGACTGTCACTGAGCCGTATAACGCAACATTAAGTTTCCATCATCTGATAGACTTGGCTGATGTTGCTGTGTGTGTGGATAACGAGGCTTTGTATAGTATTTATTCTGATGTATTAAGAAAGACAACACCAACCTACAGTGAACTGAACAAACTGGTAGCTCTTACTATGAGTGGTGTTACTACGTCCCTGAGGTTTCCTGGTCAGGTAAAACACTCTCTTTTTTCAATATATGATGATTCAGTCTTATTTATAAATAAGGTTTTCTATTTGTTTCCAGTTGAACGCAGATCTTCGTAAACTTGCAGTAAACATGGTTCCTTTCCCGCGCCTTCACTTCTTCATCCCTGCGCATGCGCCACTCATGAGTCAGCGGTCTGAGATGTACCGATCCCACACTGTATCAGAACTGACCAATCAGATGTTTAACTCACAAGGAATGATGGTAGCATGTGATCCTCGTCAAGGAAGGTACTTGACAGTAGCTTCGATGTTTAGAGGTCAGCTACCCATGCGTGACGTGGAGAACACCATATCAGAAATGCAGGTATGGGGTGAAATATCTTTCCAGCAAATCTCTTGTGGAAAACTCCAGTGTATGCGGGCTTCGCCTTCAATATCCCGGTGTAGCTTGTTTTGTTCTTCTAATTCCTGTTTTCTGATCTCAGAAGTGAGGCTAAGCCCCATACACTCGAGTTTTAAGACTTGTAAATTAAAATTGACGTTTTCATTTGTTGAAATTATTCTCTCGTTTGTGGTCAAAAAGGTAACTTTTAGCAGGTGATGTAAAATAAAACTGTAGATCTAGGTCAGCGGTCATGAAAGTAGTAAGATTCCATTCTTTTTCTCATGTCTTTATAGGACGTCCATTCGTCTTCGTTCGTGGAATGGATCCCAAACAACATGAAGACATCCGTGTGTGACGTACCACCAAAAGGAATGACGTCATCAGCGACATTTCTGTACAACAGCACGGCTATTCAAGAAGCCTTCAAAAGATTCACTGAGCAATTTGCTGCCATGTTCAGAAGGAGAGCATATCTTCACTGGTATACAGCTGAGGGCATGGATGTGATGGAGTTCACAGAGGTACTACGTGACGCACAAATCAGTAACCTTGTATCGTTGATTTAAACAATTTATTCTCCTACTTCCAAGGGAAGGTGGGTAACTCTAATTTCAGGAAGGAGCATGACGCACATGAACGTCACTTTGGTAGAGATTTCAGGCATTCAAAGGCAAAGGGGCCATTGGTGATCTAGATCTTAGTCAAATCAATCAATTGTGATCAACAACTGTTTGTAAAAACCAGAAAACTATTTGATAGTGAAGAAGTGTTTGTTTGTTTTAGGCTGATTCCAACCTTAGTGATCTGGTCTCTGAGTACCAACAGTACGAAGAAACTACGGTTGAGGATGTATTGTACCTGGAAGAGGAGAGCACTGAAGAGATTGAAGACTTGCAATCTGACATCAACATTCTCTACTGATATATACTATGGTCCTATAAGAAATATTCCGCGTCTGATCTAGCTTGCCAGAGCTACAGCTCATCTTCAAATCATGTTAAAGTCAATATGTTGAATGGAAAAAGAAAAATAGGTCGGATCATTTGATCTCCTCTGTGCGCGGGGTCCCTGTGTTAATAATTTAATATAGGCAAAGAATTGACCCTGTATGACGTCATGGTTTATTGGCTGCATAACATTCTCAAAGATTAACATAATACACGACCCTAAATCAACAATTCTACCCAAATAATTTGGAATTCTGGATACAAGATAATCTTGTCTCCAGTCCTTTTGGGTGGCAGTTCAAAGCGCATGTATGAATACATCCACGCACACTCGACCAAAGTTGTTATGATCCCATACGTCTGTCAAATCCTCTCTATACCAGATCCTCAGTTACGAGTATTGAGGGAAGTAAAAAAAAAATTGAATGAAAATTGAATGTGTGGGATAAAGTCGTCCCATCACAATATAAATATTTCAAAACGTCTTCATTCCTTGCTTTAATATTAGTTTGTTAGGAGAGAAATATGAAAGGATAAACTGTCTAAAACTAATAAACAAGGACAAATTAGTATTTCTTCATACCGATGTATTTATTAACGGTAACTATGGAAACCAAGTAGGATAGGATACGAAGATAGAAAAATGTTGTTTTTAGTTTGTAGGTTCATACAAAATAGAATAAAAAATGATGGCACATTCACTCTTGAGTGACTTTTTACCACTAACTAGTTAAAAAAGCAAGAAAAACCACACATGAATGTAACCTCAAATCTAGTATTTTAATATTTTCTGTCATTTCTCATATTTGACATGTCCACTTGTTTGAAATAACACCATCTTCAAACAATCTTTTAACAACTTTGTTCCTTCACAATATCTTTTTGCTTGCAGGTTGTTAATTACAATTCCTTCCTCTTTAAATTCTAGCACATTGTTTTGTCAAGCCAATCACCCCTATCAGGTTGCTTGTTTTTCATTTTTTCCTTCCTTCAACAAACAAACAATCATCAATGCAAACACATAGTATATACAGACTACACAAACAAACATAAAACTTAAATCTTTTCTAGTTCATGTTTTCAGACTGTTCTTTTACTCTCCACGCAGCATCCATGTATTTTGTGATCTCTGAATGTGTACGAGGATGGTGAAGACGCTCGTCATACCAGGTCTTGTCAATCTAATGAGAACAGGGAAACAATTAGTAGGTTGCCATAGTAACTAGAGGAAATACATGATATGATAAACTGCCTCGTTATGTTTAATAATCTAAGAAGAAGATGAAGAAGAAGAAAGAGAAAAAGGAGAAAGAGAAAAAGGAGAAGGAGAAAGAGAAGGAGGAGAAAAAGTAGAAGGAGTAGGAGAATGAGAAGAAGAAAAGCTAAGAATGAGCTTATATAGCATGTCCTATTTCCAGGCCTTTTCTTTTGAATGAATGAAACATACATTGCATCACATATAAAAATTCTGCATAAAAACCTTAGACCTACCAGAGGTGCAGTATTCCAGCCATATTCTTGTGACGATGTCTGTGGGAATTCAAATTTTTCTACAGGAGTCTGGTGTGCTCTTTTGATTACTTTTAAAAAATTATCTAGAAAAAGAAATATGTAACTCTGTGAATCCAACTCTGTTACCATTTTTACCCTAAGTTATCTAGACAAGACTTCAAATGGTACATCAAATTTAGCAGAGAATTGTGTGATTCTGTGTTCTCTACGAAGTGTCTTCATCTTGAAGAGGTTTTATCCAAAAACAAATTTTGTGTCACGAGACAGTTTAATCAATTCTTACCATCTTCCTCGCCATCCGCAGAATCATGCACTGAATTCGGTTTTCCCGTTAATGTGTACACTATGAATAAACAGATGATATCAAATTAATCTCAAGATTCTAACAAACATCAAAGTAACGAAGCAAGAGTTCACGAAGAACACAAAAGTGCCTTACTTTTCTTGAAGGGATTGACGCTGTAGTTGGTGTACAGTTGCTGATTACGCTGTTCTTTCTGAATCGTTTCGCATAAAATCGCATTTTGATGCACGAAGTTAATTTCTGGTCTCTCTGCCTTCTTGGATGCCATATTTTACAGCGATCGATACTAAAATTTCAATCAAAAACACAGAACAAAGTGTTGTTTGAAGTGCTTCTAAAGCCTGTTGTTCCAAAATGGCGTCCAACAAAATAATGGTTGCTAAGCAACTATTACATATCAGCTGGTAGGACCCAGTTCTTTGCAGTCAAAAATCCACAGGGAGCCCAAAATCCAATTGTTGTGGAAATTATAAAAATTACTATTTTTTTAAAGGTAGAGAATGATTGAAACGTGACCAACATCACACATTTGTTGGAATTAGTTCAATATTTTGTTTTATTGCTGGATTTTATATGTTTGGTTATAAATGAATGTTCAACATATTTCCTATTACCTTGTCTAATCCTGGTTAAATTAATTCGTTACAATATCACATTTCAGTTTTGTTAGGTATTACTTATAAATTTAATGTTTTCAAAAACTTAAGTTATGATAAATTTAATTTCGCCACAACCTCTCCTATCGACGAAGGTACGTCTTTTGCTTTATTACCACAGGCAACCCATCAAGTCAAATCTATAAGCCCTGAACTATAGACCAACAAAGTCGGGTTGGTGACGTAAGCTAGCGATAGTCAGTGTTGTTTTGTGGTAAACAGATTATCATAAAACTATTATGTTTCGGTAAAACTAATTATAAATCTAATAATCACTGCTGGATGGTTCTTTTGTTCTGTGGATGTCTTTACCTTACCGCTTCTATTCATATTATTGCATTGTTGATTGTTAAGACCCTGAATGTATAGTTGGCTCAAGTCAGTACCCTATTATCAGGCTGATAATAATAAAGGTCTACACAACCCTGGAAACAGTAGATCAAGATTGGTTTGTTAATGAAATATGTCAATTATATCAGTCACATCAGGCCCGGGGTCTGCCTGATGCTTTGCCCAAGTAACTGAAGGTACCTTAGAACCTGTTAGTAGCCGGTGATAGTCTTTAGCTCTCAAGGTCAATCAAAACATTGGCAAAGGACGATCAGTAGTTACTTAAGTAATACAATGACTACCGCAAACTCAAGATAAAGAAAAGCGGTTTGACAAAACAAGTGCTAGCTTAACCTTGTCGGTCGGATTCTACTGTGTTAACAAAAGGCGGGAACCCATTATTCTATATATGCAGAACGTGGATAATGGGTCAGCATAAGTGTTCTATTGAAGAGTACCAAGCTCTTGGTCTTCGAGCTGGTATTCTTAACACAAACGACTTTATCAATCCTGACCAGAAGCTGAAAGTTTTGATGGCGCTTCAGAATGCAAAATACCATCGACCATCGATCTATACTAGTGCTAATATCAACTACAACAAAAGCTTGACGAATCGTACCAGGAAACGAAGAGTACAGCAGCAGAAGTTAAAACCCATATTCAACAAGCTAAAGGATGCCAATAGCTTCAGGAAGAGTGAGGTGACAAAAGTACGAGAAAATGAGAAATTGTTGACAAACTCAGAACGAGGAAGTAAAACGGAAAACTTGAACATGAAAGACATCAGCAGAAAGGCAAGAATTGATCAAGGTGAAGCCATCACATCAGAAACAAGCTCACATCCTGAAAATTTGGCAAGAACTTTTGGACACTGTGTTATAACAAAAGAAGAAGAGAAAAGGCTACTAAAACATTTGCTTTCGCTTCTCCACGGAAAGAAAGCAATCAAGGAAGCTGAGAGGAAGATTCTGGACGACCTTTGGTCCAAGAAAGTTCGCCAGAGAAAGGAATCTTTAACAACAGTCGCTAAGGAATCCGCAACTACCAAACCGAAAAAAGGATTGGAAAAAACAGAAGTGGATGCCAATCAAACTGAAGAATGCAGCAGAGCCGAGGAGATACCGACCAACCAAGCTCATGACTGTCAAAATCCAACAAAGAATTTACGATCTAAAATGGAAAATCAGAGCAGTGAAACAGACGCATCTTCGAAAAATAAAGAAATGATAAAAAGACAGGAGCCATGGAGAATACAACATCGTCTTTTATCGAGGAAGTTAAATCACACATCCCGCGCAAATCCATTTAGTGGTTCTTTTTTGCAGTCTAAGGAGAGGCCTGATTCATGCAAAGAAGACGAGATGTCGATACAAGATGATCTTTCACGCCTACCGCTGACAAACGCGCATCAGGTTTATTTTCGCCATGGATACAGCAAGATTTCTTCTGCACAGGCTGAAGAATGCGATAGCTTCAAATTACCGTTAATTGAAGGCCAAGACGATGCAGCATGCTATGAAAATAGCCTATGTCCTAGATATACAGGAGAGAAGAAAAAGAGCTACTGCACCTCGCGGGACGATGCAGCGCGCAAGACTAAGGAGGATGAAGAAACATCAAAACAACCAGTGGACGAATCGCAACACAGCGAGAAGGTGACAGCATTCCTACCTCCTATCTATACTGAACATCATCCCTTTCAATCAGTTCAAACAGAAAACAAACGAGTAATAAATAAAAAGCTGGTGAAAAGTTGTGGCAAAAATGATCCAAAACATCATAAAGAACGTGGCCGCATTTCCAGGAGAAGCAGTGAAAGTGCCTTTCTAAAAAACACTATAGATGAAAAAAGAACAAGAAAATACTCTATCAAAAAAGACGAAACCAGTGATAGAGGAAAATATCCTATCAGTACTAAAGAAAGGCGACGCACTACACCCCTCAGGGGATTCACACCTCTGTCTGATGAGCGCTGTGAGTCACCATGGCTTTTGGGTTCAACTGTAGACGAAAGACTGGACTGAGTTGGGACGCCTTCATGAATACTAAAGAAAAGGACAATTTCACCAGAAAAACAAATCAAGTTTGTACATAGCTGTACAGAAGTATTATACAATTAATATATACCAGTAGTCTGAATAAAGCACAGAATTTGATAGACTCGCACGAGTGATTGAACATGTTCCAATAGAACACACGACCAGGAATTCTTAAGCACGAGTGCACACATGCAGATTTATCTTTTCCTTTCTTTAATTGATCTATTAAAAGTTCAACTATATTCTTCTAGCTTGGATGTGATTTTCTTTATTTTTAAGGAATATTTTTGTTTTATTGCTTGAGAAATTTAGGACCATACCTCCAGACGCAGCGGCTGAAGCTCAGTATTGCAGCGCGAAGCATTTACGGCTATGCCGGAGATTTCGGTCCCGATACCGCTACCGAGGGAGAGGTTATTCGGCTCCTAGACTAGATAATTAGCCCCTTGCTATGACCAACACACACGATACTTTTTTTTTCGTTGATGACTAAACATCCATACGCACTCCTTTCCATGTGGGACGAGTTCTTAATAGTCGTAGCTTATTACATGCAAACACGCATAGAAACTTCAACGCTCCATTTGAAAGTATTCCAGACTATCAACATTGAAAGAATTCTGGAGTATTGTTATAAAACAGCTGCTAAGAGTCAAAAACCAACTTACTTGTCGATGCGCGCACTTGCGCGTACTTAGGATATTTGCGCGACTTGAAGTCATCTCGTGCCCAGTCTCTCTCTGTCCTCAGATCATTCGATCCAAGATGGTGTCCTTCAGCAAGATTCTATCCACAAACCCTTCTACTTTCGTCACTCCTAAAGTATCTGGCGCTCTTATTACTGCGGCTGCTGCTACAATCTTTCTACTATGGAAGAAACAACTCAGGGACCACGAAGAAAGAAAGAAAAAGTATGTTGAATGAGTAAAAAATGTCACGTGAGTTGGTTAGCAGTGGTTGTACAATCTTATTCAACAAGTTTACTGAGCTTTTTCTCTTACTTTCTACAAATAAGTAAATTATTTAAAAGAAAACTATCCTTCAGGGCTATTTTATTAGGTACATTTGCCCAAACTGCACTTTAATTTAATTTTTTTACTCATTTCATATTGCACACATCTGAAGTAGCTACCTAAAACTCGATTTTCCAAGATTCTCTCAAAACTAGTAAAATGTTCTTATTTTAGTCCCAAGATAAGAGATTATTCTCTAAGTAACTTATAATCTCTTACCTGGGGACCTTAAAATAAGAACTTTTTACTAGCTTTGCGAGAATCAATTTCAACAGCTTAAAAGATGATTAGCATATATCGTATGTTTTTTATCAATTGACCTTTGATTCACATATCAGCATTTAATAAGTTAATGATATTGATTTGTTCTTGTTAAGGATGGGTGCTCTGGATTTACATATATCATTAGAGCAGGTTAGTTTTTTACCATGCACTTTGATGACGAGCAAGTAAGCTTGTATTAAAGTGAGCTATTAAGCCAAAAATCCTCAAAGCACACGTGAAAAAAGCTAAGCTCTAGCCTGTGTTGAGAGATGACAAAGTAGCAGCTGATTGAAATATTTTAGAGTGTGCAAAAAAAGATAGACAAGGTTGGAACCAGAAGAATTCATTAAAGAATACTTTTAATTCTTTCAGGACAAGGCTGGAAAAAAGGAAAGGGCTGCAGTTGATGGAGTGTTCTTTAGGTAACGATTTGTTAAATAACATCAAACCCTGGAGGAAAATAATGCATGAGATATGTTGAACCATGCTTCAACAAAATGAGAAGAAATAAGATAAAATTTATGCACTTCAAAAAAATAAAATTTGTAGAATTATTCTCAACATCTCTTCTCTCTGTCTTTTTCGATTAGTCCATCCCATTGTGAACTCCCATCTTTTACTCATACATTTACCATTATTCTTTTTCTTCATTAACAAATTTTAAATTTCTTTTTGGCTACTATTAGGAGGTTGATGAGAATACTGAAGATTCTTATTCCTGGTTTGGCTACACCAGAGGTAAAGAGCATTTTTGTGGGAGGTTCTGCGTGCACCACAAGCACACTTGCGCAATTCATTAGCCACAACAAGACTCCAAGTTATACAATAGAACGAAGCTAACAAAGAATATGATTTTATTGAATCACATACACTGTATCTTCCATTGTGAGTGGTACACGAAGAAGGACCCATTTTTGTTTTGTCTTATACTTACAGTGTTGTATTCAGTAACAATATAATGGTAGTGCTTATGAACACGTTATTTTATATTTTCAGACAGGATATCTGTTGATGGTTGCATTTTCATTGATTGTTAGAACATACTGTGATGTATGGATGATTCACAATGGAACAGTTATTGAAAGGTACTATTTGTTTTCAGTTCCATATTGCTTCTTTAACAACACTGTCTATGGATGCCTGGGACCAATCTTGTCTTGATTTTAAGCCTAGGACAAGCCTTCATGATAAATATTGCATTAATGTTGTTTTCTTTTTAGATCGATTATTAGTGGTAATTTCGAAGGATTCAAGAACATATGCAATGCCCTTAGTAAGTTGCTACGTTTGTATTATATCATTATAATAATGACATTTATTCTGGTTACTAAGTTATCAGACTAGAACAGGATGGCAAAGGGTTTCTGTTTGATGCATGGTAGCACTAAAATTATTAGCTGAGTGATTTATGGTTACATTCCCAAATAAGCCATGTGAGGTGTGATCAGAATGAACTCAGCCCATCGTAGTTTGATTGACAGAAGCCAAAGCACCAGACGTCTGGAGTCGATAGGTAGCAGAATTATGAAAAGCACTGTAAGCTCTATTATTGTTTCATTTCAGATATCAATAGTCAATAATATGTTAAAGGTAAGTAATGTATTCTTCAGCCCACTATATGCCACAGATTCCCATCTTGTAATAATTGTTTTTCAATATATGTTTTTGAATATTTTCCAACCCTTAGTATGGTCTTAATATGTTAAAACTGAGATTCAGGACACGGCTTACATTGTATCTTACTGACAAGTACTTAAGGTAGGTAACTTATTTTTCTTTTTTCTCAAAGACCACCTTATTTAATTACATTTATGAAAAAAATATTATTATTATTGTCTTGGCACATGAGTAGCATTTCTTCATTGATTCAAGCATTGATTTGAGGGTCTTAGATCAGCCCAGAGGCTGTTCCAGTGCTCAAGATATTCAATATTTTAATTTCACTAAGTTTCATGACTTAAAGTATCTTTGAACTGCATTATTTCCTAGTGGATTCACATATTACAAGATGAGTAACCTTGACAACAGAATAGCCAATGCTGATCAGCTTCTTACTCAGGTTAGCTGCAAATAACTAGAATGGGTTGCCTGTGTTGGGGTTTTCCAATCTCCAAAACACAGGAAGCCCAAGCATTTATTTGCACCATCTTATTGTTTTTCAATTTTTTCAATTTTCAGGATGTGGACAAGTTTTGTAATTGTCTTGCAGAGCTTTATTCTAATGTCAGCAAGGTAAAACATAGTATAAAAATATCTAGTCTTACATTTAGTGAGGGCAGGATATATTTTGATATTGATAAAGAAAATGTTCATAAAATTGTGATGCAGTGCTTGACTGTATTTGCCTCTCACTACTGGGATTGTTGGTTTGATTCCTAGACTCGGCATCACATGTGAGCAGAGTATGTTAGTTCTCTCCCTTGATTTGAGAGTTTTTATCCAGGTGGTTCAGTTTTCCTCCAACAGCAAAACCCAACATGTTAAATTCCATTTTTATCTGTGAGTTAGCTATCCCCTGACTTTGCTTAACTGTAAGTTATTGATCATTCATCACATGAGCAAACTTTCCACAGTAATATGGAATAGGGTGACACTTTTCTAACTTGTCTTTTATCATGTTTGATAGCCGTTACTTGATATTGTGATATATGTCCATAAGCTGAGTGGAGCCATTGGAATGCAGGTAAAGCTATCTATCGTTTAACGCCAACATTAGCTAACTCTGCTAAAGTATTATTGAGCAATATTCATTTATATATCATCCGAGTATTGATGGTTTATATTCTGTTTTTATTCAGGGCCCAGCAATAATGTTAGGATATCTTGCTTTATCTGGTATAGTTCTGACAAGGTAATTCTCAAACTTTTCCTTTATAGTCTGCATACAGTTAGAGCATGTTACAACAAGCATTTTAGTATTTTGTTTATTAATTCTCATATACGTATGCATTTAGACTTCGTCGTCCTGTTGGTAAAATGACAGTAGAGGAGCAACACCTTGAAGGAGAGTTCAGATATGTCAACTCCAGGCTCATAACCAATAGGTAACTATTAATGTATAGGAATCATCATCACCACCACCATCACCATCATCATCATCATCATCATCCTCATCATCATTACCATCATCATCAACATCAACACCACCATTATCAACACCACCACCATCACCATCATCATCAACATCACCACCACCATCACCATCATCATCAACATCAACACCACCATTATCAACACCACCATCCTCATCACCACCACCATCACCATCATCATCAACATCACCACCACCATCACCATCATCATCAACATCAACACCACCATTATCAACACCACCATCCTCATCACCACCACCATCACCATCATCATCAACATCACCACCACCATCACCATCATCATCAACATCAACACCACCATTATCAACACCACCATCCTCATCAACATCAACAACACCATCACCATCACCATCACCATCACCATTCTCATCCTCATCAACATCAACAACACCATCATCATCATCAACATCATCATCATCATCAACATCATCATCATCAACATCATCATCATCAACACCACCATCACCATCCTCATCAACATCAACACCACCATCATCATCATCATCTTCATCATCAACACCATCATCATCATCATCATCAACACCACCATCACCATCCTCATCAACATCAACACCACCATCATCATCATCATCATCATCAACACCATCATCATCATCATCATCAACATCATCATCATCATCAACACCACCATCACCATCCTCATCAACATCAACACCACCATCATCTTCATCATCATCAACATCTTCATCATCAACATCATCTTCATCACCACCATCATCATCATCATCCTTATCATCATCATCACCACCATCATCATCATCAACATCATCATCATATCATTACCAT
This sequence comes from Anthopleura sola, assembly GCA_023349425.1. Taxonomy (NCBI): domain Eukaryota; kingdom Metazoa; phylum Cnidaria; class Anthozoa; order Actiniaria; family Actiniidae; genus Anthopleura; species Anthopleura sola. The sequence goes on along the minus strand of JALHLI010000007.1, from coordinate 10,965,277 downwards.
CATCATCATCACTATGATATTTAGGTTTTTATTGCACATAATGCATGTTGTTGATCAATTTTTAATTGCTATTTTTCAGTGAGGAGGTAGCATTCTATCAAGGCAACCAGAGAGAGAAAGTCACCATTGAATCTACATTTGGAAGGCTGGTAATATCCACTTGACTTGGCATTTTATTATCAGACCTCCACTAATGACATGTTTTATTTGTCTGCCGTAGATTGGACACCTCAAAGATTTTGTCAAGTTTCGATTTAGCATGGGAATTATTGATAATATCATTGCCAAATGTAAGAAACATATATGAAGATTGATTTTTTATTCTCAGTCGCGAATTAACAACATTTATTTATCAATATTGTCATGATTATTATCATTAGCAATCATTATCATTATCACAGAGCATTCATCATCACCATCATTATTATCTCTTAATCATCATCATCATCATTGTTATCACTATCATCACCATCATTACCATTATCATCACCATCTCCATAATCAGTGATCACCATCATCATCACCATCATCACTTATCATCATCATTGCCATCACCTCCCACCTCTAATACTGTTATACAACTTGTTGGTTGCAGATGTTGCTACTATCTGTGGTTTTTATGTCGTCAGTAGACCATTCCTGTCAAACACAAACCCTAAAATAAGAAACAGTGCTCATGATGTCAGAATGGAGGTATGACAGCTTATCTTCACTAACTTGTTGTTAGAGCAGTTAATGTATGAATCTGAAAAACTAGATCACAGTTCACCTGTTTGTTCTGTTGAAAATGAGAAAGATAGATACTTACAGAAGATTTGGTCTATTTTATCAGGATTACTATCGAAGTGGTCGTATGTTGGTCAAAATGGCTGAAGCTATTGGTCGGTTAGTCTTGGCAGGGAGAGAGATGACAAGGCTGGCAGGGTAGGTTACTATATGTTCTTAGTTGATATTATCCTTGCTTTACTTTACATGCATCATATAGTAATATAACTGTATTATACAGTCATTAACTGTGCTTATTGATGTGGTTAGGTTCACTGCCAGAGTGTCAGAGCTCATGGATGTGTTGAAGGATCTTAATCGTGGGGCATATCAAAGAACTCTGATCAACAGCAGAAGAACAGCTGACGATGATGAGAAGAGAGGTATGGTTGTTGTATATATGTGCAGCAAACAATAGTAGAAACAAATTGATTCTGAAGATTTGATATTTTTTTATTTAGCGGCAAAGAAAATATCTGCATCTGAGTTGACACGAAAACGAGGCGAAATCGTTGAAACAGATCACCTTATAAGGTAAGATGATGTCACATAGGACCAATATTTTATGTGGCCATTCAAGCCACATGAAAGTCTAACCATTTATAGAGATCATAAAGTCAGCTCAGTTATTTTAAGACCTTGAGTGTTGGTATGACCACAGCTAGAACCCACGACCTTCTGCACAACAGGCCATTGCTCAACGAACTGGGCCAACCAGTCCTGATAGTCCTGAAAATACACCGTTATATCATACTAAAATAGTCATTCTAATTATTTTTTCAGGTTTGAGAATGTCCCTCTTGTCACTCCTAATGGTGATGTTCTGGTAGATGACATGACGTTTGAGGTGACTACCATCATGTTCCTGACTTCATTTCTCAGATACCCCCATCTCTATACATTCCTTCATTAGCCCTAGTCTACACCTCCCCTAGCTATCATCTCCACCGTTGTCCAGTGTTTCCCCCTAACGTCATGTAGTTTCCATCATGTCCCTCAATTCCTCTGTTATTCATCTCCCTTTGTGCCTGATTACCTCTATACTATCCTTACACTATTTTACTATGCTTTGCTATCCCTCCCTTATTTCACCGTGGACTAATTCCCTAGCGCCTGTGTTTCCTTGTCAGGTTGGGTCTGGTATGAACGTGTTAGTGTGTGGTCCAAACGGCTGCGGTAAAAGTTCTCTCTTCAGGATACTGGGAGAGGTAAGAGAGCCGCCTTCCTGTTGATCTCAGGAATGTAACAATGTTGGTCACGTAGTGGGGGTATTGTGTCACGCTGGGATTGTATTATGGAACGTAAATAATACCTTGAAATTTCTTTAAATAGATTATTTCTAGGTGGAATAAAGTTGTAGTTAATCGACCTGAAATCCAGTTAGGATTTTATTTTATATATTTTATTTGGTATCGATATCAGCGTGGTAAATACCGTATCAGCGAAGTGATGCGAAGAAGGAATAGAAGGAATGTTAAATATATTAATATGTTAAATATAAAAGGAATGTTATGTTAATGTTTTGTTTCAGCTTTGGCCATTATTTGGAGGCAAACTAACCAAGCCCAACCCAAGTAAACTGTTTTATATACCCCAGGTATGTCTCGTGACGTTTACCTTTTTCACTGATAACTGACCAGTAAAGTAATTTTGATTGTGAAAAACGCACGGTAACTTGACTTTGGCGGTACAATTTATGAGCATTTTCATTGGCTGAGTAATGGTCTCACGTTCTGTGATTGGTTGAAAGGATGTTTGTTGAAAGGACGTAATCAGTCGAATATACTCTATTCTGGTAGTACACTGCATGGCCAAGGTTTCCGCACAGATATCAACATGAGATCACTGGTCATCGTATCAGCATGCTGGGATACACTATGATCACACCATTATCACAGCATGTCTACTGCACGTTTTTCATGCCGGGGTATCATAAACACTAAGCTATGTATCTTTGTATGACTTCAGCGACCTTACATGACGTTAGGAACACTACGTGACCAGGTGATATACCCTGATACCAAGGCAGACCAGGACAGAAAAGGAATATCTGATGAAGACTTAGAAGAATTCCTTACTCAGGTAAAGTGAAACTGTGCGCAAGTATTTATAATAGCCATACAGCCTTACGGGAAGAAACACGACAGGCCGTTTTTTTAGACGGTTTTTCATGCGCGCGCCGTCGTTGCCGTCCTGGCTAGAATATCAGTTGGTGCTTTTTCACTTCCTAAAGAGAACGGCAAAGATGATAACGTGCTCTCCCTGCTCGCTCCCATGTTGTATTTTAAGGTCCCTATTCCGCCTCCTCATCACTGTGTTTGTAAGTTCAACGCTTCGCACCTCAAACAATTAGTATGAGTTAACTTCATACACTATTCGTGTAGTACGCTCATGTTGTTTCCTTCATTTTCTTCCAGGTTCAACTGAGTTACATTCTGGATAGAGAAGGAGGATGGAACAGTATACAGGTAAGGTTTACCTTCACTCTAATGTAGAGCCTCTCAGGAAGCCGCTCAATCATAAACCCCTGGCCAAACGAGGACGTTAGCCGTCAGGAAACATTGGGAAACAGGTGTAACATTGTTTCCATGTGGCGCGGAAACACGAAATGTTTCTACCGTACTGCAGAAACATCTTCTCGGAAGCCAAATTTGCGTAGCAATGTTTCGCACGTAGCTAAATATATCCTGGAAACATGCTTCTCGTTTAGCCAGGGCTTAAGGTAGAACTTGTGCCAAGGGTCACTGTTCTTTGTAAGCAATTCGGCTCTTTTTCTTATTTTCTCAGGACTGGATGGATGTGCTCAGTGGAGGAGAAAAACAAAGAATAGCTGTAAGAAATTCCGCATCTTTATACTTTGAATCGTATATAAAAAAGAGTGTGTGTATGAGTGTGTGAATGGTGGGTGACGTGGGGGGATGACTGGGGAGGATGGTTATTCATATATGAATACTGAAGATTTCTGACCTATCTCTTGTCTTCACTTCAGATGGCCCGGTTATTCTACCATAAACCACAGTTCGCCATCTTGGATGAATGTACCAGTGCTGTTAGTGTAGATGTGGAAGGGTTCATGTATACTCGCTGTAGGGAGGTCAGTATTTATCAGCAAAATATTCCAGAAAGATTGCCAAATGGTTAAAATAATACTAGATGTTAAATAATTCTTATTTTTTAGGTTGGTATTTCATTGTTCACGGTCTCTCACAGGAAGTCGTTATGGAAATATCACGAGGTAGGAAGAGCAATCTGATGATAATGCCTTGGAGGGGTGGTCTTGTGGAGAATGGTAGTCTACACATTAAGTATTCCCGAACTATTGCACAACCGAGAATTTTACCTTCATACCATTAAGTATTCCCTAACTATTGCGCAACATTTCCTTATATTGTTGTTCTTATTGCAGTATGTGTTGTACATGGACGGTCGTGGTAGTTACGAGTTCAGCCCGATGGACAAGACATCTATCGACTTTGGATCCTGAAGGCAGACAGTGCATGGAGTCGAGGCTGAGAGGGCACCATGTAAATATCTCTGTGTTACGTCATCGTGTGGAATATGTATCAATGAATATTGCACTGTAAAAATGTGTACTATTGTTTTACAGTTTTTAATTATTTACCTAATTTAATTTAATCTAAAAACCTAAACGATCAATGAATAGCAGACACTTCAATCACACACAAAAAGAATTCCAAAATTTTATGCAAAAATTACTAGAATTTTTAAATTTCTATCATCATGTAAAAAGTTCGATTTTCGAGGCGAGTTTTTCCTCAGAAAACTTGAACATCTGATCTCTATTTCATTGGCCGAGACTGAAAGTGGTTTTTGTTTGGTTCACGATTCTTGGACTTATCTGTTATGGTTGTTGCTATGGTGATCTTATCAATTTGTCCATGCACTTCTCTCTCTGTAACCTTGGCTTCTGATATCCTAACACCTGTTCCACCCCTCCCCTCTTCCTTGTGATGGTATCTACACGTAATGGTTTCTATGGTAACAAGACTTTGCCTGGTCCCTTGGTTCGACGCACAAAGCAAGCACAGCCGGAAGAAAGTCAGTAATTTCGTCCGTAGTTTATAGGAATGAAATATAATAGAAATTCAACATAATTTGTAATTTTGATCTTTTTATTAAATATGTGATATTACTATAGGTGTAATGTTATCGGTAGGGAAGCATTTTAATAAGTTAACAGTGAATTATATTTCAAGATTATATATTGATGATCTGTAGTACTTAATAAATAACGTATGGCTAGTAAACTACCTTTCATTCCTTCTTTTTCACAATGAAATACCTGGTGCCTTTGTCGAAAGGAAATCATTTGTGTTTCTATCACTTTGATAATGCAAACATTCAAGAACTTTATTCCCTTCTAGGGTTGAAAGAATGAACAAACTAGAGACCCCAGAAAAGGCTTTCTTTCTTTAAAGTCTTTGATACAAGCAGCCCATTCTCTATGGGGTTTGAGTTGCTATTTTCTCACTACTCTTACACTTATAATTATGTCTGAAATCTCTTTGAAATCTTCTTGACTCAGACCATGAGAACTGAAGGTCATTTTGTCTCTAGTTTTCCTGAAAGTATATTTTCAATATTTCATATCTTTCGCAATCTCTGTTTTAAATTCTGATATATTGTATAATTGAGAAACATATATTTGAATAGTTTTAGTTATTTCAAATATGATATTTGTTGAAACCAGTTATTCTCGTTGGCGGCCATGTTTTTATAGCCATCCAACATGGCAGCGATGACGTCATGTGAAGACTATTAAATCTGGCCTCTTGATCACGTCCTTTATATTAAGCCGATTTTTATCATTTCAGCAAATATCATCTTCGAATACTTCCGAATTTTTTCTTACGATATTGTAGAATTACTCTTTTTCTCTTGATCCATACCGATAAACATTACAAAAGAGACAAACTGGTCGTCTGCCTTGAGTATCTATCTAAATGATTTGCTTGTCCAAGCTGTTTTATATGTGTGATCAGTTTTTTACAACGTATTTACAATCCACTGAATAAATAAATTATACTTGCTTCGTAAATCATAATATTTTGTGTCTACTCGATAGGTAGGCTAGTATGTAACGATATATGAGTTTTTCATAACTTTACCATCCGTTACCTAAACGGTTATATTGTTCATAATAATAATAATAATATTGTCATTCAGTTACTAACAGAACGTGGATGTTAGTCAGTGCTGAGGTGATGCTCTTCAGTCCTTGTGTTTATGATACCAGGCGTATAATAACCTTGTGATCCAGGCTGAAAAATGTAACCCAGCACAATCCAATATACAGTGTGCACCGTAGATGATAGATAAACATTTGTAGTTCTTTCCATCTTACTGCACTTCATATTCGCAATTCAACGCACCTTTAGTGACATTGAACACATTTTTGGTGTCCCACTACAGTCTCGTTAAGAATAATAATAATAATCACTTGCATTCCTTGATGAAGTTCCACTGCAAGATTCTATGTTTGTAGATATCGGACCATATAATATTATCAATGTGTTACTCGTCCAATGATCAACTCCACACCATCATCTTGTATAGTTAGTTGGTCAACACTACGTATTCCTATGACACAGCTATGTAAAGCTCCATGCATGTAGTATCGCTGTAGTATCACTGTAGTTTACTTGCTTCACCCTCCAAGAAAGGGTATATTGTATAATTATCAGGCAAGATTCTTTTGATGTATTGTAGTGTCAGATCAGAGGTGGATTAGCTACTCGCTCCGCTTGTTCGTGGGCTTTTCTCTGCTCCTTTTTCGATGACGCTGTTCCATTCTGTAAAAGAGTTCATTGGGTCAGTATTCTTTTAGAGAACAAATTATTTCAGCGAGGTCATTCTTTACAGTAATCTCCTTCGAATTCTTTGATCCCTCTGAAACAACATCTGGGCTGATCAAAGCGAACCCTGAAAAACCTCTTGGCTAATGTAAGTCAGGGCAACGCTAACTCACAGATTGAACCTGAGACAACCTCTGGGCTGATCTAAGTCAGGGCATGGCTAACTCACAGACAGAACCCTGAAACAACCTCTGTGCTAAAGATCGAACCCTGATCCAAGTCGGGGCATGGAGGAAAACCGGAGAACCAAGAACCCATTACTAAGTAGGACGGGTGTAAGATGTACCTACCTATTTGACTTGGGTGTTTTCGTCTAGGTCGGAAGTTGTTCAGCGTGTACTTGAACAGTTACAGTAGCTGTTGCCGTTACCCTAGCAACAACAGAACTAGAAGATTCTAGATCATACGTGACTCGTGACGGTGAACTATTGGACTTATTGCTACTAGACGCGTGAACGCGCCGGTTGTGGTGTCTTTCCCCTCTTGGTCGATGACGATGACGCCGACTACTATCAGTCTTATCTTCTTGTTTGTTTTCATGGTAACCAGAAGTATCCAGGATGCAAATCTGTGAGTCAGTAGGAGGTGTTCCTCTTCTACATGAGGATACTGGTAGGAGTTCTCGTTGGGATCCTGCTGATGATGTGGTGCCTGGTCGCCGCACTGGTTCCACCTGGAGGGGAAAACAATACCTACATCAACACCTTCATTACATTACGTCATCAGTATTTATATTATGAACGTGTCTCTGTCCTAATGGATGTCATTCAAAAGATCACACCAAGAGCAAAGAGAATCAGTCTGTTATACTAGTTTGCTTGGGTCTGTTAAGGTTTCGTAAAAACTTTGTTTGATGTCTCCAGTTTGCTAGGAAAAGGTCACGTAACTTTCAAGTCTTATCGGTCACGTAACATGCAATATTTTTAGTAATACGCTTCACGTTATCAGCTCTTGGCAGTAATTTTAAAGAAGGCTGTTGCCATGGCTACTCACCTCTGGTGCTGGTCCTGCCATGGACAAGAAGACCGGTAGTAATATTAAACCATTTGTGACTCCGATTACGATCAACGCACAAAGAAGATGAAAAAAGTATCTGTAGAGAACAAATATCAAACTAAGCTTTGTCGAGGAAAAATTGAACATATTGTGGGTCTGATAAACAAGGGCTGGTATCCCAGGAGGCAGTGCGCACCACCCTCCTTGCACAGCTCAAACATTGCTTCGTCTTAAGGTATCAGAAGCGCAGGCTACACTCACTGCTTAAAGTATTGCTTAAATATATTGAGTGTATTTACTGACCTAACGATGAAATCGAAGTCAGATCCAGCGAGCATCACGACACCCAAGAAGGTTGAGACAGCTCCATCCATTACAGGAGAAAACACTTGTTCAATAGCTTTCTGCATTCGAATATTCTTTTCTCCTGTTGCAGTTAGAAACGCCTGAAAAACAAACCATTGTCAATATAAATAAGAATATTCTTGCGGATACTTTTGGCTTTCACAATTCAAAACTTGAGCCCATGATCTATTCATTACGAGGCTAAGATAAAAAACGTTTTTCTCTCACTATCTGATTAAATAAGGAAGCCATTCTAGTGTTGACAGGTGTCCAGCACTGTGATTGGACGAACGATGTATTCTCGCTTTCTGATTGGTTCAAAGGGAAAACCAATTAATTTAGTTTACTTACCAGACACATGTGAACTGTAAACTCCACGCCAACACCCACAGAAAGGATAAGAGTGACAGCAGGAACTGCGCTTAGTTTGATGCCAGTTAAACCCATGAAACCAAATACTTGTACTGTTATCAAGGCAAGAGCGAGCACCTGAAAACAAACATACAACATTATAAATAATCTACTACAACAACAACTCTTTATTCGGTAACAGATAAAATATTGCCAATCTGGCCCATGTAACGTAAAGTGAATATCATGAAACCAAATTCAAAATAATATCGTGGTAAGTGCGACAGTTTGATAACAATAATCAAAGTGAGCTTCAAAACTACACAGCAGCAAAAACAATTCCCTTTGCTGTCCGCAAAGCAAAACTTTCTGTTATATTCTCGACGCCATTAGAAGCGAACCTACAAGCCAGTAGTGTAACTACTGAAAACATAAGAATATAACCCGATAACTTACTATAATGGTGGCAGCCCACAGGTTACACAGCACGACTATCATAACGAGGAAGCTGACAGCGAGGATGACAATGATGGCGATAAAAAGATTGTGTCTTAACCAGACGTACTGTTCCCAGAAGATGAAGGGTATTCCAGATGGGTACGTTGGCAGACCCTTGTCTTTGAACTCGTCACATATCTCACGTACTTCCTGCAACACATCAATAAGATATCCTTTGAGGGGACTGTAAGGGAACAGGTTTATCCTCTCTAATGTGTTCCTTTCCATCCATCCATCCATCCTCCCATCCATCCTCCCATCCATCCTCCCATCCATTCCATCCATCCGCACACATACATCCATCCATTCATTGCATGCGTCCCTTTCATTTATTCAAACTATACCCTCTTCAAAACGCGGGCTCAATCCCTTCTTCGCTTCCATTCATTCCCTTCACTTCCTTCCATCCTTTTTCATCCAGCAATAAGGAAATGAATTTTTTGAACGTACCTTGATAACCTTAACGAAATCAGCTGTTTCCTTCATGTCGACCAAGTAAAATGGCAGCTGCGAGAACTCTATCTGTTTGGCAGGCTCAACTGGCGAATACAATGACATTGATTGGTTATACGAATCACCATCAGCAAGCCATAGATATTACAATTAATGTCACTCTAACTTTATGGTGTAATCAGACATAGGGTCAAAAACTCTTACTTTTCATGTTTCGAGGTTCCTTGGAGTCTCTGTTGTTGTTCCAGTTGCTCGGTTTTGGTCTTATATTTGCCTAAAACCAAAAAGTACATAAAGATTATCCAGGCTTAGCTTGTTACTCCCTCCTCTCCCTGGCCCCAAAGTCAAAGTACGAAGACCAAAAGAGACGACTGCTAGATTGCTAGACATGCATCTTGGCAGGTTTGTTATTATTATAACCTTTTTCGAGTTCCCAAATTACCATTTGATTACAGACTCAATTACTTAGGCGAAAGCCGATAGGAAATAGATTATTTTAAGATTCAAGAATAGCTGGAATTATTCTCGTCAAGAACACAGAGGTTAGTGTTGAGATATTCCCTGTTGTTTGTAGTCCACGAAATCATCTTAAAGGCCTCGATTATTCGTGTTTAAATGTATACCCATAATTCATTTCGGGTTGGAATGACCTATTGAATTGCCTTTGGCGATGACAACCTTTTCATTTTGAAATAGATGTATGAGGATAGATTTAGAAGAGGAATATCGAGAACCTACCTGTGATGCTGTGTATCCCATGGTGTCCACATTGTACCAGACAGTAAGGAAATTATAGAACACTTCAGGACGAATGATACCTTGATCATCGACAAGACGCACTGAACGAACTTGAGATTTGTTCACAAGATAGTTTTCATTTCCTGTCTGTGCCAGCATCTTGAAGCCAAGAATACCACTATCACTGGCATTCTCGTGCCATCCAGTGTATGTTATGCTTCCTGATGCCCAGTCTTCATCGAAAGACTTCTGAACATCTGCCAATACAACGAAAAATAACTATGAGACAATGGATCCTTAAAGGGTACCTCCGTACACTGGTCCAGGAAATAGACTGGTGCGGTACCACCTTGCACTAGACCAGCAAATATATTCAAGAGAATCAACAATTTCAGTGGAACATTTCTCGATTGAAATAACTAACAAGAGAGTATACATTATGGCTAGGTGGCATACCTTTGAGCCAATCGCGAAAGTACATCAACCAAAATGGCTGTAGTTCCATCTCAGGAGTCTTTATTACATTGGATACCTGGAATGAGGAGGAAGTGAAACGAGAGTTGGAACAACAAAGAATCTGGGTAGAAACAACAACAATGGCGGGAAAATAGCAGGAACAACTTGGAAAGGAACAGCTTGGGTAGTAACAGCACCGCAGTAGAAGCTACAGTGACGTAAAAACTACAACAAAACTGCAGCATAAATAGCAGCCAGGAACAGCAACAACATGAGTAATTTTCTCCATGTTATACGCTACTCACATGATATGGATTAAGGGACCAGTACTTACTCGTTTGAAAGCACTATGATATTTGTATATCAGCTTCTGTCCTTTACTGTAATCAAAGTCTTTCATCGTTACAGCGAAGATCGAATGAAACGAAAAGTACTTGTACTGAGCTGTAACAAACTTGTGCTCTGTGCTGTTCTTGGGGACCAAATCTGTCAAGTCCAGCCCGTCACGTACAAGCATACACCCATAAGCACCAGCAGCCAACATGCCGATGAACATGAGAATCACAACAGTCTGTTCAAAAAAGAAAACACATCAGTATTACAAGAATGGCAATCATTTGAGGGGGAAAAGAATGATGACAAGAAGAATGTTCCAAACCTTCGTCGAAGGCTTCTGCAGGAAGGGTCCATAGTAGTGCTTGGCGAAGTATGCAAGAGAAAACACCCGTAGCTTTTTTTTCATTCTAACCCATGTGGATTCCATCATTTTGTTATGTGACGAATTCCTTGATGAATCGCGTGAAGATAGTTCAGAACTTCGTCCCACAGGACGAGTATTGTGTTCCATTGTTCTGATAGTTACATTATTATTTCTTGATACATGCTTCTTGGATTTCTCCTTGTTATCCTGACGCACCGTATTGGTTCTGTCTGTGTTTGTATCGGTAGGATGTTCACGTACTATGTTCCTTTCAACGCGACACCCAGCACCTACTCCTGCTCGTCCATCACCCGCACTTAAAGTCAGGATATCTTGGCAGTTCAACCCATTTACGGATAAAGGAAGTATCGTGTTGCACACTGTACTACCTCCATTACTTATTTCAGCAACAGCAGAAGCCTGTACAGTTAGAGCCCCAGGAAGAGACACAGTCCCTAACGCAGTAGCTTGCATACTACCTGGTAATACCACAGCACCCGCAGTGATGCCAGAATTCGTCACAGATGATAATGAGCTGCAGGAGTTATGCAATCTACGGACGATCATTGCACTGTCTGTTGTTGAGCTTGGTGTGATGGAGATCCTTTGAGGTACATCCCTGGACAAAGAACGGGGACTAAGGATTAGACTTTTTATCTTCTAACAGTACAAATCCCTTACAGGATCATGTCATAGACATACTTCTAACTGCGCACTTTCCTTGACAAAAGTGCGTGACAAGGCAGTGTGTGACAAGGCAGTGCGTGACAAGGCAGTTCAAAATGGCTGATAAACTACCAAGCTCTTGATATAATAATGAGTAATTAGATGCATTGTGACAGAACCATCTGCTTGTGTTACTAAGGGATAAGTAGCTGGGACGGTTAGTAGGTTGTTACAAGGATGACACTGACAGAGTGAGGAAGTACCTTTGAATGCAGCAGAATAAGTCGTATCTTTGGTCTCGTTTTCTTTTCACGTCGATAGCGATCATCGCAGGAAAAATGATGGTTATCGCGAAGTAGTTGAACACCACGATCACCGCTGCCTGTTAAACAAGAATATGATGTCAGTTCTCTGCTAGCAATAGGCAAATCATCGACCTGACAAGAAAAAATATATTTCTTCCGTTGACCTTCGTACAAGATTGACTAAGAAACTGGCGTATACCACAGCACTGAAATAGCTTCCAGTCTTAACCAATCAAAAAGCATAAAAACTCAAGTTATCCAATCACAGTGCTTGCATTCGGAAGCCATTTAACAGACTTTACCTGGAAGGAGAAAGCCCTGAGAGCAGGGATTGGGATGATGGCAGCCATAAGGAACGCCAACATGTTGTTGAAGGATGTAAGGAAGATACTAACACCAGTACGTCCTAGAGCATGTCCTACTTGATCCTAGGATATAACAACAAGAACAACATCAAACAACAAGAACAACATCAAACAACAAGAACAACATCAAACAACAAACATTTGTCACAGTTGCTTAGCAACGAGCCGAGGAACATTAGTGAAGACCTCGGTCTGCAAGGAAATGTTGGAGTACTATTGAAGACGTGAGCAAATGTAGCCCATAATTCCCTGCGGAGTGGGTTTGTTGCTATGGTATCACGTGTTAGACTTACTGAAGGATGTATTTCACCACGCTCTGATATCGAAGCATAAGTGTGTGCCAACAGAAACATGTCGTCTACTCCAAGGCCGAGAGCAAGAAACGGCAACACCTGAAAATACGATTAGATACGATAAGCAAATAACACATGGAATATACAAGTAATTCTCTGAACCAATCAGAAATCGAGATATCGTACATCATCCAATCATAATGCTTTAATTTGAAATCTGACTTGAATGTCATAGCAACGCATAATTCCCACACCCTCGGACTCCGGTGGCATCGTGCAAAGCCAACCTATGGTAACAACAAGTGTAACTTATCTTCTACGAACAGCCTACTAACATTTAATGTGTGGGTTACCTGTGTTGATGCAGCGTTGAAGGCGATTTCACAATAGATGCAGAAGCCAAGTCCAGATACAACTGACATTGTTACCAAGACAACGCCAGCAACTCCTAGAGCACCCTGGGATTGTACTGTGTCATTCCATTTTTTTAAAGTCAAACCCGAGTAGATGAGCTGGAAGTCAAATGATGAGACTCGGTGTTAGAGAGAAGTGAAATTAAGTATTTTTTCGGAGCAACATGATAGTACATTATTGAAAACAGCAGAGGTGCATTATCAACAAAAAACGCTATATATTGTGAGCCAAAAGTTCGTCCAACTTTCATTAGGGATCGAATACGCTGTTTTCTTACGACCCATAAAGCATTTCTATTTGGCTCATTTGCATCAAATTTGAGGGGCACTTTGTATAACACAATAGTTTTCATGTGCAGTGAAGGATAACAAGTTAATATTCCATGTGTCCCTCAAGAAACCAGTGAATAAGCTCTTCAAAAATTCTACAGAAGCGTTCAGTGTCTAATTTAACCAAGACAAGTGACAAGGTTGTTCGACTAGTTATAGTCCTGTTCAATGCTGCTGCAGCACTAGATATCAATACAATAATCCACCTACCATCATTACATATCCGATGACCAGGCGGACAGTACTGGTCTTGGAAAACTCTTTCAGGAGTTCGTTAAAGGATGCTGATGAGAAGGCCAGGATACTGAACTCATCTTTTGTCTCATCCGTCACCTCGTTCATTGCCTGGGATTGATAGGAGGAAAAATTTAATTCTTGATCTTAAGAAGAGCATATTTCTTGTCATTGAGAAATTCATAGGTAAGGAGGTGCCGTGACCGTGCCGTTTCGCTGTGCTGTTATGTGATTGGTTAAGCAAATATTTTGCGCGCTGTGATTGGTTCGAAGTTAATGCTTTCCGCACCTTAACCGTGCCATCACAGGGAATATTTTCTACGAATAAACGAAGAAGAGCTTCAAGAGTACTGGTAACATACCTTGGTGAAATTCTTTTGCCAGGTCTCAAGAACTTCCCTCGCTATGTCAACATTCCATTCATAAGAACCTTCTCCCCTCCAATATCGATCTTGATGGTAGTTGTAAAGGTTGTTCACTCCCATTAGCATCACTACACTCTGTAGAGCCGCGGCACTGCAGGAACAAACAAACAAACTCAAATACTCATAATTACTAAGATAATAGTCTGCGCATCTTACATCTCTAAGAGAGACTGGTGTGTTTTTTGCGCATTCAACAAAGAGACGCACACGCATTTAAAAGACATAATAGGAAGGATAATCAGGACAGTGATCTTACTACTGCATCACACAAGCACGCGAAGAGATAAAACAAGCAGAAACAACGGCTTACCTTCTAATTATCCCTGATCGATTCTTCTTGACCGCACCTACAATAATCTCTTCAGGCCACTCCATGAATTTAGCGGCGAAACCATGGCAACCACCTGTTAACTCGGCACCGATGTCTGGAACCTAATATTGATACAGTTCTGTGTTTTAATATCTATAATATCGTGACGGAACAATGTACAAGTCTGGGGGGGGGGGGGGGTAAGGGGGGAATTAAGGGGCGATTCGTGTCTAATGAGCGGGAAAAGTTGAGACATGCCTTAGGCTTTGTTTTCTCCGTCATTCATCGTAAGGTTACAGATTAATGAGTTCATTTACGAATGTCAGTTAGTCATACCTCCTTGGAACGAAAGTTGGGCGCCAAGGTAGGACATCCGGGATCTTTCGGATTGAGGCAAGGTTTCTCTAGATATCCAGTGGTGATGCCAGCCTGTTGACAACAATACAAAACCATTAACCTTGCACTGAGGCCTTCACATGTCAAGGTAACAGAAATGCGCTGCGTCACGAAAACCTCTTTAAGACTACTTTATAATTATGTGTTGTACTGTGTTGGAATGAGACTAAAACGGATAAGCTTTTGTAATCTTTGTAACAGTGTTTCTATTGACTCTCCGTCTTCTTACCCGGAGAAACAACAAAGTCATTATCCTGTAACTTTTTTAGCGACATCTTCGTTTTCCAAGAAGAACGATTTTCGATTACTATATAATTTTTTTCAGCCTCTGCTGAGCTTTCGGGGGAAAACACTGGATCAACTACAACTTGACATAGGAATAAAGGGAGTCTCTGATGTGTGCGCGGATGACAGCTAAAAACCACGAATAGGTTTTTTCTAGTGACGTTGATTAATGGCTAACGAATTCCTTACGAAATTGTTATTCATAAAAAATATTTTTGGAATACGAAACCGGAGATTTTTAGCGAATCTCATTACTGGTATTTCCATAAATAATCTTACAGGACATTAGAGATGTGAAGAAATTCGTTCGAGAAAACCTGAACTGTTTTTGTTTTTGACGCAAAGATATTTCATGTGGACTGATTCTGAAGAAGCCTCTACAGTGGAGACTGAAAGAGATGATAGATTGAATTTCATGGATTGTTGCTCATGAAATTGTTATCATTCTATCTAATTACCTCCTTGAACAATGTTCTGAATTTCTTCATCTGCCAGGAACTAAAAGAACCTAGTTCCTGGATTTGGTTCAAAAGTCCGATTGGATTCAAAGTGGTCCATTTGAGGTAACTTCTCTGCGAATCATCCCTGGAAAGGGTAGACAATAAAACGAGTTATTCAGGGTCTCAAGGAAACGTCACAAAGATACATTACACAAGAGAGATAGCAAGAAAATAGGGGAAAATAGGAAATGAAAGAAAAAAGTGATTGATAAGGAAAGTAAAACTTAACAGAAGAAATGAGAAAGAAACGCGTAAAACCAAAGAAGAAAGCAAGCAAGGAAGAAAGAAAGAAATGATGATAGAGAGAATGAAAAGGATGGAAGAAGCAACGAGAGAAAGGAAATAAGGAAGATCCTGATAGAAAGAAGTGAAAACTATTCAAATAACTTACGGTAAAGTCATGTCAATTTCAGGCCCATGAATCTTTGCGCCCTCCCAGAAACAATCCAGTGGTGTTATGATAGCACATGGTATAAGTTGGTGCATTATCTGCAACAATAAACACGCTTCAATGTTACCAAACCAGGCACTGCACAACAATAACAAGACCCGTCATTACAGAACACATTACACTACACTGCACTCACCTCCTCTAGACTATTGTAAAACGGCGGAAGACTCGGAGCATAACACAGATCTTTTAGAGTCCAATCTCTGCAAATATCGAAAAGCTGGTTACAGACAAAATTCTAGTAGAAAATGCTTTGGCGTGCGTCTTGTTGAAGGCAAATCTTGAACAATTAAGTGGTTTTCAGTTCGTAACAAACTGGTGGAATTTGCCTCATTAATGACACTCGACATACATGTAGAAATACGCGCAGTAGAATCTATAATGGTACGCACGAATCCAGGATCTATCAAGCGTACAAAGTGCGCACGCAAAGGTATCCCAGTACACATAGATTCCTTTACCTATTAGCCACATGAACTTTAATTTTTGCTGCTTTCTTGAGCGCCTTTTGATGTAATAACATCGCTTCTACTGTTAGAATGTTTGTTCCTTGATAGTTGGGTGTTTGGATGACAATCTCCTGTGTACTACCAAATTCTTTACCAAGTGCAGCTTCAGTGTATCGCAGTTCTTTTTCTAATCGTCCACCGACTGCAACAAGAATCAATGAAACACATTACGACAAGAGTTTTATTCTCAGCAATATTATCGATATATAAATCAACTGGAATTTGTAAACAGGGGTCTTCCAGAGCCTATCAGAGACTATCAAACAATCAGACTAGAAGATCGATAAAAAATATAGCTATTTATATTTCCAATGGCTACAGACTATGTGTACGTTTCGCGCGAACTAGATTCATTAATGAACTTAAGTCAACAGAGAATTGACAGAGAATACCCTGGCTGTTGGTTTAGTCAACTAGCGGTCCACTAATACCATCTAATGGATATTTTGACTTCAAACAAGAGTATTGCTTCATCAAACTAATCACGTTGATTAAGATACGAAATGTTCTCTCAAAATAGGATTGACCGGACTAAAGATGGAATGGTATCGGAGCAGGGTATCGCTTTATTTGACGGGCAGGGAAGGTTAGAAGGGTTATCCCATGAAGGAGAAGGTTTGGAGACTGGATGGGATAGAGATAGAGGTAGTTACAATCCAAGGGGAAAATCAGTGAGGACTGGTGTATGTAAAGAGGGGCAATAAAGAAAGCGCTGTTAATGGTGCTGTTGCTGGTCAGGCAAGTCCATGGTGAGGGTGTGGTATTAGTCGTGTAGAGGGGGTTCATGATGAGGGGGAAGGCTCTAGTTTGAACAAAACGTGGCTCAATATCACTTATGATTTTCAACTTTTTTTTATCCACTAAAAATCACTGATTAACAGCAATGAAAAACAATTCCAAAGCATTAGCACAAAATACGTCAACTGAAAGAAACGACCTCGAACAAGACCAAGTGTGTTTTGCCTCAAGACACAAGACTAAATAAACACGAATCAAGTCTGAATCAGTTCATTTTCCATGTGTCAGTTCTTCTAGACGATTCGTGACCTGGATTTGATGGGGACGTATAAAAAACAAGAGTTCTAATTTAGTTAGCGAGCTCAAAGGTGATAGTTTTCTTTCAAATATCTTAGGTATCCGATATCTTTACGAGCGAATGCCGAGCAAGATATTTTCAAACCATTTGATTGTTTATATCTTGATAATAATTCTAACGTTCTGAACACATCTTGTGGTCCTTTCACTTGGTTTGTGTGAGAGAGAATTATTGCTTAATCTTTAAAAGTACTACTCATGTCTCTAGGACTTGAGGCAAATGAGGATGTCGAAATTTGTCAGTTATCGGGAAGCAAGACCTTTAGGTCATTATTTGAATTGCCAACAAAACTGGAACATGCTGATTGGCATGATAAGCCAAAACTCTTTCCTGGGCTTCACGTCTAATGACATGAACACAAGTATGTAAAGAAATATCTTTCCTTGAAACTTTCTCTAGGAATGTTGTTCGTCGGTCAGTCAAACGACACGAGGTCAGCTTTGACTTGATCTCCTCTTGTAACATTTGTGCTATTTTTGGACACTTTACCGGAACTCCAGCAAACAGCGAGTAAAATGATTAAAAATGTGCTAAATAATGGTTCGAGTACCGCCAGTTGAAAGGCTGTGTAGAACAGAGGACAGACGTTGATATGTTTTGGTGTATTTGACAAGCTAGTAGGAGAATGGACGAAACGGTTCAAGTCCTGAAGAAATTTGATCTAGAAGAACGAAGTGTGGCAGTTTTAGCAAGTGGATATCGACTGCGCTTGCTTGATTCCTGATTAACGACGGCCTTACGGAAAAGAAGTTCAACAATAATAGGTTATGTGTGATTTGAGCAAAGAAAAACACACAAAAAAACCATCAAGGATCAACTCAATTGTCTTATTATGGAATAAGAGTAGACCTAGAATAGCGACAACAGTGGTGTTTATTCGCGTGAAGAATATTACTTATTCATCTGTTGTACACCGCCGTCTTTAGTCTAAGTGCTTATAGAAAAAGCATGAAAATCAAGTGCTTCCCATAGCTCGAATAGAAGGAAAATACGTTATTTTCATGCCGCAGCAGAACAATAACAATACCAGCTAACAAACAAAACAAGCCAGTCTATTGATCTTACTATAAGCAAACAGGAATACGATTCTTACCAGAAAGTCTGTCTACAAAACCTACTTGAGTTGGCTTAACAAATTACTTACCTTCGACCCATAACTTCTCAGCATTTGTTTCTAGTTTTATAGGCCGTGTTAATCCAATGGCAAAGATTAACATTACCACAAATCCAAGAATAACCACTCTTCCACAGTAACGATTGGAGAGGCATCCAATGCTGAACAAGGCGCTCTGGATACGCGAGCGTATTCTCAGCGCTAAACGATTTCCTCGAGCACGACCCTGGAAGACAAGAACAAACAAGAGCAAACGCATTAAAATATAATAAAAAACCCGCGACATTCTTGACCGAGAAAAATTGTACTTTAGATCTCATTCATTACAGCATGAACGGGTTTCTATCTCTTTCCTTCGCTTCATTCTTATGACAGAAATAGTTCCCTGTCCTGCGATTCCATGATTTATTTTTTTTACGTAATGAAGTGAATATTTACTCAATCCATTCAAAATCAAGCCTGAATTATAGTTTTGACATCAGAAAACATTATCCAAGTAGAATGTCTGCAGTTATTTGCATTTAACTTGGAAGAGTTAGAGGCACGTGCCAAGACCACCCAACAGCCGTGTTGTGTTATGAAAGCCGAGAAAAATATTGCTTTAGAGTCTGGATAGGAAGAGGGCGAGGCGAAAAGACATGGCTTTAAAATCCATAGATATTATGAATATCTGTGAGCTAGACTACTGGGATATTTATCTATTCCTTCTGTATCGATACTGCCTTTACTCCACAAGAAAACCAATTGTTTGTGACGCTGTTTCTCATTTCTGTCTTGTGCGCTCGTGTGTAAACATATCTTAACTTGATCTCTGTTATTACAAGGCCTAGTACAGAACTCTGCCGCCTAGTAAAATCAATTCGGCCTTTAAGCCCTGCTTGGAACAGCACTTACTTTGAAATACGCCAGGACGGCTTGACAATCACGACGCGTATTCTAAAAATTGCGTTATTCATCACCGATTAAACAAAAACACAAACCAACCCAACCAAACTTGATAGATTCGACTGAGTTTAAAAACGGTTGATTGTGCCTTTGACTTGGATTAATCTTTGTTCCATTTTGGTAATTACGCTGAACAAGGTGTTAGATCCTGGTCCGAAAATCTTTGACGCTTGTGTTGCTAATACCTAAGCTGTGAGGAATTTCCCTAACCGCCAACGATGCTCACTTAAATCTTTAGTCGCGAACCTGTGCAAAGCGAGTAGAGTTCAATACACGAACAGAAATATTTGTGCTTAATTTACGACCTCCCTGTAGAGGCTCGATTCTATTGGTTTCCCTCAGCGGTTAGCGATATCTGATTCTAGGTTCGATTTGCTGAGAGTGTATCAAGACTGCTCATCAGTATGGTGTAACTTTCACTCATGTTATACAACTGAGTACAAACCCTAAGACCTACAGCTACAAAACTCATTATAACAAGCCCAACACCAACACAAGACTCTGAAATAGATTCTTGGAGCCCGTTGGTCAGATAATCACTAGACTACAGAAATGTAAACAATATTTGAGTGCAATCTAAGACGCTAGCCAAACGGCAATAGCATCAATCGATGTTCTCTGTACGACAAGACAGCTAGAATATGAATGCTATGTCCTTAAGAAAATCTCGTCTAGTTAGTATTAACTAACCTCTTCGATATCTTGAAGCACTTCTCTAGCCCATGTGTAGTTTTCAGGAGTCGAACCACTCATGCTTGCCACGGAAGGTCGAAATTTGTCTTCGTTCCACGCGCTCCGAGTAGAGCTTCAACAATCCAACTCTAGAATCAGTGCCAAAAATAACCATGTAATCTCTCCAATTCGCCTCCAAATCCAAGTTAGATGTGTTGGTCGAGTAAAGATGTTGTTCTTTGGCAGAAATCAGCCTTTTGTGATGTAGATTCCATAGTTTGTGAGTTGCACTTCACATAAATGTGCAGTTCCCCTCAGAATATGTAACATGACCGCTCTAGTCAATGCTCCAGAAAGCTAATCTCCATACATTTGGACCTCAAAACGTCACTAACGCCCTGTGATTGGTTGTCGCCGACGAATTAGTCATTGGGCTTCTACACAGGTAATGAATTAGGCCTTTTAGGGACCACACACCGCGCGGTGACCAACTTGTCAAAAGTACAAATGTGCATCGACTAAAGATACGACTAGGATTGCAAGAACAATAAATGAAAGAATGACGAGAAAATGGCTTCAAAATTACATAATTCCAAACACATTTAGACTGGAAGTAAGGCTGTACGCTACTCTTCGAGTCTTAGAAACTGGTATTAAAGGTGAATGTAGAGGTGGATAAAGGTAGAAAAGTGTTTTTGTTGGTTTTTTGTTAGGTATCGAGGTAAATGGATCGATGAAGAGTATCGTCAACAAGATCTGGTGGCGCCGGAAGGCAAACCATCCACTCATTGGATGGTAACAGTATTCCAAAGAAAACTGACCTTATCTGAACTCATTTAGAGTTTTTACCCCTTATACGAGTTTGATGAATCGCTACGTGTTGTTGTGACAGCCTGTCCCCACCACTGGGGGGCTGGGGCGTCTGTTGCACTTTCTGCCCGTGGGGTTTTCTCGAATTTCTTCGTGCAAAAATGTTTAACATCAAATCTAGAAGCGTTACTTTCTCTGCTCGGTTGTTCGACGAGGTAAATAAATTTCACAGACAGAAAACAATGTCCTTCTGCATTTAGTCACATTTGAGAACATTCATAATGGAATCTTTTCATGGAACCGAAGTTAACAATAGCCCCGTTCCTACCCCTCTTAGTAGAAGCCTTATCCAACCCCAGTTATCCCTTCCAATAGCATTCTTATGGCGGTCTAGTTCACGTGATTACGTTTCGACGCATTCATAAGTATTGCATTTATTTGGTCATTTATGTTGGACTGGACTGTTTAGAATGATGTGTTTACGGTGACTTTGATCAGTTTAATCAGTGTCTAATGCAAGACAGATCAAAAGAGTGTCCTAGTGTGTCGACTACACCGGGTGGTAAATCATAAATCAACTGACGGTCGGCTCAGACTGTATTTGATATACTAGGAGGGGAGGGGAGGGGAGGGGAAGGAACTACACTTATTGTCCTCCAAGGACCGACAAGCTTTCCAAAACCGGGCGAATGAACCTCTCGAAATCGACCATATATGTAGCCATATAGTTGGTATGTAACCCTCCAGAGTTCATTTTATAAATACATTTCCGTGCGACATTTCACTCCTGCACAGTGGGCGTATGTCCATCTTATTCTTCTTTCCTTTCCCGTTCCATTTTCCTTTCATCTTCTTTTCTTTAGTTCCCCTTCCTACCCCTACACACTCCTCCCTCAAGATCCAGTGCAGCGAGGTTTTTTTTGGTTAGATATCAGATACAAACATGGCTGCTGCATTAATCTAATTTGATCAATCTAACTGACCTATAAATTGTCACGGACCCTGGATCCCCGCACTGAATTCCGTTAACAGAAATTCGATCTTGACCATCATCGCACTGATACAATAGCACTTTAATCTAACTATTCACTGTTCGAGAATCATTTATCTGCCTCGCTCTCCAGGCCTTCCTCACCCAGATGCTAGTTGATTTCTCATCTATTCCTTACTTCAAATACGCCCGAAGCAATTACACTCTCCGTTAGTATTCACTCTTGCACTGAAATGCCTTCTCTTATTTCATCGTTATTTTTCATAGCTTGAATCACAGCCGGAAGAGTACAATACGGTCACTGGTGCAAGCAAATATGGAATTCCAAGAACGTCGTAAAATAATTAAGCTGTACGGGAATCTTTGGTTGGCTTTAACCTCCTACCAAGATGCAAATTCTTTGCGTGAACTGATTCCAAACGAGTAATTTTCACATGGCTTCCCTCGAGGAATTATCTCGCCGGCAGCGCTTCTTCAAGATAAAAGAACAAGAGTTCAGTTGGCGTCTAAAAAATTATAAAATTGTTTAGTCAGAAGTAAAGCACTTGAGATAACAAGTGACAACAATAAATAGATTGATTTATTTGATGATTGGAGACTGAAAACAAAAATGGCTGGCATCAAAAAGACACTTTAATGGGTTGCTGTTAAGTGGCTTCCTAAGGATGGCACTTGACTGGCTTCTTCTCATATAACAGCATTTCAATGGCTTTCCTGATCATGCATGTAGTTTTTTTTAGTATATTATACTATAGACAAATAAAATAGGCTTGTTCCTTCTGCTTGGCTTCTCCTCGTGAGCACATAACATCCAAACAAGTTCAAAGCAGTTTTATTTTTCTATTATTATTTTTTCTTAAAAAAAAGAGAAGTAGCATCTAAAGGGTTTCCACCACAGGCATGGCTTCCATTCCTCCATCTATTGTGATACTATTTATTCCAGCCAGGATAACCAGGACTTGCAATGAATTGCATGTTTGTCAGTAAGCATGTCAATGGGTTTTTTAAAATGCTCTTGACAGCATCTGAATGGCATCCCAAACATTACGAGCTTGTACAACCATTTCCTATCATTAGTTCTGTGGTTACAAGACAATGTACCGTGTGGCTGAAAACACTTGCCGAGTTAACTGTCAATACATTCCTTCCTTTTACTTCTCTCGACAATTAATTTGCGTTTCCGTAACAGAAAAATTCCGAGTCTTAATTGTGTTTTAATAGGATTGAACTGAGCTATCACTAGTGAAGAGCTGTAGATGGGAAGAAGATTCTTTTCTTTCTTTCTTTCTTTCTTAATCTTTCTTTCTTTGTTTCCTGGCTTTGTCTGTTTATCGCAAAAACTTTCAACATTTTTACACAGTCCCTGTTAAACTCAGCCCAGAGGTGATTGGATAAATTGAAGATTCAGTTTTCGTTATGATATCATAGTAGTAATAATCTGTTAGTTTAGGTTTGATCTTGTTTACGTAGGTGAGTCAACATGCACAGCCGAGCACTGGAAGCCCAGTCTCTAAACAGTGCAACTACCCGAACAAAGCACCCACGAGTTCACCATTAGGAACATTTGATTTTCTTTGCACATCGGTTCTTTTCAGTTAGAACTGATTGAGATCTCTAAACCAACCCCATGACAACTGAAGGCGATTGATTCTGTATTTCGTCTAATGATATTCCCTGAAAAAAAACAACCGACCAGACAACCACCTCTCGTTCCCGACCTCCTTATCGGTCACGTGATACGTGGATTGTGTCGTCATGTTCTGCAATGATTTATAGTTGTTTATAGATCACAGTTTGTTAAAAGACTTTATGTTTAAGATAAAGGGATTCATTTCCTGCGTGACGTGTAGAGTGGAAAAGGTTAAGGCGGATTATAACCACAACTATTTGAACGAACCACGTCAACCAACTTTAACAGTTTTTTTTATTTCGATATCTCGTCCTTTAAGAACACTTCGCAGAAACAGTTATAGAGATTGACCATCAGAATCGATATAGGGAAGAAATTATCGATCGTTAAAAAAAGTTGCAATCAGAGCGAAGGGGTTTTATGGATTTTACCTGAGCACTGAGTCAATCAGTTCTTGCCCCTGGCACTCGAGATACTTCGAAAAGAATCTCGAAAAAATCCATAACAGGAGCTAACCTGGCCGGCCATGAATTGATTGTCTCAATCAGTTTGGATATTGATAAGAGACGCGCTCAAAAGAAGAAAAGGAACGGATCGCGTCGTTAAGGGAACTGAGGCTAGAGATGGCAGTCATCTTCTGTTGGTCAGAAAATGAACCTCTCAGAGAAACAAATGAAAGATATCAATGAAGAACTGAATTTAAGAACTAGTTCTCACTAACGACGCAAGCCGACGCAAGCATAAGCACAAGCGCAAACCAACGCAAGAAAAACAAAATCTTCCGCTCTCTTGCACTTGCGTTTGCGTTGCTTCTTTTCATAGTGAGAACATGGAATAGCTTGGAGTTGTGCCTGCTTGTGTCTCTAGTAAGAACCAGGCTCGCCGTGTGTTACTGTAAGAGAATTATATACACTATTCGCAGTAAAGCTTATTCATTATATGACCTGCCGCAGACGTGTACCCTCGAAGACAGCCCATGTCCCTTGTGACGTCATATGTTTGGTTTGTTTGGCTGAGACCCGTAATCTAGTAATTAAAAAAGAAGTGTTTTGATAAGATTTAATCGACCTTTTCCTAATGCTGTTATCGATCGTCTGATTTGGAAATTAACCTGTCGACATTTTTCCAGGTTCAAATAAAACCGCACAGTGTCACGTGACTATTGTCAGCTGCTCACCTCGCTGGGTAGAGGTCTAGATAGAACAATTGCATTTCAGGGATTAGACAGTATAATATATACTGGACCAGTTAGAGGTCGTAGGTGTCTGGTACTTTCATCATTTTGTGCAATAATAATATTGAATTACTGACTTGTAATTCTCCAGATTCAATCTTTGGGCTTCCCGCATAGTTTGAAGTTTCGATCTGTTGTGATTGTCCAACTTTTATCTTGTCTTTTGAGAGGAAACTTCACATTCTTACTTAATACGAGATGCTCTTTTCATTTCTGGTGTTCATTTTGACACTGGTGCTTGATTAAAGGGAGTTGTGGTCAAGTGACATGATATTGCACAAGGCCTATTGTCTTAGTACTTAGTCCTTGCGTCATGACGGTACATCGCGCCTGCGCATTTGCAACTTCGTTTCCAAGTATGCTTTCTACGCATGCGTGCTTTTTCCCTATAAACTCTTGCAGCTCAACCTTCGTTCATATTTATCAGAGCCAGTGCAAGCCACCTGGGTGGTTGAGACGTGCTGGTAAAGGTACAGGTTATCAGTAACACTAACATATGAAGCCTTGATTCAAGTACCATTCTACATCCTGTCAGCACACAGGGATCCCGCGTGATAATAAGCGAGTTCGACAAAAGCATTCATGATAGCCAGGTGACACTAAACAGAGATGTGCATCAGGACATCAGCGAGTTCCTGAGAAAGTGACTGGTTTGTATTGGTATCCCGTGATACTGTGCACGGGTATGTGACAGAACTGACTCAGGATAGCCAGGTGACACTAAACAAAGCTATTCTTCTTGTGTGTTCTCAGTAACAACATCACTAGTTGAACGACCTTGTCGCTAATCATCTGAGGTTGATCATATCTGAGTCGAAACCTACTACAGACATCAGTCCAAGGTGGCCTCGTCGGATTAAAACCAAATACTCGACTTAAACTTCATTCAAACATTTTCCATTTCAAAGATTTTTCAGATTTTCTCGTGGGTAAGTAAAACGTGACCGGAAGTCGTTTGAGTAACATGTCACGTGTACGTTAAACGGGCACCAATTAGAAACCTTTTCAACAGGCATCAAACAGAACATCATTATATCGTTACTGACAGTCACGTGATTTTACTGAGTAACTGGAAGTCACGTGACTAGGTGCTGACGTCATTGGGTGACAGGTGGTTGAAGTGGGAAGATTGCGGAGACAATCAGTAGGATGAAAGAAGCGAAAGAAGAAAGGATAGAGAGAAACATGAGAAAACTTTTTTTTAGTAATTGAGATGTAAGATCTAAGGGACCTATTCTACCTAGACATAATAGATTGGGAATAAGTTTCTTTGTTTGGGTTGTATCCATATTCATGTGTCTTCTCATGTGCAACCATTAAACAAAGAAATGATACTCTAGGGAAAGACACGTGGTCTTGAGAATAAGATTCTTTGTTTGAGTTGTATCCATATTCATGTGTCTTCTCATACGCAACGGTTAAACAAAGAAATGATACTCTAGGGAATGACACGCGGTCTGAAATGAGAAAACTAAAACTGGAACCCTTAGTAGTCACGTGGGCATAGCCGCGCGTCTCTATAGGCTGATCACGTGACCATATCCTGTCAATCATTGCTCATTTCATATCATTGATATCTGGAGCTAGATGTGGCAAAGATTGTGAATATGGAATCTGAATACTTAATACTTGTAATAGACAAACCCAGGTTAAACACTGCATGTCTCATGCAAGTAATACTTATCCTGTTCCATCTTGTTCCATCAATACAAGCAGAATATTGTCATAGAGTCGTGGAAATGAACATACATGTTGTTGTCTGATGATGGGGCCGGCGCCATATCGAGCTCAGGTCGAGTGGTAGGCGGTATGTTCTAAGTGTTTATTTCAAAATCAGCCTGCATTGAGTAAGACGTGAAGACAATGTCAACCCATAAGATCATTTTTATCGCTGGCATCTTTAAGAAAAGGACTTGAGATGTTTGCTTTTATGTTCTTCGAATCTTACTTCATCTTTGCGCAGCCTTGCTGTCCGCTCCAACAATAACTAGCATTTTCGTGTCTTCAAGTGGCTCAAGGTTACGAAGTAGAAAGAGTGACAAAAGGAATCACTTTTCTTCTGATTCGATCCACGCGACGACCATTAAGAATCCTTTGAAGAAGCCAGCCGCCCTAACCCTCCCCACCCCTCTCCCCCCTCTCCCCATAGCACTAGCTCCCCTGACATCAACTAATTCAAGAACAATCGAGAGGTCTTTTCAATTAACCATATCAAGAAAAAAAATCACCACCAGAACAGTCTTGGCGGTGGATAGAGTGACTTGAAGCTAACATGAGGTTTGAGTTTGGTTCAATAGCTGGTCAGACTCCCATCGAGTGCCTCAGGGGACATTGTTAGGAGAGGCGAACCACACGAAACGTTATCGCCAAGATGGACTTTATTACTAGCTCGTTGAAAACTTATTAATTTTCAAGACGTTTGTTGCCATTCACTCGGGCAAAAAATTTTCTTGGTACTATGTCGTGGCGTTCTCTTTCAACTTCTAAAAATATCGGTGGTTCTTGGCCATGGGATGAACCACTCAACAGCTCAACCTGAGCTCGACACAAGACAAACATTGAGGCTGTAATTGTGCTAAAGTATCCACATTTAACTTAATGATTAATTACAGATATATATCGCTACGGATATATAATTTGATCTAATCCATATCAGTGGTAGTGTACTCTAGTGTGCTACCTCCATGTATAATATAGCTCTCATTTTCAACTTTTTCATGGCTTGCTACTTTTTTAAATAACACAAAAAATGTCAAATAATTTGTCGAGTGGAACTCTCCAGTTGTATTGCGAACAATTATAACGAAATAAGGGCGACACTCCCCCCGGAAGCGAATGATAGAACCGGGCATTACATCTCTGCACGCTAGCAAGTGATAGAACCAATCCATAGACTACGGTATACATCACATCAGTCCTGTGGCTAGCCCAAGTGATGACAGAATAGAGGAACGATGTCAAATTTGACAAATTGAGTGATTAAATATAGATGATCGTAGCGATACGCAGGTATTTGACTCCTTTCATCGGCCATATTTTATTACAAGTCTTTGGATGCTTGGAAATCATTTGTTTGATATTCAAACTTAGAGAGATTTTGGTCGATTTATTGGGATCAGATAAGCAATCAGTGGAATCTATACAAGCCCTTGTTTCCTGTTTACTTCGGTAACCCATACCTTGCTATGTTCTTTAGATGTTTTCAGGTAGTTATCAATGCAATGATGACAATAAACATCACGTGATATCATAGGAGTCAATTCACCAGATCAGTACCCACAAGGCTGTGCGCGCTGCTAGAATCCAAGATGGTGACGACCTCACAACACAACATTCAGCTAAGACTGATGAAAAGTTATAAACCTTGGAAAAGATTTATCATACCAAACGTAGCTAAACCATGTGGGACTTGAATCCCATTTTACAGACCACTCCAATATTACGCATGCACACTAACTTACCCTATCATTGCTCACTAGTGTCACCCATCGAACAGTTTAGCCAGATTTTCCTGGTATTTGTGAACATTTGGTAAAAACCATGGCCTGCACCGTCAGAACATTATCAGAACCTGTTTAACCGGTATGTCTAAATGAAACTCCCGGATGCAAAGATGACGGGCGTTTCGATAATGCGCATGCGCTGAGGTAACACAACGACTAATCCATTCTCTAAAAATAAAATAAAACTTTGTCTTGACAAAGGTTGCAAATAAAGGCTCCGCCAAGCCTTGGGCCTTTCGGAACGAGCATGACTATCACTAAATCAAAATCCAGGTATGCGGCGACCACCAATGCAACCAATCACAGAGCTTCGGAAACCATTTGACAGTCCCCACACCGAAAATGTGTTCACTGGCCTCTTCGATCTGGCATAAAAAACATTACAATTATCTTCTAATTGATTTCTGTTTTTCATCTCTGATTTTATCTCAGTAATTCATGATTTATATGCTACATATGCTTTCTTTTAAAAAACCCTCTGATATGTGAATCAATCAATCTGTTCACATGGGAACCCTGTGGTATGCATGTGATTCCTGGCTGGCTAGGACCTCCAACCTCGTATGGATCGCTTCCAGCTCAGGATGTTTAACATAGTTTTTGTTCGTCGCTATCAAACATCTCTTGAAAGCTTAGAATAGCATAAAGTGTTCTAACGCTAGCTCGATTGCACTCCCGCGGCTACTGGACCTTGCTGGACCAAATGTTTGTTCATCATCTCACCAAACATACTCTCCTTCGCGTGCAAGAATTTGAAATATGTAAGCATTTGTTCTGATATCGCTTGTACCATCTTTATTAATGTTCTGCCAACCTTTTGTTCCTGAATTGGTGTTTAATATGTAATTAGAAAGCCAGAACATACATCTAATAATGGTTTAGTAAAACCGTCTCGGGAGGTCTTGCAGTCTGTCTGAGTCTAATCACCGTCCATTGGAAGTGAAATGTCATTGTAACTTATCAGATGGTTTATCGTGACACTCATCAAAGAGTCTAATCTCTAGACAAAAACTAGGATCGGACGCAACAGTTGGCGCCCTCTTTTGTGGCGGTACCATACCATATGATATAGCCGCGAGCCGAGATGATAATTAGTGGCAAAGTGGGGTACTTACTTACGCTACAGAATTGGAAAATGTTTAAAAATAACCTCTTTTTCTATGTTGAGTGTTGAGGGCATAAAGTGCGCATCGTCGGCTTCCATTGATAGCAGCCACGTAGCTGAAGGAGCTACCGATGTTAAATTAATATAATTACTTTACTCTCGGTGAGTCATTATCGAGCTGTGATTTAGCATGATTACATATATATATATTCAAACATATGCTTTTCGTTTTTTGAGCAAAACTTCGACGATTGATTTTTGCCACTCGTGCGCAATTGTGCGTCTTGTTTTCTTCCCTTTTTTCTTTCCGTCTTATAATAATTTTCCACTCTTTTTGGACTTTATTTGAACGGTGAGTATAACATCCTATCCTCGAACAGCACAACCGGCCTGACCTACGTACTATTCTAGCTGTCAGCTCGTTTTGCAACTCAGTTATGATCCAAGGTTGAGCACACCGACCAGTGGACTTGTAATAGCCTGTAGACAAGATCAAACAGTGATTTATGAGCTTACTAATTCTAGATTAATCTATAACCCTGGCCTACTTTAATATTCTGCTCAGTTAATCAGGGTGATGAAGGAAAAACATAGCGCTTTCTTGAGGATGATTATTGTGCTGGAACTTTCATCGAGTAATATATCATACACGTGCCTACAAATAGTCACCGCGCACGCCACCCAATTACCGGCCGCAGGGGAACAACAACTCGAGAAATATCATCTTCTGTTGAATGAAATAGTGTCGTTTATGGTTTTATCATAAAGATCATCCAATAAAACTGCAGCCTACATCCTCCCCTCCCCCCACAAACTCTTACAACTTCAGTGCGTCATAAATCCATTTGAGCGCAGACATGCAGTAGGAACCCACTTAAGTGTAAATAGTGTAATCCTTTCAACTACGAACTGACTGCGATAAGCAGTGGCCCGTCCAGGATTTTAAAAGGGAGGTTCTAAAAAACGCTATTTCCTGTGTTTTAAGGACAACCAATAATCTTAATCAATTCTATTCAACTGAATAAAGAAGATGATTGGCTTACAAAGGGAGGGTGATCTTCTATCGATAAGCCTAATCACCGAAAACCATTTTTAAAATTGCCATTCTGCGGTATTTTGATTCTATTTCTGTCAGTTTTCCTTTCTTTTGTTCCCTCCACATCACGTGGTACATCAGGAACCCCTTCAACTGCTGTTTAGTCTCACTGAGTGAAACAGTTAAACCTCCACAAAGAATCTCATTCCAACGAGCTGATTCTGGATTGCGAAACCATCAGCAAGAAGAATGCGCATGAGCAGGAAATACAACCGGCCAAACAAGCGATGACATCCCCAACACTCCCTCACCAGCAGTTGAACCAACTCTTATTAACACACACATAAGAGAATGAAAATATCAGCTGAGCCGGAAAAATGTTATTTGAATTGAAATCCCTTTCTTTTCCAGTGATTGCCTTTGTTCTCAGCCTTTTGATAACCCATTGCACTTGAAATGGATTGCACATGCAATGTCGTGTACGTTGGGAAAATGAACCCCAAAGAATAATCATTATTGGAATATTTCTTGTTTGTGATCTATGTATGTAACAATATCATTTGATTTCTAGCTACCTTCTTGCCATACCTATATGATCTAACAAGACATTAATCCCTCATAAGAGCTTCCTCTCATTCAGTTAGTGAAGTGGTGTTCTTGACTGCACCGATACAACACAGCCACCTGATAATACCCTCAAAATTCCACAGTCAGATCAAAAGAAAGTATTACATTCTAAAAGTGATTCAGTAATCCATGGCGAAGCGTACAAGATTTGAAGCGATATTTCGCCAGAGGCAGAGTACAGAGTCTGCAGTATTCAGTCATATTTTCTTGTCATAATGCAATTTGTATCTCGTTGACATGTTGATGACCGAACGATTAGATTCACCGGCGCTTACCCTAATGGCTCGTGGCGCCGCTCTGACGGCACGAGAAACAAATATACTCTTCTGAATGACATAAAACTCACAGAACACTCTGTAAAGGCAAAATACGGATGTTTTCACATCACGCAATAACTATTGAGATTGCGTGACTCTGTGAAGGTAACGCAATCGGTCTCCCATTTCGTTATTGAAAACTCATTATAATGTAACGGTGATGATTATGCGTTGGTCTAGAGTGTATATTCCGTGCCTTGATCAACGAGTGGTTAACCCGCACGTTCATCTAGATCGTGTTCCTTTGATACCTTTGATCAGCCGGTGTATCGATCAGTAGGGGAATCCAAATCCTATATATGTCTCTGATGTCCTAGCACTTGTTTATATTATACATTGTAATGGGATATCATAGAATGTGTTGTGACTTGGGTGGCCAAGCAGCTGCAATTAACAGCACAGCACTCCACACGCCAACTCGATTCAGTGATATCTTAGATTATCAAGAGATAACAATCTAGGGACTGGAATTCACTAGAGAAAGGAAACTGGGAACGAGAACAGGCGCTTTACACGCATGCGCAAACGATTTTAGCACCAATGATTATTAGCTAGGAATCGAAAGAATACCAGAAAAATGCATGCAACTAGCTAAAAGTTACAGTATATCTATTATGTATGTGCTTGCACACAACACGTGCACACAATACACACAGTATGGTATGGTGTAGTGTGGTGTGGTGTGGTGTAGTGTAGTGTAGTGTGTTGTAGTGTAGGATAGTGTGGTGTAGTGTATGGTAGTACATTGTAGCATGCAGTGCAGTTTAGTGTGGTGTAGTGTAGTGTTGTGTAGTGTAGTGTGGTGTAGTGTAGTGTATAGTGTATTGTAGTGTGGTGTGGTGTAGTGTATAGTGTATTGTAGTGTGGTGTGGTGTAGTGTATAGTGTGGTGTAGTGTGGTGTGGTGTAGTGTAGTGTGGTGTAGTGTATAGTGTAGTGTGGTGTAGTGTGTAGTGTAGTGTGGTGTAGTGTATAGTGTAGTGTAGTATAGAGTAGTGTAGTAAAGAGTAGTGTGGTGTAGTATATAGTGTAGTGTATTGTAGTGTGGTGTAGTGTGGTGTATAGTGTAGTGTAGTGTAGTGTGGTGTGGTGTGGTGTGGTGTGGTGTGGTGTAGTGTTGTGTAGTGTACTGTAGTGTAGTGTAGTGTAGTGTATAGTGTATAGTGTATTGTAGTGTAGTGTGATGTTGTGTAGTGTATAGTGTAGTGTGGTGTAGTGTAGTGTGGTGTAGAGTAGTGTAGTGTAGGGAGTGTAGAGTGTAGTGTAATGTAGTAGGGTGTAGGGTAGTTTGATGTAGTGAAGTGTTGGGTAGTGTCGTGTTGTAGTGTAGAGTAGTGTAATTAGGTAGCATAGTATAGTGTGGTATAGTTTGGTGTGGTCTGGTAGTGTAGTAGGGTAGTGTGCCACAGTGTAGGGGAGCGCGGTAGTGTGGTGTAGAGTAGTGTAGATGATGTAAGCATAGTAATAGAGTGTAGTGTAGTGTAGTGACGTGTGGTGTGGTATGGTGTAGAATAGTGTGGTGTAGTGTATGGTAGTACATTGTAGCATATTGTAGTGTGGTGTACATAGTATAGGGTAGCATAGTGTGTTGTGGTGGGGTGGGGTGTAGTGTAGTGAAGTGTGGTGTGGTATGGTGTAGGATAGTGTAGTGTATGGTAGTACATTGTAGCAAAGTGTGTTGTGCAGGGTAGCATAGTGTGTTGTGGAGGGGTGGGGTGTAGTGTAATGTAGAGTAGGACAGGCAAGGACAGGCAATACAGTACAAAGTATTGCTAACCAATTGGATGACTTTAATAAATGAAGCAACGATAAGTACAATTCACGTCAAAACTAATTTTCTTTACACTATACAACTACAACTATGTTTAATAAACTTGGTGTTTCCATGGAGACAGTCAAAAAATACACTACATGAAATTGTAGCCTTTTGTTTATTCATTTTAAAGCGTAATCTCAATGTAATGAAAAAACTCTTCAAATCAAAATTAATTTTGACTTCCCGACCTTAGATTGAATGACTTTGTTTCCCAACCAATTACTGTCAATCATGACCCTGACACCATAAGAGTTACCGCTGAGTGTTTATCTCCTTTTTCTTCGTCGTGGGCGCTGTTGTCTATTTCTATTTCCCTGGTTGCCTTGGTTTCCATTGTATTGATCAGGTTGTCCAAACAACTCACGCCAAATCTCTTCCTCAAATCTTTTAAGATCAGAAAAAAATGATGCTGATGAGTCAAGCAAATCTTTTTTTAGATAAGATTTTTTACATGAAAAATTACCTTGATGTAGGAGGTGCAGGATACTTTCGTCTGGTACTTATCTTGCCCAATACTCTGTGCGTATCAGGAGGTAGAGAAAACCCATTCCGTTCCTGTGACAAACCAGAACATTTATCAACATTTATCATATATCAACCATGTCTTACTACTGCTTTCACTGCTGCTATCAATGGTCCCCTTCACAGTTCCTTGCTCTATCTTGAAAGGAAACTGTGCCTTTGGAATGGTATGTTTGCAATAATAGAGACCTTTTTAAACACATTTGACAATTATTCATGTCTGTATCATTGCAGAGTCACCTCATGTCTTGCTTTGATGCAAAGGCACAGCTATCTTTCAAAATGGCGCAGGGAACTGTGAAGGGGACTATTTAACAGTTGTGACATGGAAAGCGAGCAGTACAATGTTGTCAATCAAATACATTGTTTGGTACCCTTACATACTTTGATTGATGGCATTATTTGTATTGCCAAATTTTCATGTCAAGACCATTGCCATGACAACAGACTAACCTGGCACTGTCCCCATTCACTAATATCGTAGATTCTTCCTTCCATGCAAGTGTAAAACTTAGAGCTTCCAAATCCCAAATAAGTAGATTCTTTCCAGAAATCGCCCTATTTAGATAATAATGTAATGCATATATATATATATAAATATCAATCCGATCTGAGCATGAGTAAGTAATAAGAATATCCCTGTAATTTAGACAGGTTCAATCTAGGTCTGCTTTGACTAATAGCCAATGTGCATGAGCTCGAAATTCTGGGAAATGGGAAAGTGAGTCCTTCACTTTTTCAGCTCCTCTAAGAATTCATCTGACCATTTTTCCTTTTACATTTTCTATGGAAATGAAAGTATTTCAACAGACAAAAATAACAGAGTAATTTTTTTCTGACAGTTCCTTTGATTTCCCTGTTCCATTTTTACAGGACTCAATTACCCAGAGTGCTTTGTGAGCTTTGATGCACATTGCCTATTGAGTGAGGACCACAGGGTTTGTTTGTTAGTTTGTTTGTTTGTTAGTCCTGGCTGTTAAGTATTACCCTTGTAAAACAAGGACAACAGAGCTTTTTAGATTGGACAGTTTGTTGTCCATTCAGACCATGTGTCATTCTCAAGGGAATAAGATTCTTTGTTTGAGTTGTATCCATATTCATGTCTTCTCATGCACAACAATTTAACAAAGGAATGATACTCTAGGGAATGACACATGGTCTGAAATGGGACAACAAACCCCCAAGCTAAAAAAGGTCTATTATCTATCTATCTATTAGCCATTCCGATATTGATGAAAAAATATATCTAATATGGTGTCTATTTCATCCCTTAAAAATTAATAGTCCCACAATGCACTGTAATGTTAACTCGACCCAGTTTTTTCCTCGACCTCGGGGGAACAGCTAATACATTTATCCGCTTACCTCTTTAGCTGGGTGCCTCCTGTTGCAATTGCGACAGAATCGAGCAAAAATCACATCTCTGTCCGTCAATATTCTACGATGCCTACTATTACATACATCACATGACAGGCTTTCACGTATCTATAAACAGTTAACAATTGGAAACATTTTACAATCTACAAAACAACAGGCTTTAGGGGTGGATCCAGGATTTATTTTAAGGGAGGGGGTGCACCATTTATTGTCAGGATGTTTACAAACTCGAGCACTAATGACAGTATATAACAGCTCATCTAGGATGGATGCGCATCCCCTGCACTCCTTCCCTTGATCCTCCCCTGAGATGCATTTGACCAGATGCGTAGTTGCAGTGAGGTGCAGTTCAAAAAGGTTTGCGTAAAAAAAGTTAGGATGATTCGATTCTCATCTTTGCCCCAATAAGCTCTTTCTAAAATGCATCAAAGTGAGGCTAATAGGACAGAATCTTGTTACTCCCAGCAACATGGTTAAACACTTTGGCATCATGATTGTTATTGAAAGAATATTTACTAACTTCTTCCATCTGTCTCAAGAATTCAGCAAAAACTTCTCTTGGATCACTAAAATCTCTTGTAGGATTCGGACTCTAATGAAAATAAAAAATAAGAAATTGCAGTAAATATGTAAATAGAATGTTAAAGAAATTTCCACACTATGGAGTTGACTAATGTTAGATGAGAAATGTTTAGGAATCAACTGACAAGGTCCCAAAATTTGAAATCAGAAATTAATCTTTGGAGAAAGAGGAAAACCAAAGAACCCACCAAAAATTCTGAACACACAAAAGAGAACCAACAAGCAACTCTTTACTTATAATGACAGGTCTGAGTTTCCAGGTCTGAGGATTAAAACTCAAGCACAGCAGTGAGAGGTGGCACATTAGTCAGCAGTAAACACCCAGTGCTGCCTCCCTATGCTTCCCAATACAAGTACATACCGTTGAACCCTGGAAAGCTTCTCTTCTTGCAACTTCTCTGTCAAACTCAAGACGTTTTTCCTGTAGAGACAAACTGCATTTAGTGTTCCTTCAAGAACCAATTTATTGCATTACATGTATCATTCCCTTGAGTATCATTTCTTTATTTACCAGTAACTATTTTCAGCAAGATGGTTTCTCAACCATTCTCTCCTAAATCCTTCCCCTTTCAACTAGTGAAAGAGCTTGATATAGATCCCTTGCAGGTGACGTCAAAACCGCTCAATTTAGAGGACAAAACACAAGAATTTTAATCTCTTGATAATTGTAACCTATATTTTTGTCCTCTAAATTGATCTGCGTTCGGCTGTGCTGCAAGAGGTCTATACTCAAGCAACTATACCACATTATGGTATTCTAATATTAACACCAACCGGGTCACCAATGACATCATAAGCACCACTTAAAACACGAAATGCCTCTGCTGAATGGAGATGTGAATTCTGTTAAACATAAAAGTACAAGCATTGTTATTGGTGTCGTCCACAACTAGTACAGGGACATGTGCAAAAGGTTGCTTTAAATGATAATAAATATACCTTGTCTGGATGCACGAAAACAGCTAGCTTTCTATACTGCTTTCTTATGTCATCATTACTGGCATTACTTGGGACACCTAGAATACTAAAGAACAGAAACAAACTCTTAATCTTGCTTACCATACCTTAAATATTATGCAGTATACAGACTAATATTTACACAGGTATTACAAACAAAGATCCCTAGACAAGAAAGCTAGTTGTAAAAGTGTGAGAAGTTGCATCATATATTTGAGTTCATTTAGAGGCAGCATAAAAAAAAAAATATATATATATATAGAGGCAGCATGGGAATCAAAACTGTAGTCTAAAGTACACAAATATTGCTTTACAGGCTACGGGTCCCAACTGGTAACTTCCAGACATTATCCCTTTACCTGTATGGATCACTATTCCTTTTTTGTAACAGCTGCTGGATGGCATCTTCACCTTGAATGAAGAAAAAAAACATCCTGGATTAATATTGTAGGATACAGATACAAGGCTTCACACAGTAACTGTCAAGATCATATACACATGCTATGATTCAGGCCACACTTTTTGACATCTTGATGTTTTCAAGAAACAAGTGGTACTAATGGTCCTTGTGAAAACTCTACACCATAAACATTTGTTTGGCATCATGTTTTTGGTAGTGTTTAGCTTTTGGCCAGCCATGAAATGTACTGCAGAAACAGTATAGATACATTAAGTGTTGGCTGTTGTATCACAATGTGGGACACTAACAACAGAGCTAAGCTTCAATTACTGTGAAGCCCAAGATCGAGTTGGACTTTGGAAGTTTGATTTTCAAGTAGGAAAACCAGAGAAAATCCTTATAGAACAGGAGAGAACCAACAAACAACTCTACTCACATACTACACAGACTCAAACCCGGGTCGCATTGGTGAGAGGCGAGCAATCTCACCACTATGCCTCCCGTACTTCCCTACAGCACATGTACAAATAAAATCCTTATCTGAATACCTGAGTTTGGTAGATTGTAAGTTTGCGCAGGTCTTCCAGAACCAAAAAAGAATCCTTTCACACCTAAAGTCCTTATTCCATAGTACCATCTGATACACCTTGCTTTACAGGAATAATAGGTCCCTATTAACCACACTAACAGGTCTATGAACTTTGCAAACAACTTTCCTATCCACAGGGACACCTTGTTCTTCACTGCAATGGAGATTCTCCAAGACATTATGATTCCAATGAGAAACTTGATGATGGAGAACAAGCTGACAAGATAAAGAAGAACAACATAAATAAATTATATAGTGTAAGAAAACACCTTAACATTAAACAAGTTAATCGTATACTACTGTAGACCTATTTGAAAATATCATAGTCTTAAATGTAGTATACATAAGACTACAAGTTGAAGGCTAGGAAAAAGTAGTGGCTATTAGCAAAATATGAGGCAACCCTCTTTCTCCACAGTTTCCGCTGTAGTTTTCAGTGATAATTATACCAAGACAACAGATAGCATCATGATCAAAACAGTGCACTGTTCTCTGAGCTATAAAGCATGGTTTTAAACCAATCATAGAATGTTCAGTGAGTGAGATCATATAATATAAAGATAATGAAGATAATGCACAAGATGAGTAGCCATTATCCTTTTCTTTTAATAGCAAATAAAATTAGAACTCACCACTTTGCAGCAAATAACAGTGCAATCAATAGGATTATGACAGCATAGTAAACCACCCACAAGAGACCAACACCGCATTTTTTACCTTTGAAGAAATAAAACAATAAAACAAATAAAATAAGACAAATACGTGAGCCATGATATGGCAGCAAAACAGTAAACTGTACTTTTAAGTGGAACATTGAATGCTGTACTTATAATTAGGTAGTGTGTGTAAACTATAGTGTCTCTAATTACAGGGCAAAAAATAATGTCTGGTCAGTCCCACGTCATGACGACCGGCAAAATTAGTTTTAGGTTATTCATATACTTAACCAAGATATATGTGGCTGTGGTTCAATGTTACTGGTCAAAATGACTGACAAGACAAAGATTCAACTGGACAAGTACTAATTCTGACCAGACATTGTCTGATGACCATTATTTTTAGTGCTGAATTAGAGCTAGATTTACAGCACACTTGTTTAATATGACACCCAACAACTTTACCTGTCTGCAAGACATTCCATTCCTTCATTTCACTGCTTTCACTGCTGTTAGGTATCTTCTTCTTAACCTTTTCTTCTTTTGTCGTTCTGGTTGTTTTCTCTCTTCCTGCAGCTGGCTGCTTGTTTTCTTTGGTGCTTTCAGAAACCTTGTTTTTTTGTTTCTTATTTGGGTTTGTTTTGGCTGTTGTTTGTCGATTATTGCTGTTGTCTCCAGATGTAACTCTATTCTTGTTACCTTTCTTACCTTTCCTATCAAAGGAGTTTTGTTTTTTAGGTATTTCAGCCTTTCCAGTATTGTGCTCACCAAAAAGTGTCCTTGACTTGTGAGTGTTGCTGCTTCCTGTACTGTGTTTCTCTTCAGAAACAAAAGGAGTACTCCTATATGATTCACATGTTGGAGTCTCCTTTGATGGCATATCCTTTTTCCTTTCAGACGATGCCTTTTCACTTGGATCAGAAGTGACATGTGGCTCTGCTTCCTTATTTCTATTCAGAAATTCAGACTTTGAGTCATAAACTTTAAAATAAAATCTTAGATTGTCATAAAAGTCATTTTCTGAAGGGTCCTTCTTTGGTTTGCTACTGGTTGGTGTGCTCTTTGTTGGCTTGCCACTTGTGTTATCAGCTGAAGCAGATGGAGGAATACCATAAATTCCTGTCCCATTCATGAAATATAACCTTTCTTTTTCACCATCTTCTGAAGGTTCCTTTGTGCTCTTAGGAATTGGAGAACTATTCTCAGAACTTTTCTTTGTTTTACATGTATTGTCCTCCTCACAAGAAGAACCAACAAATGGACTAGATTCACATCTTGATTTCTTTTCTTCATGTATTTCTTCAGTGTGCGCATTTTTGTCACAAGTTTTGGACAAAGAAACTGGTTCAGACGGATGATAATTGTCATCAACAGAGCTATCATTGATGCTCCCAATGTTCTGGATATTAAGATCATCATTATCGTCACTTTCATCACTTGTATCCTCATCATCTTGACTTATATCACTTAGCAGTTTCATGTAAGTATCCCAACCATCTGCACTTTCTCTTTGCTTACACACTTCTTGAAGAAACCTTGCATCAATATCAAATCCTTCTACATTATACTTTGCAGGATTAGGAAACCAATGTGGTTTTTCACCGTCACTGGATCCATTCTGCTCCTCTTCTTCTTTGTCAATATCATCGAAAAGAGATTCAAACTTTTCCGGTTTTTCTTTTCCAGGAATTCCTGAACTAGAAATATTGTGTTTCTTCTCACAATTAGATGAATGTTGTGAACACTTTCCACTTTGGGTGTTAAGATTTATTTTGTCAACATTACATGTTCTTTGCTTTTGTGAACCCTTAACTGAAGAAACTGTTTCATTGCTTGGAATGTTTGGGGAGTCAATGTCATTTTTCCTTAAAGGATGTTGGTGAGATTCTTGTTTCATTGCAGTTCTACATGTTCGAGGGCTTTCACAAGAATCTTCCATTCTCGAGAATTGATTCTTCAAGTGTTCGGAAAGTTCAGTGAAGAGTTCATTACTTGACTGAAGATTAATTGCCTGATAAATAAAGAAACAAATAGTATCAGCTGGAAGGAATAGAATCTTGAGACTTAAGTTCAATTACATTAACTATCAGGTATGGAGGAATCCTCTTCCTACAAGTGTCTAACTGTCCACTTCTCTCCCTGCTTCATTTTTCAATCTCTGCTCCTGATTCAGCAAATTGTCTTTTCCTCATATATAACGCATGTTGATCATCTATTCCTGTAACACATGACAATAATGGACCAATTGTGCCATGACCACCCATATTCCCTACTGATCAATGTACCTTTTCAATTGCAGTAATAGCTTCTAATAATTCATCTTTATCTACTAGATTTAAACATGTTTTGAAATGTTTTTTCGCATTTCTGCAAAACAGACATGCAAACTGTGTCAGTGGCTGGTCATGAGCATGCTAGCTGGCAAAACAACAAACAATCATCAATAAAACAGCATCTATTGGGAAAAACAAAACAAAATAAAACATAAATGCTGATTAAAGCAGAGCTGTAGTACACAAACACAACGACATAGACTAAAGTGACGTCAGATTCTTGGAGAAGACACTGACGGCTCTTAAATAAAA
Organism: Anthopleura sola; assembly: GCA_023349425.1. Lineage (NCBI taxonomy): Eukaryota > Metazoa > Cnidaria > Anthozoa > Actiniaria > Actiniidae > Anthopleura > Anthopleura sola. The sequence goes on along the minus strand of JALHLI010000007.1, from coordinate 10,924,054 downwards.
CAGAGTTCCAGGAATGATAGAGAGTTATAAGTAACATGCGATTTCTCCCTAGATAACACTTACTCACGAGTGAAAGAATTAAAATCTATAATTTTCGTTGAACAGTAATAAATACTTTTGTTATTACTGCAATATCAAGTGTTCCCTAAGGCCACAAAGACGGATCTAGAACGACCATTTCTACATATGATATCAGTTAAAGAGAAGAATGGATATGATAAATCTAAGTTAACTTAGGCCCTTCCGTACAACTATAAGTTTCAGCGAATCATCCATTAAGGGAATAAGCTCGATAAAGTGATCAAAAGTAGCTAAAGATCAGGATGCTAACCAATGTAAAATGAGCGATCAGAGTGGTACGTCAAAGTCTCACATTTCAGTATCAAAAGAAGACAACATTTTTGGGATATCCACCTTTTGATCAACAATTTGTCATCATCCAACAGCTCCATAGACCTCCATCTAGTGTTAGGACTTAGCTGAATTCCTAAAGAAACTAATGTGATGTAGAGTATTCCGTTCAAATGAGATTCAGATCACACGATTCGAGAACAGAAACTGCATGTCTTCTATATTCTGATTATTTTGCTTGGATTTCCTGATTTTTCAACTGCGCCCGTCGTTTCTACTTACAGCGGTATTTTGGCGCCAATTTTAACTGTCTAGTCCCAGTCCCCATGCTCCTTTCCGTAGTTGTCCAGAATGCTACGCGGTCCCGCGCGCGAAAGCGAGGTCGGGGGATCCGGCCAGCTGATCAAATGTAAACAAACCTAATGGTTACTGCCGACAAGTTTCAATCAACGTCGGCCGTGAAATCTTTGAAAATCAAAACTATAATGGGTAAGAATGACAGATGTTGCGTATATAAATGTGCTCATGACAGAGATGAAGGAGCTACATGTTCTTTTTATCGGATTCCTCGAGAACCAAAGGATTTGGTCGCCAAATACCAGGCTTTGTTAAAATACGAGATCGTGACTTCTGGTGGTAAAAAAATGCCTTGGTTTCCAACAGTTAACTCAAAAATATGCAGTTGTCATTGGCCTACAGGATGCTCACCAGGTACATTAAAGCTATGGTTGCCTTAAGCAAAATTTCTCACCATTTTTTGATCAAAGTTTGCTTAAAATTAATAGATACGAAGTCAAGAATACCGGGGAAAATGTGGAGGCTGCCATCTGTTTGGCCACACGAAACGCCAAAAAAACAAAGACCGACCTGGAAGTGCCGCAATAGAGAATCTAGATATGAAAGTGAGGTCAATTCTATCGATTCACAAAGTAAAACTGAGAAAAGAATAAAAGACGAAGTGTTTTATGATTGTTATCAAGAAACGTCCTCTGACTTCTGTACTTCCAGTATGTCTGCACCGCCTTCAATTCCAACTCACTCTGCATCATGTACCTCAAACAAGTTAGATCACAATAACATTTTAGACAAATTAGATCACGATTACTTCTCAAGCAACACAGACTCTTCAAGTGAACTATTTATGAAAACTTTGCAAGTGAATGAACCGTCTTTCTATTGCCATTACCTTGATGTTGTTTCTAAAACTAAAGCATTTGATAAGGCTATTGAAAACCACTCAATACTAATTCTTGAGTCAATCAAAGATGACAACAACTTAATTAGATTGTACACTGGCTTGCCAAACTTTCAAACCTTCTTAGCTTTCTACACTTACCTCGAACCAAAAGCTAAGAACTTACAGTACTATGGAGGAGGGAAAAAACGAAAGCTGTCAGATAACTTCAAAGATAAAGGTTACGTACACAAACCAGGCCCAGACAGACAGACCACATTACAAGATGAATTGTTTATGACCCTCTACAGATTGAGGCAAGGTGTTCCAACACAAGAATGTGCTTTTCGTTTTGGTTTAAAGTTGTCTAATTTTGAATCAATATTTAATACCTGGATTGTATTTATAGCGCTTGAGCTTGAGGCACTGTGTAGAATTACCAGATGCATAAGAAGTAACAAAGCAGCTACTTGTTTCCAAGAATTCCCTGATGTGGTTATTGTGTTAGACTGCACTGAGTTGTTCACTGAAACACCCAGTTCATTGAAAGCAAGCAAACAGTTATTTTCCAATTACAAGCATCACAGCACAGTGAAATTTCTAGTTGGCATCAGTCCCTGTGGTGCAATTACCTATGTCTCTTCAATGTTTGGGGGTATTGCCTCAGACAAATTTATCACAAGGGTGAGTGATGATTTGCTTGACTCTCTAAGAAGAGGTGATGTGGTCATGGGAGACAGGGCATACACAGTGCAAGATGACCTTCCTCCTGGAGTGAAAATCATTACACCATGCACAAAGGGATCAAGCCAAACCCAATTCTCACACGAACAAATTCTAACCAGCCAAAGGGTATCTAAGGCAAGAGTCCACATTGAAAGAGCGATTGGAAGAATCAAGTCATTTGGGCTTTTAGAAAGAGAAGTGAAGATTTGTTCTATTAAACATTTTGAATATGTATTTAAAGCCTGTAGCTACCTTGTCAATTTTCAAACACCATTCTTAAAATTATCAGATTAAGTTTACAACAATTATAATAATAATTCATTTATTTATATTATTATGTGTTATTATTTAATTATCACACAATTGCATAATATATATTATAAAAGGGAATATAAATATAGAATACAGTAACTACTGTAAGTTCCCATTAATTAATTATCATAAATACTTAAACTATTTAGAGTATAATAATTATACATAAGTTATTCTATAAATATAACACTTTGACTGTACAAAAAAAGATATTTTCTTAATATATAGAAATTTAAGGTACACCTACATTTCAGTAACAGGAATCCAAGCACTTTTTCTTTGGTCATTTAATTATATTTATATTCATTAATTTAAGATAATAATCAATCTGTACCATCATGTTCACTCCTGTTAATATTAATTATAATTTCCAATAAATTGTTATAGCAGATATTGGTTATTGTTGATAATTATGTACAAGGATAAATATTTCATAAGTAAAGGTAATCATGATTTCAAGTGCAATTCAGAATTAATTTCCACGAGCGTGTTTTTCAAAGAGCTTCAAAATAGCATAAGCCTATATAAGGTGAGTGCTTTGTAAGCTCTTTGTAAAACAAGAGTGAAAATTAATTCCAGATTGTACTCGAAACTAAAAATATGCAAAACATTTTTCTTTGCTCTGCAGTGCAAATTACTTTTTTTCTGCTGTGTTATTAATTAATAGCTGTGACTCACTAGATCTCAGCCTTTACTTCAGAATTGAGTAAATTTCTCATGTATATGATTATACATGAATATTTATTACTTGTAAATTATATTATTATATAGACACAAGTGTTTTACAGAGCTTTCAATAATATTTGGAGTAGACGGTCAATCCAAAAAAGTAGGGGTCCGTATCCCCCAAGCTGGGCCGTAACTTTATTTGGCAATGAATTAATTTTTTGTCAAAATAGTCAGCAGTTTAAGGTGAAGTATCTGGTGATAAACTGCTGGTAGCCGCCTTTTATTGAAAGCTCTGGTTTTAGTGGGAAATATACCACTTGCATATTTTTCATACCAACTGCATCCAGGGACCTGTACATGTGCCATATTTTTCTTACATATCCCTACATGTGAAGATGTCAATGATGTCACATCCTATGTTTTTTTACTCAGGTTCAGACAAAATGAATGCCAAATGGTATTTTCTTTGTGGAATTGTGTCTATACAATAAAAAGAACATTCCAAGGTGGTGTAAGGATGTGAAGTTTATCTTCTCATGTTGAAAAATATAGTTCAATAATATATTAATTTTATATCTGCATATACTCAGACATTAAATATTTTTGCCATTTAAAGATAAGCTTCAAATCTTTGTACCCCCATGTAATATCCTCTATATTTATATTACTACATAATAGAAGGAAGAATAAATCTTTGAAAGTACATTTTACATTTGGTTAGAATTTCTTGAAGTTTTAAATTATCTTGTTTAACTTGAACAATTAGCATACCTTTTGGTGACCAAACAACCAGGTGACAAAGCTCTGTATTGGTAACACCCATTGTTGTAATTACTTGAGAATAATATTTGTGAGACTGTTTCAAAACCAAGTTATTTCCACTGTCATTTAAAAAATCAATATCTTGTACATGCATTCTTGGATCTTTTCCTTCAAGTGAAATTGGGCATTTAATCTCAATCAAATATTTCTCTACGTGGCAGTCACAAGAACAGATTCCATCAGGGCTGGCACCAATATACCCACAGGGATGGTATATAAACCCACTTTCAGAGCATTTGAAATTAACATGTTGGTTAGACATCTGTTTAATGTAGCCTTCTCTTGCAGTAGCCTCATACTTTGAACCATATCTTGTTGCAACAGTCCCAGAAAAAGTTGAGGTGCCTAAGATCTGACTAAGTACAGCACCTCCATCAATACATTTGTCTTGAAGGAAAGAATTTATTCTAGTGCACACAGCCAATATGTTACTTGCAGTACAGGTGTGGTATCTATATGTCTTCCAGTGCAAATTCTGAGACTGGCCAAGTGTTGAGGATTCTACAGTGTCAATAAAGGACTGGTCAAGGGCTAACAACTTAGTAATTTCTTCAGGGTCGGCAGATTGACAGTCATTTACTATTCTACTGACTCTTTCTTTCACAGTTAGGGGTAGATATTCAGTTTCTATTTCTGTTTCCAAAGAGGGAACAAGAGTATGATCGTGAAATGGTATTACTGCAGGGTTATTTAGCTGAGGAAGCTGTGATAATACTGTTGTGTGAGGATTTAAACAAGCAGGATTATCAAAGTAGGCTTCCAGAATTCTAACAATAGGAGCATCAGAGTTATTTGCTTCATGAAGGTTGTGGTAAAGTAGAAGTGCAGAGTCTTTATTAATGCATCTGTCATCTGTAGCTCTGGGGTCTTTGATTGGTCCCTTTGGCTCAGGAGTTCTACCAGGATAAATCTTTGAAAATGAAATATCCCTTGCAAATTGTGGACCATCCTTTGGGCCTTTGGGTACAATCCATTTACACAACTTCTCTGTGCATGTCAGATCGTCTGGAAGTTCAGTCAGCCCTTCTGACACAAATTCTTCGATTGCAAAGAGTAGTCCAGCTACGTGAGTGCAAGCTTCACCCAACCCAGCGACACAATGACAATGGCCATAGAGGATCTTTTTAGTTTCCTTCGATATAGCAACGAAAGTCTTATACTCAGTTCCCTGCTTCTCGAAACTTGCTAGACTAAGACAACGGACTAGAGCAATGCTGGGTTTAAAATCGTGATATTGTAAGGAGTTAATGTGGTCTTCTTTCCAGAGTCGGTAGCTTCTCAGAGTTTTATATCGAATTAGTTTTTCTTTTCCAAATATTTCAAAATTTTTGTCCTGATGACGGGGTGATTCTAACAAATAAGTAGTAATGTCAAATAACGATATGGCAGGCATTTTTCGGATATCCTTTGTCTAACCACAATCATCCTTAGCATGATTTCGGGCCTCAGTGATCCAAGTAGTATTTATATTTTCCTTGTCGTTTTCACTCGTCGTACGTATGGACAACTTTTCAGACTCCCGTGACTCTCACGTCCTTGTTTCCCTTCAGTGGGACGCCTAAAGACTTACAAATAGCAGAGAGGTCTTTTCCTGGAAGCTTAAGGACATCTTTTACTTTTTTTAGTGAGCAAATTATATCCTGCAAACGACTACATTTGTCGGCAGTCGCCATTAGGTTTGTTTACATTTGATCAGCTGCGGCCGGTCCCCCGACCTCGCTTTCGCGCGCGTGACCGCGTAGCATTCTGGACAACTACGGAAAGGAGCATATATTTTTAAACAATCTAACCTTATTATTTCGAGTTTCCTATATTAATGTTAGAATCTTTGAACAGTCTGCAAATCCTTTTCCGCATTAAGATTAAAAGTAATAATTTAAGGTAACGTTAAAAAAAACGACAAGAAATCTTTCATTATCTAGCGTGAGAAATTTCTCTAAATTTCTCGAGAAATTGCTCGGTTTAAATCCGTAAAATTTTAAGTCTATCATACATTCGTAAACGGAAACGAATTTGATTTATGAATTATGAAATAATGCATGATAAATACTAAAATACAGCATACCACGCATACGACATAGTATCGATTGATATCTTTATACGAAGAAGTATCGATGTTATCCGAGTACATGGTATCGAGGCGTTAGTGGCTCACCAGGGCGCGCGCGGCACCGACACGTGTAACCAACATGGCGTCCAACATGGCGGTCTCCAAGGAATTTTCATTTCTTCTTTTCTTTCTTTCTTTTTTCTTCTTTAAAACTAGCTCTAGTCTAACAATTCGAGGAGTAGCTTTAACTAGTAAGTAACCACAACATGCTAAGCTGTTTTTATGATATTTCTTATGGGTTTTTATGATAGAAATAGCAGTTTCTATCTGCGTTTGTTTGGGAACCCCTTTTGGCATAATCCCGCATAATGAAGCTAATCTGCCATTTCGAGACACTAAATTAAAATGATCTAAATCATATCATTATCTTTACTATAATTTCATCATTAAGTGTTGAAGTTTTTCAGTTCATGGAAGATTTTTTAAGATCTTTTAACTTGAACTTGGACTTGTAATCTCATGTAGCCTCATGGCTGTGATAGACGCGTACAGTAAGCTAAAATTGTAATCATCAAAGTTGAAACAGCAGAACAAATACCCTGAACAATTAATTGTATCGCCAGAATTCAAGCTTATTAAGGAAGAAAAATCAAAACCCCAATTATGAAAGAAGGTTGTAGTTGCTTCTTTCTATAGGTTGAGAAGTTTAGTACTGAAAGAAAAAGAGATGACTTTGATTGTTTTGTGAATAATCTTAAGAGTTTTAGAAATACAGTAGTTCAAAATAGGGACCCTTTTAATTTTTGGTTTTTGTATTGGTATATTATAGACCCTTTGCAGCGGTAATATCGTCGTGTACAGGAATTGTCAGGGGAATTCTATTCAAATTCAAATTTCCAATATGCAAATTCATTTGGCTAGTTGTCGTATCTCTACAATAGCATATATTATAATATAATAAATATTTTTGTCCATATACTAATGATGCATCATTTAAATATGACAAAAAAAGGAGACTAACTAAACAAATTCACGTCATGGCTGAGTGGTTAGGTTTAGGGTTAAATTTGGGATAGACATTGTCTTAAGTATTTGGTGCCGAAGGTCCAGGATTTGAATCCTCCTGGCTCCAATATTTTTTTTTCTAAGTGAGGAGAACCAAAATCCTACTCGTGTGTTCAGAAACCTATGACGTAGCTGGTTAACCCGTACACCACAATACTACCTTTGCAGCACATCAGAATGCAGTTCAATCACTTGGAGGACAAAACAATAGGTTCTAATTCTCAGGAGATTGAAATTCTTTAGATTCGTCCTCCAAATTGAGCTGCTTTGATGTCATGTGAAAGGGGTCCATATACAGTAAAAGAGCAGAGTGTTTGATATTTATTCTTTTGGAAATATTCATCCTCCCTCAGAGACACGCACTCCACATTTCACACACCTGTAATTACCACACAACATTAGATGTTGAATATTTTATATGGACTAATTGAAGGTTATTGTTTAATCTTGTTTCAGAGCTTCCATTGTATGATAATTCTAAAGACTTTACATGTTTAGATGGCTCCTTAACTATTCCTTTTACTAGTGTAAATGATGATTTTTGTGACTGTAATGATGGCTCAGATGAACCAGGTAAGGCCTACTAATCAACAATTTATTGTGATGTGGTTCTAGCATAGTAAGAGGGTTGTAGTTAAATCTTCTCAACTATTGTATGGTGAGACCCATGACTACAGAGATAAGGAGAGTTATACATTTATGCCCATAGATTAATGTTAGAAATCTGTCACAAAATTCCATGTATGGTAATTGAATTGTATTTTGATGTCATTCTACAGGTACAGCAGCATGTCCTAATGGGTCATTCCATTGTACAAATGCTGGCTTCAGACCCATGAATATTCCTTCATCTAGAGTAAATGATGGTATATGTGGTAAGTTTCTACACTACTGTACACACTTGATAAAGACCAACGTATCAAATAACACACATCGCAAGGAGTTCTTTCTTTCCTGATTACTCATACAGTTACTCATTCGGAATTTTTTTTAGATTGCTGCGATGGTAGTGATGAATATGCTGGTTTAACTAATTGTGCTAATAACTGCAAGTAAGTTAATTACTATTGTGCACTAATTCCTTTCATCCTTTTTTTATTCCACACCACCCCAGGAAATGAATTAATGATTTTGAGATAGTAAATCCAACTCATAATTTATTCTATAATTATTTTTATTTTTCTAGAGAATTGTATAAAGAAGATTATGAAAGAAGAAAGCAAGAAATTGAGTTTGCTAAACAGGTAAATCATAGGACTGTAAATAGTGTCTGTAGAGGTGTTGGTCTTAATGAGGGGTGAGACAAAGGTACTCTTACCAACTTGCTATTTCATTCATTTTATTCTCAGTCTTTCATTATCTAGGCCAACTTACCAAGAGAGTACATAAACTGTTCTTACAAAATTGTGTCTTTGTATCTGGTCACAGGGCCTTGCTAAGAAACAAGAACACATTGAGGAAGGAAAGCAGAAGAAAGTTGAGAGAAAGGTATTAAAAATAGAGCAGTATTGCTTAATATACATGTATACTGCCAAATTAATTTTAATCAAAAGCTAATATAATAATTTATTATGTAGTACATAAATGCCAAATCAGATAACGTCCACATTCACAATAATATTAAACTAGCTTATATTGGTGTATGTGAAATATATGGTATTGTCATGGATTCTGAAATTAAGTTGGTGATGTTTAATGGTGCATGTGTAAAATTCTGTTTGTTAGCAAAAAGTGGAGGAACTTAGAGGACAGCTTGAAGAAAAGACAAAAGCATTGGAGGAATTTAAAGGTAATTAAAATGTTACCCGTCCCTCTGATCCACAGTCATCCCATAGGGTTGACATTTTTTAACTTCTTCCTATCACATTGGTCTTGAAGGATATGTTGAGTACTAGGGTACACACACATCTATAGATGTAAAAAGGATATTGATAATAGACATTATAAGTAAAAAGGATATTTTGACTGTTTTTTAGTTACCAAGGAAACAGCAGAAGCCGAAGAGAAAGAGCTGAAAGATAAACATGAGAAGGCATGGGAAGGTAGGTTCATATATTTACAGTTTTTAGATTGTCTTTTTCTGCTTCTACTAAAAAGTGGGTAATGATAGATGGTTTAAAATGATATCTGATATCTTTATTTGTTTTCCAGAAAAAAAGGCTGGGATTCTTGCTGAAAGGGAGAAAACAGCTGCCAAAGCAGCTTTTGCTACCTTGGACATTGATGAAAGCAACAGGTATGCACAGAAACAATAATAAACATTATTATACAAGTCTAAAAATAGCTCCTGTCATTTGACAGTGTCTGGCCAGAATTGAAACTTGTCTTGTCAAATCTTTGCCTTGCCCGTCATATTGACCATTAATATTGAGGTTAAAACAAGCTATGGGCAAGCTAAAACTAATTTGGTGGGTCATCATGACCGGCGAGTGACCACCCATTACTTTTAGCCCTGTTATAGGACAGGTAATGTAATACACTGTGATAGGTCAATGTGTGGTCCATCACCTTTAGTGCAGACGCCACACACAGTTTTAATAAGAGAGATAATATAGTTTTTACGTAACTTGTCATGAAGATTTAATCCTGGTAACTTTACTTCATCAGTGTTGCAGTGAATGAGATCGTTGACACAAGACACCTTGATAAAGAATACACTGCAGAAGAAGCCAAGGTAAGCTACTCATTTACTGAACATTTGTGAGTTGATTTCTAGTATCATATCGCTCACTCACTCACAGACTCACAAACTAACATGTGATAATCTCTATGAAGACTGAATAATTTCATGAAATATCAAGATATTGGAAGTAATTCCAGTGATTATTCATACAAATATTTTTTTATTGATATAAGATTAGCACATTTATGAATTTATTATTGATTTTATGGTTAGTTTGTTTCAAATTTAGCTGTATCAGTGACATACATGAAACCCTTTCTCTATAATCGCACTCAGTATGGATCCATATTCCTTACCTGAGCCGAGAAGAGAAAGGAGAGTAACCTCTGGGTTATTGGTATTCACCAGTATTGATAAGTATACTGATGAACAGTAACTGGAGAACAAATACATGTTACTACGGGTGTCGTCGAAGTGGGTTGTCACACCAGAAAAACATGTCTTAGGCACGCCCTAAAACATCTAGAACTCTGCTGACAAACGTCAACGTTTTAGTCTACATTCCTTTCACCATGGGTCAGCATCCTTTTGATAATTTTCTTCTCTACAACTCATCAAAAAGATGCCAACCTGTGGAGAAAGGAATGCAGACTAAAACCTTGATGTTTGTCAGTGGAGTCGTAGACATTTTAGGGCATGACCGTGACATGTTTTTCTTGCATAACAACCCACTTCGATGACATTGGTAGTATTTATGAGACTTGTGATAATTTTTGAGAAGTTGGGATTCATTTGTCAGTGTTATTATGAGAGTACTGGACCCCAATCTCTTCTTCAACACAGGTAGCCCAGTTCTAAAGGTTGAATTATTATGTTTGTTACACAGGAACTCTTGGGAGGTAATGATGAAGTTGACTTGACAAAATTCACTGATGAATTATGGAAGAACATCAAAGACAAGTACAAAGCTAAGCTTGAGGTATTTATTATATATATATATTTTTTGACACTTTTGGAAATGATTGCTAACCAGATATCATTGATTTGATTTTCAGGAACCCAAAAAGGAAGAGGAAACACCAGTTGAACCTCCACCAACAGATGGTAACCCCTTTGAATCCTATCTTGTTTGTACCATATTTGTAATAACAAGAAGCATCACCCCTATTACTGTAAGAATAATTTCTGGAACATCTTTGTAAATTGAGCAGAGATAAAAATGTGAAAAAGAAATTCTGGGTTGGTGATTTTGACAATATTGTGGAGTCAATAGTAGAAGTTATGGTCAATAATCTTTTTTCTTTACTTCTGTCTAATCAGAGGCACCAGTGGAACCTCCCCCTGTACCACCATCAATTGATGACACCATTGAAGATAACCCCGATGTTCCTGATGTTGATGGAGATGATGATGACGATGAGGAAGAAGATGAAAAAATAGAACCAGAAAAACCCATTCTGCCACCTGTTGATGGTAGGTTACAAGTGGTAAATTCTCTTTCTATCAACTGCACATGAAGCTAAGTATAGAGACTACAAAGTGACCTGATGTACTATGATTTTTTATCCTCAGGATCTGAAGAAGAATTGAAGATGCCTGAGTATGATGAAGAAACAAAGGCCAAGATTGAAGGTGTGTATTCTCTGTTATTATCATTATTAATTTTACTGTAATTCTCAATATTCTGTGAACTTGGTAGTTGAGATTTGCCTGTTGGAATTTGGTTTTTCGTAGAATGAATTCATTGTTATTGATTATTAATTTTCAGCTGCTGACAAAGCAAGAAAAGAATATGATGAAGCAGATACTGAAAAGAAAAATATTGAAAATGAAATAAGGTAAACTCTTTAAAAACAATGTTTCCAGGCAACCATGGAATCACCAATGCATGACATGATTGCTAATTTGTGAAGTGATATGTCAAAAAGGAAATTTAGGAAATTATGTCTTCATTTTCCTCTTCATTTTAAGAATTTTAAGAGTTTAATTTGATAAATATTTTTGTATTTTTTTCCCCAGTGATATTGATAAAATGTTGAATATTGACTTTGGTGAGCATGATGAGTTCTCTCCTCTAACTGGCAAGTGCTTTGACCTTACTGATAGAGAGTAAGTATGACACATGTAGATAAAAATTGTTTAGTTCCTTTAGTCCCTTTCTTTATAATCGCACTCAGTATGGATCCTTATTCCTTATCTGAGCCGAGAAAAGAAAGGAGAGTAACGTCTGCAGCTTATTACTATTCTCCAGTAGTGATTGATTTACTGGTGATAAGAAGCTGGAGTACATTTCTTGTAACATTATGTGCAAGTGGTAATATCCACTTCAGAAAATGACAACTAGTGTGGCCATGAAATAGCATCATTATCAGCATCATTAACTATCATCATCATCATCATCACCCACCACCACCACCAATCATCAATCATCAATTCTTTTCAAGTCAGGCAATTTTGATGCTGGACAAAATTGTCCTAAATTTGGTTTCTCAGTTGGACTTCCTTTGTATGAACTATTTTTATTTTAAGTATGATGTTTTATAAAATAAGTGCCCAATGTGGTCAGGAAAAAATGTTTTTTTTGGGTTAGAGAAAAGTCAGAGAATTTTTTAATTTATTTATATTGGGAATAATGAAATCACCATCATCATCACCACAACCACCATTATCATCACCACCATCATCAACATCATTAAATGTTATTGTTTTTATTTTTTTAGCAGGTATCCCAGAATTCTCCCAGGAGTTTTGGGGTCCTGTAAAGATTGACAGGAAGTGATTCATTTACTTTCTGTAGTTGTCTAACAATGACTTTATATTTCATTATTACAGATACCTTTATAAATTCTGTCCATTTGAAAAAGCATCTCAACAACCAAAAGATGGTGGTGGTGAGACGTCACTTGGGTAAGCCTTGTTCATTCTGTAGTTGGTACCATCACCAATTTTCTATCCTAAGTTTGGAAAACATTTTCCTCAGATATAATTTAATTCCATCCCAAATTTGGATCGTTTTTCCCTAAAAAAAGGATTTCCCTTTCAAAATTTTAAAATTTCTATCAGAAAGGTTACCATCAAAACATCTTTCTGCTTGTAAAATCAAATAGATCTGTAATTCTTGCTTGCTGTTTTTTGCAGGAACTGGGGTGAGTGGTCTGGTAAAGGCGACAAGTATACTAGGATGAAGTACACAGGTGGTCAAAACTGCTGGAATGGTCCTGATAGATCGACTGAGGTAAACCATGTAGAGTGTATATACTACCTAGACATGTATTCTAGATCCATCATAAAGTATTATGATTAGATACATGCCAATCCTTTGCTGTGCTGTGCTATGCTATACTATCATTTACTGTGATTTGCTATGCTTTTCTTTGCTTTTCTATGCTGTGCTGTGCTGTGCTATATATCATTGCTGTGCTGTGCTATGTTAAGCTATTAAGTACTCTTCTTTACTCTATTCACCAATACAAGTTATATCTTTCATCAGGTGATCCTTTCCTGTGGTAGTGACAACCAGTTAGTAAGCGTTACAGAACCCAGCCGATGTGAATATAGAATGGAGTTCAAAACTCCTTCAATGTGTCAAGACCATCATACCTTCCACTCTGACCATCAAGAATTATAATGTAACATGTTTGTGATCATCACAATCAGCCAAATTCTCAATTTTATACTTGAAAATTAAAACTAAATTGAACATTATGTAACTATAGATAGCACTTTTAAAATTTTGTACAATGTTTTGTCATCAAATTTTCAAAAGCACATAAGATACAGTAGTTAAGAAAGGAATATGAATACTTATATTATCTGCATGTGACACATACAAGATACTTTAGTAGAACAGACTTATGCGAAAAGTTGATTGCATGTTGACGGCAACAGTATGCTCCCCCATATGATTGATGAGGAGTAATCAGTGGTAATCTCACATAATGAAATAAGTTGTCTACATATTCTTGAAACATCAATTTTGTCCACCTCTTCATTATTCAATTTGTATCAACATCTTCAGTTGATGTTATCACTAAACTGTATGATTTCTTTTCAATGAAAATAAATTATTTACTGTCATCAATTTGTGGTATGGATTACCATTTTCAATATTTTATGGAAAGTGAAGGATTTTGAAAAATGTGCCTACTGAGTCGTGCCGGTGTGTGATTGAAGAGATCACGTGAGAATAACACAGGAGAACACAGGAGAACACTGGAGAACATGCTATAGTCCATGTTTTTTGCCAAAAATGACCCATTTTGAACATTTTTTGGATTATGCATCATTTCGAAAAAAGTGTGAAAACCACCCAAAATCCATCAAAACCATGGGCTATAGTCCATGCTTTTTGGCCAAAAATGACCCATTTTGAACATTTTTTGAATTATGCATCATTTTGAAAAAGGTGTGAAAAACACCCAAAATCGATCAAAACCATGGGCTATAGTCCATGCTTTTTGGCCAAAAATGACCCATTTTGAACATTTTTTGAATTATGCATCATTTTGAAAAAGGTGTGAAAAACACCCAAAATCCATCAAAACCATGGGCTATAGTCCATGCTTTTTGGCCAAAAATGACCCCTTTTGAACATTTTTTGAATTATGCATCATTTTGAAAAAGGTGTGAAAAACACCCAAAATCGATCAAAACCATGGGCTATAGTCCATGCTTTTTGGCCAAAAATGACCCATTTTGAACATTTTTTGAATTATGCATCACTTTGAAAAAGGTGTGAAAAACACCCAAAATCCATCAAAACCATGGGCTATAGTCCATGCTTTTTGCCAAAAATGACCCATTTTGAACATTTTATGAATTATGCATCATTTTGAAAAAAGTGTGTAAAACACCCAAAATCGATCAAAACCATGGGCTATAGTCCATGCTTTTTGGCCAAAAATGACCCATTTTGGACATTTTGTGAATTATGCATCATTTTGAAAAAGGTGTGAAAAACACCCAAAATCGATCAAAACCATGGGCTATAGTCCATGCTTTTTGGCCAAAAATGACCCATTTTGGACATTTTGTGAATTATGCATCATTTTGAAAAAGGTGTGTAAAACACCCAAAATCGATCAAAACCATGGGCTATAGTCCATGCTTTTTGGCCAAAAATGACCCATTTTGGACATTTTGTGAATTATGCATCATTTTGAAAAAGGTGTGAAAAACACCCAAAATCGATCAAAACCATGGGCTATAGTCCATGCTTTTTGGCCAAAAATGACCCATTTTGGACATTTTGTGAATTATGCATCATTTTGAAAAAGGTGTGAAAAACACCCAAAATCGATCAAAACCATGGGCTATAGTCCATGCTTTTTGGCCAAAAATGACCCATTTTGGACATTTTGTGAATTATGCATCATTTTGAAAAAGGTGTGAAAAACACCCAAAATCCATCAAAACCATGGGCTATAGTCCATGCTTTTTGCAAAAAATGACCCATTTTGAACATTTTGTGAATTATGCATCATTTCAAAAAAGGTGTGAAAAACACCCAAAATCCATCAAAACCATGGGCTATAGTCCATGCTTTTTGGCCAAAAATGACTCATTTTGGACATTTTATGAATTATGCATCACTTTGAAAAAAGTGTGAAAAACACCCAAAATCGATCAAAACCATGGGCTATAGTCCATGCTTTTTGGCCAAAAATGACCCATTTTGGACATTTTGTGAATTATGCATCATTTTGAAAAAGGTGTGAAAAACACCCAAAATCCATCAAAACCATGGGCTATAGTCCATGCTTTTTGGCCAAAAATGACCCCTTTTGAACATTTTTTGAATTATGCATCATTTTGAAAAAGGTGTGAAAAACACCCAAAATCAATCAAAACCATGGGCTATAGTCCATGCTTTTTGGCCAAAAATGACTCATTTTGGACATTTTATGAATTATGCATCACTTTGAAAAAAGTGTGAAAAACACCCAAAATCGATCAAAACCATGGGCTATAGTCCATGCTTTTTGGCCAAAAATGACCCCTTTTGAACATTTTTTGAATTATGCATCATTTTGAAAAAGGTGTGAAAAACACCCAAAATCCATCAAAACCATGGGCTATAGTCCATGCTTTTTGGCCAAAAATGACCCCTTTTGAACATTTTTTGAATTATGCATCATTTTGAAAAAGGTGTGAAAAACACCCAAAATCAATCAAAACCATGGGCTATAGTCCATGCTTTTTGGCCAAAAATGACCCATTTTGGACATTTTGTGAATTATGCATCATTTTGAAAAAGGTGTGAAAAACACCCAAAATCCATCAAAACCATGGGCTATAGTCCATGCTTTTTGGCCAAAAATGACCCATTTTGGACATTTTGTGAATTATGCATCATTTTGAAAAAGGTGTGAAAAACACCCAAAATCCATCAAAACCATGGGCTATAGTCCATGCTTTTTGGCCAAAAATGACCCCTTTTGAACATTTTTTGAATTATGCATCATTTTGAAAAAGGTGTGAAAAACACCCAAAATCCATCAAAATCATGGGCTATAGTCCATGCTTTTTGGCCAAAAATGACCCATTTTGAACATTTTTTGAATTATGCATCATTTTGAAAAAGGTGTGAAAAACACCCAAAATCCATCAAAACCATGGGCTATAGTCCATGCTTTTTGCCAAAAATGACCCATTTTGAACATTTTTTGAATTATGCATCATTTTGAAAAAAGTGTGAAAAACACCCAAAATCGATCAAAACCATGGGCTATAGTCCATGCTTTTTGGCCAAAAATGACCCATTTTGAACATTTTATGAGTTATGCATCATTTTGAAAAAAGTGTGAAATACACCCAGAATCCATCAAAACCATGGGCTATAGTCCATGCTTTTTGGCCAAAAATGACCCCTTTTGAACATTTTTTGAATTATGCATCATTTTGAAAAAGGTGTGAAAAACACCCAAAATCGATCAAAAAGCATTGACTATACCTACAGCTTTGATTAATTTTAATTGCATCTAGTTTGATGCTGTCTTCATTTACTTAATTAAAAGATATTGTTAACATGAAACACTTTTTTTCAAAAGAAACCTTTTGCAAGGTAATTTTATTTGAAATTTAAGACCTCTAAAAGTTGGAGACGTTATCTTAGGGCAAACATCAGAATGCTAGCATACCCTTTTCATCAAGGTATTTAGCTGACATTCATCATCAAGCTAGCCTAAATATTAATCCTTACAGAACTTCTGAAGGTCTCACAAAAATATCTATAATAAGTTATCTTTAATTTATCAAATATATATTTTCAATTTCTAATGGTGGATTAGCTGTGCCCTAACTAGTACTTTGATAGGCACAGAGGTTGTTTCAGGTTTCAATCTCAAGAGAATGACATGCCAGGGCTTGAACTAACAGACAATATCCATACCTTTCCCAAGGGAATAGGAGGGTCTAAGGGGAGCAATTTAACAGAAAATATCCATACAGTCCCGGCCACAAAGAGGGGACTGAAATTTCCAAGGGGTGGGGAGCGTCTGAGGAGAAGGGCATGCATACTTTGCATTATGGAGGCCGGTTGGATTGATCACATACAAATCTTGAAAATATGGTACCAATGTATGGATATTGTCTGACTGCCAAACTGCTCACTTAAATTAATTCTAAGAGAGCATCAATGTTTTCAACTGCATCAGGGTGATTTATCTTGTATTCCTCTAAGGCTATCCTGGTAGCTTTAGCATTAGTGTTGTAAAGACCTTTATAACCATTGAGTTTGGCAGCAACAAAGGAATCCATCAGCTCTTCATCAGACATGTGCTGGAAATGCTGCATAAGTTGGGAAGACTGCCGTAATCTGTATTTCTGATGGTAGCTAAAGAAAGTGCAAAGAGAGAGCTGAAATCTATAGTTATAGTAACAATATACTAGCATAGTATAATAATATTACCCCTCCGCATTGTAGAACTGTGAAGCATCTTCCACTTTTGTCAATACTCTGCGTTTCATTTTCTTCTGCTTTTCTTTTATAAACTTTTTGGCAATCTTTCTCTGTTTTTCATTGTGTACGAATATAACAGATCTGTACTGTGCTGTTTGGGGTTCTGCTGGATCATGCAAAGACCAGAAGATCTCAAGAAGGTTTTTGTAGGTAACCTGTGAAGGGTCGAACTGGATTTGGATTGCTTCGGTGTGATCATCACTATGAGAGAAAAACATTTACCATCAACTACTACAACGAATATTCTTGTTAGCATGGATGAGAAAGTCAACTTATGGGACTAATTATTAGTTCCCTATCCGCAACTTTTTAACCAATATTACTGATAATACAGGGGCAGTAAGGAGGGGTCTCGGCATATTTCCAATGAGAAAGGAAAATCATGGCTCGTTCAATTTTAAGGAAATGCAAAATTCACAAAGTTTAGGACATCATAGATCATGAAAATTAAAAAATCTCATCCATGATTTGGCACGAATCCCCCTTACTGCACCTGCATTAAGTATTGGGAAAATAAATGAATGAATGATTAAATGAATGAATAAAATATTAACTAAATGAATGGATAATAAATAGAGAAATGATTGAATGAATGAAGTAATGAATGAATGGAGGAATGAATGGATGAATGAATGAATGAATGAATAAATATGTGAAATAAACACAATACCTAACTGATGCTGTGATATTGACCACTCAATTCTTAATTGCCATTTAACCCTCATCACAGCTCCACTAAAGTGCTTGCATGTAAGCTTATATTACATGAACATTTTTAAAGACATTATTTTGTCCCAATATTTTGACACCACCTTCCCCCTTCCAATCCCCCTGAATAGACTACCCCCCCCCCCCCTAACATAGACTGCAAGGTCTAATATTATCTTATCAAGGTATTGTTCTATAATATTCTTCAACCTACAGTGATGTATAAGTAGGGTTCAGTGTTTTGCCTCCTGTATACCCGACACGGGTCCTCTGGACACCGCTTACAGCACCGTAACGAGCATCAGGACCCCAGAATCAGTTAGCACCGAACGTTGCTACCTCGAAGTTTGAAGCTACACCGAAATGAACGTCTCCCTTTGGACTTATGGACGAGAAATCTCCACTTGTGAGCTGAGAAATCGTGAATATTAGTACAAACTTGTAAAACAAAAATTCCATCTTGAAAACAAGAAAAGAAACGTAATGAAAACACTGGAAGACTGGGTTCTAAGTAACAAAGATTACTATTATGGGAGGAGTGGGGAAAATCTTGCTCCAAAGAATATAATAATTAATTAATTCCAAACACTATCATTTTAATATATATTTTTTTTATAAAAAAAAAGAAGAAATAAACATATGATTTTATGCCTAAAGAAATAAGCTTTTTAAAGATATTTAGTGTTAATTGAGAATTATGAAAAATACCCTTCCGTCCCTCCCCCCATTAAAATGTTTTGCGCTTAGAGCTTGGCTGCTAAGCTGCCAACTCAGTAAGAAAAAACAAAACCAAACAAGAAAAGTTTGTTGTGAAAAAATCGTAAAAAATGGCTTTTATCTCAGACTTCTTGATAGCAGGGTAAGTTGTTTTATTCATTAATGTGAGCTTGATATGTTTTGTACATAATTTGCCTGCTTTCGCGTGGTTTTTATCTAAATTCATTACAATCACTACAAATAAAACTCGCTAAAAATAAATTATTATGAGCAATATTCATTTTGAATTTTTTGGAATTCTGATGCATTTTAACACTCTATTTGACTCTAAATTTAAATATAATAGAAAACAATCTACCCAAAAATAGGTTGGTTAGTCTGTAGTGAGTTGATATGGCGAGTTCCCAGGTCCCATGAGAGTTTATTCCCAAAGGGTCTCTGGAGATCACAGTACAACATGCAGTAACAAATAACAGGGATTCAGTAACTCATCCAATCATAACCACATAGTTACAGTTACAGCTCTTTTAATATTTTCTAAGACCTAATGGACTGCAGACGTCTGACATTTAGGCTTCCGTCAAACAAACTTTCAACTTACAGGCCAAACTCATTCCCATCTAGAGAGCCATTTTCACATGGGAATTTCTTTATCCCTGGTGATTGGAATAAACTCGGCCAATTGGTAGGTCACAGAAATATAAAAAGCACTGTAAAGCAAGATATGGTTACAAATTTGTTGTATTGTTTCTCACCCATGATACAAAAACCGCTCTAAAATTCCTAGCTTCAGTAAGTTTACATCTGAATTTAACTTACTTTAATTTTATCTTTAATTTCGTTGTCACAGTACATTACTGCTGAATGCCTGTGCTGTTTTAAACTTCAAACTGTAAGTACCCAACATTGTAACACTGATATAGACCCCTTAATTTTGCAACACTTTGGAATGTAGCTCAATTTCAGGAACGAAAATAACAGTTTACAATTCTCAGGAGATTGAAATTATTTTGTTTTGTCCTTCAAATTGAGCTGCTTTGGTGTTGTGTGTAAGGGGTCTATGAACTAGTCGATTATTTAAAATCTCTTTAAATATCAAGGATCAGTATCCTCATTAAAGATCCTTATTATTATTTATTTATTTATTTTATAGGAAAAAGAAATCCCCAACAGATTCATTTGGGGAGGAGGTACAAGAGCCAACACTTGGTAAGCCATACAGTGCAGTTCAGATCTTGAACTTATTTGGGATATATCAAATTCATTGACAATCATTGAGGATGTATGAAAAAACTATCATATCAATAACTATCCAATCAAATCTATTGAATCAAATAATTTCTGGCTGACAGCACATGCGTGGTTGTCAGAGCAGATAATGAGATTTGAAGACCTTTATAAGCTAATTGAAAGCCATTACTAATGGTGTGATGCATGTTATCTCTTTACAGGAGAAAAGTTCAGAGAGTTTTTGTTAAACCTAAGATACTTCAGAATATTCATTGGAATTTGGAATGTTGCAATGATGATATGCATGATAATGTAAGTAGTACTGTTATTCATTTGTTTTGAATCGATGGCCTGGTCTATACACAATGTCCTGCCGAAATTGGCACCTGTCTGCTGAAATAGCTCTTTGGCCAGTGCTCTTTACTGGTTGGGTGTCACATCATGTCCAGCCATTGTCAGAGCCGCCATTATTTTGATCCCTTTTGATAACATATTTTTCCTTTTCATTTAAAGAATCTTTGGTTCATGATGTACAGTGCGTCAAATTTCTAATTTATCAATACAACTTTGGTCCATCCCGGCTGTTATTTGGTCCATCCCGGCTGTTATATGGGGAGCTTCATCAACTGACTCAACCGGGTGTTAATATTCAAGTAAGGGCAGCCTGGCCATCGTAATAAAAAATACAACACTAGATTGTAAGGCTTAACCTAGTGGTTGATCATCAGGGGCCTTTCCTCCATAAAAATATGTCTTCTGTTTTTATAGGAATAAAATAATTCTACCAGGAGATGTTAAAAGTATATTTGCAATAATTAAAGTAAATAAGAAAATATATTAATGATAGTTTTCAGAGTCAAATGACAAAGACATGGCAGCCATGTTGGTGGTATGAACTTGCAATGGAAGGCAATGTGAAGTCTAACTTTTATTAAATACCATCAACATGGCTGCAATAATATAACATGCAAACAAATAATTGAATTCACTGGGGCTTTAATTGTTCCCATTTAATTCCCATTTCAAACACGTTCACTTCAGAATAAAATTCTTTGGTTTAGCAGTCTCATTGTATTGCATGACAGCTGTTGTCAGCACATGAAGGCAAATATTTTTTAAACTACTTTCTTATGATCTTACTTGATTTGCCTTGACTTACCTCAATCACACCAGACCTTTAAACATGTTTAAAAGTCGTGTAGTTGAATAAACTCCCATTTATGCAGGCCTCATTAAAGTTAACTTTAATAAGCTTTCAAGTGCAAGCTCAGAGTGCAGACATAAACTTCAAGTTTGGTGGACATCCATTGGTTATTTCTCTGTCCTGGCATGCACAGTTTTAAATGGACAATCACCAAGACTTGAATCTGATATACTTGAAAAAATACTACCCATAGCCCACTTCCCAGATATGGCTCACTTGTCACGCACGAAGGTTTCAATGTGAGGCATCGTAAATGCTCAGTTATTCATGACAGGAGAAAAGAATAAATTTAATTTAATATGAGCTTCGCACTGAAACCTTTGTGCATGACAAGCAAAGCATATCTTGGAAGTGGGGTATCTAGAATGACTCTATGCTGTCACATATTAATAGTTAATAGGTAGAGTTTGTACAAAGGTACCAAAAGAAGCTTGTAAAGAAGGCTAGGTTATAATTATCAAAATCTTATATAATCTTCCTGTAAATTATGTTGGTGTCATAATCATTGAATAAAAAAGAAATACCAATTATTTACATGAAGGTAAAGTAACTATATTTGACGTCGGTAGTTCCTTCAGAAAATTGGCTGGTATCCCAGGAAGTTGATGGTGCACACTCTACCCCTTCTCTCCATCAGTGCTCTGTTTTAAGAGTGTTCAAAGCGGAGGCTACCCAACCGTTTAGAGAAAAGTTAAACATCTGCGGAGATCATGAGGATCAAACCGTGGACCTCTAGCTCCAAAGGCTGCGCACAAACCAACTGAGCTACGCCCGCTCCTGCACATAAATGTCCATATTAAAAATGTGTTTTAGAAATAAAGTATTATCATTATAATTAACTCTGTTGTGTTTGGCCCACGCCCTGATTACAACAGCCAAAGCCCAACTGATTTTAGATTTTAAGAGGAGTTTAAAGCATTTTTAAAAATTTCTAATTTATAATAATTATTGAATAATTAATTAGCACGGTGCGATGTAAATTAACTCTGCACACATGCCTTATTGCACGTAGTACGGATCTTCGGAAGCCGAGTTTTGTTCCACCCTCTCCCCTTGTGTGACCCCTTTTCCTCCCTAGAGCTCCTACTCAGGCTTAGCTTCAATTAACAATAGCGTTTTCATAGCGTTCACACTAAAAAGATCAAAAACGCAGGTACGATTAAAAATGATGTAATATCCTCATCTGCGCATGCGAAAAACAAACGTGCCGGTGTGAATGACGCCAGTGTTTTTTAAATCTTCCTTTTTTTGCTGTCCACACTAATACGATAGGCCTTCGTATTCAAATGTCGCTCCACTCTGGAGGTCGTTTTCTGGCCCTGATTTCAGACAAGATATTCATCATATGATGATGATGGTGATATGATGATCATAATGGTGATGATGCTGATGATGATAATTATAACTATTACTATAACTTTAACTATAATTTATAACTTTCTTTACAATTACAACTATGTGACTGCGCAAAATTCATCCCATGATGATGATGGTGATGATTGTGATGATGATGATGGTGGTGATGATAATTATGACTGTGACTGCGCAAAATTCACTGAGCTAAATTATTTTTAAAAGATCTTGATCAAAATTTTGTTTCCTGTCTTGTCAGGGTTCTCTGTGCTCGAGATTAGTAAACAGTAATAATTAAGACCACACAAATAATAACGTATTCCCCCAGGGATCAATACTTAACACCCTTAATACCTCATTGTCTTACTGCATTGTAGTAAAGTTTACCAGCCGTCATTGGAGTTTTGTAAATGTATGTATATCGTGCAGTACGTGTGTTGTGATAGAAATTCGAGTTGTTGACCATACGAAAACACAGAAGCGTGCATATCAGTCCAGCCAAGGAATTCCTGTACAAAGCTAGCAGATGTAGAGCTCTCCAAGGTCTGTCGAAACTCTTTAATGATTCCTAATTTACGCCAATAACTAGAATCATCTTAGAGTCACTACGAGTTTAATTAATTGTAGTTACAGAATGCCAAACGTTACAACTGCTATAGGATGTGAAATAATAGTAATAATTTGAAGAAAACACGAAAAGTTGATTTAACTGTTACAAGCTGTAAGGATCATTTTCGTTTCTGTAGAGAAGAAGAGTTGTCTGATTCTTTTAGCTTCTAAATGTTTCGTTGATATGACCCGTTGCTAAGCACTTTTGCCAAACCAAACCTGTCTACAACTGGCCTAAGTGGAGCCAGTCTTCTTGTAATCACCTCTCAACATGCTATCAAATTTCATCTGTCTTCTCGGGAACTTTTACCATGAGTATTTTGCCTTTCTTGCTAGTGAAGATTGCACATTCTGGGTCAAATAAATTTTAATTAAAGTGGCTTTCTTGGTGCTTTTAATAGAAGAAAACACAAGGAAAATTTGATTTCTCTTAGAAAAAACTTTTCACTCAACCAAATTTTTTGTGAACCCTTTTTTTTTTTTTTTACAAATACATCGTTCTAGAGAAACTAGATTATTTGTTCAAAAAGGATGTTTTGATTTTGTCGACGCATTTCTGCTTCAGCGAACACAGTATTTTTCGGTCTCTGGTTTTTGAGACACTTTGAATCATCCCTTTTGAGACCTTTAATACAAATACCGCAGCATATACCCCCCCCCCCCCCCCCCCCCAATTTGATGGTGTGTTTTGGCTTCCGTCAAATTTTTAGCGGCTCGAGTAACTTTCTAAATGGCGGGATCAAAACACCCATTCTAAACAAGATCTAACTCCCCAAATAACGTTCTTTCAGGTATTCCTGCTTGGACAAGAAAAACTCGAGTCATGTTGAGATTCAAACAACAAAGCCGGCGAGATCACGTGGTCAGTCTCTTACCACCCATCTCTGTCATCAAGAACAACGAACCCTCAGTACAGGATAGAATATATTCCGACACCCCTCCTCCCGTCACGTACACTGGCAGCTTCCCTGCTAAAGTTCTTCGGCATCTTGACAAAAGTACATTCTATTCTACGCCTACGAAAGGTGAAACATTGCTAGCGAAGAAGACAATGCATGATGAGGAGAGAAGAACAAACGAGAAAACCGATGTAAAAAAAATAAGTTGTTCCGAGGATAAAGACAGCCGCACTGATCATAATAAGAAAAACAAAACTATTAAAAGTAAAATAAACAAGAAAGGGAAAGAGAGGAAAGAAGATGGGATGAAAGAGGAAGAAAGGCGTTGTTCTAGTGCGCCTGGGTTTAGAGAAGACGAGCACGGAGAACAACTGCTAGAGCCAGGGAATCTAACCGCTCCAGTAACACCACGCTTCAACGCACTCACAAACGATACGAGAAAAAGTGCGGGGAAAACGTCAAGGGTTTACACACCAACGCGATCCACGACTCCACGGGGATTCGTTTCTCCGGACTTGAGAATCGTAGAACAAGATACAGAGGTAGTGCTTGAACTTCGAGGAGACAGAATTGAAACGGCTTCCTATGTTAAAGACTTCAGGGTAGGCAGTACCCCAACATCACGTGTTGGAACACCATGTAGGATTGACTGGCAGGGAAGAATAACAGAACAAGGCACGTACCCTGTTCGACCAAAAATAAGATCAACTATAAGAGAAGTTCCGTGCGCGCTAAAGAGAAGCGAAAAAAACCCGCCAAAGTTTGAAATCCGTGCTGTTGGGTTTTCGTTACCTTTCCATGAAAAAAGCGAATCGAATTCAGCGCCGAGGACGAAGAAGAAGAATGATCCCAAGGTGATCAAGATACCGAGAGCTGAGGGAGAAGAGCCGTCAATGTTAAGTTTACCCACCGTTACAGTAGCAGTGGACACCAGTAGAGATGAGGAAAAAAGTCCCAAGAGCGAGACTGATTTAGCTAAAGAATCAACACCAAAAGAAAATAATAACTCACAAGAGGATGAACAAACAGAAAGCAAGGAAATTACAAAAGTTGATAGCAATGACATACAAAAGCTATCAAATGATAACACAGGAAACGAACAAAGGGAAAACACTGAAAACATTGTAAAAACCAGCGAAAAAACAGAAGAGTTGCTTATAAAGGAACCCGAAAATGAAAATGGTAAAGAAAATGGAAGTGGGAATGAAAATGGAAATGAAATGAATGATCCTGAAACTGAAAACGAGACTGATATCACGAAAGACGAGAAAAAGAAAAAGACTCCCACGGATAAAAAAGGTGGACGCAGAAATTCGAAAAATAAAGGTCGCAAAAAGTGACTCCAATGTTAGGCTTCAAAAGAAATTTAGATTGTTTACAGTTGTGATGTAAGAATTAAGTAAATAAAAGATAAACAATTTTTTTCTTAATTCTGCAATTCTTTTATATTTTTCTAGCTTCACTATCCTTCATTTGTTTTTTTAGTCTTCTCACACTTTTGTCATGCATTTAACAAGCCCCTCCTCTGAACCAGTAACTTAATTCAATGTCAAATATTATAGTTAATCTGACATTCAACTACTGTATGTAAATGGTTCCATTTGGCCAGGTTTCAATCAGCTGATAAAAGTCTTTGAATCTCATTATCTGCTCTAAATGGTGCTAAAACCCTGACCACCATTTGGACCAGAAAGAATGCTATTGAAACTTTCAATTCAGTTGATGAAAATTCTGTACGAGACAGAAATAATTTCTAGTGAAACCAAGCTATCACACTGAGCCATTTGCCTTGAATTGAAAAAGGATTAGTGCTGACAACAGGCTCAATGTGATAACAGCAGCTCATGTTTCTTTCACTATTATGGGCTAGCTAGAGGATGTATTTAGGGGGATGGGTGGGTGGGGTTAAAAATTGATACCATGCCTTTATGAATTCTTTTTAATCAAGTTTGTCCATGATCGTTGATCAAAGTCTCCATCATCATCTTCAATTTGGTAGATTTTCTTTGGTTTCTCAGGCTTTAGTCTGCGTAATCTTTCCTTTCTTTCCTCATCTGTCAATGTCGATGGATCAACGGGTAATCTTATCAGTTTGAGAGGTTTGTGGTATCTTATGGTATATGATGACCCATCTGGCTGGACAAGCCTTACTTTGTACATTCTTGGGTATGTGGTTTTTTTTAGTCTTGTTATTGATGCACTACAAGTGCTGGCGAGAAAAAAATATATTAGAGATGGAATTATTAATATAACGGTTGAAAATTGGGTGGCATAGTGGTAAAAGTACTCGCCTCTCGTCAATCTATGACTGTGGTTCAAGTTCCACTGGGCATGTTGTGACATGTGAGTTGAGTTGCTTATTGTTTCTCTGATTTCTCTGGTTTTCCTTCCTCCACAAAAATCAACTTCTATATTCTAATTGGAATTTGAGTGAATAAAGAGCCACTCTGAATATTATGGCTAAATCCTATGTATTTTTCATTTATAATTAATCCAATCACCATATTAAGTTATAGATACATGAAGATATGGTATGGCTTTGCCCATCCCCCCCCCCCCCCCCCTTCCCCAACTGGCACTTTTCTCTAATGATTAATACTTGCTTCATATGAAATTGTTCTTCACATTCTTGCAAGTAATTCTAATTGTGGGTTGAAAGACAGTGAGTCATTCTCATGAGATTTTCAAAAATACACTATACCTATGAAGTCTTGAAGTATCAGCAGAAACATTCTGTTGAAAAAAAGATAAATATCATATGTAAGGACATTAATGCGCAATTAAAATCACTGATTATGTAAATAATGTTTCAAGTCACCTACATAATTATTTATTTGACTACAGCATCCAAAGAAACTTTGAAGAGTTCTGCTTCTCTGGAGGACTGTTTCTAGTCTATGAAAACAAACAAAAACCAAACGATAGTAATGAAAAAAAGTAATGGCATAAGATAGGATTATACATTAAAAGTATTACAAATTAATTGACTTAGAAATTATTAGAAAATTTGGAGAAAATTTCAGTAAAATTGATGGAGCTTTTCTTTACCTTGCAAACCTGATGGCAGCCATCTTGAATATGATTATAAGTGGGTATCCACTGGTCGTGTATCGCAGATTCACCACAGAAAGCCCATCAAACATATTAGTAATAATGATATTTACATGGAAAAACTTTTTTTAGCTAAAATTCTTATAATTAAAGCAAGATACATTCATCTTATTTATTTTTTAGAGGTATGGTTTTAAGTCATTGAAATATTGCAGATATTTTAATGGTTAAATTTGGATCGCAGAAATTATTGGTATTGGGGTACCTGTGGCATCTTGATGTCAACACAATTACACACTGTATGCAAGTCTCGTGACACGGGTGAAGAAAACATGTGAGAAAGGCATGAATAGCTCCGTAAAACAACCCGTGGTGGTCATATATTTATTCTCTTGTCCAAACCAAGAACTCGATATCTTCTAGATAAAGCTCTCTTGATATCAAAACCGGTTTTTAGAACGTGCGGGAAAAGAACTGTGAGACGAAGTTTGCATAAGACTCCATAAGACTAGGATATTCAACTTTAATTTTTGGTCGACAAGTAAAAGTATTTAGTATATAACCCGGCTTAAATCATGTCGTTGGCTTTACAAATTTCCCTTGTTCTTATATTTGGATCTATTGCTTGTCAAGGTAAGTTTTATTGAAAAATATTAACAAATTATTGGACCGAAAGTCCGAAAGCATGCATCGTAAGTTAAATCTTCTTTTTTAATTTTAATAAGCTTACTATTATTTTATTTTGTTTGGCAAATCTGGACGTCCACATCTGTTTTCTGAAGAAAAATAGCATTCATATTAGATCAGAAGAAGAAGAGTTGCTTGGATGATTGTAGACTGTTTGTCAGTTTTGATGAATGGACCGGCCTTGGTCTACAAAACTGCAAGGCTGTTAGCTTAGTTACATAATCGCTGCCTAATTGATCGCGTGATTTTATTATTGGTTATATGACTGACTGACTTACTTTAAGTTGACTGGCTCAGCAACTGACTGACTCACACTGCAGACCGACGCACTGACTGACTGTCTGATGGATGAATAGACGGACGGATGTACTGACTTACTGACTGACTGACCGACCGACTTACTGGCTAGATGACTGACTGATGGGCTATATGAGTCAGAGTGACTGGCTGGCCAACTTACTTACTGGCTGAGTAACCATCCAACTGACTGACAGACTGACCAACCGACTGACTGGCTAGATAACCGACTGACTTGCTAGATGATGCATTACTGACTTGCTAGATGACTGACTGAATTGCTAGATGACTGCTTGGGCTACCTGTGGACTGACTGGCTAGATGACTGACTGAATATTGCTAGATGACTGCTTGGGCTACCTGTGGACTGACTGGCTAGATGACTGAATAGACCATTTTCGAGATGCTCAAGCGCTTTCAAAAATATCGCAGGCGCAGGCATGAAAAAGAGGCATTTTCGGGCAAGATCATGCACGCTATTGAATCTGCCCGAAAATGCCTCGAGATCATGTCTGCGCCTGCGATATTTTTGAAAGCGCTCGTGCATCTCGAAAATGGTCTATTGCTAGATGACTGCTTGGGTTACCTGAGGACTGACTGGCTAGATGACTGACTGAATATTGCTAGATGACTGCTTGGGCTACCTGTGGACTGACTGGCTAGATGACTGACTGACTGTTTGACTGACACAAAGAGATTAATAGAATTATATTTCTTAAATTTCTAGGAAATAAGGTCATTGAGTTGCTTACAGATGCAAATGGTGACATTCATGTTGAAGTGGGACATCCAGAACACTTTGGAGTATATGCAAAGTAGGTTGAATTTGAAAAATAAAACAGCCTTTTCTGTGCTCAATTCAGTTACATTTTTATGCAAATTTCATGGAAGACTTGATACCAATAGGAATTAATAATTATAATTTTTTGAAATCAACAGTCATCCTATTAAAGACTTGGATTTGAGGGCAAATTTTACTAGTAGCAAACCTGGGATTGCAAGATTGACCAAGGAAGAAGTAAGTACATGTCTCAACTTTAATTTGAACTATCTGGTACTAGCTTGTTACACAATGCTTGCAGCTAATCCTAGGCCTAAGTATCATTGGAAAGGGATTTTCTTTGAGCCCCATTTATACTCTCTGCTAAAATCTCTCTGAAATTTTCCAATCAACAAACTTATAATATCTATCATATACCTTCAGGTGACAATCTTTTCAAACAGCAAGGAATATCCATGTTATGTAAGATTTCATGGAATGAAAGTTGGCAAGGCAACCATAACTGTCAAAAATGCAACCCTTAATAATGAAACTCAATCAAACACTTTGATAAAGTAAGTAAAAGAAATGTCTTGTTTGTAATAAAGCTGTGTATAATATGAATAATAATGTTAACCATCCACCACAAATTGAAGGGTGGCATGGTGGTAGTGCACCCACGTACATGCACCTCTCACCTCAATCTGTGGTCTTGGCTTGGTCTTGTGAGTCAAGTTTGATATTACAATTCAATCTCTTTGATTTTAGGTATGATGATATCAAAGTAGTTGTAAGAGTAGTACATTATTCTCCCTTAATCATCATTAATGCCGTCATTGGCTGGATCTACTTTGTGGCTTGGTCAGTTTCCTTCTACCCACAGGTATGTCATACATTCTAGCATTAGCTGAGTGCTGAACATCATTACTGTTCATTACTGATCTATTCTTTTAGCTGCTTGAGTGGATCACACCAATCAATATATATGTATATCATTGAAAATATTTCTATTCTTGCTTAATAGGTGTACTTGAATTGGAAACGAAAAAGGTAAAAACATATTTCTATCTGTGCTAAGACTGTGTTATTCACTCAAATACTCATTACCAATATTTCTTCCATTAAACATAAAAATTTACAGTTATTCTCAATAACATGCATGTGCTCAAGATTTTCAATTATTTCTTTAAAATTATTCTTTTTTGCAGTGTGGTTGGATTGAATTTTGATTTCCTTGCATATAACATCACTGGCTTCCTCGCATATGGTCTTTTTAATGTAGGAATGTTCTGGATACCAACTGTAGAGGTACGTAATCTATGAAATGTAAACCAACCAAGTAGCCTTGACAGACATCAGCCAGATTATTTATTTATATATCTTTGTGCTTTTAAAACAGCATCAGTATGAGAAGCAACATCCTGGTGGAATCAACCCTGTTCAGCTGAATGACGTTGTTTTTACATTACATGCAATATTAGTGACCTTGGGGACAATAGTTCAATGCCTTATATATGATGTAAGTATCCATATGACCAGGAGTATGCTTAATAATGCACATTATTGATTGATATACTGTAAAACTGAAGAGCTAATTACCACTGGAAGGATATATATTTGCATTAATTAGCAGACTAGTGGGCTTTTTTATTAGCCAATTCTGTGGTATTCTAAGGTGTATTGATCGAAGGACAGTTTTTTTCGGGACATTTTCAAGATGGTGTCTATTTCATCCCCTAAAACAGTCCCATAATGCACTGCAGTGCCAACTTCACCCAGATATTTCCTCAACCTAGGAATGGCCAATTATAAGGGGGCTTATAACCAACATTTTATATACTGTATATATTAACAAAAAAATTTCGATTTAATTTCCTCAAAGCGTGGAGATCAAAGGGTGTCCAATATATGCAAGGTCTTGGTTGCTGGTTCATGGTTATTTGCAGCCATAGCCCTGATAGTAACAATAGCTCACAAGATTACCTGGTTGACGTACCTGTATTACTTCTCTTATATAAAGATAGGAGTAACACTTATTAAATACATACCACAGGTAAGAGCATAAACAACCCTAATAAATCGTCCACTTCCTTGTTTTATGAGGATAGCACTTTATAGCCAGTGGCTAACAAACCTTTGGCCCTCGTTCCATGATCAAAGTGGAACTTAAAAGTTGATTTTGTGGGGTGAGGAAAACCAGAAAACCTGAAGTAAAACCCTCGAAGCACAGGAGAGAACAAAAAAGCAAATCTCTTCAGATATGATGTCAACTCTGGGGATTAAACCCAGGAGGACAGTTATGAGAGGTGATGTATTACCAGCACATATCACCCAAAAGTCACTATAGAGTCTACCACCAGCAGACATCGCATGCAAGTAAAATTGACTTTCATTTGGTATTTTAAAAAACTATTTGTTGTAGGCACTAATGAACTACCGTCGTCAAAGCACCACAGGCTGGAGTATTGGCAACGTTTTGCTTGACTTTACTGGAGGATCATTTAGTATTCTACAGATGTTTTTATTAGCTTACAACAATGGTAAACATTCATAAATGTTCCTTTCATTTTGACAATTCAATTTTTTTGGGATGAAAGGTGGTGGCAATGGTGTGAAGAAGGAATCCTAGAGGAGGGCCACAAATTAATTTTATAAGAGGTCACTTGAGTAGGCATCTAAGATCACTAAGATCATGTCCAGGATGCATAAATTTTGACCAAGGGAAGGGGTGAGCCTTGAAATTTTCTATGGAACCCTGAAACAACCACTGGGCTGATCAATTTACGGCTGTGGCTAACTTGCAGATCAAATAAGAACTTAGCTGGTTAGGTTTTTGAGAGGGAGGAAAGCTGAGAAACCAGGGAAAAATTGGACCAGCGAATCTGATTAAAATTGGTTAAAATCTCCTTTCCATTGCTTCGTCTATTTCTGACTTGTCTTTATTCTTTATTCTTTAAATCTTGTAATTAATAGAATTATTAATAATTATTATTTATCCCCATGTTTGTAGATGACTGGAAATCTATTTTTGGTGATTTAACAAAGTTTGGCCTTGGAGCTATATCTATCATGTTTGACCTATTGTTCGTGACACAACATTATTGCCTATATCCATCCAGAGAAGGCTATGATCCCATTAAGGGTCGACATGAGGTCCCCATGCCTGATGAAAGTCTAGATAGACCAGTTGAAGGTTCTCATGAGCCCTCGGTTAATCAAAAACATCTATTCGTATGATGTTAGACAATTTAGCAAATGATGATTGTATAGTACACTGACAGTAGATGGATATGTTTTTGGATAATAATCAAAATTGTGTATTTAAAAAAGGAATGCACAGCTTTTGATTCATGCCCACCAAAAAAAGTTTAAGTTGATGTATTACAGTAGAGTCTAATTATCTTGTACCTCCAACTATGAGATATCCAGGGTGAATAGCATTATAGTGACACCTTGCCCACAGAATCCAGTCTCATGTTTGAGATAACTGGAAGCTTGAGATATCGGGGATATGAGATAACAGGATACCACTGTATTTTTGTTTGAGTTTGAGAACCAATGTAGAGAAATAGAATAAGGTCACCTTTGAAACTAATGGAACTAATGAATGCTAATTTCGTGTCATTCCATATTGAAAAATCAGACTACTTGCTTTTCTATAATATTGCTCATAGTATTATAGGTATTATATAGAATTTAAAAATAAAAATTTCTTTGTAAATAAATATACACAGTCTGCAAAAAAATGACAGCAGGAACTGACATAAATAAAAGACAAAGTCATGAAATAAATATCTGTATCTTCCTCATTGTATTTTACATTTGACATTAATAAACTTATGCGAAACTGGCTGGTTTTACCAAATAAAACAAAAAGTCTGTGAATGACTATGTGGTCATACTTATTTGCGCATAACTTACACTGTAATTTAAATATCACAACATTCGTGATATTTAAAATGAAATAAAAACTGACTGAACTCAAAGATTTTTAATATTAGTCTATAATAATGATAATCTATATGCTGTTGTCATGGCAACAGGGAGACCATATCTGCATGTACAATATTTTTGTTATATACAGATTTAGAAAGTAAAAGTCAGACGTCTTATACTGCAAATGATCCTCTCTTCTTTGGTCCAGCTTTAAGCTTGAGCCACTTCATAATCTCGTCTATACCCTGTCCTGAGCGGAAGCTAGATTCGATGATTGTAATGTCGTGCTTTGCGCACGAAATAATGTCATTCAAGCGAAGAATTGTCAATAATTCCGCCATGGACATACAGCTTGGACTATCTACTTTGTTAAATATCAAAGCAACAGGCATGTTGATAGTCTGCTTGGACGACAGAACATCGAGAAGCTGAATACAAGACGAGGAGATTTTGGTCCTGTTTGCGGTGTCTATGACAAACACAAGCAGAGTTGCATCTTTATAATAGTTGGACCAAATAGGACCCATAGCTCCTCCAAGCTCTCTAAACGTGTATTTCTTCCTGTACAAGTTAATGGTAACGAGATTTACTCCAACAGTAGGAATGGTTGGCGGTGCTTCCCCCAAATCGTGTTGTCGCTGAGCTTGAGGTAAACTCATTTGGGAAGAAATCGTCTGTAGTCGTTTGAGCATTAAAGTTTTCCCTGCTCCTTCAGGACCAAGAACAAGTAGATGAGATTCTTCCATTCTGTAGCGCTTCAGTGTGCACACTATTTTTCTAAAGCCGAAAAATGTCCTTTTTTAAAGGAGCTGAAGTGAAAGAAAACAACAGCTGCTGGCAGCCATATTGCATCCGATTAACTGTCGGTAATTATTCGTGAAGTCTCGTCATTATCGACGATAACCCGAAAAGGATCCGAAAATTTATTTAGGGTCACTACGAATGCCGAATGAGTATCGATCTTGTTGATATAGAACGTAATGGCGGATCCTCTGGAAGATCTTGACTTTCCTTCGTCTTCAGATGATCATAAAGTTATTCCCAATGAATCTTTTAATGGATCTTTGAACGAGGTAAATATACAACAAAATATTACATTCTACATCTGTGTACTTTAAAATTACATATTTTGGTTTAGCTGTCTTTTTTTACCACAACTAAACGAAGTGTCGCTCAATATTCAGAATAGTCTTCTTCAAGCTTAATTTAAAATAAATAATTGCTTCTTCGAATTAACTCTTAGAACTAGAGATTTTGTGGTTATTTAATGAAGAAGTCGTTTATGATTAATGTGTGAATTAATAATAATATTGAATTAATTGTGACTAAGATTTATATGGCTTAGAAAGAGTGGAAGTCTAGAATTTGTTACAGCTGTACGTAAGCTAACTTATATTGAATCTTGGGCAAGACACGTAGAGCCTAATAATTGAATTCGAATTCATATCTGATAAGCTTAAATATTCTTTGACCTCTAGATATCTATCACTTAGTTAATTAGCTATTTATCTATTTCTTCTAATATCATATGTAATAATATTATAATCATCTTATTTGAGGCATTACAATGTAATTCCAAAGCTTTACGTGTAAACGAAAGAGAGTGAAGGTTTTTTCTCAGAAAAAGTAATTTCTTTTGTAAGCTTAATGATTAATATACAGTAATACTCTCATATTTAAGAAAACATTTGACCAGCCAACGCCAGGGTCTTCTCTTCTTCACGTCTTCG
The DNA here is from genome assembly GCA_023349425.1 of Anthopleura sola. Lineage (NCBI taxonomy): Eukaryota > Metazoa > Cnidaria > Anthozoa > Actiniaria > Actiniidae > Anthopleura > Anthopleura sola. Next base: position 10,889,121 of record JALHLI010000007.1, on the reverse strand, counting down.
CGTGAGAAGGCCCTGGGGATGAGGTTGATACTTTGTACATGTATTTAAGTATAAATTTGAATAATCAATGTATGGCTTTTAACCAATCAAATTGTTTATCCTATTGTTACGTTCCTATAACAATAGGATGCTGCAGTTGGCCATTCAGGTTTCAGTAAGGAAACAAGCTTTGATTTTCCTGGAGAGTCATCATCTTTGATGTCGTCACTCAAGGTTCATGATGATGATGATGATGATGACAGTGGCCATCATGTCAAGGATCTCTATGTCTTGGTGACTGATCCAGAAAAGCATGTAGAAGGTTATGTCAGCTATAATGTCAACACTAAGGTATGTTCTGTTTAGTGTTAAGTATTAAATTACTGGCCTTAGACATATCTTACTGAACATTGAATAATGGGAGTAATTCGACTGCAGTTGTCATAATTAATGGTGTCATATAGCCTTTTTTCTTCAACTACATGTCAGAAGTTTCTGAAATTCTCTGAGGCAGTGCACACCTTGGTCTCAATAATAATCTTACCTGTTTGTCTCACGAAAGAGGCACATCATTTGTGGAGAGGACCCTATGACGTTTTGACTACCAGTTGCTAGACTTCTTCAGACGAATGAAGACGTCTCTTAGTCACCTTTAGTCACCTTTACTAAAGGCTTGTTTTTGTTTCTTGTAGACAACCAGAGGTCAGTTTGATCATCCAGAGTATAATGTCAGAAGAAGATATCAAGACTTTTTATGGCTGCGACAGAGATTACTGGAATCCTACCCAACACATATTATTCCTGTATGTAAATATTATTATCATGCTTTGAAATGTAATCTAGTTTTTGAACTTATGCTTCCTTTTACTTCCCTTTCTAGCCATTACCAGAAAAGCACTCCTTCACTAAGCACTTCGACAGGTTTTCTCAAGAGTTTCTTAAAGCAAGAGAAAATTCTTTGAACAAGTTCATGCAGCGGATAGCCGATCATCCAGTTATGTCATTTAATGACAGCCTACATGTGTTTTTAACTGCTAAGTCATGGGTAAGAAAAACAAACAAAATGCTTTCATTTACAATTTCTTAACAAATATCTAACTACAACATATGAATGATCTACCTTAAATATTATATATCGACAGGAGCTTACATCAGTCAAGAAGTCTGGACCAGGTTTAATGTCTCGCATGAGTGAATCCATGCGAAATGTAGCTTCATCATGGATGTTGAAAACAAGAGATCCAGAATTCCAAGAAATGTCAGAATACAACAAAGCATTCAGAGAAAAGATAGTTACCATGGAAACCATTACTGATAAAATCGCCAAAGATCGTTTTGGTAAAAAAATTTAATGTTTAGCTTAATGTGTAATAACTACATGATTTCTACCAGCAAAGAAAAAAAATCCATAATATGGTCATCAATTAACTTAAAAAACAATTACAGATGAATGAAAGGGAACACCACTGCCCTTAGAAGATATCTACTTATATTCCTATTGTATCACCTAAATATTTTTTTTCATATTACTTCTACGTTTTTTTCTTCAGATTTGCTGGAAGATGTCATAGAATTCATCCCAATCTTTCGTCTGTGGGCCAACTCGGAGACCAAGCTGGCAGACCCTTTGACAGGAATGGCAGATTCCCTAGACAAGAACTGTTCTGCTCTCAAAAACCTGGTATGTCACACTTTACATTTCATCAAAAGTAGATAAAGATATCATGTCAAATAACTTCTTGATCAAAAACATTTATAAAGAAACTCTGTCCCATTTTCTTTTATTCTCCTCTTTTATTTAGTGTTTATTGTGCAGTACAATAATTTATTAAGTCGTTTTTCTTGTTCAACTACTCAGCTCAGAGCTCAAGACTCCAAGTTCATGGAGCCTTTAAGGGAGTATGTGTTGTACACAGATGGCATCAAGGTTAGATTTATTATTTATTTGGCCCATTTCAGATACCCCTCCACTCATTTGCTCAACCTGATTGATAATAATTATTAAAGTCCTGTTGTCTGAAAAAGATCTAGTATAGCAGTTTTACTCAGTAATATGGTTTGGCAAACATTGCCAAGCTCAGCAGAGCTTGCTGCATAATGTGTCACTTGCTAATTCACATTGTGTGTGATGGACTTAATACTTACTTGAATTATTCCAATTCCAATAACTGGAAACCTCCCTCCCGCCCCCCCCCCCCCCCCCCCCCCAATCCTCTCATTCCTGTAAATTGAGGTTCAGGGAAAGTATGGCAGCTGGATATATTAGTAGTTTTATGGGATTATTCAATCATTTCTCTAGAGTGCACTGAAGAGTCGTGATACCACTCAAATGGAATATGAAGTGACCCTTGAAGAGCTGAACAGAAAAAGGGCAGAAAGAGAAGAGGTAGGGAAATAAAGCAGCTTTTTCTCCCTTCTCACTCACTCAAAAGCTGCACTCAGGAGCTGTTGTAGCCTGTGTAATAGTGTGTGCATTGGGGTGAGGGACTGGGGATGGGATAACCCCCTTATCCCCCACTGGGCCGCTATGCAGGCTATGGCTGTTGTCAAGTGTACTGTGCTGTGCTGTTTTTCACAATCATGTGATATGAAATCTCCTCTAGTTAGCCTCACAGATATTTTTCTCTTCAGCTTGACAAACCTAGTGGAGGAGGAGGTGGAAGACTTAGTTCACTTTTTGGTAAAGACACTGAACAGTCAAGACAAGACCGAAAGGACAAGTTGGATGCAAATATTGAAGAGGTTTGTTTGCTTATTTGTCTGTCTATCGATTCATATATGTCTGTTTGTCCCTCCGTCCGTCCGTCTGTCTGTCTGTCCATCTGTATGTCTATCTGTAGAACCATCAAACATCATTTACTTTGTTTGAAAGCTTTCCAAGTTGGTGGAGACAGGACTCGACAAGATGGAGTGTGCGAACGTTGACCTGAAGGCTGATATCGAGCGATGGCACAAGCATAAGAGACAGGATTTTAGAGAACTTTTCACAGAATACAGTGAAAGACACATAGCCTATCATGAAGAGGTGAGTCCTGCTTGGATTTCTTCTGGTCGTGGCCAGAAATTATTTTCATTCATTCGTTCGACCTTCCTTCCTTCGTTCTTTCATTCTTTCTTTCATTCACATATTTTTAGTGTCTAAACGCATGGCAGGATGCGTTGAAGCTGCTGGTTGGTTCCGAGTCAGAAGAGTCAGAAGATCTTCTCGAAAACAACCCTTAACCCAAATATTTTATTTACAATAATAAATTACGACCAATTGTTAAAATTACTAAGACCCTGACGCGTAATGGCTTTCGGAAAAGGAAACCAAATTCTGTTTTTTTAACTGAGTAAAATGTGATTGGGTATCCAGAAAAAAGACTTAGATTACACCCAACATTGTGGAGCAAAAGTCAATGATTATGAAAATGTTGAAGCTCAACTTTTAGCTACATCCCGAAGTGGCTGTCATAACTAATACTGACGCTAAAATACCATTGCGTTACTTGCTACTTAGACCACAAATAACCAAGTAAAACAATAATATAATAATGCCCTCACACTAATCGAACTGAAAAATGAAAAAGGCAAACGAATGAATCAAATAAAAGACTTTAAAAACACATATCGTTTCCAGGTGATTTCATTTCTAAAGGTCGCTCTTGTTTAGATAGACTTGCGTCGCCTCTAACTTGATGAGAGATTTTCACTTCCCTGCTAAGTTTGGTTGTTTTCAACCGTACATCGTCCCAGATATTTTATCAGATGTCAGATTACCATCGTCTACATGTGTTTCTTCATAATTCATCTTTTGACCCCTCATCGTTCTTGATCATTTCCATTGGCGTTGAGGTAGGCATCGGTTTGCGTTCATCTGGTGTTGTTTGCAAAGAATGAAACGAGGCAAACAAATGTCAGGGTGCATCTTAATTGCCTCACGAAGCTGTTGTTTCCTGATTTCAAGATCTTGACCCGTCTCGTGTCTTAATTGTACCCTTGCAAGTCCAATTCCATCTTTTGTTTTGGCTTCTGTGGAAGTTTTGGAATTCAAAGATCCCTTTATTTCCTCAAGTTCTTTTTCTAAATTCTCTCTTGATTTCACTCCTTTTGTCAACTCTTGATACGCGCTAACCCTATTCCATACCAACACCCCCAAAATCACGACAGTCACGAAAACCAAGGATACAACCAAGAGAAGAATACGTTTCCGCGTCTTGCTCGTTAACCTTACAATCTGATGTTGCAGCCTTTCTTCCATCTCGACTTTATTTTCTATCAATCTTCTAACTTCATTTTTGAGCTCTTCAGCCGCTTCCAAACTCTTAAGTAATTTTACAGCCGTTTCCTGAAATACTTCTGATAACAGAGGGGTTTCTCTGTATCGTTCAATATCACCTTCATTGAACGCTGTTGATCCCACCCGTCTCATAATGATCATCACCCAACTTTTTACCTGATCAAAATTCGCTTCGAATTCTTCAGTAGTTATGGACGGTATCTTGGAATGTACCAAAGAGTTTCTTTTGTTTTTAAGCAAAACAACGTTTGCTTCGATTGGATAAAATAGTTGGTCATGTTCTGTAGGATTTGTCCAAAGCGTCCTCGAACAATACGTCGGTTGCTTCAAAACCCCCGAAAAAACAGTCAGATTTTTTAGCAAAACTGTCACCAGTGTTATGTCAAGGTCTTCATAATCTATCGTCGTGGACGGAGCACCGGAGAGATAAAGAAGCTCTTTCTGCATTGGATCCAGATAACCTCTTCCTCTTGCTGGACACAAATTATTCTGAACTTGAGGAAGGGCGAGAAAATGGCCCAACGTGGTGGCCAAGGGAAATGTTTGGTCTACCAAGTAACGCAGAAGCTCATTCAAGGCTTTGGTTCCAAACTTCATAAGAACATAGTAAAGACGAAAGAAGTTTTGATTCTCGTCTGAGAAAGCCATGGTACATCATATAATACACCTGATATATAATAAATAGTTCAATGAGAAAATGCATTGACGAAATTCTAGTGTTTTAGCACAGGTATCCCAAGCTGGGTTTCTGTGGTTTCCTGTCGAACTTATAAGGCAATGTATGGCGATTTTTCGAAAAAATTAAAAATCAGTAAATCACACAAATAAATGTCCCTACTTGTGTTTCGTGTTTTGCTTTGAGTCTCTGTGAAGTTTCAGGTCATTTGCAGCAATATTGAGCGAGTATCGTGGTGGAGTATCCCTCGTACCAATTTTTAAGTACGATTACTTAAGTAGACTACGTACATCTTGGGTAAGAAGCCGTTTCTCCGGTAAACGTTTGATAAAGACACAAGAATAATGTAGAATTCCCAAAGGTATTGAAAGTATAGTGTATTCAAAACGCAAAAGAAATCAGAAAGCGCCAGAGTTTCGAAGCGTGGTAGGACATGAATTTCATCACGCGGGAAAATCCAAAGAGTAACCTACTCAAGTATAATAGGATTAACGAGGGTCACGACGCCTTCGGTTTAGATTTATTTTCCCTTCAAATCATGTTTTTTAAAATAACTAGCGAACTTTTAAACATTTCGAGAAAAAAATTGTTCAAATAGAAAGAATAATGTAGAAACTTTTAATTAGTGATATACTTTTTTTTAGAAAGGTCTCCAGAAAGGTCTCTCCAGTAACCTTAAATAAAGATTTCCTGTCGCTTTGTTTCGCAGTTAAATAATCACAAGATCGAGTAGTCTTGATCTAGATTCTTTTGTTCTAGTATACTGTGCACTTGGTAACTTTGACAATAGTTATAACTATGGTTCGAGTTGAAATATTAATCGATCTGTTCTATTGTAAAATCTCTGCAAGATATGTTCAGGCATGTGCTTCACTTATGTTACAAAAACAAACGATATCTGCTTCAATATCCCGGCCTGAGTAATCCAGGCTAATACACAAAAAGATATTTTAAGCCTGAGTTTTGCTTTTGTTTCTTGGGGGATATGTTACAAGCATTCCCTCTTCCCGGAAATTCTTTTGTCTGTTTTATAGATTATAGGAAAACCATCAAATCTGACTTAATTACAAATTAACTAATTCATTAACTGACTGACTTTGTGAATTGAAAACTTACCTCAGAATTTAGATAGAACTTGTTGACAACAACATGAACTCTCAAACATCGATCAAGCTTGGCAGCCGGGTTTCGCTTTCAAGATGGGTTTTTGGGTATGTCCGCTGAACTTTATCTGCTTGTACCGCTGTACTCAGGCGCGCGGAAAAATGGAAGTTAGATATCTCTTGCTGGAACGAATGGCCACAAACAGGAGGAAGTTGTCGCCTAGAAACAAGGACGATAATGTCTTTGGGCGAGTGGATATTCGCTATATTTGGCAAGTGCGCGTCATATACGAGACGTGCCCGTTATATGCGAGACGTGCCCGTTATATGCGAGACGTGCCCGTTATATGCGAGACGTGCGCGTTATATGCGAGACGTGCCCGTTATATACGAGACGTGCCCGTTATATGCGAGACGTGCGCGTTATATGCGAGACGTGCCCGTTATATGCGAGACAGGTTTTCCACCTACCCCTTTACGAAGGGGGTGAGTAGAGAGTTTTAATCAGAATGAGGTGGAAAACATCTCTAACAAGCATTAAAGCACCTATTACTGTAAAATGGCTGTCCTAAAAACTGACTAGATCTAAAACGTCATCATAGATTCGCGCACTGATTACCTAGGGATGACGTATACAAGAGAGTATCACGTGGAATTGCATGAAAAATCAGTGGGAAATTAACCCACTTTTTTTAAATTTTACATTTAATCTTAATTTTTGTTCATTCTTTCCCATGAAAGCGCCAAATAAACCTGAAAACTACTTAAAAATTAAGTAAGGAAACCAACTCTTTAAAAAAATAGGATACGTACGCGAAAATTAGATTAAATTCAAAATCGAGGAGAATTGAATGAAAATACTGATGAAGACCACACTGGTTTTTCGTCCTATTATTGCGCCCATCAGAATCATAAAAAACCCCGTAAATATGTCTAACTATTTTCAATCTTTTTGCTATGGAATTCAATCAAACTGAAAACATTGTCTGACCCGAGAATTCCACAGTATTTCACTTCTGCATTGACGGCGGAGCCAGGAGGGCTTTTATCCTTTTTTTGTTGCTTTGTCGTAACAACAACAACAACAACAACAACAACAACAACAACAACAGCAACGACAACAACAACAACAACAACAACAACAGCAACGACAACAACAACAACAACAACAACAACAACAACAACAACAACAACAACAACAACAACAGCAGCAACAACAACAACAACAACAACAACAGCAACGACAACAACAACAACAACAACAACAACAGCAACGACAACAACAACAACAACAACAGCAACGACAACAACAACAACAACAACGACAACAACAACAACAACAACAACAACGACAACAACAACAACAACGACAACAACAACAACGACAACAACAACAACAACGACAACAACAACAACGACAACGACAACAACAACAACAACAACAACAACAACAACGACAACAACAACAACGACAACAACAACAACAACAACAACAACAACAACAACAGCAACAACAACAACAACAACAGCAGCAAAAAAAACAACAACAACAACAACAACAACGACAAAAGATTCTAGCTGTCCAATTTAAATGTTTTCATTCCTCCCTTCAAAAATTATAGTCCCCTGCTTTAAAATCAAAACGTGCTCCGCCGTCCCTGTATCGAGTTGTACTTTTTGTATCCCGAACGTTGCCTCTTCCATATTTCATTTCTTCTTCTGTGGACGTTTTTGAATTGAAAGATTCCTTAAATTCCTCGAATTTTCTTCCCAATTTCTCTGTATCGTTTTTGAACTTGAAATAGGCGTTAACTGTATTCCATACGAACATCCCAAAACAAACAACATTTGAAACAAACAAGGACACAATCATGGTCATCATACGACCCGTCTCCCTCGTTAACCTTACAATCTGATGTTGCAGCCTTTCTTCCGTTTGGGCTTGTTCTTCTACCAATCTTTTAACTTCATCTTGGAGGTCTTCAGCCGCTCCCATCCTTTCAAGTAACTTTGCAACTGTTTCCTGAAATACTTCTGGTGACAGAGGGCTTTCTCTGTATTGTTCAATATCATCTTCATTGAACGCTGTTGATCCCACCCGTCTCATAATGATCATCACCCAACTTTTAACCTGATCAAAATTCGCTTCGAATTTTTCAGTAGGTAGAGAAGGTTTCTTGGAATGTGCTATGAAGTTTCGTTTCTTTTGAAGCAAAACAACGTTTGATTCGATTGGATAAGATAGTTGGTCACGTTCTGTAGGATCTTTCCAAAGCGTCCTCGAACAATACGTCGGGTTGCATGGCTGGTACAAAATCCCCGAAAAAACAGTCAGATTTTTTAGCAAAGCTGTCACCAGTGTTATGTCAAGGTCTTCATAATCTATCGTCGTGGACGGAGCACCGGAGGGATAAAGAAGCTCTTTCTGTGTTGTATCCAGACGACCTCTTGTTTTTGTTGGACACAAATTCTTATGAACTTGAGGATAGGCGAGAAAATGGCCCAACGTGGTGGCCGAGGGGAATGTTTGGAGAACCAAGTAACGCAGAAGCTCATTCAAGGCTTTGGTTCCAAACTTAATAAGAACGTAGTAAAGACGAAAGAAGTTTTGATTCTCGTCTGAGAAAGCCATCATATAATACACCTGACACGTAAAAGATAGTTCCATATGAGAAATCCAAGATATAGTTTCAAGCCTTTTGTGTGGAGGGGGAAGGGGATACTCCCATTTATCCAACACCATAGAAAATACAGCCAATCAGAAAGCAGTAAAAGCAGTTGTATATTCATCGGTATTTCACTCTTCCTTCCTATCATTAGACTGTGAACAGTCCCTCTTTTCCCTCCTAACTCAGTCGAGTCGGGTCTTTTCCTGCCTTGGACGCGCGGGGAGTGAGGGCCAGTGCGTGCCGCTTCAAACTCGCACCCACTCTCTGCGCGTCCAAGGCAGGAAAAACACGACTCGACTGAGTTAGGAGGGAAAAGAGGGACTGTTCACAGTCTATCCTATCATGCACTGCGTGTTGAATCTACGCATTTGTATTTTCTATGGTGTGGGATAAAATGGTTATACAATGGTTTCTCGAGGCATACCGTGGATATCCCTCTCGTCACATATATTAGCTTTAGGGGGATGTGTCGATAGATATTTCAAGACTTTGGTCTTAGATAGGAGGTATGCTATTTTAATACGTGATGAAGTTTTGCGACATCGTGACATGGGGTCCGGAAGTTCGGTCAAGTTTCAGAAGGCATGTGATCATGATTACATCTTTAGTAAAACCCCCATGTTAGATTTTCTGTTGATTTGCAGATTCGCAATTAATAATCATAAAATCGAGTAATTTTGACCTAGATACTCTGGTATACCCGTCAGTGAACCATGGATTTGGTCACTTTGCAAATATATGACTATGTTTCGAGTTGAATTATTTACTGATCGCTATGTTATACTGTGAGATCTCTGCAAGACATGCACAGGCATGCCTGCATGCTTTACTAATGTTATAAAATATATGCTTCAAAATCAGGCTAATCTACAAAAAAAAAGATATCTTAAACCTGATTTTTCCGACTTTTCCTCAGGATATTTTACAAACTTTACTATCAGACTTTGACACTTGAATAAAGTTTCTATTCTATCCTATCTTTTTTCCCAGGAGTTCTTTATTTACCATGCAGAAATCAGGGTCATTTTCGGTTCGTGAAATAACAAAATAAATCCTGAATATAAAGGCTTCAGTTGTAATCTAACTGCAGAACTAAAAAAAAAATGAACTAATTCCGTCATCAACTGACTTTATTAATTGAGAACTTACCTGATACTGAGAACTGTTGAAAACAATAGGACTGGCTATCAACTGTTAGCGATAACGTTGTATAACGATCGTATATATTGTTGGGTATGTCCGCTGAACGTTACCTACTTGTACCGCTGTCCTCAGACAGTACGTATTTGCTTAAGGGGGAATGGATTAGTTATGAACTAGAATGGCCAAGGTCAGAGAAAAAGGTACCTGCTTAGAACTGCTGCATACGAGGGTTACACTGTTTTCGATGTAATCCTTTCTGCTCACCCCCGAGTCTAAGAAGAATCTATGATTCTGTTTTACAATATGTATAATAATGATTATATTTAATAATATAACCATATAATATATGTAAATATATATTTTAGATGTACGAAAGTAAACATTTAGAATTACCAGATTATATAAAGCATATACTGCCTTCACATACTGTATGATGCAAGCACCTAGTTACACACCATAACCAACATTCAAAAAACAAGCCGGCTGTGCGTGCGTCCCGAATAAAATCAGTGCATTTCGAATATAACGCACAGGTCTTTTATACAATGCACGTGTCTCGTACGTTTCTCGTGCAAAACACTAGCATATCTTATACAACAGGCGAAAATCCTATATAACACGCGCGTGTCGCATACGACGCACGTACTTTGTATGAGAAGAACCATTCTCGTATAAAATAACATTCCTAAAGCATGCGCGAAGAACGTATCTTGTATTATTATGGCTCGTAAATGGCTAATAATGTCATAATTATTTAACGTTCTTGCGAGTCATCTCCGTGATTTCCCTGAATCCATCGATTCATCCATTCGTCACACTTGGAATTTACGCTCCACGATGTTTCACCATTTCCAGATAGCAATGGCCTCTCTTCTGCTTCATCCTCATCGTCCGATAACTTCATCTGTGGAGGCCATTCATGACTTGCTGCTTTGATAGGAGTATTCTTTCTTGGCGAGATCTCAGGGTTTGAGAAAACGCTTTGATCTTTTCTCGTCAGTTGACGATTTTGGAGAATCTTTGGTGGCTTACGCTCTTTAAACTCTGCAAGCGCGCGCTGCATTGTGGCAACCTTTGAGTCTATTTTGAACGGTGTGCGATCAGTTCCTTTTTCCGCACTAAATTCTACCACTTTTGAAGTGACAGGGGTATAGCAATCGTAATACTTTGTTGGCATTTTTACTTCCTTTTTCTTCGAACGCAATGAATTTTTATTGCTTCTTATATCGTCTTTAATTGAAACTTGTACACGAGGCGGAGATACCCACGTGCAACATCCATCAACTGTTTCGGACGCAACGCTCTTCTTACGACAACAAGTTTCATCAGTGTTTATTTTTGTTGCAGGAGGTTGTGAAGGTGTTGGCGAGATCCGAAGATCTTTCACTTCTACACCAGGGCTTGACAATGGTGACTCACTCGAGCTTCTTGATTCTCGACTCTTTTGTGAACGAGACAGCAAGTTCTTTCTTTTTCTCTTAAAAACAGCGAAGCTCGAGTCTGCAGCAGCAGAAATGCTTGATACAGATTGACTTCGAGTTGGGCTTGGCCTAGTGTTACTCTCACTTAATCTTGAGTCATCAACGACATGTGAAAGGGTTTTATCCTTTTCACAAACAATCTTTAATAGCCAATGAGGAGTTTTCGTTCTATCAACTCTAGTCTCTTTAAGTCCTTTAGAAAATGCGTCCTTAAACATAGCAAGATCAGTGCTTAATGAATTCATAGATTGAGTAGACATAGATGCTGTAGTGTCTACTTGTAGCGCCTTCCTAACAACAAGTCTTGATGGCAAATCATCCCGACGACAAGGAACATCTGGAAATGAACTGCGCCTTTGCTGTGTTATGTACCCACGAAGATCATTTTCTCGCTCGTATTTTATATTTTTATCATTAAATTTTCGATCTTTGTGTTGCTTTTCGCTGTTACTCGGGTCTTCTTGATTTGCCGAAGAGTCGCTGAATCCACTATCGTTATCCCCACGGGAACTAGCTTCTCTCTTGTCTTCGCTTTCTTCCGAAGAACTTCTCGGGCTCCAGTATTTCCCAAAGTAATGATTTTCATTTTTTCCATCACTGTTGAAGGAATCCAGTGACTTTAAAGATAACAATTGCTCAATACTATTATCTTCATCTGAAGATAGTGAATTCGATTTCCCAGTTTTGAGTCTGTTCAAATCAAAAGTGTACCCTCTTCTGATGAAACCTTTCGTCCTTGTCTGTTCGTATCTTGGGCAACTAGTATCACTCGAGCATGTTTTATGAATGTCTGGTAACACCAAGCGTCCTAGCTCTTCCTTCGCTACTTGTTCGATTGATTTTCGACGACTCAAAACATTCCCTTTACAAATCTGTCGATCTCTGGTCAATTCTTGGGTGCTTGGGCGTCGTATTTCCTGGCCAAAACCAAACATGTTTGTTCAATGGTTTCTTGTTGACTTCCTTTTCAAGTTAAAGCTCACAGTGTTTGTGGCAACAAACAAAAAACTGCCGTCCAACATAGGATAAATATTATTTCAATTGAATAGCCGTTTAGGGGTCATTAGGCCATTGGAGTAAACAATGAACTTATGAAGAACAAGAGTCGAATAATAACTGATCCATACTTAGAAACTCCTTCAGTCATCCTTAGTAAGAACGCTACTCTTTCTCGACTTTCTTCGATGTAGGCAAAGTACGAGTTGAGCGTCTTTAAAGATTCTTCAAAATGTAGATTTTCACAGGAATGTGTTTTCGTTTGTTTCGGAGATTAAGATGTTTCATGGATGCTTGGTTCTTTTTTGCCTGTTTTTTGACGTTCTATTGTTCTTGAATGAACTATGAATCTAAAACATGCCGAAACTTTGGTCAGATAACCAAACCAACCACTAAAACTAGAGACTTGTTTGAAAGTGTTGGAGAGTTCCTAAAGTGTCGCCTTTAATCTGAGCAACTGTTATATCATTAAAAATGATTATCTCCAAGTATATCGCACGATTTAAATGCGTTAGAGCACGTTTTTAGCACTGATGGATATTACAGCCTGTTGTTAATATAGTCATAGTTAATAAATATACGTCAGAGACAACAAAAGGAGGATTATTTCTCTCCGGAAATACAGGCTAAACAATTAGACTAATTAGCATTGAGCAATCTTAATTAAGCTAGGAAATAAAATCAAAAAAGTTTGTATTTCGAAATGTTCAAAAAAATCTCAATCTAAAAGAGAGGCGAGGCAATTCTGCGCATGATAGTCAAAAAAGTCCCGAAGAAAAGAAAATTGTATGGCATATTGTTCAAACCTGATTCTAATGATGACAACTTTTTATTTTGTGATAATTATCTAAAAGGGTAAACTGTGCAAAAGACCAAATCAGTATTAATTAGAGTAACAAAAAATAATAAAAATGTAAAGTGAATCGAAAATTTTATTGCAAAAATAAACGAAAATTTTCTAAATCTTTTTAAGAACATTTGATTACAAAACATTAGAAGTTTTATCAAAAATACAAACATGTCCCTTTGATATTGTTAATTTGTAAGGCAATGGTTTTAGAAATCACTGCATACTTTCTAATACTAAACTATTAAATTTAAAATTTAATCTAAAAATTATTATTATTTTTAAGCGCTTTTCGCGTTTTTGCGATTAGACACCTCCCCCGGTAATTGCGGCATCTTTTAGGTATCTTCAGTTTGGCTTCTGCTAATTACTAGTACTGAGTACATCATGTTCTCAGGCAGCGCCTGGTTTCGGCTCTTTTCTTATCAGTCTTAGTACAAGGACGCATATATACATATAATGCAAAGATTATTCACGACTTTGAGCGGCGCGATAACCACTATGAAATAGGCTACAATTTGAATACTTGTACGCAGAACCTAGTATGCTATATAATCTCTTCTGTACCAATCCAAAATACCAGCTCCTTCTTATTTGCTACAACAAGGAAAACCAAGCGAGAAAAAAACTTAACGCGCAAAACCTGTTTAAGATCAGTTCTTGGATCGCACTAGAGGCAATAGAGGATTTCGTTTCGTTGTAGATCTTTTTATCGAAACTTTACCAGAAGTAACCAGCCTCTGGGCTGTGATGAAAGCCGTCAGGGCACGGCTAACTAACGGATCAATTACTTTGGCTTGTCATTTTACGAGGAGGGAGCAAAAATCATAGAAAAATACTTGAATCAAGGGAGAGAGAAAACAGGGAAGAATGATATCAGCTACCTCAAATAAGTCCAGCTCCTGATCGATGTTCAAGGTCAGGTAGGCCCCTCCGAGGGCGGTAGTTATCACCAGGCAGACATCGTTTCTTGAGGCAGTAAACCCAACACCCAACCATCAGGACGATTGTAATGATAGTAACGAACACTCCGACGAAAACTCCACCTACTGCTGTCATGGCTAGTTTCCTGAAAATATGGGAAATGAAACTATTTTATAGATACATGATTGGGAATCTTATTTCTCTACTACTACCTCCCTTCCTCCCTATTCTCCTTTCCCGTCCTTCCTTGCTTTCTTGCTTTCTTCCTTGCATGCTTTCTTCCTTGCTTGCTTGCTTCCTTCCTTGCATGCTTCTTTCCTTCCTTCCTTCCTTCCTTGCTTCCTTGTTTCCTTCCCTCCTTCTTTCCCTACTCCCTTCCTTTCTTCCTTCCTTCTTTCCTTCCTATTTTCTTTCTTTTATTTCCTGTTTCAGTTTTCTTCATTTGAACTGAATGTTTTTTTAGTTGTTATTTCAAATATTTCGAATTATCACACTAGCATGCGCATGATAAAAGGTGTCTAATCTACAGCCAACCTACGAACTCACCTTGGGGTATACCCAACCTCACAGGCAGGCAGATCATCGTTATTACACGTACGGCACCACGACTTGATGTACCGCACTTTGAGAGACCCAACTAACTCGGTAAACGTGTTCAGCGGACAGGCTTCTCCACCACATCCTGGTATTGTGTAATACTGAAAGGAATCCTGAAATGCAGAAAACCAAAGGGCACGTTCATGGTACGGAATAGCAAATATCTATTGAGCCAATCATAGCACGTCTAGCTAGTGTTCACGTTATCAAATATACTCGCACACGGGTAAGGACAGGGGACAATGCGATGATACTGTAAATCCACCAAACTGGTTTGTCACTTGTTTGTTTTTAAAAGAAATATGTGGACCATACTAGGTTGAGCCTTTCTTCCTTCCTTCTCATAAATACTGCTTTATATGGTCCGTACGGCAGCCATGTTGACTAGAACAATATATCCCCCCCCCCCCCCCGCATGGGCCTGACATTAAAGCGCTTCAAGATGAGGTTAGCGGAGTTAGACAAACGTTTTTATTCTGATGGGAATAAACATAGCGCTGTGTGATCAAGGTCCCTTTTGGCCCACACACACACTACCAACACAGTCAGTATTCTAGACACACATTACCCTCAAATCACATGTTGATTTTTACGGACGGAGGGCAAACGTCACTGTATGTTGGACACATAATATTTCACAGCATAATAGTCCCCTTCACAGTTCCTGCACCATCCTGAAAGGTAGCCGTGCCTTTGCATTGAAGTGAGATGAATGGTGAGCTTGCAATGATAGAGACATGAATAATTGTCCAAGGTGTTAAAAAAGGTTTCTATCATTGCAAGGTCACTGTCTCGCTTCGGTCATAGGCCCGGTTACCTTTCAAGATGGCGCAGGGAACTGTGAAGGGCACTATTGACAAGACTTAATTTACCTTGGTCTCATTTTCCAAGCCATTCCTAAAGGCAAACTTCACATAATAATCTTGATTATGTCCTTTCAGTAGTTCAATGAATACCAGAGATGCGTAATATGGGATAGTTTGGAGGGTTTTGTTCATGTGATTGACTCCAAAAACTGAGAATAATGACACTATGGTAGGGTAGTGAGCTGAGTAGTACAACAACTGAAAAAAAGAATTTAAGAGACCTCTTTAGCTTGAGTGTAACCTTTTCCCATTTCAGACTATGTGTGTTCATTCCTAGAGTATTATTTCTTTGTGCACTAGAAGACACATAAATATGGATACAACTGAAACAAAGAATCTCATTCCTAAGAGAATGACACATGCATGGTTTGAAATGGGAAAACTTTATACCCAAGCTAAAGAATGTGGCTTATATGAGAATGATCACTGAGCGGCCTGCTAGGCAAGAGTTCTTCATCTGGATAATTTGCAACTTGTCATAGTGGTTCTAAGGTTTTAGTTAGTGTACTGGCATGACAATGACAATGCAATTAGCGGAATTCATTTGTACCTTAGCTTTTCTCTTGTTCTTAGCAGCATTGATAAAACTCTGTGCAATGTTATTGGCTAACAATCCTGCTCCCATACTTTCTACCATCTCTTTCTTGTACTTATGATACTCTAGCCAGTCAGCAAGGGCCACAACTTTATTCCAGTCTTCTTCTGTTAAGTTGAGGTACATTTTACCATACACCCGATGAAGATGGATAAAGTCATATCTGACATGAAAAAACCTTATGGTGAGTCCTGATGTGTGGTGAGTCATGAGAGTGGGGTGAGTCATCATGTTTCAGGGAATTATCCAGGGGTGGGGTGAGTCCTGATGGGTCAGGGGTGGGGTAGAGGTGTGGTGAGTCATGAGGGTAGGGGGAATCATGTGTCAGGGGTGGGGGTGAGTCATGATGGGTCAGGGATTGAGTGAGTCGTGATGGGTCATGGTTGGGGTCATGATGTGTCAGAGGTGGGGGTGAGTCATGATAG
This sequence comes from Anthopleura sola, assembly GCA_023349425.1. Classification (NCBI taxonomy): domain Eukaryota; kingdom Metazoa; phylum Cnidaria; class Anthozoa; order Actiniaria; family Actiniidae; genus Anthopleura; species Anthopleura sola. The sequence continues at coordinate 10,872,541 of JALHLI010000007.1, read as the reverse complement.
GTCATCGATGGGGTCATGATGGGTTAGGGGTCAGTCATGATGGGTCAGGGGGTTGGTGAGTAAATTACTTACACATTGTAAAAATCCTTCAAATCTATACCACCTATACCAGTGATACTTTCCAATTTTTTCAGAAAATCAGCATTATCTCTCTCCATCTTCTTGAAAGTTTCACTTTTATAAAAGTCACTGATTCTGTTTTGTATTGTTGGGCACTTTAACCATCCACGAAGAAGCTGATCATCACTTACTGGAACTGTATGTATTGGTACCTAAAAATTTCGAATTTTATTTATAGTAAAAATAAAGATGCATGATGTATTCTGGTATTTCATGAACTAGTTTCTGAACAACTTACTTGTTGAATGTCATACGGAGCTTTAAACTTCCCAGCATAATTGGTTAAGGTTTGTTCTCTGGGAGGATACAGTCCAAGTAGAAAACTCTGAGCACTATAATAAAATGTGAAACAATATCAGAATATGAGGCCTAGGTGTAGCAAGTGTACAAGAAAAACAGCAACAAAAAGTACTTCAACTGAAAAGATCTTCTCAAAGGATAACATATAGATGCTAAATCCTATAATATGTTATTTACTGACCAGGAGGTCAGGATAGGGAAAAACTGTGCCCAAGGTCTTAAATATAGGGACTGAGGCCATCAGGTCAAGGTCCATTTTTGAGGCTAAGGGCACAGTTTTCCCTATCCGAACTGACTTTAGGACAGTAAATAACTTTATTAAATTTATTTTTCCCCATTGACTTTTCAACTTTTTTTTTGCGTCCCTTATCTCATACAAGCGAGCGGAAGACGTCAGGATACCGGCTTGGAGGCAGATACTGAGAAAATACCACCCGCTCAAACAGCCAATCAGAACACACAAATTTTATGCCACCTGAACGGAAAACAATTTTTTGAATCTATAGAAGAAAATGTATTTGTAGTTTACATAATCATAAAACATGTCAAATATAATTATTCTTTACTGACCTAATAAGAGTTCTTTGATAATCACTTGACCTCACATACACTTCACTCGCATCATATCCTTCACTAAGAAAACTTGTATTGTTGGTGTTGTTATAAAGCTGGCGAACATACTGTCCAGCTCTATACATTTGGTCCATTCCACGTACGGTTAACAGACTGTCACCACCCTCCTGGAATGTAGTGTGGTCTTTGGTTAGGGTTTCCCTGCTTCCATGTCGTGAGATGATAACAATTTGTTGAAGCTCATAACCTAATGTTAAAAACAAGAATCCACAAAATGATTTGTCTTCCATCTACTGCCAAATGGATCGAGGGCTCAGATCCTAAAATAGGGTCTTCAAATAACTGAGGAGAAAGTGTTGCCTCTGAAGATGGTTACACAGGACCACACGATGGGAGGGGCTGGTAGGGCTATAGTCCTACCACTTTTTCCCTTTTCCCATACTAGTCTCTTATATTTTACAATCTTAGCCCCACCACGTTTTCCCATACTACTCTCTTATATAGCCCCATTACTTTTTAGGGTGCTCTGCCGTCCATGTTACACCTTCAAGTTTTCATGTATTGTTTTCTTAAGTTCAGCCTCTTAAAACTAAGCTTACCATATGCAGTAGGAGATACTAAAGTTAATACAACAGCTAACAAACAAATCCAGTGTAACCATGAAGCTGTCAGCAAAGGAGCAGGAGACGGAATAAGCTTATAGCTAAAAGACTTTACAGATCCCATTTGAAACCTTAGATGATACAGTTACAAGTAAGTTTTACAAACAAAATGAAATAAACTAATTGATAATCCCGTGAAACTCTTTCTACTTGAAAACACTGTCATGTCAGAATCACAAGGGGAAGTAGTCAGTGTCTTTCACATAACTTTTGACTGTAGATTCCGAAGTTCGTTCGGAAGTTCCGAAGTTGAAGTCGTACTTTGGAAGCCCACGGTAACAGCTGGTCAGTGGATGGGGGCTAAAACCATGAGGGACTGGCACGAGTACCTAAAACAAAATGGCGGACGAGTTGAACACTAAACGCTGAAGACGAAAATAATAGATTTTTATACCAGAATTATGGCTTTTCAACCCCATGGAAATCAAGGTAGAAGGCTTATACATTTGAAGAAGGAAGGAGAATTGATTTTCAATTTTGGACGTATTTTTTTGGAAGTAATTGTTAACAAAATTCATTCTGGAATTTATTTCCAATCACTTTTTATCCTTTTTGTGCAGAAGTACAAAACAGAAAGATTCTTCAAGATCTACAAGAAAGAAGGAGACAGATGATTAATCAACAGGCTGGTGCTGGAACTACAGGGTAATGGTCCCTATATATGTTGTACTAGATAAGTAAACGTCGGTACCAACATAAGCTTAATTAAATATATTTTCTTTTGTCTTGTATCAAAAGGGCTACCCCAGGACCCAGTCATGTAAATAGACCAGGTCAAGAAGTTCCAGTAAGTAAAATAACAAAACAATAGGTTAACTTGGTTCATAGGTCTGATAATTTGGGTCACTGTTTGTTGCAGGTAATACGCAACCCAGGAGAGAATCACCAGTTAGCTTTGAGTCAACGACAAGCTTTAGAGGTGAGGTTTGGCTGTTACAAAGGTTACAATAAATATTCATGTTCCCTTGCCCTTGCCTCCCCAAAGAGGAAAGTATTGATATTAGACCCATCTTTACGGCACTTTGGGGCCTTCCATGAATAAAGGGAAGCACGGTTGGTAAAGCAGTGAGAGTGCTTGCCTATCACCAAGGCAACCAAGGTTTGATTCCCAGATTCGGTGTCAAATCTGAGTAGAAATACTTGTTGGTTCTTTCTTAAACTTCAAGGGATTTTCTCATGTATTTCGAATTAACAGTGGTTCTACAGAGTGGCTGTTCTTCCACTAGATTGCAATTGGAATCCACTGAAACACTAGTTGAACTTGTGGTGGAATTTTATTTCAATTAACAAGAAAAGACTTTTAGAGTATTATGAGAGAAAGTGTTTCGGATTGAAGATAAAATCCAGCTGAGTTGATTGCCTTCCCCAAAAGGAATAATTGGGTCACTATATTTGGTTAGCATTTTTCGAGCATTTTCCAAGTATGCAATGTAGACTAATGTAGACAATGCTAACCAAATATAGTGACCCAATTATTCCTTTTGGGGAAGGCAATCAACTCAGCTGGATTTTATCTTCAATCCGAAACACTTTCTCTCATAATACTCTACACCCAATAAGAATTCCAATTCCATTCTATTTGGGGTTGGGCAGGTGAAGAAGCACAAAGTATTAACATTTGTTTCTATATTGCAGCAAGCTCATTTAGTCTCTCCTGGCTACTATGTATGTCAAGACTCAGTGAATGGGAATTTGATCATTCCTGTCATCCCAAGAGTAGAGAATGATAGCTGATGGCCCATTTGTTAATTTAATAGACCTTTTTTAGTTGTGCATAATGTATTCGCATTTCAGACCACGTCATTCCCTAGAGTATCATTTCTTTGTTTGATGGACGTCATCCTGAAGTGCTTAAATGCGAGGCTACATAGGGAAAAATCTATAGTACCAGTCAACATGGATGCCATAAGAGAAATGCCCATTGAGCCAGCCCTGTAAAATTACATTATCCCAAAAAGTTTAACAGCTAGAACCATGTTGAAGATTTTAATTATTACAATAATTTAGTATTTAAAGTAGTTATACACTATAAGTAAGACTGCCGAATAAATTTATTAGTACAAAAGTAGTTAAGATTGATCAAATCATTAGGTTTTTACATAAATAACCAGGCAGTTTACAACTATTTCAAAAAATGTCATTGGTGAGAGATCTGAAATCTGAGACAATTCTTTAGCGCAGGTTATCACTCAAAGGTGGTGGCATATTTAAACCAGACTATCTAGTGAGTAGTAATCTGTTAAAGAAATATAACAGACGTATGATTATAGAGTAAACTATGTCTACCTAACAGTGCAAGAAGATTATTTAAACATGACCAGTAAATCAGACATTTTAAAATAAATATTCCCAACATAAGGGTTGAGATGAATGTTCATTTACTGAATTTTGGTCTTTCCAAGAAAATGTCCTTGAATTTAATCTTCTAATTATCCTAGAAATAAGATTAAACTAGGGTCTTGGGCTTGCAAAAAAATATGCAAGTCTTCCAGTCTTGCCTTGCAAAAGTCTGGCATTGACCATTCATCATTCTTTAATGACAATCTCTCCTAAAGTTGGTGTGATTGTTATCCAAAAGAATTTCAAAACTATTAGAATTCTTCACAAAATACTTTATATTTTCCCATATAAAACTGGATGAAAATTTCTCCCAGATAAGCCTACTTTCTCTGTCATCATAATAGTCCTCTTCATAGTTCCCTGCGCCATCTTGAAAGGTAGTCATTCCTTTATGTTAAAGAGAGATATGAGGTGACTTTGCTTAGTATCATAGAGACATGGCTATCTTTCAAGATGGCACAGGGAACTGTGAAGGGGACTTTTGTTCAAATAAATGATAATCTTAAAACTTTGCTTCAAAAATGTACCCTAGAAATCTAAATACAAAAGTTAGTGTGGCTGAAAAGGAATAGAAGAAATATAATCCTCTTGCACTTGAAAGCCAGGCTGTGAAAAAGGCTTGAGCGTGTATTCATATATATATATATTCTGTTGATATATTTAGTTTATAGGGTCAGACTGACAGAAGAAACTCAAATACTTCCTGTATTTACATAAATATTGAAATGGCAACTATTAAAAATTACATATATCTGTTGTTAAGAATTGATAATAATTGTCAATGTTGTCATTATCCTTGTCATCATAACTGTGAGTAGTGGAATGCTTTGCATTAATATCATTAGAAAACTAAGAGTGACTGATTGAGTCTTAAATTCTCCTAACTTGAATGTTCCAACATTAAAAATGTGCATCAAGGAGAATATAAATGTTCATCAAAACACAGACCATATTTACTTACAAGATAACTTAGAGCCAACATAAAAATATCAACAATTATTATAATACAGGCGATAATTATTCATTGTGTTTTGCATGATCCAAGGCTGGGTCTCTTTAGTTTTGGCCTTCTCTTGTTTGATGCAGAAGATTTCAGGTCATCTAATGAGCTGCCTAAAAAGACATAACACTGATGTTTACAAAAAAGTTTCTTTGCGCTTCCTGTGGAACAAAAGCCACAGGGATCCCAAAAACAAACCTCATCTTCAACATCAAGTAGGTGCCTACCTAGTGAGTAAATTAGTCCATTGTCGTCATCATCATCACACATCATCATCATCATCAAGTTCATGCCCACCTTGTGACTAAATTAGTCCATCATCACCATTCATCGTCCTCACCATCATCATTCATCATCAACATCACCATTCATCACCATTCATTATCACCATTCATCATCATCATTACCCTTCATCATCATCATTACCCTTCATCATCATCATTCATCATCATCATCATCATCAAGTAGATGCCTACCTTGTGAGTAAAATATTGCTTCATCATTGTATTCTTGATTGGGTATGTCCAAATGATGATCCTCAGAGTGTAAATCCTCTAGGTATGGTACTACTGACATGCTACGCAGTTCATTATCATTTAATGGTGGTATAGGAACAAATGGTTCTATTTTGGGATGATGTTTTCTAAACCACCTGTGATGGCGGATTTGTTGTATGGTGAATCTTTTGTTAGGGTCTGGATTTAACATTCCTGCAATAGAAAATGAGTTATCATCATCATGTCAACTTATGAAATATAATACCATAACCAACATTGATATCCTCAACATCATTATTACCACCATCATCAGTGTTTCACAATCATCAATGTCTTACCATGATCAACAATACCAAAATTACCATCATCATCATCATCAATACCATTCATCATCTAATATCATCATAATCATCATCACCTCCACCACCATCATCAACATCATTATCATTCATCATCATTGTCACCACCATCATCAACAACATCACAATAGCCAACTTTCAATATTCTGGCAGAGTGATCATGCACAAAGCAATTCAAGACGAGGCTCCAGGGAAACAAAATAATTCATTAGGTTACTCCATTGATTCCCCGGACCCTTGTCTTGAGTTGCTTTGTGCGTGATCACTCAACTAGAATATCGAAAGTGAGCTATTCATCATCATCATGATTATCATAATCACCATCACCTCTACAAAAATTTCTTATTTCAACTTATGAAACAGGACATTACTGAAAACATATGTTATTTACCTCTTAAAAGATCAGCTAATAAATCATCTACAGTAACTGGTATGCTAAACTCTCCTTTACCAATACTCTCAAACAACTTGTAAATATTGTCACCTTCAAAGGGATAAGCCCCTGTAGTAATATTATACCTAGAATAATAAAAGAGGATCAAAAAACCAAGAAAACAATATTAATTTTCAATATAATTAACATCTCAGATTTACAAAAGTACCCTAGTAGGCAAAATAGATGAGAACGACGTAGAAATAAAGAAATCGAAATGAATGAAACTTTTTGTGAGTTGAAAAGTAAAAATCCAAAAGAAATGTCTTTAACTTAGTGGCATTTTCAAAGTGTTTAGATTTCCTAGAAAATTCAAAGTCCCAAATTTTCAGAAAAAAATTAATGATGACAATTGAGCTTGTCTTAGGCTGGGCTGACTGGGTTTGCAGCTTTCTCAGTTGAAACTACATTACATACTAACATACATTATTGTTGCCGCTGTAAGTATGTTTATAGAAATGTTTTAAGAACTCACAAAGTAACTCCTGAAGCCCAAATATCCACTTTAAACCCAGAGAATGTCTCTACTCCATTAGCAATTTCAGGTGGTTGGAAGGCAGGCGATCCCTGACTTGTTCTACAAGTGTCATCAGCTGTAAATCCATCTAATCTCTGAAGGAAGACAAATCAAACAATTGCATTTTAAAATAAAAAGCCAAGCATTAAAAGGAAAAACCACAACTTTGTCTTGGGGAAAGGCTGGCATTTGGGGTTTTGACCAACTCTTCCTATCTAGTATTGGTGAAAAAAATATCAAATGGATTTTTAGAAATCCTGGTGGTAAAGCATACAAAGGTTTCTGAAAATCTTGGGTAACCTCAAAGGAAATGCTGAGAAACCTTGGTTAATCCTTGTGGGGTAATACAAGTACTATATTAGTAATAGTGGTCCTAAAAGCAATTAATGGTCAATCTTGGTGTAGGAGATGAGGGTGGGAGGGATTGCAAGTAAGTACTTTACAATATCATAATACATTTGTTATCAGATTAGAAATAATCAAGCATACCTCTGCAACTCCAAAGTCAGAAATCTTCAGCATTCGATCAGTTGTCAATAAAAGGTTACTAGGTTTAATATTTGCTAAAATATTAAGGATAAATAAGAACTTTATTTTGTATTTGCACCAAGATCATCCAAAACAGCTGGATTTTTGGCATAAAAAATCTGCCAAATCTTTTCAAATAAAAAGCATGTTACAGGAGCTGTCAATCTTGAGCAAACACTACCATGTGTTCTAGTGTCCTTGAATCTAGGTTTAAATCTTTAATCTCGAATAGCTGCCCACCACTATGGATATAAAAAGTAACAAAACAACATACGATACGATACGATTTATAAAAGATAAGCAGAGAAAAATGTTTTTTTGTCTAAAAATCTAGACCACCAGAGAATGGATACTCTATTTTGAGTAACAAAACAACAAGATAAAAGATAAGCAGATAAAAGTAAAAAATTTAATATCTCGTAACCATCTTTGTCGGCCTAAAAATCCAGACATTCAAGTTATTTTCCTCATCATTTTTTTACTATGTACAGTTTTAGAAGCTATTATCCCTATAAATTGATCTTATCTTAATTTTTATATTTTAGTATATTAAGTTAAAGGATATCTTTGTGAACAATTCCCTGACTGTGTAGATATTCTAAGCCTGTAATTAGTTGATGGAAGTACCTGAAATAGGAATAAAACTATTCAGAATTTATGATAAAGAAAATGGGTTAAATCCTGCCCTGGTCAAAACTGGGAGAGTCACTACAGTGAGATCTCATCATAGTTGATCAGCCAGAGGTGTTTAGAAGAGAAGGATTGGGCTCCCTGTGGCATAGTCTGTGAACCAAAATACTGTACTTCAGGACATGAGGACTTGTCATAACTATAGCGATATGCCATGTTTACTAACAATAGCATTGTGATGTAAATATGTCAAACATCTTCACAAAAGCTCTTCACAAATTGCCTTGTTTTACCAGCCAATCCATTTCTGGTTGTCACATGAATGACAAAGCCTTACGTTACATGAAGTATTGTTAGAACCTTTCTTCTACATTTTTATGTAAACATGTAAATGAGGATAAGATAGAAATCAAAATCAGAAAGAAACAGGAAATTAAATGAAGAAACTGAAAGAATGTGTGTGTGTTTGTGGAGGGGGGGAGGGGGGAGGGGGGAGGGGGAAATGGTCAAATTTATTTGAAAATTTTTAATCCTCTAACAAGAGTTTTATCACTTACCCATGTGCTTGAGGTATGGGGAATTTATGATCATCTACACTTTCCAGCATTTCCTGTAGCTCTCCCACACAGTACTCCATTATCATGTATGTAAACAAGGTTAAGAAGTACTAGCTTTCTTTCATGCTTTATTAATTGTAATGTGATTCACCACCAATGCAACTTGGTACTCTAATTTCTTCCCATAATTCAAATTAATTGTTTTTTCTGTCCCAAGGTCTTTTTTTCTAATTTAGGTAAAAAAATATTTTGAGCTATTCATAATTTTCTCTAAAGTACCAATAATTAAATAAAAAAAATAAGAAAACTACATCATATAGAAAAACAAAGTTCATAAGGAAATTAAAAAATTCTGCTAGGGAGAAAAACTCATTACAGTATTGTTTTTGAAATGGAGGTCATTTATCACAGTATGACACAGAAGTAATAATGTAACATTGTTATTAAAACACAAAGAGGTAAAACACAATAAAATAAAAACTTATTGGACAGCAAAAAAATTGATTGTAAGAAATTTGTCGCAGTAAAGTATTAAGCAAGCAGTCAGAATTGTCTTTAATTTTTCAATTTTATTTTTTGTTGTTGCTGAGGAATAAAACATCGTTTGTCAGCTGCCATAAGTACCTGAGTGGTTCTCAATTTCTTTATCTGAGTCTTAGGGACTGCCATTAGAATATTTGAAATGCGTTTCAAAGATCTATTAAAAATGCAGAATTTGTTTGCCATAAATATATTAAAATAATCAGTTCACAACTCAGCTGATTAAACAAGAATCTGGACCAAAGGATGTTGCTTATTTTAAAAATTATTTTCCCCATTGTTATTGGAGATGCTATTGAAATATAAGAAGACAAGAATCAAAAAAGTTTTGTACGAGTTAGTGATTGGTAGAAAGATAAGAGCTTGTTAGAAATGTCTATCAATATAAAATGGAAGATAATGGAATATGGGATATCAAATATTCCATATTTTATTTGTAGCCCATGAATATATTGATTAGAATTTTGGAAATAAATGAAAAAAGGAATGAAAAAAGGAATGAAAAACCCTCAAAATTTCAAACAAGAATTTATTGTATACCATTGAAGGATTATTTTTTTTTTGAAAAATTAGGAAATAGTCTTGGAGATTATTTTGAGAGCTTGTCAAGATTATGATGATGTTAGCGCATCTCAATATTGTACTCTGTCATTCAAGTATTTGATTTACCATTTAACCTCAACAAACATTTCTAAGTATTTTCATATTTTGATATTTCTTTCATAGTAAAAACTTCCTTTCTTTTGAAATTTCTTTTTATGTCACATATCTTAACAACATAGGTAATAGGGAAGTTAGGTTTGCAAGGACAGCAGTAGCTATAAATCAAAACAAAGAACAAACGCAGGATTCCATTATATAATACATTGAATAAAGGATATATTTTTTGCTTTTCCTCGTTATAAATCACATCGTACAACTGGATCACATTCTTGTGGTGTAACCGTTTCAGCAACTGTATTTCCCTAAATTAAACAAAATGAATTTAAAATAGCTCAACATTAAAACTTATAATACCCCAGAACAGTTATAAAAAATTGATGATTAAATAAAAACAAGTTGTCGGTCTTCATCTTTATTTTTCCCGTTGAAAAACTCTCACCTTTTTACATTTTGTTCTCCATTTGGTATTCTTCTCAATCTTCTTCTGGTAAGAATTTTGACAGCACATCGTCTCAAATTTTCACAATCAAGCATTTCTTTAACTTTACCATAAGCGCCTTCCCCGAGCACATCTCCCATTAAATACTTCCCTATCTTCTTGGCTCGTTTAGCTTTAGGAGAATAGATAATTTGGTCTGAGTCAATTCTATGGAATAAAATAGTTGGGTCATCATCCAGCCATGGATGCTGCAGTTGACTTTCAACTTCCACATCGTTCTCATGTGCAGTTTCCTCCACACTTGTGCCCATAGTGAACTTCGGTGGAGTTCGGCTGCCTCCAACCATATTGTCCACCATTTGGCGACAATGATATGGAAACAGAACACATTCAAAATGGTTTTTTAGTGGCTTAAAGTGGAGAAGTTTTGTGCACTCCACCTCTTCTCCAAACAACACCAACAGCCGCCATTTTGATTTGCGTCACTGACGACGTGACATCACACTGATCACGTGATGGACGGGAAAATCGGTGTCGAACTCAGTCTCCTTGGAAGAATCTCGATCTCACCTCAGCTTCTTCAGCTCAGCGCTGCGTTGTTCCAAACTTTTAGGAGCGCTATTAAGGAGCGCTTTTTGTAGTCTTTCTTCCTGAGGTTATTTGATAATTTACTTACGCACTTTTCAGAAGCAACTATATCATTATTTCTTCCTGAGGAAACTTGTAATCAGTTTTCTAAGATTGAAATCACGGAAACCTCTATTTGGGCTTACGGCTTATATATAACATTTCCCTGCATGAATTCACATACTTCACAGTCAGGGTAAGCGCAAAACTGTTTCAGCAGATGCAGAAAGATCAGGAATAACGGGCCAGTTTTACTAACAAGCGCGCGCACTTTACACGTGGGGTTTGCGCAAATGTCAAGCTGACTTAACTTTGGGTGCCATGGACTCTCTAGCTCCAGTGATTCTTGTTTATGGATTTCGCTATCATTAAAAAGGGTTAAAATATGACGAAGATACAATTATAAGCAACAAGTTTATTTCGTTTAGAAAACAGTGTTTAAATTTCTTTGTATAATCATGTTAACGGTTTCACAAATGTACAGAAAGTTAGTATTTGTGAATAATAAATACATTCAATATGTACAATTTCCAATAAATTATTATTAACCCATTAATGATAAAAACGCTTGTATTACGCAAACCTTAACAGGGAAAATATCTTAACTTTTCTCTCTAATTAGAAAGGTTTTTACAAATGATTACAAACGATCTGAATAACGCACGGAATCGTGGCGACAAAGTAGGTTTTTGACATTTTTTAGGCACGCGTCCCTTGGATACTTTGTTTTCCCATAATGTCTTTCTCCGCAACCTGGATCAACTTGTCTATGATTCCGCGTGTTTTATCGAAAACGACTGCAATACTCTTCAGTGTTTTGTGGCTTTAAAACACCGATGATTCACGTGCATGTGAGTGAGAGAAGACATGCCACTTCCTGACGTGAATGGGTCAGATGCATCTATGTGCATGGCAAAAATCCTCCACTCAGACAAAACAAGAACCTAACGATCACTCTAATAAGACGACTAGCTAAAATTTTTCAAGTTGTGCTAAGTCTAAAAAATAATAGAAAAATAATGTTTCTTTATAATCTTGGGCATGTTAGGAAAGGTTTATTAACAGCTGTTCAAAGTTGAGGCTGTATGTGACGTTTGACATCTCTCCAGCCTTAACTTGGAGCTTTTGTTCTCAAGCATATATCCTGATAACTGCCCATTAATTTACACTATCCCTGCATTCAACTACCATCCTGCGGAACCGTGTAGCAGAGCTAGGTCGCTGTACTTGTGGCTTAGCAGAACTTGGTGGAGAAGGAATGATATTCCTGTTGGATGCAGAGCCAGGTGGTGATGGGGAAAATTTCTGGCTACGAGATCCTCCTGTAGAAATGCTGAATGTTCTGCTTGGAAGTGAGGTTTTTGCTTGTCGTTCTGGAGGAGATGTTGGTGGTTTTGGGATATTTGGTTTGGTGGGTAATGCTCTGTTTCTGTTATGATCAAGGGAGTGCTCATCCAAGGAATGTTGCTTGAAGCCAACTTTACCCTTGTTTGATCTGATAATAACAAATAAATATACATTCATGAATCAAAATGTATTGATGTGAATACAGATACCTCTATTAAGTGGACCCTTATTAAACAGACAGTTCCCAAAACTTTCTTCCAATTATATATTTAAAAAAATAATTTTTTTTTAATTAAAAAAAAAAACTTCTATACAGTGAACTTACTTTGTAGTACTTGGTATTTTGTTGTTAAGAATTTCTTTTTCCAGCTTAGTACCCAATTCTCTTAAATCTGAAACATTTATTCAAACAATTGGTCATATTTGACAAAAGAATTCACAAAAGAAAACTAATATTTAGTTTACCACGAAAAAAAAACAACACTTAGTTTACCTTTTAGAGAGGGCTCTGGGTCAGGAGTGGATAGTACTTGCTGCCGATAGTCTGACTCCTCAAACAAACAATCCTGATAAAGAAAAATGTGTGATTTTATCAAATTTGTGCCAAAGATTTCTTATCATATTTGAATGATCTATACTGTTTCTTTACCTGCAAAAATGTTATGTCATCATTAAGTCTATTCTTTTCATCTAGAAACAAGCCTCTGTAACAGAAAACAGAAAACAGAAATTAGCTTTACTTATCTCCCAGATTTGGGGATGTAATAAAAATTTCTTGAACTAGATATTCTGTGGTAGAATAGGTTCACAAGAAGCACAGAAACTTACCTAAGGTGTTCAACAATTCTATCAATTTCCAAAGCATTCAGGTTTTCATTCATGGACTCCAGTTGATCACTCACTGAAGATGCACAGCTGTACAAAAACAACAGTATCATTGTTTATGACTAAGGTTTTTGTTTATCATATCATATTTCATATGTTATATATATTTTATATTAGTAGATGTCCAAGTGGTAGGGCTAAAAATAACAGCCGGGTAGTTGCCAGTCATGATGACTGGCCCAAATTAGTTTTAGCTCGGTCATACCTCATTTCTGACTCAATGTTACTCGTCAAAATGACCAGCAAGGCAAAGATTTGACTGGACAAGTTCCAATTCTAGCTGGACATTTTTCCAGTGACTTTCTATATTTCTAATTCTCTCATTATAAAGTATACCTGCTGCCATCACTTCTTGGGGTGACCCTTAATGGTGTTTGCCGCCCACTTGAAGAGCTCATAGCAGTGGATGGTCTACTGGAAGCAGTGGATGGTCGCTGGCTTTGAGAGGAATTACCTAATTTACAATTATAGATATTAGGTCACAGAAACAAACAAATTTCAGAACACAAAGATAGGGTTGAATTGATAAATGACAGGCGCTTACTTCTTGTCTCCATCACATAATCAACAATGGTCTCATCTTTCTGACTAAGGATTTTTGATACTTGACTGAAAGAAAGAAACAAACATTGTCAAACAATAAACCTTATAGATTTATATCTCAACACAGTCTCTCGCATCTTTTATTATATGAGATTGGCCTGTCAGACATCAGATACTTGATAGAGAGACGACATCTGCATGATAATTATTATTTAGAGATGGAAACTAAGCATAGGAGAAGGATGTGAAATGGAGGGAAGTGGAATGGGGGGTAGAAGAAAGGTGGAAGAGAAAACATTAGATGGGAGGGAAGTGGAAGGGTTGGAAGGAGAAGAGAAGGAAGTGGAAGGGAGGGAGGGAAGCAGGAAATTGAAATTGAAAGGGAGGAAAGTGAGAGACACAAAGACAATAGTATTCTGTAAAATAACTCTGCTTCCTTCTCTTACCTGCTGTTGTTTTTCTGTTGTAACATTTCCACAAACAGCATAATTTCTTTCTTGAGATTATCTCTCATCATAGGAGGTTCTGGTAATGAACTGAGATGTCGATTAAGTGCCAAGTCTGTAAGTAAAAAACACATCACAGTAAATATAATCGTTCATACAAATAAATTAAGCAGGCACATTTTATTTCAAACTTCAGTTTACTTTTTTCTTCTTTTTCTGTTTCATCATGATAATCTCTCCAAATATCAAGCACGGATGTAGCCTATAAGATTAAAAGTTTAAAATAATTTTCAACACGGACATCTTAAACGTAAAATTTGGGGATATAATGACATAAAGCGTAAACAAAACTTGTACATGAACATGACAATTTACTTAGACTTGATCATAAGGTGACCTTTTGTTTTGATAATTTTTTTTACCTCTTCATGGAGTTCTATCGTTTCATCTATTAAACCTTCCCCTATAACTTCCTTTATCTCAGGTCGTTCTGGTTCGGCTACAAATTCTTCAATTAATCTCCAAAGTGACGGCTGAATGTCGAACTCTTCCAGTGACCATTCCATGGGTGATGGTTGACTGGTCATAATAATCCTCCAAAAAACAACTTGAATTTAACTCAAACTATTTACATTTTATAACGATAAGACCTTAAGAAACACCCTTAATAATCATTTCTAGACGTTCGGCAAGGCATTGAAATTTCTAAAAAGCTTGAAATCCCAAGAAAATGTCAGAAAAAGTCCGACTAAACTCGTTGTTTCGTTGTCAACATGGACGCCATCTTTGTTGCTCGGGAAAATCAGCTGAGTGACCGCTCCTACAGCAAGGATGCTGGGAGACTAATACCAAATAAATAAAATGAGCGCGAAACGCGAAACAAAAATAATTTTAAAGTTAACTTTTATTTATTTATTTTTTCATCCAGATTTCGTAACATGATAGTATAAGAATTGCGCATGAAGCTGCTGGATTCTTTTATATTAGTGATCGAATTTTAGCGCAATTCATAAAAGAGCTATTTGGTATAAATACATGACTATATATGAGCTACATAGCTATCAATTTTAATTACGTAATTAAATGACGTCACAAGTAATCAATGACGTCATAATCAAGAATATAATTAATCTCATTAGATTGGAAGCAATCATCGTATCGATAAGTGAATTTTGAAAAAGCGCAGGTAATAATACAAATATGTGGTCAGCTAAAAAGTTAATATTAGGAGGCCTAGCAGTGAGTGGAGTGGCGGCTGCGGGGTACTTCGCATACCGGTACTATAAGAACAGAAATGTATGCCCTGAAGAGGTGAAACAGGAGGAGACTGAAGGGGACAACGACGATGCTGCTGTTCAGTACGTAGATACCGAACTTCAAATGAATAAAAAAGTGGAATCCACCGCAGAAGAAAATGCGAAAGTTGATGACGAGCCAGTAGAATCTGCCGCAGTGGAAACTGAGACGAAAGTTAATGAGGTAGTCGCCGCAAAAGAAGATGCAAAACCTGAAACAGAACCAGTGGAATTTGCCGCAGAGGAAAATGCGAAAGTTGATGAGGAAGTCGCAGCAGAAGAAAATGCGAAGGTCGATGCGGAACCAGTGGAAAGAACTGAGGCACAACCAGTACAGACCTTTCCACCCACCCCAAGGCCACGATGCCTTCACCACGTCAGGACACTCAAGGAATTAGACATGACCTTCGAAGCCTTGTCTGCTTATCTCTTCACACAGAACAGGACCGCGGAGGAATTAAAGGAGGTTGAGAAGGAACTCGGCTGGGTGTGGTATGTGGCTCTTGGCTACAGGAACAGACTGCCTAACAATGTACCTTTACTAGTAAATGAAGAAGACAACGACACTGCATTGCCATTAGAAAATGAGGATGGCATGCAGAGTGTTGACTAATGCTAGAACTTTATACATAGCTTTGGAAATAACTTTAACTTTGGAAATAACTTTTTAAAACTTTGGAAATAATTTTAACTTTGGAAATAACTTATATTATATTTTTTATCTCTTTTCCTAAAAAAATAGCTAACTGACCCGTTTAGCCATTAATGGTTATTTCAGCTAGCTGTACAAAAATAAGTTTAATCATGTATTACTGTAAATTATACCTGTAAATTATTGTACTAAATAAACTATTGTCATTAACTGTCATTGTCATTATTAATCTGATGGAGCTCAAGTGGCATGAAGTAAAACTTCACTGAAAATTAGCTAATGCACCAGTTTACCAGGTACGTTCTCTCACGATACCAAACTTACTACTGAGAAGCACTGGAAAGAGAGAGTCTCTGGAACCCATTGTGCGGTGTAGAAAATGAGAATATGCGTAAAAAACTTGCTTCACGAATTTCCCATTTCAAGTGCACTGAAGTTCAGCTCCTGAAAATTTTATTTCAATTTTTTTTACCCAAGTAGTCATATATCAATTATATATCTAGAGTGAATTCCACGGTTATAATTACTTTATAGGATGAAGTTTTCAATCACAGGGAAGACCAAGATTGGCGCGCTTCGTTTCATCTTGTATCACAGCGCATGCGCAACCCCTGCAAGTCATCTTTAAAAGTCAAGCACTTCCGAGAACGGAAATGTTCTCTCCAAAACATGTCACATTTACCGAAAACGGTCAGAGAAGACAAGAAAGAGGTTTTAAGTGCCTGTCAATCAGGAGTTTCTCTTATCCCTGACGCTCATCTTTTCTTAAAACAAATATCAAAACTTTGGCCGTATTGAATATATTACTGGGGGAAAATGTCATGTGCATTTGTGTGGTATTATACATATATTTAATGCGTTCATTGACAAACTGATCTTTTTTAAAATAAACGAATAACGAGAGAGAGTCTCCATTTTCAAGTTCTGTACGTTGCGTGGTTCTCGGAAACCAGGAATCACGTACTGCAACTTCACATTGTTCTAAGAAGCAACAATAAATAATTGCACATGTACAACAAAGAGCGCAGACTACACACTTATTTTCTAGCTCATTCTTTTAATAACAAATGGCTTGAAGAGTTCAGTCAATCTTAAAAGATGTGGAAATAAAACGCTGGGAATTAAGAGATAATCGAGCATTTCGACATATTTTTATTATTTCATCTCACTATTTACACTGAACTCATTTCATTTTTACAGAACAAATACAACATTTGTTTTATCGATAATGCTAAAATCGTTCTTAATGGATTATGGAAATTAAAACGGAAAATTGAAATGGCAAAATATCTTTTTCAAAAGTATTATAAATACGTTTGAAAAATAGAAAAAGAAATAAAGAAATCACGAAATTAGCGGCGCTAGAATCTAAATCAAATTTCTTTTTTTTTGGAATAAAAACGGAATCCTTTATTTTAGTTATTATTTCAAGATTATTGATGTACATTATCTATACTGGCCACCTTTTGATTTTCACTCTAGTATATATTATTAAGTTCAGTATTTGAGCCACAAGTTACCTTAAATTTGAACCGATAATTCTAATTGGTTGTTTTCAAACTCTTGATCGCTTGAACGGAAAATCAACTCAAGATTACAATTATTTTCTGGAAGCTATTCAAAGTAGACGCCATACACTGTAGCTACTGCAAATATCGATCTATTTTTGAACTCAAAAGAGGCGTAAGTATCGACATTAGTGTCCCATAAACATCGGCTTCCAATCCTCAACGCCTGCTTCCCTAGCTGTCCTATATGCACCAAACAGATGATCTTGTATCTCTGAATGTTCATTTCCTTGACTCGCATTCGTAGGTTATCAGAAATACTCTTGGTGAGTTGTCGACAAGTGTTTGGGTCGTAGTTGACTTCAGCGAGATTTTCCGTTAAAACTTCTCTCAAGATGTTCTTCACGCTTCCTTCAGGGAACTTTTTACTTGGCGACATGCGATACGTGTTTTCCAACTGTAGTTCGGGGACTTTTCCTGCTCTTGAATAAGGTGTTGCAGCTGATTGAGCCATGGAGACCGAGCTCTGAGGCCTTGTCGGTGCTGGTCTCAAGCTACTCGGAGTGGGATCTCCTCGCTTTTTTAGATTTCTTGACGCTTTTTCAGCTTTGCTGTCCCGTCTTGATTCCAATTCTCGATGTTCATCCATGATGGCCAATTTCTGTTTTTCCTTAAAATCGTATCAAATGGACTACAGCTGCGAACGATATCACTTCTTTTTATAGCCAATTAATGATCGGCTTGGAAGACAAAGATAACGGTTCAATTGACCATACACTATCTACCTTCAAGCGCAAAGATCAATTTCGATTCCTTGTCAAAAATCCACTACTGGGCTCCGCAGAAGTACCTATAATGGTCAGTCCAACAGCGCACATAGAGGATAACAGTACACTTCAGTAGATTTGTTGAGTACTTAGTTGTTATAGAGACAGGACAAAAAGACGTACCATCACGTCCAATCGAGTCAGACAAGAGATTACAATTGATCCTGCAAACAATTACTGCAGATACGCTCACTGCGTCAAATGAGAGGCAATCTTCAATAGTGGATCTCTTTTGTTCCTTTGTTTGTCTTGGTATCACTAATAATCCTAACTGCTTATGACAAAAGTCTTGGTTATATTGCAAATTAACTTGGTGAGCCATAATTTAGTTCTCCAGGGTTTTCATGCTCATAATTAAAATTCTTACCGCGAAGACTAATTTTTTGCATTCAAAAAATAAGTCATCCTGGGGAAAAGTTAAAAAAAAATATCGCCAAAATGTCAATTTTTTAACCCATACAAACACGAATAAAACGAATAACATAAACAAAAGATAAAAAAGATAATAAATACAAAACAAATACAAAGAGAAAGCATAAAACAAACTGATTAAAGACAAGAAAATTGACCCATGAAAAAGAAGCGTTTTAAAAATCAACATGTGCAAAAATTAATATTCAACGCTGGAGTTCCGTGAGGTCTTCCGACACCTGGCTTTCCAGCCAGACACTTCGTTAAGTCTTACACTTAATTAAAACCGGTAAAATTAAGATCTCAATGTTAGTATTTTGTTTATTCATTAACGTTATACAATATGTCAAATAAATATGAAACAATCTTATGCTAGATATCATTGATTAAAATGAAAAAATATATATTAAATTTGAGCAAACGTCCAGCGTTCTTTCTTTTCACATTTTTTTGGGGGGTTAGGGTAAGTTTTTTTAGCTAACTTATTCTAAGTTTCTATTGGCGAAAATTGTACGAAAATGCGAGGAAAATCCAGTGATAAGGGAGGGGAGGGAAAGGCAGGTTTTGCACTCCATCATGACTCCTCATCTTTGACTTGTTTTAGAGCTTCTTTCATTGTCAAACTCCTTGGTTTATTTTTCTCTATGAACTAAAAAAAGTAATGTTATCACTAAAGAGACATTCCACAGAAATAAATTACTCACAGTTATGTTAGGATGGTCTCTCTGTACTTTACTTATAGTGGAAACATATATATGGCACCGAACCTGACTCGACCCGGGTTTGAGTCCCGTCAAGCTTGGTGTCATATATGAATAGAGTTGTTTGCTGGTTCTGTCCTGTGCTTTGAGAGTTTTTCTACATATTCTCCGATTTTCCTCCCTCCGCAAAAATCCACGTCTAAATTCCAATTGGAATATCAGTAGATGAATAGGTACTCTGTAGAAATGCCACTGCTAAATCCTATTTATTTATTCATTTATTTTATTTTCATAACATGTTTGTTCCCCTACCTCCAAGGTGTCTTCCAATGTGGTATAACGGTATTGTGTGTTAAGACTGGATGTGTACGCTTGATACATGCGGTCATTGGCATCTACAAACTGCTGCACCAGCCTGATCTGCTGTTTGAGCATGTCAGTTAAGGCCACAACTGCTGGGTTATAGGCTGTTACAGCTAAAATAAATGTAAAAGATTATGACTCTTAAAAAAAGCTTACAACAATTGTAACTGGTTATTTTTGTCTATCATAACTAGCATCATCATCACCACATCATTACCAACATCACCCACATCATCACCACCACCATCACCATCATCACAATCACCACCATCATCATCACTATCACCACCATCATCATCACAATCACCATCACCATTATCACAATCACCACCATCATCATCACTATCACCACCATCATCATCACAATCACCATCACCATCATCACAATCACAACCATCATCATCACTATCACCACCATCATCATCACAATCACCATCACCATTATCACTATCACCACCATTATTATCACCATCATCATTATCATCATCATCATCACCATCATCATCACCACCACCATCACTAGCCCATCACCATCATTATCATCATTACCATTATCACCATCATCATTAACATTATCACTAACCCAGCATCATCATTATCATGAACTCACCTTCTAGAGCTTCCGCTGACACAGCATGGGTTGCTATGGGAGATGGATCCACATACTGCATACCTATACTCTGTCTACTAGTTGCCATACCAACACCTAGACCTGGTGTAATTATCAGATAAGTAATACACAACTAATCAGAAATATTTTCTTCATATTTAGGATAAAGTCAAGTCTCAGTCAAAGGTTTGCAAATGGGACGGTAAACCATACAAGGTGGAGCCCCCTTCTTGGAGATAAGTTGATTTTTGCATAGGGTGGCTGAAAACTGGTTAACTTTGAAAAGTGTTGGAAAGAATTTTTGCATCCCTTTCCTGTTGAATACAGTTTAGCACAATTATATCTACCTGATGGTACATGTAATCCTCGGTCCAGATCAAGACCTGTTTGGACACCAACATCACAAGCATGACTGTTTTTATCTCTAATGACCTGGAATATATTGGAAAGCCAAATATTAAAATCAACAATAAATGATCTACAGTATTCTTGTTTCTAACTTGTCCCATCTGAGTTATAACTGGTTTTTAATAAAAGTGAGCTTTCAGCTGTCTCAGCCATCATCAACTGAAAGCTCATATAAATTTTTTTTTACACTTGATATGTCTGTGTATGACACAGTATTTATTTACCAGTATTAGTTATTGATTGGTTGTGTGTATATTTGCACATGAGCAAATAAACAAATTTTCTGTGAGGAATCTTATACCTTACTTATTCTTGGCTTGGAGTCATGAGATGATTTTGGTTTCTCATAGCTCACTGAACTGTGATCTGATATAGAACTGTTGCTTCTATTTGACTTAGTTCTGTGACTTGACCTTGAACTGCGACTTGACCTTGACCTACGACTTGACCTTGACCTTCTTGAGCTCTGTGTAAAAGACTCTGTTTTCTCACTTATTATTGATGGTTCATCAGCAGTGGAAAAATCCATAGTATATGATTGTTCAATGCTAGTAGCACTTTTTGCCCTATTCCTAGGTGTATTTTTTGACCTTCTACCAGAAGGGGTAGTACTCTCTCTTGCAGGCTCGGGACTAGATTGAAAAGAACTATAGTCTGGAGAGCCTTTCTCAATTGTCGGAGGAATAATTTCATCTATATCAACGTCATCATCTATTTCTTCAGCAACCTCATCCTCAGTTTCAATTTCAATTTCAGAAGCTAAATGCAGATTGTTCATGATAGCATTGATATCCTTGGGCTCACTTATTGAGACACTTTTGGATAAATCTTCATTGTTCAATGAGATGGATTTTGGTTCTTTGGTTTCACCATCACTCAAGTCAAAATTAGCCAATTGAACACCGTGGAACAGCTCTCCAGAACTGAGATCTGATTGATCATTGTTAGGATCAGATAATGTGTCTGGAAGCATGACGATGTTGGGTTTAAAGTCATCATCATCAGAATAATCATCTTGCTTTATGTCAGAGTGAAAGCTTTCAATTTCCTCTGAAAAATTAAAAACCAAACATTATCCTAGCCGTTATGCACTATTATACCTATTATACTAAAATTTATAGTTTCTGTCCTGAATCTACACCATCTACTCCACTGGGAGGTCATCAGGGTACATTCTTCCCTTTCCTTACCACCTGTGTATTCATCAAGGTATGGTCATCCCTTCCCCTACCCCCTGGGTAGCTATCAAAGCACATCAATCCCTTTTCCTACCCTGAGAGGCCATCAGGGTACATTCATCTCTTCCCTTACCCTAGGAGGCCATCAGGGTACAGTCTATGGTCATCCCTTCCCCTACCCTGGGAGGCCATCAGGGTACAGTCTATGGTCATCCCTTCCCCTACCCTGGGAGGCCATCAGGGTACAGTCTATGGTCATCCCTTCCCCTACCCTGGGAGGCCATCAGGGTACAGTCTATGGTCATCCCTTCCCCTACCCTGGGAGGCCATCAAGGTACAGTCTATGGTCATCCCTTCCCCTACCCCCTGGGATACCACACAGTTACAGACAATCTTAATCCTCACCCTCTCCCTTGTGAACCACGTATCATTTGATAATACAAAGTAATCATGCAGTTTATAACACATATATACCTCCTTCATTATCTGAGCTAGATATTGATATATCTGGTGTCTTATCCTCATCATCACGTACTGTCTTACTGAAATTGTCACCAGACCAGAGTCTCCTGATCCCAGACTTCCTCTTCAAACTCTCCAAGTACTCTTGCAATTCCTGATCTGATGTCTCATCTTCGAGTAAACTCGCTTTTCTTGATACGTTCATGGAGTTTTGAGACAAAGATTTTGCCTTCTGAAAGGACTGTTTCCATTTTACTTTGTTGTCAACCGACATTTTTGTTCCAATGGCAACAACGTCCAAGATAAAATAATTTCAAAGTTCACTAGTTCTAAAATATTGAGTTGTCAGCTTGCCTGAGAAACGTTTATACATAAATGTTCCAAATAATGTTTACAGTTCATTGATTTACCGGTTTATAAGGATCAAAAACTAGAAAACTAACTCGAATCATAGTTAATAGAGTTAACTATGCTCGAATACAACAACATAACTGCCATCTTGGAAACTCGAATAACTTCGGCAGCGTTCGGCAGGCTTCGAAATATTATCGACTAAAATTTTTCGGCGCTCGGTTCTTACTCGGAAAAGGAGAGGCTACCAAGCTATAAACATTAAAAACTAAAACACGTAAAAAATTACTTTTTTTCTCCTTTTGCTTTAAAAATATCAGTGAAAACTTACGGAAATATTTCTAAAAATAGGTCTAATGAGAAGGAGAAAATATGATTAATACTGTGGACTTTTTGTAAAAAGAGGTGTAGAATTAAGGACATAATTTGGATTTTTAATTTTGGTAAAATGACGAGTACTTTTTCGACGAAGTCATGGAATACGTTGTCTCCTCTGACACTAGAAGATATTAGTCTTGATTTTATCTGTAAGAACCTCGAAAATTTAACGTTTGAAGTACAAGAACCTGTTGGGAATTTCAACAAGTTGGCTTTCAAGGTTCCTGTCTTCTTGCACGAACAACTAGCTGAAGCAATCCTCAGACAGTTAGCAAGTACTAACAAACTGACTTTGAAGATTTTGACACTGTTTTTAGACAGAACGACATGTAGATTGAAAAGGGCTTGTATCCAGGGTTCAAACATCCGAGAAATTGGGCTTAGGCTACTGTTGATGCATCATACGATTACTGATTTAGATTTGAGGAATACAGAAATCACCTTTTCTCTAAATGTCATAAGTTCTCTTGAAGGGTTGGAATGTACTTCCTTCTTGAAGAGACTGAACATTAGCAGCGCAAAGAACGGCTTAGAATCCACTGCTGTTTGCTCATTCAAGAATTTAATGTTCCTAGACATCAGTAAAAACAGCATCAATGATTCTGATTTAAAGATGATTTGTAATTCTTTGGTGCAGTTGGAAGAACTCAATATTTCCTGTAATCCCATCTGTGAGGTTGAGTCATTTGGTATAGCAAAGCAAAGACTGAAATCTTTAAAGGCATATAATTGCCCTGTTGCATGGAATAACCCTATAGATTTTGCCCAGTTTATGAATTTAAGGCACCTGGACATTTCACGGAAGCCGACGCGCCATATGTTACCAGGAGATGATGCAGAAAAGCTTGAGATGCTGCTTAGCAAGAAAGATGCTCTTAAGGATCTTGAGGTGCTGGATATTTCCGGGACACAAAGGGTTATGGATAGTCCACTAGAGGTGTTTCTCAGTGGTCATCCAAAACTGACCTTTCTTGGGCTTTGTAAAACTGGGTCTTCCTATGCTGACTTCTTACCCAAAGACATAGAGGTATGAACAATTAAATTAGAAGTCCATTCATTCATTCATTCCTCCATCTATCCATCTATCTGGATGGAGAAAGTGGATCCTTGTTCTTGCCATGTATCCATGGATCCATCTACTTTCTTTCCATATGTATTCATCCATCTGTAATCCATACCTGTGTCAGTCAATCTTCTCACCCATCCATGCATGTATCAATCCATCCATCCACTTTCTTCACATGTATTCATGCATCTATCCCCCCACTCAACCCTCCAGCAATTCACCCATCCATTTGTCCCTCTTCCATCTATTTGCTTACTCCTATATCCACCCTCCCATTCATTCATCTATCCATCCATCTTTCTTTTTCATCTATCTTTTCATCCTACCATTCATTAATCCATGCATGCATATACCTATAACCTATCCATCTATCATTTTTTCAAAATGAAACTCCACATTACGTGTAACTGTACCTGACATATATGCTGATTTTCTTTAGATAACGGGAGAAGCAACAGAACAGCAGATCTTATCTTCATTGCAACACTACCCTGACCGAGCATCCTACATGACAGAAAGCCTTAGTAGACTTTTCCACATCAGTAAAAACTGGATGGAACAAAGATTTGAAGTTTTACAGGTAAGAATATAATATCAAGCAAAGTATTATGTGGTCATTCTTTTAGCTGGCTGTTCTTTTTTTTCAGGGGGTGGGGGGATGGGGTATCCTTCTCAACCCGAAAGGGAACTCGTTTACTTGTTTAAATTGTATCAAGTAAAATGAGCAAGGAACGTGAGCTTACCTTGTGCGCTGGCACAAAGAAAGGAGAGGCCTGGTCTATCCGGCATTCACATTAATGTTAATATATACCTGTTTGCTATTTGCATAACAATGGTTTCTTTGGAATGTGGGCTTTGTGCATGCGCAAGAAAGTACGCATAATAAGGGCATAATGTGTAGTATGGTGAAAGAGAATTCTAAGGGTATGTGTGATGACATTGCTGTTATCTTGGTTGAATTCAACAAAACATTTGGTCATGGGTTCTTTTGTTATTTTAAACAACATGGTGGTCATTACATAATAATTTTTATGGAAAGAATTGTATGCTACCATTGACTTAATTTCATTCTTAAAATTTTCCAGTGATGATTTAATAGAAAATGTAGTTGTGATACTACATGCACTGACACTAGTCTACAGGCTCCAATATCTTGATTTGAGAATTGTTTACAAATTATAAAACTTTTGTACATTAAAGATTTAGATTTAGATCTATACAATTTTTATGTAGAATTTGTTCAATATTTAGTACATTGTATTTAAAAACTATAGTTTCCATAGTGACATTTATCCAATCCAGCCATGTATCATTTCCCAGAATAGGATATCAGGTGATTAATAATAATATATTAATAAGTAAATGGTTATTTGTTTATTTTGCACAGTATGTTTTGCCTCCAATGGAAATGCACCCAAAGGACCTCAGGATGCAGATGGCATCAACGTAAGTAAACCAATATCCAGGGGGTTCCTAGGTTGCTTGTGACCCCACTTTTTTAAGAAAAGGAGTGATGAATAATAAAAAAATGTGGCTGTAGTGATAAAAAAGTTAATGGGATTTGATTATAATAATGCCCAGATGAATCTCCTGAAAAGTATTTTTTTGGTTCAGCCTTTCAAAGGGAAAAAACCAATATGGTGGTTTTTCAGATTTGTGCCCCCCCCCCCCCCTTTGGAAAGTCCTTAACATATGCCCCTGATATCATTATATATATAAGTGAAATAAAATTTGTTAAAATCACCAGACCTGTTTTTACTTTCTTAATGTATTTCTCAGTATTCCAAGGTGATAGTGTTAAGAAATTTATTGGAACTTACAATATATGACAGCTGCATGCATCAGAGGTCTTGTCTGACTACATACGTCCGATAATATATTTATGCTATGACTTTGCAAGAAAAACCAGCAGAAATCTTTGACATTGTGACATCTAATACTAATGTCAGGGCTCGAAATAGTGGCCTGCCAATGGCCAAAAGCCAGGCAAAACATAAGGTTTTTTCGCAGGCAAAAATAACGGTGAACTGCCAAATCGAAAATATAAATAATAAAAAGGCAGGCACAATTTATTGGACTGGCAGGCTATAATTGTTTCCTATTTTGAGCCCTGAATGTTTATTACCAACTTTTTCTTTTTGCAGGGCATGTATATTTAATTTGACAAGAAGTGCAAAAAACCAACATGATCTTCACCCAACTATTCTAGGGTAAGCATGTTACATCTATGCTTTTAATCACTATACAAAAATATATTTTAACAGTACTAGTTAGTAGTTATCAAGTTTTGCTAACCCAGACCACTCCAGACATCACATGTTTCCAGGTGTGCTGACTTCTCTCCATCAATTTTTACGCTCATTTTCATAATTATGCGACCAACACAGCCCAATTAAGACGTATGGGTTTTTTGGCTGCCTTTGATAAAAAATTTATTAGCTGAGACTGCTGATTATGACTCATAAGCTTTTTATTGATTTTTAGGAAGATTGCAAGTCTTGTGCTTAAAGCAATGTCAAGCTTCCCAAACAAGCATGAGGTAATGCACTGCAAGAGATCAAGGACAAACTTTTGTAATACAAATTTTATTGAAGTTTTAAATGATGTGGTTTCCTATAACCCTCCCATCCACATAGCACATCCCCTCTAGATAAAGGATTAATAGAATGATATTAATGAATATTAATGTTGTATTTATAGCTTATAAGAAATTGCCTTCTTATTCTGGATTCACCTCTTATGCTAAGATATGCTGTAAGTAAAACCTTCACTCTTTTTACTAGTCTATAGCCTCCTCTTTGTTTCCTTTTGCATACTTGTCTCTCATATTTTCCAGTCATAGCCCCCCCCCCCCCTCCCCACACACACACACACACACTTTTTAGGGTGCTCCATGGTCCTTCTCCAACCCATCATTCCCCAAGTCTCCACCCCTTGTAACTACAGCTGGTGATTGGGTCTAGATATATAAAGGACATATTACCTTAGTTAACCTTAATTATTACTTGTTGAATATTTTTAGAAATTTGATTACTACGATGCATGCATGTCAGCCATGGATGCCCTTTGCCAGTTCATCAATGACTTGAACATTGTGAGGCTAGCAACAAAGATTTGTGCAGTACTCACTGCCAAGGTAATGCAACATTCATTGCAATGTCACTATTTGACTCTCCAATTTTTGATGTTAAAATGTCTAGTACTAATTATTATTGTTATTATTGTACTTTCAGATATCTAATTATGAGACAATAGCAATAGGTACTGACAGACATTTCAAGGTATGACTAGGAATTTTTAAAATTGTTTTTTTCCTTTTCTTTAAAAATTGTCCCTCACTTTATCTTATTTTTCTTATCTTTTTTTATTTTTCTTTCCTTTCATTTTTCTGCATTCTATTTTCGTTTCTCATTTTGCCTCTTCTTCTATTTATCATTTTCTTCTTTTCCGTACTTCCCATTCCTTTCCACTCCACTATTCTCTCTTTACTTCAAATGCCATTTTTTTACTTCTTCCCTTTTCGTTTTTTGATTTCAATTTCAATTTCCTTCCTTACCAATATGTGACACGTTCTTTTTCTACTTTTCATGCAGACACTTCTAAATATTGTCAAGGACAAGGTGGATTCCCAACGAAATGACTACGTTCTGAGTCTGACACTGAGCGTCTTGTGGAATCTCACAGGTAAATATCACTATATTTCTCGCTTAATAAAATACATAAGAACAGCAATCTGTACCCTGACTGGCTGTTTTCCCGTAACTTTAATGTTGGATTTGATTATTTGTGGTATGTATGTTGATGAGGTCACAAAAGAATGAAACAGCGCTAAGATCAGTGATTTTTTTTGATTGCCAGATGACGCCCACTGCACATGTCAGCTATTTGTAGATGGCCAGGGATTGAAGTTGTTCATTCAAGTGCTAAAGGTATGATCTGATTGGTTTATCAGCGACAGACTACAGGGTTTCTTATATATGTAATAGAAGATCGTTTTATCTATCTTTCAGGAATTTGGGACGGAAAATGTCATCGTCAAAAAAGTCCTTGGGACCCTGGTAAAAAAGAATTTTGTAATTTGTTCCTGTGTAATTTCGTTTTGCACGACGATTGCTGACAAACCTTTAGGTCTTATGATATTACGATAAAATTCTTATATCTTGCAAGGTTGTGCGCAACATTACTATTATTCTTTTGCGCAGCATTTTTTTGCGCAACATGATGCCTACCTGCGCAAGATCAAAAGGTGTTTCTATTTCTAAAATTGTCGCATACAAAAGTAGACTAGTCTGTGCCAAGCCGCTCAACATTTTTCTTTCCGTTTCGAGTTGTAACAACTCGCGCGCATATTTTTTCATTGCATTTCAAACTGCAACGGAAAAACTGCCTTACGCAACACCTTCCTGGAGAAACCTTTAGTTTTTATCCAAGTCTAAATGTTTTTTCTTCTCCCTAGAATAATGTAGCTGAGGTGGAGTTTCTTAGACCTCATCTGCTGACCGACGAATGTGTAGGCTTATTAAGGTAAAACTTGTAGGAGGATTTTGTGATACACTTGGCTTATAGTGATACCAAATAATGTAATTTGACGCAATACGTTCACTGCCTTTGAGGACGTTGGCGCGCAGGTACAAAAGAGCTTCGTAGACCTTTTCGGCTTGGGGGTAATGTTTCCCATATCAGACCATGTGTCATTCTCTTGAGAATAAGATTCTTTGTTTGAGTTGCGTCCATATTCCTGTGTCTTCTCATGTGCAACCGTTAGATAAACAAATAATACTCTAGGGAATGACACGTGGTCTGAAATGGGAAAACACTACGAGTCATTATGCCCAAGCCGAAAACGCCTATTCCCCTCGCCTTTGCCGTTCTTCTTATTGAATATGTGAAAAAATCCCAAGTGTGTAACCACCATGATTTTACTCGTTATTTCAGTGATTTATTGGACAGAACCGAGATACAAGTTTGTTACTTTGCGGGTGGAATACTATCAAACATCGCACTGGCCTGGGAACCACATATGTCAGTGACACCTAATAAATCCCAGATCGTTAGGAAGATGGTAAGAATACTAGCTACACAGGAAGCCCGCGCCACGGAAAAGTAAATGCCAAAGACACCACAAACAAATGTTCTCTGCTAGCCTGGGGTTTCTTTCTTTGTGTTGAAAGAAGTCAGAGAACATTAAAGCAACGGACACACGGTGCAACATTGCGCGCAATGTTGCAGGCAATCGATGTTGCGAGCCATGTCACACGACGCAATTTGTTGCACGAAATGTTTCTGCAGTAGAAAACGATCCTACTTTAGCAACATTTTCTGCAATATTGCGCGCAATGTTGCACTGTTCTTAGCTTAAGAGAGACGTGTTATAGAAATAAGATGTTGAAGGTGTATTTTTGATGGTGATTTGTTTAATTTCCAGGAAAAGGCAGTGCTCGGCTGGCATAGCCCAACTGAAGAAATGGTTGCCTACAGGTAAAACTTCGGTCATTGTTTTTCCCATACTACTAGTCGTGTACTCTTCCAGCTTCCTAGCTTATGGACCGAAAAATGAATGGGAAATTTTATGAGAATTTTGTAGGAATGTTATTGGATGTCTTTTCATGTACTTTTGAACCGATTCAGGGAGAAAGTCTTCTGAGAGTAAATAGTCTTCTGAGAGTGAATAGTCTTCTGAGAGTTAATAGTCTTCTGAGAGTAAATAGTCTTCTGAGAGTGAATAGTCTTCTGAGAGTTAATAGTCTTCTGAGAGTGAATAGTCTTCTGAGAGTTAATAGTCTTCTGAGAGTGAATAGTCTTCTGAGAGTGAATAGTCTTCTGAGAGTGAATAGTCTTCTGAGAGTGAATAGTCTTCTGAGAGTGAATAGTCTTCTGAGAGTGAATAGTCTTCTGAGAGTGAATAGTCTTCTGAGAGTAAATAGTCTTCTGAGAGTGAATAGTCTTCTGAGAGTGAATAGTCTTCTGAGAGTGAATAGTCTTCTGAGAGTGAATAGTCTTCTGAGAGTTAATAGTCTTCTGAGAGTTAATAGTCTTCTGAGAGTGAATAGTCTTCTGAGAGTGAATAGTCTTCTGAGAGTGAATAGTCTTCTGAGAGTGAATAGTCTTCTGAGAGTGAATAGTCTCAGTTGTAATCTGTTCATATGTAATGTATTTTCCCCCGACAGATCGTTTACACCGTTCCTACCTTTACTGAACTCCAACATAACTGCAGTACGGTTATGGGCTACCTGGGGCATCCACCATGTCTGCACTAAGAACCGTAAGTCAATCGCTTCTACATGAAACACTTGTGCGAACGTCATGCGCTTTAGTTAGGATGGCTATAATTGGATCGCTTAATTCCCTCACATTTTAGTTTTGGGCTGCCTGTGGCACCCGCATTGTTATACATTTTTTTCGGATTTTGATTGGCTTAGTGCGAAAGTCATTTGAGAGCCGGAAGTAAATACCATTATTTCTCGCTCACACCGAATTTCTTCCCTTTTGTTACCGTTGTTTTTAGCCGCTCGCTACGTCCCGCTGCTCATATCCGATGGGATCAAGGAAATTATAACGAAAATAGCCCAAGATATGGACGAAGATATACATCTGAAGAGTTTCTGTCAAAAGGTGTGTGACCAGGCAAAAAAGTACCTTAAAGAAGATGTTGTGAAAGAGGATACTCCAACTCCCATGGAGTATTAACAACTAGTAGTGATAGAATTAGTTGGACTCACTGCACTCAAATATATGGCACTGGGATCTTGATATTTAATGTGCAACCATTGTCATAGCAACCCAGACAAAATCAAGACATCTTTACCTCAAATTAATCAAAAAAGTGAGTCTTGAATTGTAAGTAGTTTTTGGGTCATGGGTTGCGTAATCAGCCTGTGTAGGATGCTATATCTGCCTCCAGTTATACAGATAACGTCATTTCCGACATGCTGGAGGACAAACATGAATTTCAAGTACTTTTATGCACGTTTTTGCTTAAATGGATTATTGCCATCCAAAATGGCAAATGATTGTATTATATTTGACCCTTTCGTCTTATTTTGCCGTTAAAAATATATATTGAACCGTCTCTCATATTAAGGTTATTACTTTTGAAGTAAAACAATTTACGAGATTAATACTTTAAGAGACTTGAAGGATGTTTTGCTTTTAGTTTTAGATAAGCTTAGCAAATGTTGAGCTCTTTCAATTGTAAAATTGACATATGCCCTGTGATGTCATTCTAAAGGAATATAAAACGGATGCGTGAAGAACTATCGAGGAATTTCCAAGACTCGAAAAAGCCATATGAATACATTCCTTTTCTACCAATCGTTTTGTATTGCTTTTGTGGAATACGTATACGTTTTAAAGACGTTAATGTTGAATTGCGCACAAATTATTTGTGCGCTCAATGCCGCTCCCTTCGACTAATGAAGGCAGGGACATACGGTGCAACATTGTTCTAAGGCGGGACACACGGGCAATCCTGTAGAAGTAGGATCGTTTTGTACTTCAGCAACATTGCGTGCAACGACTGAAATTGCGCGCAATGTTGCACAGCGTAGGTAGTTTGAATATTTTATTGTTGTTGATATAAAGTGAAATCACTAAACTTGTGAAATAGATATTAGACTAATACACTTACTGCTATTTTCATAAACATGCGAACTCTGTAGTTGCTCGTTGCTCGTTGGAATTTGTTTTTTCACTGCCGCCAATCAAAAATATTTAAGGTACCGACTGATAATTGTTGATTGACGGAAGCGAAAAAACAAATTTCAACGTACAATTAGACTCTATTTCCATTGTTTTCTTTTGTGTCTATTTGACTATTGCACTTTTTTTTAAAACAAGCAATTTTTATTTCACGGGTTAAGTGACTTCACTCTACAATGGCCTGGCCTGGCCTGGCCTAGACAAAGTTTTCCTGCTAGAAACAACCAATCTGAGCGCATTGTATTTTCGATATTTTATTTTTGCTAAGACTGACAAAGAATGTATTTAATTTATATGCTGAAAACAGTTTCTCTCGAAGGTGAATATCACGAATAAAAAGAAATGTCCTTCAGTTGTTGATAAACGTTTTTTATAATTACCCTTAAGTCAAAGAGTTAGATTGAACGATTTATTCAATCTTTCATATTTATTTTCAATGTTATTTGAGATTTTCTGATGAATAAGATAGCACCAACTGCTGCGCTTTCGCATAAGATCTCGTAAGCATCGCGCGACATCTCGTATTATGGTATTCAAAAATTTGCGCAAGGTTTCGTGATGATCTGCGCGAGATCTTGTGAAGATTGCGCAATGTTCCGCAAAGGCTATTTTAGTTTCCGCGGAGGTTAGGCGAGATGTCGTGAAGTTGCGCGAGATCTCGTAATGACTTGTATGAGATCTCGTAAAAGGTAACTAGAAATCTTATTGTTGCGCGAAATCTCTTAAAGTCTACGTGCCGATCTCAAGGAGGTTGCACAAAATCTCGTTAAGGTACGAGAGGATTTTTGATGGTGAAATAATCCACGCATTTCCGGTAATATAACGGAAGAGATGGAAGTAGAATAGACATAGACATAGTCCTTCTTTTCTTCCACATTGTAGGGATTTTGACCAATTTTTTCTACTCTATAACAGTTTTGGTAAGTTTCTGAGTCGCTGTATATCTAGTATTCTAGTTTCATTCTGTCTTGGCTCAGGTGTTGAAGGTGGAGCACTGCACTGCATCGAGGCAAAACTCCCTTCCCTACTCAGCCCAGCGGCCTGGGTACTACTCACGTGACGATCCCTCTGCTCAGGGGCTTGGGTATCAATCACGTGACTTTCCCCACTTCTCGTTGGATTGGTAGCTTTTTTGCTACCACCAAGGTTATACCTTTGAAGATAATCTTGAGTAGCCATTGACAAATTATTCCAGGTACAGTCTACATCATTAACAAGTCGTCCATTATTAACACTACCAATATTATTGGGCGCACGTGTGGGACCACGCCCTTGGTTTCCATAGCGATTACTTGTTAACTGTTGATACTCGTGTATTTGTTCTTGGTTGAGGTATTTCAAAGCAAGTGATTCTGTATCGAGGATTGTCTCGTCTAGTGTTTCGTCTACTGACATGGAAGTGTAGTTGATGTGCGGATGGTCTGGGAGGACACCAACAAATGATGACCGGAATATGGTGTCGTTATAATTTTGATACTCCTTTCCTGGCTTAGCTCTGTTGACAATACAAACTTCTCTTTAGAATTGAGGAAAAACCTACATCACATCTACTCCCCTTCCATCCCTTCCCCAGCCCATCCATCCCACCCCAGAGAAACCTTTTCTCAATAGATATAGATATAATAGATATATAGAATTGCGTCCCTTACCGTTCACCGACGGGAACATCAGCGCCATTACTTTCTTTTATTCTCTCCAGTTCCTTAACAGTTGCCATCAACACTTCTTGTCGTGTTGGTTCATGAATGATGCTTCCTTCGCTCGTTGCTTCTTGTTGGTTACTCGGTGATGCATTATGGGAAGTGTTGGGTGTTTCTTCTGATTTGCCTACCTTTTCACAGAGAAGTTGATTCACCTTGAACTAAATAATAAACATGTGCGTGTTAAAAAACGGGTATAGAAAGCAAAGAAATTAGAATGATCGATTGACGTCACCTACCAATAGGTTATCGTAGAATAACCTTTCGTTCTTGTACAGTAGACTTTCGAATTGATGATCTTCATTTTGGGTTTCTGTACCTTGTTCTTGATGTGGGTGTTTTTCGTCTTGTTGTCGCATCATCATGCTAGCACTCTCTCCTGCAAAATAAATTTTGGAAATGGAAAAATGTCATTCATGTTATTCTTTAGTATGGACTTTTTGTTTGCGCGCTGCATCAAATACGAAAGTCCTAAATATTATTCGAATAACTTTAAAGGAACACATGTGAATTCATATTCTCATCCAACAACTCCTGTATGCTGCTCGATTGCTCGTCAATCATCTCGGAGTATGAGTGCGCAACTCCGAGAAAATAATATATCATGAGTGCGCAACTCCGAGAAAATGATATAATAAATATTCATTGTTTAATACCTAGTACAGGGCTGGAATCACTGCTTCTTCGCCGACCTCTAGTAGATTCAGGGCTACCTACAAACTCACATATATCCACACCGTGAATAGAGGAAGCCAGAGTCAGGTTTGTCTCGTCGAGTCTCTCAATCACTAAACCCTTCTCATCCAATTCATCATCGTCTGTTGTACCATCCAGGGATTCTCTAGAAGAGGGTGTAGACTCTCTAGGGAATGTACCAACAGGTTGGTGATGGGTGGAAGATTGACTCGTTTTTGCCTGGGGAGGGCTACCGGAAGTGGTTTTCGATGAAGTGGAGGGAGAACTTTTCTGAGACCTTGAACGGATTAGGACACAGCATAAGTTAGGTAAAACTATGTTGATGATGATGATGATGTTGATGATGATGATACTACATGATAATGATATTAATGACGATGTTGTTTTCGATGTTGTTGATTACCTGAGTCTGCGTCGCTTCTCTTCGTTCCTTCCAGCCTCCCTCATAGGAGAAGTACCCACCGATATCTCACCACGCATGGGGGAACCCATCAAGAGACTAGCCCCTGTATTGGTTCCCATGGTAACCATGACATCACGTGATCTAACAGGAGAAGACAGCATACGTGATTTCTCTGGTGATACTGGTGTAGGTGGTGGTGTTGGTATACCAACAGGAGAATTCTGTGTTAGAGATTGCTGTAGCAGTAGCAGGTTTATCTGGAGTCAAACAGAAAAGATTGTCATTAGAGCAGATTCGTATGCGTGAATGGTGAAAAGTCACGGCACACGGCATCGAATGTCGAATGTTCTCATACAAGGCACGGCACTGACACGGTCACGGCAAGGTGCGGTTCGTAGAGTAAGTTTTTCATAGTCATGCGAAAATTGCTCTAAAATACTATGAAGTTACTTTAGCGTAAGTTTACAATGGTTTACTAGAGCAGTTTTCGTATGAGTGGAAACGATACGGCAAATTCTTAGCGCGTTCCGTACCCTTTCGCACTAATTGGGGACACTTTTCACTCACACACACACTACCACTACATTCACTATTCTATGCACACAACGCTCAACTCACTCATAGTAACCACTTCTCGTGATTTTAAGTGCCTTTGAGAACATAGAGTGCTGCATAAATCATAATCATCATAAGGGTTATCACCTGGTGCTGTAGCTCCTGTAGCTGTTGTTGTTGCCTCATGATCATATCATAAGGATCTCCCCGCGTCTCATTTACAGCATTCTTCTTTCCACTAGATGAACCACCATCTTGTCTTGTTGTGAAGTGTAGTTCATTGTCGTCTTTATCATGTTGTGTTGTTGTATCTCTTGTGGAGTCTCCGACACCTGAATCACAGAACGCAGATTCGTTCCTTTCTGATTCATCGTGCTTATAGTTGATGCCTTGATCATTTGGTTGATGCTGATGAAACATCCTTGCATCTATGTGAGGCATTTGCGATGGGTTTATAAGCCTATCCGATTCTTGTTTATCGTTGATGCCAACATCACTAGGATAATGATGATAACGATTACCTTGGCGGCTTGACTCCACTTCATAGGGCATTCTTGTAGCTTCTATCTCTGATACTCTTTTACTGTTATTATTGAATGGACTCTGTTCTTCCTCTCCGCAAACCATATTGTTTCCATATACCATTTCCGCGTCGTTTGCGTTGCCATCTCGCCCTATCGCATCTGCACCCTCATCTCGGATACTTTCGCGAGGCTTTATATCCATCTTTGGGTGGTTTTGACCTTGCAGACCGACCAAAGGTACCCTTGTATCCTCATGAGATGCCTGTCTGGTCATCACTGATTTCCCTTGTGCTCCAACATCTTTCATCTCTTGGACTCCATACTTCGGATCTGTTCTTCCATTCTCTCTTGGCTTCATGGTAGATCCTCTTCCTTTACCATTTAAGGCCCCATCTTTTGGTACCTTCATAGAAGGGCCTTTAGCTTTAGGGAAATTACCAGGGGCTTTAGGAACACCTCCGTTGACAGCCCTATTCTGTACGCCCCCCTTACCAACTGGTACTCCATGCCCTTTGGGACCTGGCACAAGATTATCAATTCCAGGAACTCGTGCAGGCGGATTTTGCGTATGGTTTACTTGACCAGTTATTGGTCTCAGTGGCTGCCTCTGAGGAGAGCTTACAGGTGTCCTGTCAATCAAGACTTGCTTCCCAACGTGTCTTGCATCACCTCTGTTTTCTTGATCGTGTATCTTGGGATTTCTTTTTAAGATAACTTTATCATCTTTCTTTAAGGGTAGAATCCTTCCACCATCTTTTCCAGGAAGTATTGGTTGATTTTCAGCAGGAAAAGCTTGCCTGTCTTGATTTCTTCCATTATAGTCTGGATTTTGATCCAAGAAAGAGGATCCATCAAAGCTCAAAGATAGTGATACTTCTGGTACTGATGGCATGAGAAGAGGGCTCTGCAAATAAGAGAAAATCACAACTTAATTTAACAACCATGATCACTATTTCCTGGTCGTTAGGTAGAGGTTGACTGTATAATGGGATTGTCCCATTTCCTACTGCATACTAAGAACTCTGACCATATAAGCTGAGATATAACACTCTGTGTTTAGCACAACACCAGGTTCATGTCAAGTGTTAAAGCATGTCCTTCACTGCTCTCTCCTCTCTTCTGTCAAAGAATCAATCATGCATACATACCCGTGTTGTTTGTGGGTGGGGTGATGGTGATGGGCGTGGCTCCAAGCTAACAATGTTGTTTCCGACGTTGGCTTTACTCTCCAAACCTGAAGGATTTTCACTGGAACACAAAGAAAAATTACAAAGGTAATTGTGATTTTCATTAAAGATTTACAAGTACTATAATATTATTTAAGATATTTTACAACAATATTGCAGCTGACATACTTTGTATGGTTTTGATTTTCTTTAGTCCAAGAAGAGAGAGCCTGGTTGAAGAGAGCTCTGTTCATGGTGTCACCAGGAGAAACAAGTTCAAAACACAGGGGTTCTGTGTACTTTGGGGATGAAATCTGGAACAGAATAGGTTGATTATAAACAACAATCAGACATGTATCCCAAATGGGTCATAAATGGCCTTCAGGACTGGTATTACATTGACAATAGATTGGGTTAAATATAATGGCTCTAGTTCACTGGTTTCTTTTTCTCGACTTTGAGGGGCACTTTGCATAAATACACTGCAATATCCTTCACTGCACATGAAAACTACTGTGTTGTGTTTATGCAAAGTGTTGCTCAAAGTTGATGCAAATGAGCCAAATCAATTGTAAGAAAGCAGCATACATGTATACCATACCTCATCTAAATGCAAGTTTTCATAGGAGCTGTATAGTTCAAACACTCCTTCATCTAACTGAACCTGCAGAAAATAGAGTAAATAATTGATAACCGAACTTAATGGGCCATTATAAAGGCAAATGGTAGTGGTGGACAGGTACACAGAGCAATAAAAATGTAATATTTCCATTACCTGAGGTGAGCATTCCCAGAATATGGGGCTTGTTTGTGCAGGAGAATAATGAACAAGTAGAAATGTATTGGGTGATGCCAAGACCCTGTGTCAGAAAACAAACACCAAAGTCAAGACATTATTAAAATTCAGATGGATCCAAGATTACTCCCCTCCCCTCCCCCCTCCCCCTCCCCCTCATAATCAAGTTGAAGTTCTTTAGGAGTGTATTGATCTATTATGATTTTATATACCTTTCTTGAATTGCGGTGCAATGTAGAAACCTGACACAGCAAGACCAGATGTAGGGATGATGTATGGTAAATGGACCACTAACCCATCTGAAGAAAGAACATAAAACATCAATCTATCAAGTCTTGAAACAATTCCTGGACTGATCTAAGCCAGGGCGTGGCTAAATTAGACTGAATTTGAACTTAGCGTGCAAAAATGGGGATGACTAGGGAAACTGGAGAAGAATCTTAACTATTCAGAAGCATTGCCTGTGTTGCTGATGAGGTTCTGAAACCTCCACAGGAACCCCATCAGTGCAGCTCTGGTGACTTAGAGACAAGAGTAGCCTGTGGAGGACGCTAAGGCAAGGAAAATGAAGGTCAGAGCACTCAGTTAGGACTTACACTCCAATAAGTGGTAAGGAATAGGCTTTGGGGTCTGATTCCAGAAGAAGCAGAAGTTTTCTAGTGTGATCCATAGTAAGAAACCTAGGAAATAACAAATAATGTGAAAATATGAGTTAGATTTCCATTTCCATCATTCTTACAGTAGGTGACCTTGGTTTATAAGATAGTTATGGATAATTACAATATACCATACCCGCATTTTGGTGTTCCTTGAACATCACTCAGCCTCAATGGTCCAGTAAGATTCCTGGCTAAAGCTGTTGGTATAATAGGCACTGGACTAACTGGTGTAGCTACAATACTGGTAACTATGGAAACTGCACCAACTGTGAACAAAAATATTTAGTAATATTAAAATCATTGACCTTAGCAATGGTGTGCGAAGGGGTGAGTAAAATGAAAAAAAGCAAGGATTTACGAAATGATAAATACCATTAATCAAGTGAGGCATCTTTATACCAACTAAAATATCAAGCTCTAACTAAGTGAGTTACTTACAGTGTAAGTTCAGTATCATCTCATCATCATCAACATGAGCATGGCAGGTGGATTTGAGGCTTACAAAATTGGATAAATTCAGTGTATCTTGTCCTGAGACTCTACTGTGAAGTATCTGTATTTAGGTAAGAATTCCAACAATCTGTCAACAATATTTCAGAAATATTTTCATGTGACATCGAAGCAGTTCAATTTGGAGGACAAAACAAAGGAACTTCAATATATTGAGAATTGGAAGCCTAAGTTCAAAATGTAGCAAGGGGTCCATATGAATAACGATCAGAGGAAATCTTCTGATAAAGTCAACTAATATAAGACCTCATTCCATCAATATTATTCAGAGTACGTGAGATAAATATGTGCCATGAAAAGTATGATATCTTTCTTACTTCTAATGTCCTTTGAAATTCATTTTTTGAATGCGTTGTTGAGTTCTCAGCTCCTGATAACCCCTTGAATAGCTGAAATGAAAAAAAAACTTATTAGTGCTGTTTCAGCTTATTTTCATACATTTTTTATATGTATTCTCACTTACTGTCAAAGGTACTATCTGGTCTCCTGGAACAACAGTTGTTGGTACTTTTCTCTTTGTTCCACCTAAGGACATGCAATAAGAATTTTAAGAAAAGGTCTATCTTATACCTTACCTGAGTAGGTAATGTGACCCTAATTTTAAGGCTCTAGTTTTTGATGTCCTCTAGGAAAGTAACTCAATCTGCCCTAGTACCAGAGTCACCCTAAGTTTTATAATCAGACCACCATTGAAGCTCTTGTAAGCGATCACATTGGGAAATCAAAGAGTGTTCATATCTAGAGCTGGTCGTTAGCAAGAATGGGCTCTCATATATGCAGCAATTCAATTGGGGTTTCAACTGTGGTTGTAACTAGAGCTGGTTGCTTACAAGAGTGGTCACAAGAAGAGCTTCGACACAGTACTATTAAGTAGTTCCTACCTTTCTTTTCTATCACATCTCTTCCTGGGTCAAACCTGTCTATATTGATATCAACTGCTTCTTCCCCTAAGGATAAACACATTATTATTATTATTATTAATAAATTAATGGCTTATTAAAAGTAATTTTATCACAGCATTATCCTACCACAGGTAGCCCAAGCATAGCTACTGTACTTCAAAAATTCCTACCGGTACTTTGGAATTTCAATTGGATTCAGTGAATGAATGGTAGAAATACCCCATCTAGATCAATCCTCATTTAGGACTTTATTTGTTAGTACTATAGTGTTTATAACTTACTTGAGTCAATGGAGATAGATCCAATGAGGAAACATTCATATGGTGATGCTGATTGGTTGAAGTGTTTAATAGCTAATCTTATTGTCTTCTCATTCACCATCAACCTTAAGTTCCTAGGATCCATAGAAAGTATCAATATGTGCATCAGGTTTTTTTCTGAGTGTGAAAGTTGTAAACATAAAACATAGTAATAATTATGCAATATTCTGCAACATTTTCCTCGCATTCACAATGTGACTAAAACTTATCCATCCAATAACATACAAGAACCTAATCAAGACTTCATTTTTTTTAAATAGCTGCCCTCATTGACAGTATTTGTCACTCTTGTAGCCACCAACCCAATGTTGGTGATTTTATGAAATTGCATCATCTGTGCAAGCAAAAAATCAGAAGAACCCCTTTTGGGATAGTAATAAGATCTTTTGGATATCATTTTACCTTCTGGAAGATAGATGCAAGACCTCAGAGCTTCCTTGGGGCTTTCTGTCCCTAGGATATAAAAATGAATATCTACTGAGAAAACTGCAAACAGACTCTGAACGACTCTTATCACCCTCTCCTTTCCTGCTCATCTAAAATGATCAAATATTAGAGAAAAGAATAATAATTTTGAGAGTATGTCTGTGTACACTAGAAATTTTATTATAATGAAAAAAAATCTTACCACCAGATTTGTTTTGTTGGAGGAAAATGAAAAGGCTGGATCACTATTCCCTCACTGGTATCTCTAGATAACAAAAGATAACAGATAAATCAGAAGAAGTTGGAACCCAATTCATCAAGTACACAATAAAACAAGCATTCTTACCTTGGATGTCCAGGAAGTTTTCCAGACGTCTGCTCTTCTTTATTAGCATTTGGAAAAAATGCCGATATGACTGGTAAAGGCTTCCTGGTGTTTTGTGGTGGTTGGATGCAAGCCATCTTGTCTTGTTGTCAAATCAAACGACTACAAGCCTGTGATCACAATTAAATAAGAACTTATACAATGCTTCTACAAGATCTTTTAGAGTTATATTTATATATTTTTGCCTTGTGAAGTCTAAAGTACAGGAACATGTGGCGATCTTTTCCTAAAGCAAATACTATTGTTGTTGTTGTTGTTCAAGTCAACGCCGCCATTACTCATAAAACTTCGACCTTCTTGGATCAAAATTCGGCCTCATTAAGCAAAAACTCAGCTATTTTAGTATTAAATATGAACCTAGAAAACTCAATGATACATTAATAAAGGTCTACTTACTCGTAATGATGCTTAGAAGTCTCATTTTCTTTGATTTTCGAGGTAGAAAACACAACAACTTTGAAAACCAAAACCAAATCTGCCGCTCAAAATGGCGTTCGTTCCCAACCTCCTCTCGCATGCGTGAAAACGAGGATAAAACCGGAACCGGAAACTAATTTTTGACTCATAAGTAAAAAATGTTCGCTAATACGTATTAGTATAAATACAAAGGTGATTATACAAAATCGCGCGCTCTGATTGGTTTTCTATCTCGGATTATCAGCCGATAATCACCTTTTCGGACAAAATGGCTGTCAGCAGTCGTTTTGTCACAGTGAGCGAAGAGGAAATTTCTTTTTTGAAATAATCACCTTTTTATTTATACTAAAACAATTATTCACCTCAGGCTCAGTGATTATCGATGAATATTTACCTCGCAGCTCGAAGACTCGCCGCTCGGTAAATATTCATCGATAATCACTTCGCCTTCGGCGAATAACTGCTAAATAATCAAAAATAATATTATTATCCTTTACATTCCCAAAA
This sequence comes from Anthopleura sola, assembly GCA_023349425.1. Lineage (NCBI taxonomy): Eukaryota > Metazoa > Cnidaria > Anthozoa > Actiniaria > Actiniidae > Anthopleura > Anthopleura sola. The sequence goes on along the minus strand of JALHLI010000007.1, from coordinate 10,830,661 downwards.
CATGATGTTTGATTTATCAACTTAGTTAGGTTTTAGATAACAATTTCGAATCTTGTTGAATAAGACTTTTCTATGCTTTTAATAAAGGTCTTTAAGAAATTTCGTATTCTGTATTTAATGAGAGAATTCGTTTTAATAAGCTTCTAGCTAGTTCATTAACATCATAGGGGGTCTGTTTTGTTTTTAAGTCGTGACTAGACCAAATTTTTGTTAACATTTTGAAGTGGTACAAGCGAGCACGAACTGGGTCAAGGTTCAACAATACGTATGGTCACGTGATGGTATAGAACCATGCTGTATATCACGCACTGTAGAAGGACACGCACAATTCAAATCATGCAAACTAATGGCGAGCATCTAAAACTGTGAGTAGAACTACTCTTCTTCACTCCATCTCTCTAATCTACCTCACGCAATTCTTAATAATGTTAAATTTCAAAGATTTGCTTCATAAGAAATCCTAGAAGATAAATTTAAGGGAATTTTTTTGATGGCCGCTTTGTTCAACGTCATGCTTTTAAGTAAACAAAGCATGACTGACTCTTTTTACCTCGAATAGAATAAGATCCACGGATAACTGTTAAATGGGGAACACACTAAAAGTGCATCAGATTATGAAGAATATATTTGCCGTCAAAGTTTTATAATATTTCTACAATTCTATCAAGTGGTAGACCTTTGCACCGTGTAGAAGTTACCAGACAGAAATGACATTAGTGTTGGGTAGCGCCTTTCGGAGATCATGCATTATTATTCAGCATTTCTCTTTTAAAAACAACTTTAATAGATTCAAGAATATCCTCTTGTATCATATAAAACATATTGCCTTCTAAATTGCGTATTGTATCACTATTTTTTACGAGAATTTTATGTTGAAATATAAGTTTATGCGTCGCCTTGTCTTGCATAATAAATCTTACATCAGGGAAGCCTTATGCCCATGAACAAGACAAACCCAAAAAGTTAACTCAGAATAGCATGAATTTAGTATATTTGAGAGAGAAATGTTTCATTTGTTAGAGATGTATCATGGTGTTCAGCTTATCACGAAAACATTATACCAAGCCACGTTTCACGCAAATTACCACGCAAGCACGCAATATCTTTATAATATACACTGTATTAAAATATGTAAATGAGTAGTTCCAAGGAGATCCATGATTTCAAAGAAATGAGGAAGTTAGAATATATGACTGACACAAAAATAGAAGCTGTAAAGTTTAGAATTCTTCTTCAAAGATGTGAGATTTTTTTATAGAATGGTATTTCACAAATGTGAGATCAAGGAGAATTATGAAATTATGACCATTGTACGGGCATGTTTTGGACAACTTTTTGTGAATTTTTTAATGATTTTAAGTGGATAATTGAACTTTGGTCATTTGTTTGAATACAGACGTTGCGCCACCGTTGAAGACGTTACGCCACTGAATCTAGAGTGGATAAAATTTCTCACTACAAAAAATGTAGATTAGGCAGAAAGTTGACACAGAATACTGTTTTGTGACTTCCTGGGATTTTGTGAAATTGAAACAAAGGTATTTTTGTGGAATTTATCACGATTATTTTTGAGAAGGTTAAGGAAGAGATCACTAATCATTTGAGGTTAGCTGACTTCATAGCTAATACTTTTATAATTGATTTTCTGTTATGAGTTGCCTAATGCTTTCACATGAGCTTAATGCAATATATATGCTGCAATTGCCCCTCAAAATACTGGAAATTGCTGAAAACCTCTCTTCAAAACTATGGTCTGCAGTCCCTGAAAGAATGCACAAATTAAATTTTGTTCATACATATAATTACCTGAAGTCTTTAGTATGGCAAATATTTTTATTGTGTGGACGTATACCCTTAAATGCTGAGCTCCTTGCTAAGGTGCGATGCTCTCAGCTGTCAATCAAATGGCATTCCTATCTATGGCTAGCCTAGATACTGTGATCCTGAACTTGATTTTCTTACGTAGACAAATATTACATGGTTGTTGACATCTGACCTTCTTTTAAAATGACTTGATGCCAGTAGCACAGGGACTGATGAGGGGGGAGGATTGTGGGGGCTGCAGCTCCTTCCCCCATGAAAATTTCGATTAACTGACTGACAGTTACAGAATTTGGCTAACTAGAATTAGACATTTCTTTTGCTTTCATTGCCATCATACAATCTGCAGTTTAAAATATCCTGGTTCTGCCCCCTAGGTTCCATTCATTATCTATACTACAGGGGGGTGGGGGGTGGGGGGACAAAGGAATTTTTTTAACTGCCTATTTTTTTATATCCCCCCAATGTTTACACAAGAAAAATTGCACTACCCCTCTGGGCCAAAAGAAAAATCTCCCCCCCCCCCCCTGCTTTCCTCTTCTCAAAATTAAAAAGACTTTTCGGTTCTGTTTTTATCAATACTGTACCTATGCAATCCAGTCTGTGTGTTTATAAATGGGATGAATAGGAAGTTTAGGTTTCTTAGAAGCTTATGATTGTGTAATATCGCATCAGTACTTATGGCAGTAATGTAACCTGCATTGTTCTTCAACATGTTCCAATATTACAAAACTGTCTACATTTTCAATGTATCTGTTACAGACAAAGCATTTCCCCACCCCTCCCACCAGAGCTATTATTTTTAGCACTGTATTTGTTGTCTCATATTTTCCTCTTTACTTAAGAATCCTTAAGAATGCTTTTTTAAGTGTAATTGTTGTTTATGCTCAGGATAGATGTGAAATGGATGTTGAAAGTGAACCAGCTTCACTAGAAAGAAGTCCAGAGAGCTCAACAGATGAAATTCCTGTGAAACAAGACAACAGACCCAACAATGAAGGCCACACTCAGTCAAGAAAACGCCCATTCAGAGATATCTCTACCGGATTTACCAAAGCAGTTATCATCTGTAACTCATCAGAGCTAACGAAAAGCGAAGCTTGCACCTACCGACCCAATAACATCGTCATAGAGTTACTCAAGAAGAATCAAATGAGATATGGGAAATTTACCTTCCAGAAGTTCACATCAGAAAAGGAAATTAGAGTTCAACTAAGCTTAAGATTCACGATTCTTAAAGATAAAAAGTAAGAATATTTTTTTTCTTTGAGTGGAGAGTAACTGAAAAGTTCCATGAACTTGGAAGGAAAAGTTGAGAGATAGGAGGATATTTTTCAACATGCGTACTGGGAAATTGAGAAGTATAAACAATAACCTTTCTGAGAATAAATATATAATTTAATTTTAATCTTTTCTGATAGATTTTGGTTTGCCTCTGCTGATCAGTATGGAAAGTTAAATTTTCGTGAACTGGAAGAATGGTCGGGACGGAATATGCGTCGATGGTTGCCTGGAAGTTCAGCAATGTATATTATTCTTGAGGTAAAAATTATAATTCATTTAGACATTTTTGCGTTAATCATAACCTGGAAAAGTTAGTTTTATGTTATTATTTGTTGCGCAGAAAATAGCAGCTTTCTTGCGACAATCTGAACGCGCGCAAAGAAAACCTTGAACTGAACTGATCAAAGTCAGGGCACGGCTACCTCACTGATCGAATTAGTATTTAGCGTGTTAGGTATTGCGGAGGGAGGAAAACTGGAAAACCTTGACAAATACCCTCTAATTAAGGGAGAGAGCTAATAATCTCTACTCGCATGTGGTGCCAAGTCTAGCAAGTCTAGCAATTGAACGTGAGACCCTAGAAGTCAGAGGTGAGTGCGCTACTACTATGCCACCCGCTCTGATTCCCACAGTAACTCTAAAATATGCCTTAAATTTCTTTTTACACTCTGAAGTAATTTTCTCTCACATTTCCATTCTTTCATTTTCTTTTTCTTCAGAATTCTCGAACTGGCAACGAAGGCGAAGCTAAAGACAACACCCCATACAGTGGAATATCTTGTACAACGGTGCGAGCAGGCACTTCAACAACAAGCCCAGTATCGTGGCACGCCAATAACTCACAGAGAGCCTTACTAGACTTCCTATCATCCTCTGAAAAGTCTAAGTTATGCAATACTCAAAAATTAAAGATGTTTGCAATCAGTGCTAGCGCTGGACAGCAAGAATCGAAAGCCTCTCAAAATCAGTCATCAAAATCGCCTGCTCGGCTCGACCTGCACTCTTTTGCCTTACATACAAAGAATGAAAGAATCAATGTCGATTTGGAATCTCGTTTTTCAAGAAAACCTTCTCTAGAAACTACTTTGTCGCCAAAGCGAAGAAGAACGTTCCATACTTCACAAAGTGTACCTTGTTTTACTAGGCTAACAACAAATGATAAACCTTTTCTAGCTGATAAAAATTTAGAATTAGAACATCAAATTTTAGGAAAGAAAAAAGAAAAGGAGGTTTCTGATGTTGCGCAGTCCTCTCACGAAAACAAAAAATTAGTTTCACGAACGCTTTACGAAAATTCTCCAGAAAAATCGCACACCAAGTTTTCTTCTAAAGAACCTTTCATTTCAAAAGGTAATAATTGTGGACCAATAGAAAGTTCGAATGGATGTTTGGAAAGTAGAGAGCAGAAGAGGGATTCAACGCCATCATCTCCCCAAGAAAGTCCTCAGAGGATCCCAATTGCAAATTACCCCGATGGTTCAAGAATACCTAGATTTTTTAACCCGTATTACTTGATGCCCGACCCTCGTGTAGTGTTCGGGTGTAGGCCAACATCAGAAGAGCAGATAGAAATGGAAGCAAAAGCTTCCAGTGTACACGAGGTTTCATCTTGTCCATCTTCTACACCTGTCTCTCCCGTACAAGCCATTTACGTCCCCAGCACGGGCTTTTTCCCATGGGGACAAATCAATCAAGGGGGCCAAATGCACTTACCGGATAAGGGACATAGTGTTGCTTTCGTACCTTTTGAAGTTCTACCCTACTCAAACAATGGCAGATTGTTCCCTTATGGTTTCACCTCGACGAACACAAACAGGAATGAGGCATCCAGACATGATGTACCAGAACTGAACAAGATCGACCAAAGAAACAACGAAGAAACTAACGTGCGCGAAGAAAAGGAGGAAAGAGAAATCTCAGAGAAAAGACCAAAAGGTGTGAGCCAAAATTATATACTTATGCATTGTACATATTATGATGCATCAAAATGTCAGATGTGTAATTTTAATAAACCAACAAAGCATTCCACAGTACTAGTTCACTCCCTTAATCACCTGTTTTTAGTCTTGTGAGGAACTATTTTATTCTTTTTTATTTGACAGATCCATTGGTAGCTTGCTCGGAGGTTCCCATGGAAACAAGCCTTACAGATCCGTTAGTAGCTTGTTCGGAGGTTTCTATGGAAACACAAACATTTGAACCGAACAACACTAAAAAGGTAAATTCCCTTAGCAACCATGATAGAGGAAGAGAAGTTGAAGGGAAGAGCGGGAGGGGAGGGGTGGGGGAACTGGTAAGGGACCAGTGGGATGAAGAAAAAGAGGTTATATCATGCAATAATAAATTCGTTTCATTTTTGCAGAGAAAAGATAAAGATCTGGTCCAAAAATTTCTTGACATCTGTGGCATGGAAGAAAAAATGAAAGAAGGTCAGTTAAAAAAGTGACGCGTAATGCATTATGGAGATTTCTAATCCACTATTCTTCCTTTCTTAACCATACGATTTTTGGGTTCATTTGTAGGCAAAGATTTGAAGTATAATTGCGCAATATTTCCTAGTTCTGGACCATGCGAGGTACATTCATTTGTTATATTTAAAAGTTATTCTTGCGCAATCGTAACTAAGTCCTAAGCGTACCCAATCTAATGTTTTGTGCAGGGTGGACAGCCGTTCGTTGTTGTTCTTAATCAACCACTTGAGGAACAGTTCAATCAAGCTAGTTTCTGTGCCAAATTTAGCGAAACTTCGTGGGTCAGACTGACGCGTGTTGATAATTCTACTCTCAAGGGAAGAGCAGTCCCAGGTATATATGAAATAACTGTTGAAATCTCGCTTTCTGATTGGTTGATTGCGCGTGCATTATGACAGCACACAGCACGCGCGTGCGTTTCTGTTCTATTTCTTCAGTATACCATAATGTATGCGTGCTGGAAGTCAATACCATAGGTTTCTCTTATAATAAAAACTAAGATTTCTTTGGTAAAGAGGCTTCTAGAGAGCGACACTTTTGACTTTTTCAACAAATGAGAACACCAAGGGTGCGTGATCACTGAATAGACTACGTGCCCCGTACAGTGCCATCGTGCCAAGTAATTCTTATCAATACTCCATGTTTATCATTCCAATCATTGTTCTTCCAGAGTCATCAGAGTCAGGTCACGCAAGTGTTCGTGTTGAGGCAGATGGTCATGTTATCGGTTGCACGTCCTTTATGTATGAAGATGGTTTTATTGATGGGTTAAGAAAAGTGATGTTTTCTGATGAACATGGTGAAATGATGCTGCGATTCATGACCGCGTCTGGAAATGAAAGACTCAAATTGCAAGGTAATATTGATATTTGTTTTGCTTTTGGTATCCCCTCCTCCCTGGTTGAATATTTCTACTGCTTCCCTCTCCCATTCCCCTCCCCAAGAGTTCCATTTGGCTTTTTGCCCTCTTGGCACATAGCACCCAAAGACCTGACCCGCATCATGTCTTTACTTAACTTAAGACTCTTCGCGCCATCTGGTATGCGCGTTAGGTGACCAAGACCTCGCGTGTTTTGGGGCTTCTAACTCCTTCCTTAGAAATCAAAAAATACTTCATTCGTCAGGATGTCTTGAGATCCTTTCTCCACTCCCATGGGGGTATCGGTAAATGTTTAGTATTTGCCAAGTTAGGGTACATGCAACACGCCACGGCACGGCACAGTATGGCATAACGTTGACAAATATGTTTGCAATAAAACGCCTTAAACATCCCTTTTTTTACAATTATAGCTGAATTAACAAACTGGTTAGAACTTGTGGTTTACTTATCGGCGCAAAGAGGATCCACGACCACTATTGACAAGATCTTCAGCTCAAGATACAGTGACGCTGTCAAAGCACAATTCTCTAAAAGACCCATTCAGCCACATCAACTAGCTCTTAGGAATAAACGTGCTGAGCTCACTGGACATCCTAACAATATGTACATCAGGTTTGTCACTAATATCCTACGATTGTTAAAGTGGCTGAGTCAAGGGTTCATCTGCTGTCATGTTGGATTTATCCATCACGGTCGTGACAATTCTCATGCGTTGCTTGAGTGCTAGCCTTTACTGTCTGTCATGATATATCTAAGTGCTCTCTTAGTCCAAGAGAACTAGCTTTTTGTGCCAACAAATTCGTACCTTGATCGTATTTCTTTGGGGTTTTTTTGGCTGATGTGAAAACAGTGTCCATGATCTCGTGCATGTGGTCTTTTGGCATTCATGTTTGAAATCTTTGATTCTCTGGCCGGCAGTTGTCGAATCCTTGATAATATTTGAACTGAAAAAGTATATTTTACGATAATATTTTCCTGAGCATACATTCTCATGTTTCCACAGGAACGATATCGACAATAATGAGCCGAATAAAATGAAGAAAGAGGTTGGTCATATCCAATTCGCTGCGAACAATGGTAAGGTGCCTCCCTAAGAATCACGTTTTGTCTAAAAATTCGTTTTTAAGTTATTAATTCTAGATTCGCAAAAAGGCTTTCATTACAGTCTGATATGGAATTTTTACTCATTTGGGGGAGGGGAGGGGAGGGGAGGGGAGGGCAGGTCAATTGTTTTTATAACTAACATCAGACTATCATATTTGATTTAAATTTCTGTTTCATTGGTTTCTTTAGACTTTGATGAAGAAGTAATTTCATCTTCACCAAGTGATAGCAACGAGTCTGCGCATGCGCAAGATTGTGATGAGTCACGTGATAATGCCCCTGAGGATAAGGATGGGAACACAGACTTGGATGAGTCACCAGGTACCTTAGTCTTTGAAAAAGAGATTGGTCGGGACCCAAGGAATTCAAAACCTATTATTTCAACCAATATGGCCGCCAATGATTAAAACGAAGGATTTAAGCTAAACTATGTTTTCATATCTTAGATTACGAAGACGGCAAGGCCGATAACTTAATGTTACTATCGTCCATCGCTATTCGAATGGGCACAGACGTTCCCAATCACGATGACAGTAAAAACAGCTCTCTAAATTCTTCCCCCTCAAGACAGTTTTCAAATGGATCAATCTCAGCAGCCACAACGTCGTCAAGGGAAGACGAGAGTAGACAAGAGCCAGGTTGTCCACGCAGTGGATTCCTTAAAAAAGTCTTCGTCCTCCCCCCAAATTCTCTTTACCTGCCATCTCAGTCTGAGCTTTGCAAACTTAGAGGATCAAGAAGCTCTTATTGTAAGGTGTTCTTCAGTGCGGAAATGAATGAAAATGATGTGTATGAACAAATCAGAATGGCATTTGCCGATCTTGTGGGCTTCTCGTAAGTTTAAACATATCATTCTAAAAAGTTCTACTTTGAGTATTACGTCGCAATACGGATATTGCGCATGACGTACTGAAAATCCTTTTAAAGTCCTTCGCTCATGGAAATAATTTAAAGTGCGCGCTGCATGGCCAAACATGATACCCCAGATCCTAAATAAGCTCTGATAAGCAAGTTATTTGTACTCAAGCTAGACCAAAATGCAATATGCGTATGCTAGAACTCTGAAAGCTTCGTATTGAAGCGTTTTTCCCATATCCCACTCTTCCCATTTCTTATTTTTTATTTTTAAGTTTTATGGATAAACTGCTTGGTACTTTTACTGAGGTACAAGGATAACCGTCCTCAGATCTAAAGGGATGATAAGGGATAACTGTAGTGAATGCCCCTACCGATTACGACCTTACTTACGTTTTTTTTTACTTACGTGCGTTTTTTTTTTTTTCCAAACCAGATTTCGTTTGGCAGTCGTTGATCAGACCGGCAAGCTCGTTTTTTACGATGGATTTTGGACAGGCAAGGTTATAAGAAGAAAACTTCGTGGCAACTCGGTCTTGTATGTCGTGCCGGTAGTTGAGAGTGGAGAAGACCACAGAGATTAATTGCAACCGCGCTGCATGATGCGTTGTTGGCCAATCTCGTTTAGTAATACGCGGCCTCCCATCTCTTCTCTTCTCTCCTATCCTCTCTCCACTCCCCTTCTCCCGTTTCTTTCCTCTCCGCCGCTGCAAGTACTAATCTATTTAATAACTCTGGATAAGCTTCAGGCATCGAATTTAAAATAAAGGAAAGTCTAAAAATAGGACTGGGCGCAAGTTAAAGGAATTTAGAAAAGAAAGATAAAACTGCTTCAAATGCTGAATCTTAGCGTACGTTGTCAAAAGTCAATTTTCACTAGAATTCACCCATAATGCATTAGGGGACTCAATTTCCACCCCATAATGCACTAGGTATTTTACGTGCCTCCTTTACTTTGGGGGTTGAAAATTTATAAGACTATTTATGTGGAAAATAGGAATCGATATTTTTGTTAAAGGTGAAAATAAACAGATTAATATGCTGCTGATAAGCGAAGTTTTTCTTGGATTGTTCCCTTAATTCAAAGGTTTTAGGAATACAGAAACACGTGAAATTGGGTGAGATGGTCTGTTAAGCGGACAACCGTTCTTAGAAATATACCCTAAAATATGTCATGGGTGAATACAAACACTAGTAAAGTTTTTACTGTATGAGTGAAACGAGGAGCCGACTTGCATTTTCTACCCGTGCGGGAATCAAAACTTTTCAGTAGAATTTCTTTAAAATACCTTATTTTTGTGGATCGAAAATAAAAAACGTTTGTTAGTGTATCTCTACGAGGATAGATTTACCTGATTTATTTCCGATCACCTCTGTCTTGTCGAATTTTTTGCAAAAGTTCGGAATGCGGCGGGCATTTAGTCCATTACTACCAAGGTAAGGATCGGTATCCCTGTGGTAAACTAGCCCCAACCTTTCCCTCTCTTCAAGTCAGGAACGCCTGGCAAAAATACGAAAGATTTAAGCTGAAGATTTCAGGAAAAAATAATAGAGTAAAAATATTAAGAGCTAGAATCATGTAAAATAAATAGATAATGACGAGGAAAAAGCACAAGAATGCTCAAGAAAAAAAGAAAACACGAAACAGACGGGAAGACATTGCGAGTCACCCAGGTAAAGAGAGAGAAAGAGAGAGAGCGGTGTGTCTTCGTCGTTTGTTCTGCTTGATGAATGAAAATTAAGCTTAAATCTCTCTCCATTTCTCAAGTAAGCTTGAATTAATTTTTCTCGGTGTAGTGAAGACAGTATTCTTTAGAAATATGTGAAATATCCTAGGATGTAATTATCTGTGGTTGCTTTCAATGAAGCAAATGTGAGAAAGGTAGAAAAGCCTTTGAATTCAGACCAGCAGAAAGAGGATGTTACAGTTAGTTAAAGGTGCTAATGATTCAAATAATATAACGTGCAATACACATATATGGTTTGTATTTTGAGATATAAAATTTATATATTTTAGACTTGTCAATAAATGATTTTGCTGATGCTGTTGAACCAAAGAAAATGTCCAAGAAAATATCTAAAGCTTTGGTAAAACCTCAACCAAAAGGTAAGCCAGGTACTGGGTATGATGCTAATGGGGTCATGATATGCAATATTTAAAGGGATGAATATATAGGTTTTTATTCTACATCATAAAAAATACAGCCAATCAGAAAGCAGGAAAGGTGTTGTATACTTGTCAGTATTTCACTCTTCCTTCCCATCATTCACTGCACATTTAATCTACCATTTGTATTTTTTATTGTCTGGGATAAAATGTTTATACAATGGTTTCGAGTGGCATACCGTGGATATCCCACTCGTCACTTGTATTTTCTTTGTATACACACTCACCTAAAGGCTTGTGTGTATACTAGAAACTACGAGTGACTCGTGGGATATTCCACAGTATGCCACTCGAAACCATTGTATAACTAGTATGTACAGACAGACTAAACAGAACTTTTGGGCTTTTATGTTTTCTAGCCGCTAAGATACGAAAAATTACATTCCTAACTCAAAGTTCATGCTTCATATTCCAATCTAAAAGCCAGCTACAGTAAGTTGTTTGGCTGCGAATATATACATTACATTTTGAAGAGTGTAACCTGGCCTCAGATTTCAGACCTCCCACCAACAATGGTTTACATCAGAAGTTCAAATAAAAATTTAGAAAATTTGCATATGTAGTGTGAAGAAAAATAAACAGCATGATTCGATCATTTCCATTTTGTCCCCCAACCATACTCCCCAGACAATGTTGCTCAAGCTGTTGCTTCTTTGAACAAACAGGAGAGGGAGAGCATCTTGTATATTTCTTTCTATTCCCACATTGCTATGCATTCTCTGATTGGTTCAATACTTGGGGCATAAATTTCTAGTGATCTTTTCTTGTTTTTGATTTGAATATTTATTTGGCCTCTTGAAAACACAGATATTCAGAACAGATGTTTGCATTTTTGTGAAAGGACAACTAGCCTCATTTCCATGTTTATCATCACCAGTCTCCCACCTATCTTCCAGAGATATGAATATGCTGTCTTTCCAGTTCACCAAGATTTCAATTTTTATTTTATTTTTTTTGTTTAGAGTATGAATCACTGAGAGAAAAACCTGATGACTTGTTATGGCATGAAAGGGATGATTTAGAACTTGACCAAAATTCACCCTCAAATGAAGAAAGTGATGATTCTGCAGATGAAAAACTTGAAGCTGCAAAAGAACAGGAATACATCCAAGACAGAAAGAAAGAAAAAGTAAAAAGAAAAAAGGTAATCAAGTCTATATCTTTTAGTGGTGAGCATGTTTATCCTCTTGATCTCTGGTACTTGTTGTCCAAATTCATTCGTCCAGAAGACGTCTTGCGATTCTCTCTCATCTGTAAAGGAGCTTTCCAAGCTGTTATATTCTCTGCATTCTGGCTCCGTCTGTACAATATTTATGTTAGTGAACCAGAAAAACTTCCTGAACATCTACAGCCAACGCGAATTGACTGTGGCACAGGGTTGCGAACACGTGTGGTTCGAGCACTCTTTCATCAGTATGGGGAGTTGAAAAATAGACTAGTAACAGTAACAGGAGATAGTTCTTGTATGGATGCTTTATTATTTCACTGGTGTTCTTCTGTCTGGTTTCGTCAAAAAATGAAAAAAGATACTAAAATATGGATGTTTTATTTCAAACTTTTTGAGAAAACAAGAGGTTTGGACACAAAACCGAGACGCTTTAGTAAAAAATGGTTCAATACTGTTGATTTTGTTCGGGATAATCCAGATGAAGGTTTTACGGTTCTAGCAGTGAGCTGCCTGAATTTTATATCCTTTCAACCAGTCATTGGAATGGTTTTGACTGAAGTATTGGTTGGTGTCAGTCAAGGCATGAAGCATTGTCGTGTGAAACTTATGTTCCATAGCCATCGAAAGGACAAACGATATCGACCAGAAAGTGGATATCAAGTGATATTAGATCCTGTTCAAGATGTGCGTGTTCTCAAATGGTGGCATCCGCTTTATCCGACATGATGTTGAATCTTTGATGTTGAGTCTTTCTTCGTTTTAGTGTTTTTCATTTCTTGACAATGATCGAAAGAAATGATAGCTCTAGACATAGAAAGCAGGACTTCAGGATACGAGAGCGCTGTTAAAAACTACATTCCATGACCTATAAATAATCATGCGGGGAAAAAGACAATAAATACTTATGAAGCTTGTTGATCCACTACCGTTAACATGTATTGTGCATGTATAGGTCCTCTCCTTTCCTCTACTCTCCTCTCCTTTCCCCTCCCCTCCTATCTTCACCTCTCCTCTCCCCTCCTCACCTCTTCTTTTCTGGCATAGCTATTGAAAAATGGATTCAAATTGTTAATCGTTGAAATAAATGGGCGTATCCACACAATATTAGGCCTAAAATCGATCACCAGAAGTGGTTTTCGTTAATAAGATCTGAAGATTAGATCAACCTTAATACGGCCTGTGTGTTTTTCATCTCGCCATTGAAGCCGCTTCCGGAGCAACGAGAATGACATGAACTTCCCGACAGTTGCCGGCGTGGCTTGATAAGGCCATTGGGAGTGCCAATGAACAATAAGGAAGCTGGAACAGCTGCTACAATGTTGAGGATTTACGTTGGTTCGTTCAAATCTTTTGAAACGGATAAATGAGAAAATATGTCAGTCCTTGAATCATGCCTTTGTTTATAATCTATATTAATCATCATCATCATCGTCGTCTTCGGCGTCATCATCATCATCACTATTATTATCATTATTATCATCTTAAGAAATAAACTCACTTCAAAAAAGGTACAATCATCTAAGTCGATCAATATTGCGAAAACACGAAGTTCGATTTTTGTTCGTTTTTTGTTCGATGCTGTTTCAAGTTATTCTTGGTCTAATTTCTCTAAAAATTCCACATATTTTTTTATGTAGATTCTAGAAATGTCACCAAGATCCTAAAACTCTTCAAAATAAAGGTACCGCTGGTTAAGCTTCCGTGCAGTGTAGCTTTCATTAATCATATCTTCAGTGGGTTCTTATCAGACAATTAAGGACTTCTTATCAAGCTGAGAATAAAAACACTTAACATTCTATCCTATTTAGTTTCCAGGTGGTCCCTGAAGGCAAGAAAACTTCTAATTTTAGTGTTCATTTTTGATTTTTGAAAAATTACGTTCCCAGGGGAAAACTTTACTCAGAAGATTGCAGAAATATCGATAAAAAATTTTAGTCATTCAAATTTTTACTACTGGGATTAATCATGAAGTAACTGCCGTGAAAACGATATTTTTTCAATTTTGAAAAAAGTGACTTTTTTAATTTATTGAAATTAGTATTTGTTGGAACAAGAAGAAATATTGGTAGTGTGGTGGTGGTGTATTGGTAGTGTGGTGGTGGTGTATTGGTAGTGTGGTGGTGGTGTATTGGTAGTGTGGTGGTGGTGTATTGGTAGTGTGGTGGTGGTGTATTGAAAGTGTAGTATTGTACAGTAGTGGTAGTGGAGCAAAGAGAAACCAGCATTTATACTGAAGTTGTTCAATTACCAGAAAAAAGTTTATCATTGTACTCTTATTATAGAATAAGTAAAAAATCATTGCCGATTCTGTAATTAAATGTATTTGTGTGAGTTTTAACAATGCAGATTGAAAGTTATCTTAGCATACCCAGAGGGATAATTACTTTAAAGTGGGTTCAAAAAAGCAATTTAGTTTGGTACTTTTCACGGAACTATATGGCAGTCAGCATGATGTCTGTGAGAAATAGCTATGACTTTAGCATTTAGCCAATCAAATCACAGAAAAAAATAACTGTAATAATCTGCAACAGCTTATTATTTTCAATATCGATATTCTTATAAATGAAAATGAATGGATAAATGAATGGGTGAAGAAAAAAATTTATATATGAATACAGTATTTGTAATATGAAGGCTCTAAAGAACTTGCGAGCAGATGTTTGAATTGTTTATCATCACATCCTGGAAACGCTACAGACTCATCTAGTTTTTCTGCTTATGTATGTCAATTCTTTCTATGATACACTCGTCAAGTGTATACCTAAAGTTTCATTCTTACATAAGTTTCATCCTGAAAACTGTTACAACGTGAAATCATGAAAGAAAATTCCACGAAAAGTTCTTTTTGTGCGGGCATGTCGATTGATCTTGCTCGCTTTGTGGGCTACTTTGAAGTAGATGATGATGAATTTAAGTTCACTGATGAAGTTCTTGCCTTCATTCTCGCGTTCGTCATTTCATGCGTGAATGGTGTTGTTTTGGTGGCAATTCTTCGTCGCTCTTCTTTACGTACTCCTTCAAATCTTCTCATTTGTTGGTTGGCTTTCGTAGATTTTCTGCAAGGATCCGTTTTCCTGCCTTTGTATGCTTCTCTTGCCTATGTACAGACTTGCTTGCTCTTTGCCTTGGCGTATTCGCTTGGGTGGATAGTGAGTGTTGCGTCTTTCTGGACGATGGTAGCCGTCAGCTGCGAGAGATACATTGCTCTCTTTTACCATTTGAGATACCCATCAATCGTAACTACGAAGAGAGTAACTCTAGCCGAAGTAATGGTATGGATACTAGCAGTTGTTAGCGGGGTTCCAGTGTTCATTCCTTCTATGTACTCTAGCTTAGCAGTTCGGTATGCTATACAAGGCGTCTTGTTAATATCAGGCCTCGTCATCATAGTGTTCACTTACACTCGAATCTTCAAGCTTGTTCGCCGTCATCACCACCAGATAAATGCACAACAGATTGGTGACACCAACAACGCGAGACAGAGAAAACTAGCAGTTACAATGGCTTATGTGACCGTGGTTTCGTTTCTTTGCTACTTTCCTATGCTGATTGTTCTCTTGAAAACTGCTATGCAAGGTGGTCTCTCCAAAAACACGGAAAAGCTCATTCGTCTCAGTGCTTTGCTATTTTCGTTGAGTTCTTTGTTGAATCCATTGATTTATTGCTTTAGAAACCAAGAAATACGAGGTGCTGTAGTGCAGTTATTTAGAGACATTAAAAACAAGATGAAATGTTAGATTCTTTCAAAGAAACCGAATAATCAGGACAAAAACTTCCGACGTACCTATAATTGCTGAAAGTACTTTTGTTCAAAGTTGTCACAGTATAACCATCTTCGATCTGTTAGATTCACTTTATTTTCTTTTTTCTTAATAAACAGTAAATAATTTGAGAGGCAATAAAAAGCTTATGATGTTTTTTGTGCTTGGAATTAATTAATTAAACATGTGAATATTTTTTGTCTTGAAGCTATTTTTCTCGGAACCTGTAGCTCGGTTGGTTAGAGCGTCGCCTAGCAACCTAAAGGTCGTTGGTTCAAACCCAGCTTGAAAACCAACAAATATATTCTCATCTTTATTATTTCAAGGTTTTAAGAATTCAGAGTCAAATCAAAGATATAATAATTGACTGATAATTTACTGATTTCTTCCCTAGAAAACTAGAAACTATGAAAAGTGAACAATGAACCCGATAATTTTGAAAATAATGATGGGTTTCCCCTTTGTTTTCTGTTTTATTTGCTATGATTATATCCACGATAAAATAAATAAATCTGTAATTGAGATGTCTTAGCTAGATTATTATTACTAAACCTAATTACTATGTCTTAACAAAATTATTTGTAATTTCAACAAAACTTAATAAGTCTTTGATTAGATTATTTGTAATTTTAACTGATAACTTTTCGTCATATTGTACAAATAAATGGTCAATTACAAAAGGTGTACCATCCATATCCTGAAAACGGTCAGACACCGGGGAACGATTCAAATCATAATGCTCCTTTCCGTAGTCTTCCCACAATCCCTTATGATCCCAGCTCGAGGTCAGGGTAAAATTTGCATAAAAATGTATAAAAAATATGCAAATTTTACCCTGACCTCGAACTCACGCTCGGATCATAAGGGATTGTGGGAAGACTACGGAAAGGAGCATACTGATAAGTCAAACAACAATGTAGATTATTTTTCGTAGTTACCAATGTCGATGGTGAAGATGGTGATGATAGGTGTCCTTAATCTTATTCCTTATTAAACTTTACCGACGACTGGTTGGCTCAGTTAGTTGTGCGCCGTGAGCCTCGCGGAATCATTTGACCGATTTTCAAAGCTACCTTGGATGCGAGGCTAACATGAAACACAAAAGAAATTACACTTTTCCATGATGGGATTTGTTGCATTTCTTTTGTATTTCCTAGGGTCCATTCCCAACCGGATCAGCACTCATTATTATTATTATTATTATTATTATTATTATTATTATTATTATTATTATTATTATTATTATTATTATTATTATTATTATTATTATTATTATTATTATTATTATATACACAGTTACTCGACGTGGAATTGAAGCCCTTGTACATGTCAGACATGATTACAGGAGAGAGGCAATATATTCATATCTGATATTATCATCTTGGGATCCAATATTCATTGTTTAAAAACGCAAAAGGCAGGATTTATTTAAGGGAAGTGAGTGGATGTTATCGAACATTTCTTCATAAAATTCATTAATTTATGGTCGGTTGTCGGTTCGAAAAGCGAAAACAAATAAAATAGGCTTCATGAATCCCAAAAGGTGACGTACAAACGCAGGTGTTCAGTCGAGTGACTGTTGTAAACTGACAGACGACGAAGTCATATTGACTGAAGACACTCAAAAAACCAATAGTGTTACGAAGCCACTAACTCTAACCAACGACACACCGTTACATCTCACTTTTATTACTTACTAACTTTTATTTGAAAAATATTTTTCTCAAAAAGTGTTCTAAAAATAAAGAGCCTAAAGCTCCTTTATATTTTGTAGTCAGACATCCTTAGATATCAGTGTTCTAGCGCGTGCTTTTTCAATTAAGAAAAGCGCTTTGTTTGTTTAATAAATTTGCTCATGGGATTATCCCAATACCAATTTTCCTGGAGTCCCTGGCGTGAGTTTTTAACCAGCTCTATTCCTATCCTTTCTTTCAATTGGCTGTTGTCTTATTAGTCTACTATCTTATTATTTAGTGAGTTTTCCTCATAAAATTGCTTGACCAAAGACAAGCGTTGCATATAACGTCATACCTATCCTAACACTCATCCCCGTGCTGTCTGTCGAGTGATATGTCATTACTATTCTAACAGCGGGTCGCTATAGTGTTTGAGATCATTCCCAAGTATTTCAGGTAGCTGTTAGTACATTGATTTTGAAAGAGTACTTGGCTCAGAGATGTTAAATAATGGGTCATTTGAGTACTGTAGTTATCTCAAGGAAGGACAACGTCTTGGTTTCAAGTATTTCCAAGACAACAAACACGTTATTAATCCTCTTGGCCTGTCAGTAACCGCCATTATTCTATCACCTGTTATTTCGGGCAGTAACGGTGTAATCTTTTGGGCAATTCTTCGCCGACCTTCTCTACGGAATCCAGCAAATCTTCTCATTTGTTGGTTGTCAGGTATCGACACGTTGGTCGGGCTGTTGTATCTACCGCTCTTTGCCGCTTCTCTACTCACATTCAATACAAGGTACTTCTGCCTGTTGGTCGTGTTGCGGTCTTTCAAAGGATGGGTATTTTGTACTGCATCTTTCTTGACAATGGTCGCCATAAGTTGTGAGAGGTACCTTGCTCTATTCTACCCACTCCAGTACACATTAATCATTACTTCAAAACGGTTATTATTTGTTGTCACCCTTATTGGGATTACATCTTTACTTTTGAGTAGTTTCGTCTTCATGGGGTCTACCGCTAGAGCCTTACGATACAGCATAGGAAGCATTCTCCTTACTTTGGGCTTGCTAGTTATATCTGGTACATATGTTCGAATCTTCAAGCTCGTTCGCCGTCATCAACGCCAAATCAATGCACAACAGATTGGTGACACCAACCACGCGAGACAGAGAAAACTAGCAGTTACAATGGCTTATGTGATCGGAGTCTCTTTGATATGTTATTTGCCGATGGGAATAGTTTTGGTCGATATTGTTATCCAAGGACAATTCACTGTTCAAAACACAGGGTTCTTTGTTTTGAGCGAACTGCTGTTTTCCATGAGTTCTTTGTTGAATCCATTGATTTATTGCTTGAAGAATTTAGAAATAAGAGGTGCAGTTATACAATTATTACGGTCCTTGAGGAAGGACGGCAGCTCCTCTTCAAGGATAGTTCCAAGCCCGGCCGCAATCTTGAGCTTGAAAACCTGCTATAATTAGGGTCAATTAGATTATTGAAGTTACTCTAATAATAATAATAATGATAATAATAATAATAATGATGATGATGATGATAATAATGATGATGATGGTAATAATAATAATAATAATGATAATAATAATAATGATAATAATGATAATGATAACGTAACGATTTATTGAAGCATATCTACAGAGTAGCTCTACATCTTCAATACTAAGAAAATGATAAATTGGATACATAGTGAAGAAAATAGAACATTTACTGGATCACCGTTCACATTAGAAGATTCATCGTTGATGAAAACAGGTCAGAACCCTTTTTTCTTGGACCTTAGATTTGAAAAAAAATTAATTTTTGTTTTTAGTCAATTATTTGAAAATTACTGATAAATTATTCAAATCGCTATCATATATTTAACAATTAGAAGACGAACTCGAGATTTCTATCGGCTGATAGTTGACGAGGGGCTCCGGCCCCGAGTCAACTATCAAAGCCGATAGAAATCGAGAGTGAGTCTTCTAATTGTTTTAGTAAAATTCTCAACGAAACTATACAATTTCTTCGTAGGAAACTTCACAAAATCGCGAAGGGAAAGGAGCCATTTTTTTCAAAACAAAGCCGGCTTTCTCTACCCACTATCTATCGGCTGATAGATAGTGAGTACGTTAGCCAATCAGAATGCAGGATTTGCAATAGTATAGTAGTAGAATTTTACTAAATATATTTAGTAAAATTCTACTACTATACTATTGCAAATCCTGCATTCTGATTGGCTAACGTACTCACTATCTATCAGCCGATAGATAGTGGGTAGAGAAAGCCGGCTTTATTTTGAAAAAAATGGCGGCTTTCCCTTCGCGATTTTGTGAAGTTTCCTCTTGTTTGCAATTGTATAGTTTCGTTGAGAATTTTACTAAAACAATTAGAAGACTCACTCTCGATTTCTATCGGCTTTGATAGTTGACTCGGGGCCGGAGCCCCTCGTCAACTATCAGCCGATAGAAATCTCGAGTTCGTCTTCTAATTGTTAAATATGATTATTTATATTTAGTATAAATACAAAGGTGATTATACAAAATCGCGCGCTCTGATTGGTTTTCTATCTCGGATTATCAGCCGATAATCACCTTTTCGGACAAAATGGCTGTCAGCGTGACCGTCGCGCTTTTAAAAAATAAGATATTTTCACTTTCAATGTTGTTTCCTTCTTTCTTTTTTGAAATAATCACCTTTTTATTTATACTAAAACAATTATTCACCTCAGGCTCAGTGATTATCGATGAATATTTACCTCGCAGCTCGAAGACTCGCCGCTCGGTAAATATTCATCGATAATCACTTCGCCTTCGGCGAATAACTGCTAAATATATATATATATATATATATATAGATTATGGATTGTAGATAGATCAAAGACAAGACATAACTTTTGCTGTTACTCGGAGTTTCACGCTTACGCGATCTTCAGACAGTCTTTAATTAAAGACTGTCTGAAGATCGCGTAAGCGTGAAACTCCGAGTAACAGCAAAAGTTATGTCTTGTCTTTGATCTATCTACAATCCATAATCTATAACGCTCTACATGTCAATGTATTGAGCACTTTACCGTCAGAATAGACACATCCAGATATATATATATATATATATATATATATATATATATATATATATATATATAAATGTAATAACGAAGAGGCAAGATTTGCTGTTACTCCGAGTTTCGTGCTTACGCACTCGTCAGACAGTATTTAATGAAAGACATTCCTATCAACTAGATATAAATACATGCTAAGACAATAGGCTAAGTGCTATATTACAATAGGTGATAGTTATACTAAATACAATAGGTGAGAAGTTAAAAATATCAAAGCGTCAAGTGTTCTTCAAGTAGAATTTGTTCTCGTGTCGGCATTTGGAAATAAGTTCGGATCTTTTGTTTAGGAGGTTGTCGTTGCTGTGTTTAATGATCATCAGTTTTTCTGTAAGACAGAGGTCGCATCGTTTGGAGATGTTGTTGTAGGGTCTTGCGCGGCTAATTATTGTCCATTTGATGTTGAATTCTTGTTTATTGTCTTGTAGTTGCCAGATGTGTTTAGAAAGTTCGGTGCTGTTGGTGTGTTTTCTGTGTTTAAATGTAGATTTATGCTGCGTGAATCTTTGTTTGAATGTTCCTTCTGTCAGTCCGATGTAGTTCTTGGTTGCGTTGTTGGTTGTAATTTGTGCGTTGTAGATTACACTGGAAGTCAGGCATTTGTTGTCTAGCGGGCATAGTTCTTTTTTACGGCGCAACAGACAAAGAAACATTATATGGTACAACCCCCCATTTAGTAATAACGTAAAGACTAACATCGGCAGAACATTTCTCAAGCTCATAACTAAACACTTCCCGAACCAGCACAAATTCCACAGCCTCTTCAACAAAAACAATGTTAAAGTCAGTTACAGCTGTATGGACAACATGAAAACTGTAATCAACAAACACAACATGAAAATAACAAACGCCGACAACAACGCCAACGCAAGCACCGGAGAACAATGCAACTGCCGTAAAAAAGAACTATGCCCGCTAGACAACAAATGCCTGACTTCCAGTGTAATCTACAACGCACAAATTACAACCAACAACGCAACCAAGAACTACATCGGACTGACAGAAGGAACATTCAAACAAAGATTCACGCAGCATAAATCTACATTTAAACACAGAAAACACACCAACAGCACCGAACTTTCTAAACACATCTGGCAACTACAAGACAATAAACAAGAATTCAACATCAAATGGACAATAATTAGCCGCGCAAGACCCTACAACAACATCTCCAAACGATGCGACCTCTGTCTTACAGAAAAACTGATGATTATTAAACACAGCAACGACAACCTCCTAAACAAAAGATCCGAACTTATTTCCAAATGCCGACACGAGAACAAATTCTACTTGAAGAACACTTGACGCTTTGATATTTTTAACTTCTCACCTATTGTATTTAGTATAACTATCACCTATTGTAATATAGCACTTAGCCTATTGTCTTAGCATGTATTTATATCTAGTTGATAGGAATGTCTTTCATTAAATACTGTCTGACGAGTGCGTAAGCACGAAACTCGGAGTAACAGCAAATCTTGCCTCTTCGTTATTACATTTATACTTTGCTCTACACCATATGTGTATTGAGCACTCTTTGATGGGATCAGCTACTTCCTCATATGATTATATATATATATATATATATATATATATATATATATATATATATATATATATATACAGCGATATGCCGAAATTATGATCCTCCTCATATATATATATACAAGTATATCAAAAGTGTATCAGAAATTATGGGATATCATCGCTGATATTTTTTTCTAGTTGCCTATCACTAGGGCTTTCTGAAAAAATAATCCCATAATTTCTGATACACTTTTGATATACTTGTATATTTATCAAGAGGATCAGAATTTCTGCATATCACTGTATTTATATATATATATATATATATATATATATATATATATATATATATATATATATATAACTCTGAGTAACAGCTAAAAGTCTTGTCTTTAATTTATCTTCAATCCACAATCTATATATATATATATACACTCGATCGCAGAAACGTTGTAGTATACATTTATACATATACACAAATACCTAATGAGATGCAAAAACGTGAACTAATTAATATCTCTGTAAATATATATATAAAGCGATTTGCAAAAATTCTGCAAAAATTCCATATATCGATGTATCGGGTGCATTATGGGTAATTTCTAGAAGAAAATCGCTTAAATAAGTGTTAATATTAAACATTTTTAAAAGATTATTATATTATAGTGCAGACTGAGTGGTGCTTGGTGTTTTGTTTAACATTCCAGCGAGAAAAACAGCATCAGTTTAGAAAGAATTAGAGAATATGCAAATTTGTATATATCGATATATTGATATAGTTGAATTTGTAGAATTTTTGCAAACTGCTGTATACCTGTACTTATCACTATATACTGTTCATTGTAATATAGCCAAACTCTAAAATAAACGTATTTTATCTAAACTAATAATAAACTAATAAACTGATAATATCTGTCATCTAACACCTATTGTTGCGCATATCACAGTAATATTGAACAATTAGTCCTCGAGTCCGAATGGTCTACGTGTCAATAGCCCATGAGGCCGAAGGCCGAATGGGCTATTGACTCGTAGGCCATGAGGGCGAGAGGTCTAATTGTTTTAGTAAAAACCTACTAATCGGTCCAATAAAAGGATGCAAAAAGTTTTGGATTTTGCTTTAAATATATATTTTTTGGTTTTCAAAACCTGCGCTTTTCGTTACTAGAGGTCTATCACTAATAGACCCCTAGTAGCTCAGCCAATCACAGGGCTCGATTGGTGATAGACCATTAGTAGGTTTTTTCTAATATCCAATATCCTATTATCTTTTTTCTGCATATAATCATAATTCCGCACCATGCAGATAGTTGTGATACATATTTCCATAAAGTGACTGATCTTTCTATATTGTCACTGCCCTTTCAATTACTTCCATTACATTTCAATTCCTTTTCTCTCATTGGTCGTTATTTTATTAATTTAGCCATGTCCCAGCTTTTTCATAACGTCCACGATTTTGAGTTCATTTTCTCTTTAGTGTCCCCGCGGTGAGAAAAGATAGCTTCGAAATTATTAGCATTTTGTGTTCAATAAAACGATAATACGTCTTTAATATTTACTCATTTGTAGGTGTGTACAATTCACAAATGTTATAGATCTGTATAAGTTATCAGTTTACACCCCGTCTGAACCGCCATCATGAACGTGTCAGTCAATGTCAGTGAGTACGACTACTGCAAATATCAGACGAAAGAAGAAAGCATTGCTTTCAAGTATTTCAAGGAGAATCGCCTTCCTGTAAAGCCTCTTGTTGTGTCCGTTACTGCTGCTGTTCTATCATCGTTTATTTCAGTTACTAACGTTGTAATCGTTTGGGCGATTCTTCGTCGTCCTTCTCTTC
The DNA here is from genome assembly GCA_023349425.1 of Anthopleura sola. Classification (NCBI taxonomy): domain Eukaryota; kingdom Metazoa; phylum Cnidaria; class Anthozoa; order Actiniaria; family Actiniidae; genus Anthopleura; species Anthopleura sola. Next base: position 10,806,986 of record JALHLI010000007.1, on the reverse strand, counting down.
GAACTCCAGCAAATCTCCTCATTTGTTTGGTATCAGGTATCGATACATTGGTCGGGCTGTTGCTTCTTCCAGGAATTGCTGCCTTTTCACTTGAGCATGATCCAAAAGTCTCTTGCATTTTGTTGGCTTTCAATGCCTCTGCAGGTTGGTTTTCTTTAAGCGCATCGTTTTGTACAATTATAGCGATAAGCTGCGAGAGATACATCGCTCTATTCTACCCTCTCCGATACCCGTCGATCATCACTATCAAAAGACTGACGATAGTTGTAACATTTATTGGAATGCTATCATTGTTTTTGAGCAGTTCTGTTTTTATGGGGTCTGTCGCTAAAACCTTACGATTGAGCATAGCAAGCCTTTTCGTAACTTTGGGATTGTTAGTTATATTTGGAACTTACACTCGAATCTTCAAGCTCGTTCGCCGTCATCAACGCCAAATCAATGCACAACAGATTGGCGACACCGACAACACGAGACAGAGAAAACTAGCAGTTACAATGGCCTATGTGATTGGAGTCTCTTTGGTTTGTTATCTGCCGATGGTAATAGTTTTTGCAGATACCGCCATTCGTGGTTTCAATGTTCAAAATGTGAGATATAGGATGCTGAGTAATCTGTTATTTTCCACAAGTTCTTTGTGGAATCCGTTTATTTACTGTTTTAAAAGTGAAGAAATACGAGGTGCTGTGGTGCAGTTGTTACGTGACGTCAAGGACAAATGCAGTTGTTCACAGTAAAAATATTTCTTTTTCACAATGTGCACTTGTTATTTAGCACTTGGTACATAAGTAATCCCAGCATTTTGCAGAGTGTCCTTGCCTCTGCTCCATCTTCATGGACTCAGGTTTATGCCTGGACTTTTGAAAGTAGGTGGTGTAGCATATCCCCCTTTTGAATCTATGTACAAAAAAACTAAAAAAACACGTTCTGAGTTCACCAAGAAAAGAAGATATAAAGCAGCCCGCGTCCTCCATCGCAGTTGCCGATAAAGTTTGTGGAAGCGCCTATATGGAACAGAACGACTTCGTGTATAGCAGCTGTTTGTTAAACTGTAATTGAAAATAATAATGCTAAGAGTCTCTAAATAAACGCCGTTCTTCAAACTCTCAATTTTATGGAATCTCGACAACCTCTGGGCTGATCTAGGTCTGGGCAGAACTAACTCACATTTCGAATTGCATTTTAGTACGTTGGATTTTGGGGAGTGAGAAAAACTGGAGAACCTGGTGAAAAACCCTCAAATATATTTGCCTCGCATGCTCAATTTCAGTGTAATATTGAATCGCTTTGTTATGTTGAAACTTGGACCTATTCATCTAAGAACCGATTATTAGCTCATTGTATACTTGTTTAAGGGTGCAAGAAATTGAATTCTTATTGTCAAACGTCTATGTCGCCGTTGATGTAATTTGAATATTCAAGCGAAACTCGTGACAAGATGGTCTTTAGAGTTAAATAATTAGTTAGATAACAAAAGAAAAACCGTTGTCTGAATGTATGAATATATATTAGTTAGTTTGTCAAAGGAAGGCTCACACCATGATGGCGATTGTTAACGTTAATGAAAATAATGGTATGTGCTTATGAAAATTTATAAACTTTTACACATATATTTTCATCTTTCTCTTTATGAGCGTTCAATGTCTGGCTCGAGTCTTGAGGCCCTAACTGTCTTAGTCTCTTTCAGTAGTCATATTTTAGTTCTACTTTCTTTCCTTCCTTCCTTCCTTCCTTCCATCCATCCTTCCTTCCTTCCTTCCTTCCTTCCTTCCTTCCTTCCTTCCTTCCTTCCTTCCTTCCTTCCTTCCTTCCTTCCTTCCTTCCTTCCTTCCTTCCTTCCTTCCTTCCTTCCTTCCTTCCTTCCTTCCTTCCTTCCTTCCTTCCTTCATTTATTCCTTTATCTGTCTTTCGTTTACGTAATGATGATTGTGATGTTAATAGCAATGAGTACGATGATGATACAGATGATTGTCATGACGACTGTTGATAGAAAGTGAGATTGATGGATGATGGCGAGAGGGGACTGAAATCAAGGGTTGTTTAGCGGATGTACACTCGCCTCTCACTTCTGGGGTCTTTTGTTCTATCGATGCCCGGACTGGGTATAATAATAATGATAATAATAATAATAATAATAATAATAATAATAATAATAATAATAATTCTATCTCCTGATGATGTCGGCGTCCGACGAAAGCTCGAGAAGAAAATAAAAAACCTTTTACAGTAGTGTATGGCCCCAAAACTCAACTTATTTAATAATAATAATATAATAATAATAACAATAATAGTAATAATAATAATAATAATAATAATAATAATAATAATAATAAAATAATAATAATAATAATAATAATAACAATAATAGTAATAATAATAATAATAAAATAATTATAATTATAATAATAACAATTCATAAACTTCTATTGCGCAGGAATCAACATTTCTGTTTTCTACTGCGCATTACAATCTAATAAGAAATAAATAATAAATGATAAAGTTTATTTCTATAGCGCTCATCTCCAAAAACATGTCCAAGGCGCTTTACAAAAAATTACATAAAGTATTTAAAATATTTACAAAACTTGAAATTTACAAAAAATGGTCTATTTATGAATAAAAATGTAATATTAAATGTAGTATTATTCTGAAGTGATATATAAAAATGGAATCTAAATAAATAATAAACTCACTTGTGAGTAAAGTGAATGATTCTATAATATTCTATATTTCTATAAATTGTCACTTCCTCTTTAATTTCTTTTCAATTCTTTTTCTCCCATTGGTCGTTATTTCATTAATTCAGCCAAGTGCATGCCAGCTTGTCCCCGCGGTGAGAAAAGATAGCTTCGCATTTTGTGTTCAATAAAACGATAATACGTCTTTAACATTATCTCATTTGTATAGATCTGTATAAGTTATGAGTTTACTCCCCGTCTGAACCGCCATCATGAACGTGTTCAATGTCAGTGAATACGACTACTGCAAACATCAGACGAAAGAAGAAAGCATTACTTTCAAGTATTTCAAGGAGAATCGCCATGTAGTAAAGCCTCTTGTTGTGTCCGTTACTGCTGCTGTTCTATCATCGTTTATTTCAGTTACTAACGTTGTAATCTTTTGGGCGATTCTTCGTCGTCCTTCTCTTCGAACTCCAGCAAATTTCCTCATTTGTTGGTTGTCTAGTGTAGACGCTTTGGTCGGGCTGTTGTATCTTCCAACCCTTGCCGCTTTCTTAATTGAGCATGATGAAAACAACTCTTGCATTTTAATCATGGTCAATACATTTACAGGTTGGTTTTTCTTAAGTACCTCGTCTTTGACAATTGTAGCGGTAAGCTGCGAGAGATACATCGCTCTATTCTACCCTCTACGATACCCGTCGATCATCACTATCAAAAAACTGGCGATAGTTGTCACCCTTATTGGGATTACATCTTTACTTTTGAGTAGTTTCGTCTTCATGGGGTCTACCGCTAAAGTCTTACGATACAGCATAGGAAGCATTCTCCTTACTTTGGGCTTACTAGTTATATTTGGTACATACACTCGAATCTTCAAGCTCGTTCGCCGTCATCACCACCAGATAAATGCACAACAGATTGGTGACACCAACAACGCGAGACAGAGAAAACTAGCAGTTACAATGGCCTATGTGATCGGAGTCTCTCTAGTATGTTATTTGCAGCTTGGCATAGTTCTTGTAGATATCGTCATTCGGGGCCTCGATGTCAAAAACACGGGGTATAGGATGCTGAGTTATCTGTTATTTTCCACAAGTTCTTTGTGGAATCCGTTTATTTACTGTTTTAAAAGTGAAGAAATACGAGGTGCTGTGGTGCAGTTGTTACGTGACGTCAAGAACAAATGCAGTTGTTCACAGTAAAAATATTTCTTTTTCACAATGTGCACTTGTTATTTAGCACTTGGTACATACGTAATCCCAGCATTTTGCAGAGTGTCCTTGCCTCTGCTCCCTCTTCGTGACGTCAAGGACAAATGCAGTTGTTCGCAGTAAAACTAAAAAAATTTATTTCACAATGTACATCATGCATTTTGCCTTTGCTACCTCTTCTTGGATTGGACTTGGGAACTTGAATAGGTCAGCTACACAGCATCTTTTTTAATGCTGTGCACAAAGACTCCAAAAAGATGTACTGGGTTTACCAAGAAAAGAAGATTTAAAACAGCCGGCCTCTGTCACCGTCTTGCGTAAGTTTGTTGACACGCTTACATGAAGCAGAACTCTTCTGAGCGTGCCAACTGTTTGTCAGACATTGTCCATAAAAAGGAACATTTCCCCAGTACATTTTTTGAGCAATTCTCTCGTAAGACTGCGGAAATATTATACACCAATATACTTGGTGAATCTTTTTTGAAGATCTTATAAATTTTATGTTTTATTTTATTCTGTTTTCAAGTTAGGGTTTATTAAAACCAATGTTGTCAGTATTGCAACTGACTGATTGAATTTTTTTTATAGCTCATGGGCTGTTCTAAAGGGTGCAACAAATTGAATTCCACTTGTCAAATGTCTATGTTGGCGTAATTTGAATATTCAAGCGAAACTCGTGGCAAGATGGTCTTTAGAGTTAAATAATTAGTTAGATAATAAAAGAAAAACCGTTGTCTGAATGTATAAATATATATTAGTTAGTTAAGGAAGACCATGATGGCGATTGTTAACGTTAATGAAAATAATGTTATGTGCAAATAAAAATTCTCAATTCTCAACACCTTTTTATCTCTCTCCTTATGAGTATTCATTGTCTGGCTCGAGCCTTGAGGCCCTAATTTAGTTGTTCTATTTTAGTCCTACTTGTCATCGTTGCTTCGTTGTTTCCTTGTTTCGTTGGTTCGTTGGTTCGTTGGTTCGTTGGTTCGTTGGTTCGTTGGTTCGTTGCTTCGTTGCTTCGTTGCTTCGTTGCTTCGTTGCTTCGTTGCTTCGTTGCTTCGTTGCTTCGTTGCTTCGTTGCTTCGTTGCTTCGTTGCTTCGTTGCTTCGTTGCTTCGTTGCTTCGTTGCTTCGTTGCTTCGTTCCTTGCTTCGTTGCTTCGTTGCTTCCTTGCTTCCTTGCTTCCTTGCTTCCTACTTTCTTTCCTTCCTTCCAATTATATTATTTTTTTTTTGTTTGCCAGATGATAATTTTAGCATTACTTCATCAGTTTTTAATGAACTTTCTAAAATAAGCGATGATGGAAATAAGTTCATTACTTCAGTCTTCCATCTGTATTTCTACCTTTTCCTTTTACGCCATTGGTCGCGACTCATTTCATGTTTATTGCATGTAAAATTACCTCTTCTTTGTCCTTCATGATCCTCTTGCATAAAAGCCGGAAAGTAAAATATCTAGTTTCAAATCTTCAAAGTATCCGTACTATAAACCTAACATGGCCAATAACAGTGGTATTGATTACTGCCTATCACAAACAAAAGATCAGCACCTTGGCTTAGACTACTTCATTCATAACAAACACTTTGTGAAGCCTTTGTTTGTAACATCAACATCTATCATTTTGTCGATTGCTATTTCAAGTGGTAATGGTGTTATCGTTTGGGCAATCCTTCGTCGTTCTTCCCTACGAACTCCAGCAAATCTTCTCATCTGTTGTATGACTGTTGCAGATCTTTTGGTTGGGCTTTTGTTCCTGCCGTTATTAGCTGGGACATTTTTGGGACACGACACGACGTACTCGTGTGCTATATATACTTTAAAAGTTGTCTTAGGATTCTTGTTCTGTGAAGCGTCGTTCTTCTCGATGGTAGTTGTCAGCTGTGAGAGATATTGTGCTCTGTTTCGCCCTCTTCAATACCCTTTAATGTTCACGACAAAAAGAGCTCTCATAATTTCAGCGTGCGTTTGGTTCTTATCGATTTTACTAAATACTTTTCCCTTGTTTCTATCCCTAAAGACTTTCTTTTTTATTGCCAGTCCCATTATTGGAATTGGGTTGCTAGTTATATCTGGTACATATGTTCGAATCTTCAAGCTCGTTCGCCGTCATCACCACCAGATAAATGCACAACAGATTGGTGACACCAACAACGCAAGACAGAGAAAACTAGCAGTTACAATGGCCTATGTGATCGGAGTCTCTTTGGTTTGTTATCTGCCGACGGTAATAGGTTTTGCAGATGTTCTCAAAAAGGGAGGGTTTACTGTTCAAAACACGGGCTTCTTGGTGTTGTGTGAGTTGTTATTTACGTTAAGTTCTTTGTTGAATCCATTGATTTATTGCTTGAAGAACCAAGAAATACGAGGTGCTGTGGTGCAGTTATTGAGAGACATGAAGAAGAAATGCATCTGCCAACAGTAACTTACGAGTGGCAAACGGAAGATCTGCGCATGCCCTAACTCCGTATGCAAATTAGTCAAAATGTTGTTGTAAAAATATGACAAATGGACTGAAATCAAATTTAAAACTTAATTCAAAATTCATTTCTTGAAACTGATATAAAGGGTAATTCTTTTACACTGTTTTGTCTCAATGCAGAATCTCGGTCTCTTCAAAATATTTACTTGCGAATTTTTTCGTTTCAAATTCGGAAAAAACAAACATTTATTTTCTCACTAAGACCACTTAAACACTCTTGAATTCATGGAAAACATATTATTTAACGTAAACGTTTTTCGCTAGTGTCGGCAAAACTATAACCAATATTTAGACTACAACAGGAGCGGCTTCAAATGCGAAAAAATAAATAAAAGAAAGCGGGTAGGAAATACTAGAATTGAAGTGCTTTTTCTACCCCTTCAGTGATTACTTAACAATCTTGCTTCCTCTTGTACTCACTGATATTTCAAAATTTAGCCCTTGTCAAGGTAACACTTTCATCCTCTTCCTGTTTCCTTCCCTTTTCATTCCAGGAAACCAAAAGGGTTTTTGAAGCCTTTTTTTTAAAACAAACCAAACAGAACTAGCAATTGCAAGAACAACTGCCTACGAGAAGCTACCATAGTGTTGCCCCTAACTGCATGAAACGAGTGTGTTCGAGATTTGTTTATGTGAATTTACACAATCCATAAGACTGGCCAATACTTTCCTTTTTCCTCTTCCTTCACCCCCTTCCATCTTCCTACTTCTTTCTTTCCTCGACCAAGGTCCCAAACGCGAATCTTAACCATAGGAATCCCAATAATCAGTCCCAGGGGTATATTGAGAGCTTCGTGTTTTTCTCAGGAGCAGAGTTTACAGTTTAATTTATTTGTGGTCTGAATGGAAATTACTCTCTGATGTCACACATGTCGTCGTTGTTTAACAATATAAAGCTTCTTTGTATCGATACAATCGTAGACCTCGGGCGAAAACCAATCATAAATCAGAATCATTAATAGCTAGCTGTGATAAAAAGCATTTAAAAAATCACTTCCAATTCAGTTCCTAAATGGCAACTGAGATGACAAATATGGCCACCAATATTTCCCTTACTTTTTGCCTTTTTCATACCGAAAAACAACGCCACGGATTCAAAACCGTCTTCGATAACAACCATTCCGTGAAACCAATATTTCTTGTAGTTTCGGCTCTTACTTTGTCACCTGTTATTTCGTGTGGTAACTGTGTCATCGTCTGGGCGATTCTTCGTCGTCCTTCCATGCGATCCCCAGCAAACATACTAATCTGCAGTCTTTCGATCGCTGATTCCTTGGTTGGATTTGTCTATCTTCCTCTTTTCGCTGTCTGGGCAAGTGACTTGAATCCTTCGTACTTCTGTCGTTTATTTACTTTAAAATCAGGTGCTGGTTGGCTATTTTGTAGTGCTTCGTTCCTTCTAATGGTGGCCGTGAGCTGCGAGAGATACTTGGCCTTGTTTTGCCATCTCTCGTACCCAAGAATCGTGACCAAAAGAAGGTTATCGCTCGTTATAGCAAGTTGTTGGTTAGTGAATATCCCCTTGATTATCCTCCCCTTTCGGTTTACCATACTTGGTGTTATTCTCGTTGCTGGGTTGCTAATTATATCTGGTACTTACACTCGAATCTTCAAGCTCGTTCGCCGTCATCAACGCCAAATCAATGCACAACAGATTGGCAACACCAACAACGCGAGACAGAGAAAACTAGCAGTTGCAATGGCTTATGTGATCGGAGTCTCTTTGATAAGTTATATACCGTGGGGAATAGTTTTTACAGATATCAGCATTCAGGGAGGGTTTACTGTTCAAAACACGGGCTTCTTTGTGTTGTGTGAGTTATTATTTACGATAAGTTCTTTGATGAAACTATTGATTTATTGCTTGAAGAACCAAGAAATACGAGGTGCTGTGGTGCAGTTATTGAGAGACATGAAGAAGAAATGCACCTGCCAAAAATAATTGATTGAAAGATTCTTTACTTGAAAATAGCCGATATTCTGTCTAAGTGAGAGTAATTTTTCACTTATCTCTCATCTTTCTTTAATTTTCTTCTTTATTTGAAGTGTTTATTTTTTCACTAAGAAAGACTGAAAAGATGCGGGCTTTCCACAACATGAACAAATTGGCATCCTATATTAGCACGTCTGTAAAAATCCTTCTCGCTAGTTATTTCAATGTTGCTTTAAATTGTAACAATTAACATTTCCCTTATTGACAACTGCTATTAGAAGATTTCCTTTTCTATTGAAATTTTCCAACCAAAATATAATTGCTATTTACTTTTTCATCCATTCACCAAAAGTTGTCCTCCATGTTGAGTTTTTACGAGAAAAATTTGGTGGTGTCGTGAGTGGTTCCTATTGATGATCTCTGAATCAGGCTGGTTCCTATCGAAGAACATTTCGAAAATGAGATCGAAAGTCCGAGAATGTTGATTTGCGGTGAGAGAGTAAACTCTAGTCATTAAAACAGTTAATGAGATTTTATCCCGAATACAAACAAACATTTGGAAATGAAATACTTCATAAACTAGATTGCATTCACGTCTATTTGTTCAGAACCAACACAACTAGCAGCTGTCATGCTCCTCAGTGAACTTGAGTATTTCATTCGAGGTACTGAGATGATCATGAATGAAACAGCTAGTCTTTCGTCGGTTCAAACTCGTATTTGTTCTTTTGAAAAACAGTTCTTTGGAGAAAGCTTTTTACCTTATGTTGATAAGTATCCCGAAACCATTCTTTTCATGACAATCTTGGCAGGAATCTTAGCTCCTTTGAACACTTTGTCGAACCTTCTCGTCTTGACTGCGATAATTCGAACCTCGACACTTCGTAAAAGCACACCAAACATTTTCATTTCTTCACTGGCCTTTGCAGATTTCCTGGTAGGGATTCTGTATCTTCCCTTGTATGTTGCCTGGTCAACAAAGCCATGGTTCGTCCAGGAATGCGTGCTTTACCAGGTAAAATGCTTCATGGGATGGTTAGTCGAGACGGCGTCCTTTAGCATCATTTTAACGATTTGCTACGAGAGGTACATAGCTTTGTTCTATTCTCTCAGATATTTGTCGATTTTGTCCAACAAGAAGATCATCTTTTGCTTAGTTTATCCTTGGATCATAGCATTAGCAGCTGCTCTCCTATTTCTTCTAAATTTCGCAAATCTTGTCCTGACTTGTGGGGTTGTATGGCTAGGTATTGGAACAGTATTCATATTCTTCACATATTTCCGAATCTTCAAGCTAGTTCGCCGTCATCACCACCAGATAAATGCACAACAGATTGGTGACACCAACAACGCGAGACAGAGAAAACTAGCAGTTACTATGGCCTATGTGATCGGAGTCTCTTTGGTATGTTATTTGCCGTACATATCGGGAACACTTTCGTATGTACTTTATGGCGGCTTCACGACAGAGACTATTTGTCTCTTCCAGTTTGGTGAAGTTCTTTTTGCTGCGAGCTCTTTCATCAATCCATTTATTTATTGCATTAGGAATGAAGAAATCAAACTCGCTGTACTTGGAGTTTTAAGGGACCTCACTTGTAAATTCAGATGCAATGTAAAAACATAACTTTCAAAAAATATTAGTTGTGCAACTCAGATCATAGGTGGTATTTACTTGAAGATAAGGTGAACCTTCATAGTGCTATTAGGCGTCCTAGAGCCACCCTATCTTCATGCAATATAGTCAAAACCTGTTTTGTGCAGTGTCCTAAAGTTAACTTAAGGGGCCAATGGTGACCCTGATACTGGGGACAAGTCTTATTTTCTTTCCACTGAGAACCACTTTGAAACGGAAACGAGTTAGCCCTAGCAGTATATAGCAATATATATATATATATATTCACCCTATCTTCATGTTAACAAATAGACTGTTTTTGTACCGAGTCCTAAAGTTAACCTAAAGGTGACCTGCAGCTGGGGCAACCTCTAACTTGTTTTCCTGCAACGCTGGTGAAGCAAAAGAGTTATTTTTATTTATTCTAACAGTAGAGTCGCGCCCTATCTTCGGGTGAAAGGCCTCATAGACACTTAAATTTAAATTAAATAAAAATGAGGAGTCAAGTTATTAAAGTATGTCAAGCCAAACGAAAGTCCAGACAGTCAGGTTTTCATTTTCAAAGTACATTCGGCGACAATTTAATTAATATTTTGTCAAGTAATGTTGATATTATGAATTTAATTTCAGAAAACAAAATAAATCCCTTGTGGAATGTTTTTCTTCAAAATACAGAAATGATTAGGATTTTATTTGGTCGAATGAGGCTTTCATTAAAAGAGGAATCAAAAGTAAGACAGAAATAAATCAATAGTTATATCCTTCCGGTCACTAGGACTGAATTTCAGACAACTAGCCTGGCTGCCGCTGTCGCCAGTATCCCGCTATTGGTTATGAGATATATGCATATATTCCCTTTATTTGATAAACATTAGGGAAACAATTAATGACAGTTTGTAGCAGTGATTGAAAAGTGAAACTTATTTGTAACCCCAAAAGCAGCTAAAAATAAATTGTGCTAGGACTTCAGGGTTTACATAAAAAGCCTTATTCCTCTCCCCTGTGGCTTCCTATCTGTTCGAATTCCGAATGATATCGATCCCCTGGCCTTGCTCAGCAACCACGGAGAACCCATTGGGAAGATATCTTCAGTGAGTGGTAGACCTTTGATTTCCTTATGTGATTGAAACCATTAGAATTTTTTCTGAGATTTTACAATCATTCTCCTAAAATAAATGTGAATTCACCATGAGATGCATCGTTTCTCTTACACACGAATCACTCAATTGAGGCTGAAGTTTCTTTCAAAGGATTATTCAAATATGATCTTTGCAGCCTCGATTGAATACTTAGTTTCAAATCTTTTCCATATATTTTATTTCCATGACTTCATAGCCGCCATGTTGGATGATTTAAAAGATTTGGTCTTGGTTTTCGGCTTTTATCATCATGTCTTTTTTCCTCTTATCCTCATGGAAAATGATGCACGTGCCATATATGCAAGACCGGAAGTACATTTTTTAACAAGGATGGAATATATCCAGGACCGGAAATAAATGCCTCAGCAAGATAAAATACTTCCTTGTAGATCCAAGACATCGTTAGTGTGTGGCAAGCTAGACTGTCAATCAAGAACAAAAGGTCAGTAACAGTGCTCGATTCTTATGTTAACTTTCGAAACTTTCATGTGACTTAGGGGTATTTTTATCTATTTGAGATCGCCTCCTTAGTCCTATGGGGCGGCCTCAAATTGCTATAGATACCCCAAAATCACGATAAGACCTTCATATATCGTTAACATGAAAACTAATGTACTGAGGACATTTTTACAATTTCATGTATTCTTCAAAAATACTTAGATTTAGGCCTCAAGGAGCCTCAAGTACGCTGCTTGGGATACCTGTGTATTATATGGATTAAAATGAACATGACTATCAGTACTTGACTGGTCATGCTGTGAAGAAATCACCGTTTATTAGTATAACTTCCTCAGTGACCCCTCTCCCTATCCATACCTCCATCTAGGGTGAAAATTTGATGTAACCGATAAAATACCTTTTCGTTTTGACATAATCTTCGGGTTTCCAGTCCAAAATTAGTGACTCGGACTTGTCTACCAGTGAAAATATTTTTAACCTCACCGCCTCCCCCCCCCCCCCCCCTGAAACTACGACCATACAATGATTTCACTGTATGTAATCAAACACAGTTGACATTCGATAAATAACGTTTAAACTCGTTTCGACAAATACCTGTCGCTATGTTTATGCTGTCATATGATACGACCACATAATATCACCCCATCATCGCATTTCATACACACTGTGTTGATAACACTCTCTGCTTTTCTTCTGAATATTATGAAGTAACGTTAATAATGGATTTACCGCCAAGGCTCTACCTTCTTCTATGCCTGGTTCTCTGTCTTCTGTGCACTTCGGTGGAGTCAGGTAAAAAAGATTTTATTTAGTTAGTAAGGCCGACAGGTCAAGACATTTTAGGAAAAACGCCATGGTCTGCCATGAGCGATGACTGCAGCGCTGCTGTATTTGCATATTGTCATTTAGATAGTTGATACTATAGCAGTAGGACCTTATAACTGCACAATCAATCCATAATTAGCCTAACTTTATATCTCTAACTTTATACCACAATTCTGAACTAGAGTGTTGATTATGGTATTACATAGCATTAGTCCATGTCACGAAATGCCCATAAAACAACAACATGTAAAGCCTTTACTGCAGCATCTTTTCACAAAGAGCATCCCAAAGGCTTTAGCTATAAGTAGCAGTTCTGTTCCCTTCTTCAACAAGATAAAAGAGCAATTCACATTTGGTGCTAGCCAACAATTCAGTCTTGTGTAATTTTGACGTATCTATTAATTCTCTGGATAATGTTTCTTAACTTCGCCTGTGCTCAAAGGTTAATCACACCCGTTTCTTCAAATTCTCGGCATTATTCTTTAATACTTTTTAAAACAGTTTAAATATCACCATATATCTCTCTCAGTTATTCTCAGTTCCTCAAGCAGAGCTGAAGTTTATTTCTCTGTGGATAGATAGCTTGATATTTATTATCACACTAAAGCCGGGATACAAAATCTACTACGTCACGTTCCCCGCTGGTTACCGTCATGTAGCTGCGTATAATACTTGAAATGTGAAGAGTAGGCAAATTTAGATTGTATTTCCCATCTAGTGAAAAATATGATCATATTTTGAGATCAATATTGAATTTAAACCCGTAGAAGATTGTGAGTATACAATTCTATGTGGTCTTATAAATGTGGTCTCTCCTAATTAATCCCCGCTGTACGGAATCAATTGCGGATCCCGGGGGAGGGTCTTGGGTGGTCCGATGCTCCTTATTTTTAATCCTTAATGGTCGTCTTATTGAAATAACATTAAGAATAGTAACTTTATTTATATAGCGAGCAAATCTAAAAATTCTAAGGCGCTTTCTTTGCTTGGCATACGTTAGGACGCCCCCCCCCTCCCCTCTTAAAAAAATCTTGGACCCCTTCTGAGAATAGTCCTAAGTCCGCTCACTGTGATAAACTTGTCTGAGTGTGTTGAGACGAATCTTGTTCAAGCGTTTCTCTTTTTAATGATGCGAGTGTTCATTATCACAAGACAAAAATAACATCAATTTTTATCAAAATAGAAATCAATTCAATAAGAATTACTCAGTGACATGACGGCCAAGGAAATGAAAGTAACAAACGTAGAGAATAATAAATGTTTCAGTTCAGCACTGTTTCGTTTTCTCCACTAATTTCTCCACGAAAATCGACTTCCAAATTTCAATTTGATCTGGCGTCGAGGCAGGTTTTTTCCAAGTTTGCAGGAAACGGAAAAAAAACGTTTGCCGGAAACGAATACTTTAAGCATTTTTTGTTCACTGTAAAATTCGTGTCCATAGTTCCTCTTGTCTTGGAAGAAACTCTCCTATCAGATCTCCTTTTTCAACTTTTTAAGCTCCTTTTGAAATAGTTTAATTTATACATTCATTTTCTTGTAACAGGATGCCAGAATATTGCCGTAACTCTCAACAACAGAGTCCGTTTCCCTGACTACTCCTTCTCAGCAACTTCACATTATGACAATCGATACTCCGCAAAGAATGCACGGTTTGCCAGTTCCAAAGCCTGGGGACCAAGTACTAATTCCGATGCCAACGACTACCTTCAGATTGACCTTGGAAGATTGTACAAGATATGTGCAGTAGCAACCAGAGCTGCTATAGCTGTGTCAGAATGGGTCACACGGTATAAGTTACACTTTTCACAGGATAACGCTAACTGGGATATTTACAAAGAAAATAATGTGGTTAAGGTATGATGAAACATCTCTTAGATAGAGAGGTTTATATTTTTTTTAATATGAAAACTTTGAACAGCACGTTTGATTATTTTCCAGGTATTTACTGGAAATACCGACACGTCGTCAGCGGTCAAAAACAATGTATTAGTCAAAGCGAGGTTTGTGAGACTACAACCAACAGCGTCCAGTGGCTACAAGAGTGTTCGTGTGGAAATATATGGGACGCCAGAAGGTAGACATCTGACTTATTTCTTCCGCTCCTTCCCGCTCTTACTCCTCCCTCCCTCCCTCCCTCCCTCCCTCCCTCCCTCCCTCCCTCCCTTCCTTCCTTCCATCCATCCATCCATCCATCCATCCATCCATCCATCTCTTTTTCTTTCTTCCTTTATTTAAGGTTATGTTTTATTTCATATTACTTTTATAGATTGTTCACAACCCTTTGAAATCGGAAACCGCGGCATCGAGGATGCTCAAATGACGTCATCATCTCGCCTTGACAACAGCCATACTGCGTCACATGGTCGTCTCTATGGTGTCAACTCCTGGTGCAGCTCGACGGCATCAAGCAGTGAGTATCTACAAGTAGATCTTGGAAGGCTGAGAACAGTAACTGGTATAGCGACCCAGGGTGATAGCGCTGTTGATAAATGGGTTGAGTCCTTCACAATTCAATACAGTCGCGATGGCAGTGCATGGGATGATTACACTGATGAACTGGCATCGAGAATAGTAAGTTAAACACAAAGCATGCAAAGAAGGAAGGGAGGCAGGAAGAAAGGAAGCAATTAAGGAAGCAAGGAAGAAAGTAAGGAATGGGGGGAGGAAGGAAGGAAGCAATCAAGGAAGCAAGGAAGGAAGTAAGGAATGGGGGGAGGAAGGAAGGAAGCAATCAAGGAAGCAAGGAAGGAAGTAAGGAATGGAGGGAGGAAGGAAGGAAGCAATCAAGGAAGCAAGGAAGGAAGTAAGGAATGGAGGGAGGAAGGAAGGAAGGCAGGAAGGTAGGAAGGACTGAAGCAACGAAGGAAGCAACGAAGGAAGCAACGAAGGAAGCAACGAAGGAAGCAACGAAGGAAGCAACGAAGGAAGCATGGATAGATGAAAGATGGAAGGAAGGAAGGAAGGCAGAAATAGTATCGAGGAGAGAGAAAGGTTTGATGGGAGGGAGGAAAGGAGAGAAACATCTTTCAGTGGAACATGAATTATTTTGTTGACCAATGAATTTACCATAAATTAACAGGTTTTATTAGGAAACGCAAACAAAGATGAAGTTCGTGTCAACTTTCTAAAAAACAGAATATCAGCCCGTTATTTCCGAATAGTCCCACAAACCTGGAATACTGCAATCTGTATGAGGATTGAGCTTTATGGGTGTCCCGAACGTAAGTAAAGAGTACAGGTCAATAAGGTGGAATGACGTCTGTCTTCTTCTCTTTAGTACGTATTAGAGGAGGAGTGCTTGATCTTTGGGTTTTTTGGTGTTGCAGGATGTATTGTATTCTTGGTCAGGTTTCTTGGTGTTGAAGGATGTATTGTATTCTCGGTCAGGTTTCTTGGTGTTGCAGGATGTATTGTATTCCTGGTCAAGTTTCTTGGTGTTGCAGGATGTATTGTATTCTTGGTCAGGTTTCTTGGTGTTGTAGGATGTATTGTATTCCTGGTCAGGTTTCTTGGTGTTGCAGGATGTATTGTATTCTCGGTCAGGTTTCTTGGTGTTGCAGGATGTATTGTATTCCTGGTCAAGTTTCTTGGTGTTGCAGGATGTATTGTATTCTTGGTCAGGTTTCTTGGTGTTGCAGGATGTATTGTATTCTTGGTCAAGTTTCTTGATGTTACAGGATGTATTGTATTCTTGGTCAGGTTTCTTGGTGTTGCAGGATGTATTGTATTCTTGGTCAGGTTTCTTGGTGTTGCAGGATGTATTGTATTCTTTGTCAGGTTTGTTGGTGTTGCAGGATGTATTGTATTCTTGGTCAGGTTTCTTTCTTGGTGTTGCAGGATGTATTGTATTCTTGGTCAGGTTTCTTGGTGTTGCAGGATGTATTGTATTCTTTGTCAGGTTTCTTGGTGTTGCAGGATGTATTGTATTCTTGGTCAGGTTTCTTTCTTGGTGTTGCAGGATGTATTGTATTCTTGGTCAGGTTTGTTGGTGTTGCAGGATGTATTGTATTCTTTGTCAGGTTTCTTGGTGTTGCAGGATGTATTGTATTCTTGGTCAGGTTTCTTGGTGTTGCAGGATGTATTGTATTCTTTGTCAGGTTTCTTGGTGTTGCAGGATGTATTGTATTCTTGGTCAGGTTTCTTGGTGTTGCAGGATGTATTGTATTCCTGGTCAGGTTTCTTGATGTTACAGGATGTATTGTATTCTTGGTCAGGTTTCTTGGTGTTGCAGGATGTATTGTATTCTTTGTCAGGTTTCTTGGTGTTGCCGGATGTATTGTATTCTTGGTCAGGTTTCTTTCTTGGTGTTGCAGGATGTATTGTATTCTTGGTCAGGTTTCTTTCTTGGTGTTGCAGGATGTATTGTATTCTTGGTCAGGTTTCTTGGTGTTGCAGGAGGTATTGTATTCCTGGTCAGGTTTCTTGATGTTACAGGATGTATTGTATTCTTGGTCAGGTTTCTTGGTGTTGCAGGATGTATTGTATTCTTTGTCAGGTTTCTTGGTGTTGCCGGATGTATTGTATTCTTGGTCAGGTTTCTTTCTTGGTGTTGCAGGATGTATTGTATTCTTGGTCAGGTTTCTTTCTTGGTGTTGCAGGATGTATTGTATTCTTGGTCAGGTTTCTTGGTGTTGCAGGATGTATTGTATTCCTGGTCAGGTTTCTTGGTGTTGCAGGATGTATTGTATTCTTGGTCAGGTTTCTTGGTGTTACAGGATGTATTGTATTCCTGGTCAGGTTTCTTGGTGTTGCAGGATGTATTGTATTCTTGGTCAAGTTTCTTGGTGTTGCAGGATGTATTGTATTCTTGTTCAGGTTTCTTGGTGTTGCAGGATGTATTGTATTCCTGGTCAGGTTTCTTGGTGTTGCAGGATGTATTGTATTCTTGGTCAGGTTTCTTGGTGTTGCAGGATGTATTGTATTCCTGGTCAGGTTTCTTGATGTTACAGGATGTATTGTATTCTTGGTCAGGTTTCTTGGTGTTGCAGGATGTATTGTATTCTTTGTCAGGTTTCTTGGTGTTGCCGGATGTATTGTATTCTTGGTCAGGTTTCTTTCTTGGTGTTGCAGGATGTATTGTATTCTTGGTCAGGTTTGTTGGTGTTGCAGGATGTATTGTATTCCTGGTCAGGTTTCTTGGTGTTGCAGGATGTATTGTATTCTTGGTCAGGTTTCTTGGTGTTACAGGATGTATTGTATTCCTGGTCAGGTTTCTTGGTGTTGCAGGATGTATTGTATTCTTGGTCAAGTTTCTTGGTGTTGCAGGATGTATTGTATTCTTGTTCAGGTTTCTTGGTGTTGCAGGATGTATTGTATTCTTGGTCAGGTTTCTTGGTGTTGCAGGATGTATTGTATTCTTGGTCAGGTTTCTTGGTGTTGCAGGATGTATTGTATTCCTGGTCAGGTTTCTTGGTGTTGCAGGATGTATTGTATTCTTGGTCAGGTTTCTTGGTGTTGCAGGATGTATTGTATTCTTGTTCAGGTTTCTTGGTGTTGCAGGATGTATTGTATTCTCGGTCAGGGTTCTTGGTGTTGCAAGGATGTATTGTATTCTTGGTCAGGGTTCTTGGTGTTGCAGGATGTGTTGTATTCTTGGTCAGGTTTCTTGGTGTTGCAGGATGTATTTTATTCTTGGTCAGGTTTCTTGGTGTTGCAGGATGTATTGTATTCTTGGTCAGGTTTCTTGGTGTTGCAGGATGTATTGTATTCCTGGTTAGATTGGTAAAAATATATTTCTATTTCGCTCCAGGACTCTGTGACAATACTCCACTTGGACTTGAAAGTGGGACAATCCTAGATTCTCAAATGAGCGCATCGTCTAAGTACAACACAAGTTACCCAGCATCCAATGCAAGGTTAAATTACACAGGAGGCCCATCATGGTGTGCATCTACCAGTGATCTTGATCCATATCTACAGATTGACTTGGGGTTAACGTACGTGATATGTGCTGTGGCTACACAAGGAAACTTTTACGAGAAACAATGGACAAAATCTTACACTTTACAAGGGTCAGTAGACGGAACGTCATTCAACGATTACTTGGAAGACAATACTAAAAGGGTAAGTGAAAGACTTTTTATAATTTTATTATAAATAATAACAATAATAATAATATTAATAATAATATCATTTTTCATTATCATTATCATTTCTTTTCGTTAGATTTTTGAAGGGAATTTCGACCAGAACACAGTCGTTAAACTCTCACTAAACAGGGGTTTTGTCGCTCAATACGTACGTTTTCTTCCCGTCTCTATCAGTCATGGTGCTCATTGTATTAGAGCTGAAATATATGGAATGACCACATCAGGTACCTTCGTCGTGTTCAATGAACACTATAGCTTTATGTTGTCATATGTTGTGCATGATAATATTACGCAACGTGATACGCAGCGTTTGTTGTCATGGTAATGTGGTGTGGTGTGGTGTAATGTGGTGTGATGTGGTGAGGCGATGTGTGAGGTGCGGTGAGGTGAATTGTGGTGTGGTGTGGTTCAGTGCTTCGGGGTGGAGAAATATGTTGAGGTGATGTGTGGTGTGGTGAATTGAGGTGATGTGTGGGGTGCGGTGAGGTGAATTGTGGTGTGGTGTGGTTCAGTGCTTCGGGGAGGAGAAATATGTTGAGGTGATGTGTGGTGTGGTGAATTGAGGTAATGTGTGAGTTGCGGTGAGGTGAATTGTGGTGTGGTGTGGTTCAGTGCTTCGGGGTGGAGAAATATGTTGAGGTAATGTGTGGTGTGGTGAATTGAGGTGATGTGTGGGGTGCGGTGAGGTGAATTGTGGTGTGATGTGGTTCAGTGCTTCGGGGAGGAGAAATATGTTGAGGTAATGTGTGGTGTGGTGAATTGAGGTGATGTGTGGGGTGCGGTGAGGTGAATTGTGGTGTGATGTGGTTCAGTGCTTCGGGGAGGAGAAATATGTTGAGGTGATGTGTGAGATGCGGTGGTATGTTGTACATGTTATGCCACTGTATACCTATATCTTGTATCGTTGTCACATTTCTAACCAATATCTAATTATTTTCTGATTATCTTCTAATTATTTTTTAATTATTTTCTAATTATTTTCTAATTCTAATTATCTAATTGTTTTCCAGCTTGCCAGCGCTCCGCAGTTGGTATTCGAGCATCAAGTAAAGTCCCAGATTACAGAATGACCGCGACATCTTTCTACAGCGCCACGTATTCTATCCACTATGCAAGGTTGTACGGCTCAGCATCCTGGGCAACGAAGAGAAACGATCGAAATGACTATCTACAAATCGACCTTGGAGCGATGCACGTGTTATGTGCCTTAGCAACACAGGGCTCACCTATTTCCAATGAATGGACAAAAACATACAGTGTTTCGCTGTCTATGGATGGCGTGACGTGGATGATTTACGAAGAGAATGATGCACAAAAGGTAAAATGATGTTTAAATATGTGGGAATTAACTCGGTGCGTGACAAGTTCGGCGGGAATTTATTAATTATCTTAACTTAAAAGTTATGACACAACTCAACACATTTCGTATCAAGTTTATGCAGTTCGTATGGACCTTTTTTACGCTTCAGTCATGTTTTAAGGCACAAGTTTCACAGCTTACTACTCAAGCTAAATACATGTAACGTTAATCTGAGAATTAAGCGGAATTTTGATGTTCCCAAGTGCAAAACAAATAGACTGAAGAACACATTTATTTATAGTAACTGTAATCAAGACTAATATTTCATTGAATGTATATACATAGTATTCCCTTTGATCAATTTTATGTAAAGTCTTTACGTAATTCAGCTACTAAGCTGCAACAGTATGACTAATAAACTATCTGTCAGTCTGTCTGTCGACTGCAACAATATTTGTTTCCCGCGTAGCCTCGCATTCGAGCGTTTCAGGACGAGGTTATGGGAATAAATATGGTGCCATGTGATTAAGGTCAATAGTAAGTCCTTTTTTAACCAATTTTAGGTGTTCCCTGGCAACACTGACAAGATTACAGTTGTCAGGCAGACGATGGCTGCTCCAACAGCTGCAAAGTACATCAGGTTCTATCCTAAATTGTACAACAATCACAAGCAATTGAGAGTAGAGGTGTATGGATTAAGAAAAGGTGAGATACATGACAGATATTGCATGCAATCTTACACCAGGTTGATAGTCGAGACTACCACGGTGGTTCTCTCCTGTGCTGCGAGGGTTTTTCTCCAGGTTCTCCGGTTTATAAACTTAGATCAGCCCAGAGTTTGTTTCAGGATTCAATCTATGAGACTTAGATCAGCCCAGAGGTTGTTTCAGGGTTTGATCTGTGAGTTAGCCATGCCGTGACTTAGATCAGCACAGAGGTTGTTTAAGAGTTCAATCTGTGAGTTAGCCATGCCGTGACTTAGATCCGCCTATATGCGCTGTTTCAGCTAGGGTTTGATAAAAATTAGAAAGATCAACCTGTTAAAGATATCCCAACTTCTCTTTTTTCTAGAATGCAGATCTCCTCTTGGAGTGGAAAGCTTCATGGGTATCGACCCAGTAGCCCAACTGTCCTCATCGTCTCAATCAGACGCTGCTCATGCTGCTGATAAAGGTCGTCTTTATGGCACTTCTGCTTGGTGCACGACTAATAATGTCAATCAATACATACAAGTAGATTTATTGGTTGCTATGAGTGTTACTGGGGTAGTAACACAAGGGGATGCCGACACTTCCACCTCAAAATGGGTCCAGACTTATGATGTTCAGTTTGGCTATGAGACTAGCAAATTGTTTCTGGTTCAGGTAAGTCAAGGGAAGGAAAAGGTAGGGGAAAGGAATGCAAACGATAGTGGAAATGTAACAGAGTGAAAAAGTAACAAAAATGGATTTGAAAGTAAAGACATGAGAAAATACAAATGTACATGAAAATGAAAGCGAACTTAAAAGAAAGAAAGAAAGAAAAATAAAAAAGCATAAAAGGTGAAAATATAACCTTCGACAACCTTTTTTGAAATAGTTGTAATTGTCATATTCAATCGAGTCTGTGTTTATTTATTTAGGGTATCCAAGGCAACACAAATTCAAGCGACACAGCTACTCACTGGTTTAGTAAACCAATGGGTGCACGATATGTTCGTATTCTACCTCGTACATGGAGTATTGGGATATGCTTGAGGATGGACGTTTATGGCTGCAAACAAGGTATACACTAGCTCCTTGATTATATGTATATGTAGTATATCATATATCTATAAAAAGATAGATAAATATTTTAGGTCATTTTAGCTCCTTGATTATATGTATATGTAGTATATCATATATCTATAAAAAGATAGATGAATATTTTAGGTCATTTTAGCTCCTTGATTATATGTATATGTAGTATATCATATATCTATAAAAAGATAGATGAATATTTTAGGTCATTTTAGCTCCTTGATTATATTATGTATATGTAGTATATCATATATCTATAAAAAGATAGATAAATATTTTAGGTCATTTTAGCTCCTTGATTATATGTATATGTAGTATATCATATATCTATAAAAAGATAGATAAATATTTTAGGTCATTTTAGCTCCTTGATTATATTATGTATATGTAGTATATCATATATCTATAAAAAGATAGATAAATATTTTAGGTCATTTTAGCTCCTTGATTATATGTATATGTAGTATATCATATATCTATAAAAAGATAGATGAATATTTTAGGTCATTTTAGCTCCTTGATTATATTATGTATATGTAGTATATCATATATCTATAAAAAGATAGATAAATATTTTAGGTCATTTTAGCTCCTTGATTATATGTATATGTAGTATATCATATATCTATAAAAAGATAGATGAATATTTTAGGTCATTTTAGCTCCTTGATTATATGTATATGTAGTATATCATATATCTATAAAAAGATAGATAAACATTTTAGGTCAAGGTGCAGTTATTGAGAAAGAGAAACAAAGACAAAAATAGTGTAATCATACCAATGTGGATAACTTTTTATACCTGGAAAAACCCTTGATAAATCTACGCATACTGTCAAACCAAGCTATAAAATTCACCAAATGTTTCAAGCATGTACCCTTTTGAAACAAAAGCTTAACACTTCACAGGGGTTTCTAATTTTACTCACTGAGTTTCTTTAAAAAGACCTCTTTACCTTTGGCATATGTTTCATTCTTTTGAGAATAAGATCCTTTGTTTCACTTGTATCCATATCCATGTGCCTTCTCATGCGCAAACATTAGACAAAAAATGTGGATAGTTTGAGGAAAGACACGTGGTCTGAAATGGAAAAACATTACGCCAAAGCTAAAGAGGTCGATTTCACTCCAACAGTAAAGTGATTATTTTTGTTTGTTCAGTTGCACCGCCAGATATCGAGACAGTAGAAGCAGTCACCAACCTCACAGCATCCATAGGCTCTTCTGGTCAAATATCGTGCTCAGTCTACGCTCTTTCTAACATCCAGGTTACCTGGAGACAAGGACAAACAGACATGACGTCATCATCACAAATATCCTACCAGAACGGCTTTGCTAACTCGGTTCTCACAGTAAACTTTGCAAATGCAGACGACTATGGAGAGTGTTCAAGACAGGACCCGACGTCACGGTCTGCTGCTTGTAGTAGAAAATACACTTGTGAAGCGTATTATGACAATGTGATGAATGGGCCAGCTGATACCATGGATGGCAAAATATTTGTAGAACTGGGTAAGGCATATTGAAGAATAAGGGTAAAAGCTATCAGGAATATATACTATACTACTGGGAATTAGGGAGCATTCATTATATATGTTAGGGAGGGGTGGTAAAAAGGGGGCTGCCTTCAAATTTACAGAGAAAGGGGGTCTAGTCGAAAAATATATAAGATAAAAGGGGATCACTTGACAGAAACATGTACACGCTCCTATTTTCACATAGTTGAAGAAAGGCGTTGGGAGTCTAGACCTGCAGGCCTCAAAAGGTCTTGGGGGAGGGGAGAATTGAAAATGGAAAAAAAATGGAAGAAAAATAAGAAAAGAGAACTAACAAGCTGTGTATTAACAAGTAGTTGTTTTCGCAACTATTTCAGACGCTCCCTCTGCTCCTACGAGTTTCACTATTGGAAGTGTCCTTGATAATTCAGCGTATCTAACATGGAGAGAAACTCCACCGAATGTACGCCAAGCTACAGTTGGGCTGTATAAGATTGAATATAATGTTGAAGGAGAACAAAGAGTATTCCAGGACACAACGAGTGGAAATAGTTTGAGCCACACTATTGGTGGATTGTTGTCTAATACGTCATATGTGGTGAAACTAAGTGCTGTAAGTGTGGTGGGAGACGGTGCCTCGCTTACCCAGCGCTTCCGAACGCTTCCTACAAGTAAGAAATAACTTGATACATATATATTTTTTTATCTTCTTCTTCTTCTTCTTCTTCTTCTTCTTCTTCTTCTTCTTCTTCTTCTTCTTCTTCTTCTTCTTCTTCTTCTTCTTCTTCTTCTTCTTCTTCTTCTTCTTTTTCTTCTTCTTTTTCTTCTTATTTTTCTGCTCCTTCTTCTTAGATTCTAATGACTTTAGTAATAATTGGAAACTATGATTGTAGACAACTATTCTTTTGTTATTTTTAGTACTTTGCAAAAATAGAGCAATAGGCATGGAACTAGGCTCGATACCAGACCCCTACATCACAGCATCATCCCAAATGAACAATTTGGCTCTCCCCAGCAATGCTCGACTCAATAAACTCACTGGTTCATCGTGGTGTGCCTCTACAAGTGACTCTAATCCATATCTACAGATTGACTTGGGCTCATCTCACCTTATTTGTGCTGTGGCTACACAAGGTAACATCATGGCAGACCAGTGGGTGACCAGTTACAATTTGCTCTTTTCTGATGATGGGATAAATTGGAGGTACCAGCAAGAGAGACGGAAAGTATGTTATATATTTGAATAGAAATTGAAATTTTAAGTGTGGATTTCCCAAGCACATTGCTATTCTTGGTTGAATGTAACAAAAGGTTTTGCTATTTCTAATAGATGACTCATGTCTTTTGCTATTTCATTCTCTTGGGAATCATTGTAATAGAGCATAAATTTGCATTATGGCGTCATTAGCTACCAGATTCTCGTGTACACTTTACTTTCTCTTGTACAGTTCATTAGCATCAATTCACTTACTATTCTCAAATACGAAATTTGAATTAAGGTGCAGACACGCGATGCAATTTTTCATGCGACGGTGCATACGACGTCGCATAAAGAGTAAAAAAGAGTTCTACTACTTTTGCGACGTCGCGCGTGACGAACCTCAAACTTTGCGAATATTTTGGTAAGGTAGTGAAATGAAGCAATCATGCAACAAATGGCCTGTTCAAGAAAACCTCTAGTTAACAAATAGAAAACGTTTGTCTTGTTTACATAGCCTGATACAAACACTCGGGAAGTTTGGGAGAAGTCGAGAGCTGTTGTGTAAAACCGAGCCGCAGGCGATATCTGAACTATTTTATAAACATAATTGCTTAACAGGTGAATCATTCTCTTGTAAGGTTTTCCCAGGAAATACTGATCGAAACACAGTTATAAAGCATGAATTGGTATCAAGACCTTCTGGGAGGTTCATTCGCTTCATTCCTCGAGAATACTACGGGCTTTCGTGCCTCCGAGTTGAACTGTATGGAAAACCAGCCCAGAAAGGTAATTGAGCATTTCGTCTTCGTACTATCTTCCTTTACCAGTGATCTCTAGAGCCTGGTTCACACTAGCGACGCAAGCAAAAGCATAAAGAAATACGCAATCGCAGATAGTACTTTTACTAGTACTTTCGAAGGTTGACTGAATGTTTTGCTCTGTCCAAAAGGAGTTAACTAACCATGAAAGACTTTCTGTGCTCGCGTATGTCGTTATGCTTATGCTTGTGAACTAGGCTTTAAAGCTGGAACAATGTTCGAATCTCACGGCAATGGGAAAGGAAACAGGTACAAATAATGGAGAATTTGAAGTCATAGCAGCGAACAACAACAACAGCAGCAACAACAGCAGTAGCAGCAACAACAACAGCAACAACAACAACAACAACAGCAGTAGCAGCAACAACAACAACAGCAACAACAACAGCAGTAGCAGCAACAACAACAGCAGTAGCAGCAACAACAACAGCAACAACAACAACAACAACAACAACAGAACAACAGAACAACAACAACAGTAACAACAACAACAACAACAGCAGCAACAACAACAACAACAGCAACAACAACAACAGCAACAACAACAACAACAGCAGCAACAACAACAACAACAGCAACAACAACAACAACAACAGCAACAACAACAACAACAAAAGCAACAAAAACAGTAGCAAAAACAACATCAATAACAACACCAGCAGTAACAGCAGCAACAACAACAACTTCTGACGTCAACAAGTCAACAATTTGACTAAATGTCGTCCTTCTGATTTCTAACAATGTTAATGTGTGTTTTTATCGTTCAGAGTGTGCTGACATATCTGTTGGTTTAGCGAGTGTCAACACCATAGTAAATCACCGTTTCACAGCCTCTACAAGCTATGTCGGTAATCAATATAAGCCATATAATGCCAGATTGGGAAGTAGCACAGGCTGGGCAGCCAGCGGCAATAGCGATCCCAGTGATTATCTACAGATTGATCTTGGAGCTGTGTACAGAATATGCGCTGTAGCAACTTTTGGTAGCGCTAAAGCCAATGAATATGTTACCAGATATAAATTATTTCTATCAATGGATAACTCCATGTGGGGCGTTTATAAAGTCAATGGTAACGAAAAGGTACGTAAAATCAATCAGTGTGATATATAGGTCAGACTCAGACTTTCTTTATAACTTCTACGTTTTCTGTCCAGGTATTTCCGGGTAATGTCGATCGGAATGTCCTGGTCAAAAACCAACTGACTGAAGCAGTTTCTGCTAGATTTATACGCTTTAACCCTACCAGCTATAGTAGTCACAAGACTATGCGAGTGGAAGTGTATGGTGTTCCTCAAGGTATTGTACTGGGTCCCTTTTTTAATAATATAGTAATATATGTAAAGGAACAATACTCAGGGAATGAAACGTAATTCTAAAATGGGACGCCCCAAACTGACAAAAGAGTTGCTTTTTGTAAAATGTAGTGGTATTTTCAAATCAAAGTTTATGGCATGCCTCAGAGGAATCTTTAGGACCACTTTGAAACCTTAGTATTTCTATAATATATGATCATTTATAAATAAGTCTTTTCTTTGGACAGATTGTAAGGAATCACTTGGAATTGAAAACCTCGGGATCGAGGGTGCTCAGATGACGTCATCATCTGACCTTGACAACACCCATGATTCGCCACATGGTCGTCTGTATGGTGACAACTCCTGGTGCAGCTCGACGGCATCAAGCAGTGAGTTTCTACAAGTAGATGTTGGAAGCATTAAGACAGTGACTGGTATAGCGACCCAGGGTGATAGCACTGTTGATAAATGGATCAAGACCTTTGCTGTGAGCTATAGCATGAATGGTATTGACTGGACTGTATACACTGCTGGCAAAAATATTAGAAAAGTGAGTATGGTTAATTCTCAAAATTTTAGAAACTGAGTATCGAAAAAGTTTGAATTTTTCCTAAAAATATATGTCAGTTTATAGTAAAATTCGGTGCATTTGTTAGGAAAAATGGCGGGAAAACATTCAATTTTCAAAAGAAATCCTATCTTTAGAGTGCAAGCGGCCCTGTCAATTATCTCTTCGGTTTTAAACACATCTTAATGAGTTCTTTCGAAAGCGCTTATTAAAATTTGCCATATCCCTCATTTTCAATTTCCCACTTAATTGGTGACGTTATTTTCCCGCCTAAAATCGTAACATTGGTAAAAGTAAAAACAGTACTCTTTTACTCTACATGTAAAATTTCAAGTTGATCGATCTTCATTGGAAACAGTTACTAAAATTCACTCTTAAAAGCTCGGATTTCGGTACTCTACTAGCCCAGCGTGAAAATAGAATAAAAGGAAATGAGAAAGCAAATTATAATGGCAAAAATCCATGCATTGATCTGTCAGAATTCGATCTTAACCTGACTAACACCACAAAGAGCAGAATTTTGGGTAACTTGATTTATCAATCTTTTTTTCTCTATTTCATATTCCACTACTTTACAAAATTCTCCTCGTCAGGTCCTTACCGGTAACAATGACAAGTCAACTGTAGCAGTCAACTGGCTTCCCTATCCTTTTAACGCTCGTCATGTACGTGTAGTACCGCTGACATGGAACGCAGGCCCGTGTTTACGATTCGACTTGTATGGCTGTCCAGGTATTAAATCGATTATTTTAGATGATGATGATGATGATGACGACGACGACGACGACGACGATGATGATGATGATGATGATGATGATGATGACACCGATGATGATGATGATGATGACACCGATGATGATGATGATGATGATGACACCGATGATGATGATGATGATGATGAGGGGGAGGAGGATGATGATGATTATCTATCTATCTATCTATCTATCTATCTTGTAGCAATTTTCTGCAGCATCACATGCGTCAAGCTGAACGATGTACATTCCTGCAACATTCCTGTAAAAATAAATTAATCTTTTCACAAGGAAATAATCGTACATTTACTGTTATTCTTTTTCAGTCAGTTGTGCTAACCTAGCCATAGGGTTACAGCAGGGTCTAATACCAGCTTCTCAGATCAGCGCTTCATCTCAACACAATGCTTCCACTGCAGCCAAGAATGCCAGACTACATTACACATCAGGCTCATCGTGGTGTGCCTCTACAAGTGACTCTAATCCATATCTACAGATTGACTTGGGGTCACCTCACGTGGTCTGCGCTGTGGCTACACAGGGTGACCACTTCACAGATAACTCAGTAGAGACGTATCAAATACAAGGATCATCTGATGGAGTAACGTTCACAGACTATAACGAAATAGGCGCAGTTAAGACTTTTGCGGGGAATTTTGATAGGAACCCAGTCATCAAGCAGATCATGAAAAACCTCTTTATCGCCGAATATGTTCGATTTTTACCCAAATCTTATAATGTACTACCATGTATGAGAGTTGAAGTGTACGGCTCTAGGACGGCAGGGTGTGTTACTCAGCCAGTTGGCCTGCGTGTCGGTAGTAGTATACGAGATCACAGACTCAGCGCTTCTTCGGTTTATTCAGGCGATTATCCTATCTCTTCGGCAAGATTATACGCGCCAAGAGCCTGGGCAACTAAAACTACAAGTGATAGCAATGACTATGTTCAGGTTGATTTGGGGTCCATGTACGCAGTTTGCGCGGTTGCAACTCAAGGTTCTCCTACAACGAACGAATGGGTAACGAGTTACAAAATGTCCACATCACTAGATGGGACGAACTGGAATGATTATAGTGAAAGCGGAACTATACGTGTGAGTTATAACGATATTGTATATCAGCGGCTTTCGTATGAGTTGGAAACGTATGCGCGGTCGCACCGTCTTACAGCACGTACATGGTGCGGTATGCGGTACCGCGATCGTACTGACCTACGGCAGTTTGACGTCTCGTTTCCCACCCATACGAAACCACTTCTATATTGTATGCATAAGGATCCTGGGAAGATTGACTGAACTACTTAATATGTTAGGGGATGGGAAGACAATGTTATATGGGAAACTGTATCAGTGTTATATGATTATGATCTAACTGAGCAGATGTTGTAAAGGCACGGCACACGGCACGGTACCGAAATGAGAACACCATTTTGACAATCACTGTCACGTTCGCTGCATGACACTTGAAATTTGACATATAAAATTAACTTTCATTTATTTATTTTGATTAGACGTTTACAGGGAACACAGACAGGAACACGGTCATGAAGAGAAACCTCGCCAATATTGTAGCAGCCCGCTTCGTAAGGATTTACCCTGTTACTCATAATAACCATAAAGATCTGAGGTTTGAATTGTATGGTATGGAACACCCCTGGGCTGTACCCTTAGGACTGGAAACGGGATCCATAGCAGACAACCAGTTGACTGCCACATCGTTTAACAATTCTAGTCAAGTAGCTGCGCATGCGCGGCTCTACGGAGTCTCGTCTTGGTGCAAGTCAGTATCGTCAACAGGCCAGACATATCTGCAGGTGGACTTACGGGCTGTGATGCAAATCTCTGGAATAGCGACCCAAGGGAATGCTGAGAATGCGTGGGTGACGTTATATGACTTGCGATACAGTTATTCTACCAGCAACTGGCAGGATGTATCTGGTATCCAAGGCAACGTAAATAAGAATGGCCTCGTTGTTCATATGTTTAACCAACCATTTAGTGCTCGGTATCTTCGTTTGCGGCCAACAACTTCGCAAGGAGTGAGCTGTGTGCGAATGGAAGTTTATGGTAATGACCTTGTTGCAAGGCCTGAGATCTTGGGTTTTACCAGAAATGAATTCATCTCAGCCAGCAAAGGATCCTGGGCAAAGTATAACTGCCGTGTAAAGGCTCAAGAGTTCGTCACAATACTATGGAAACATGGCAAAACAATCCTGTCAAGCAGCTCTACGTACGCTGGTGGAATTACACTCTCAACACTTACACTCAACTATACTAATGGCGACGACTTTGCTTCGACATGCCGCAAAGTCAATCTGAGTAGCCAGGCCTCTAATTGTAACTCAACTGTCACGTGTCAAGCTTTTTATGACTACCTTTTGACGGACGGTTCTGCGAAGAGAGTCGGTACAGTGCACACATCAATTAAGGTTCCTCTTGCTCCGGTTAATGTTACATTCCTCAAGATTCGCCATCACTCAACTCAAGTGCACTGGACCCCTGGGGATGTGACAATTGATCGGGCATCTGTTAGGTACTTCTATATTCAATATTACCCCGTTAGTGATGTGTCACGCATCTTGAACATGACTCTGAGGAGTACCAAACGAATGGTACACATTGGAGGTTTGGATGCTAATACCAGTTATGTTGTACAAATCCACGCTGTCAGTATTGCGGGCGAGGGATTATGGGCAACGGAGAGTTTCTCTACCAATTCACGAGTTTCTTGTTCGAGGAAGACTTTAGGAATGGAGGACAAGTCAATATCCGATGTATACATTACGTCCTCGTCAAAAAGAGACAATTCAACAAAGGCTTCGTTCGGAAGATTAAATCATTTGTCGTCCTGGTGTGCCTCTGCCAGCGATTCTTCGTCATATCTACAAGTTGATTTGGGGATGCTTTACGTCATTTGCGCTACAGCGACGCAAGGGAATCCAGTGAATGACGAATGGGTGACGTCATATGAGGTGCATTATACTCGGGATGGAATCAACTGGAAACCTGTCTTAGAGAAAACTGACATCAAGGTAAAGTTACTGCGTGTGTGATTAAATGTTATAAGATCGTGCACCGGATCGAGTGCAAGTTTAACGAGAGTAGACATTATATGCAGATATATATTTTCTTTTATAGATATTTTCAGGAAATCAGGATCGATCATCAGTTGTCATACAAGAAGTTCCAGGACAACTTGTGGCAAGGAGCGTCAGGTTTTTGCCTAAATCTTCGAACGGTTCCGCGTGCTTGAGGACTGAACTGTTTGGAGAACCATATTATCCAGGTAAACCACGAATGTAGTTTAATCCATGGCCAACATGGGAAAGACGTTTTTCAACTGATTTGTTGGAAATTATTTGACCGTTGTTAGGATTGCCTGCTTGCCTGCTTGCCTGCTTGCCTGCTTGCCTGCTTGCCTGCTTGCCTGCTTGCCTGCTTGCCTGCTCACTAATTATTTACCTACTCTCCATCATTCATGATTCCAGGTTGTGCAGTAGTACCAATTGGAGTCCAAAGTCCAAATACCATCCCTGATCACCGATTCACAGCTAGTTCTTATTTCTCCATTGACCACCAACCAAATAAAGCAAGACTGGGCGGAGACTCATGCTGGAGGCCGAGAACAGATACCAACCCAGACGACTACCTGCAGATTGACCTTGGAACTATATACACTATATGTGTGATTGAGACAGACGGACAGTCACCCACTGATCGAGTACTGTCATATGTGGTTTATTACTCACTGGATAATCAGGATTGGGATGTTCTGGTTGATCCACGTGGAATGATAAAGGTAGGTCCAGCCCTGCTCGGTAACGCTTACCACAGCAATACCATCACTTGAAATAGATGTTATTAAGGAGCATTTTGATTTCAAGTCCTTCTCGGTAATCTTAGCCACAGCAAGACCTTGAATTTAAATGTATGTTATTTTAAGGGAAATGTCGCAAGAAAAACTCAATTTTCTCTTTTTCTATTTAATTTTTCAGGTTTTTAATGATAGTAAAACCAAACTTGACAACAAGATTTCTGCCAGATTTGTACGTTTCTTCCCCAGAGAGTATTCAGGCCACAAGTCGCTACGTGTACAACTGTACGGCGTAGCTGAAGGTAAATGATGCCAGAAAATAGAATCCCCCCCCCCCCCCCTTCTGCATAATCACGAGAATATAACTATTAAAAGAGCAACAAATGAAGAAAATTAACAGTGTTTTTCATGCCTTTACTTTTCTGGTTGAAATTGCAAAACTATTTTCTTCATAATTTGTAAATTTCTAATATTTTTCATGTTCAGTTTGCAAGGAATCACTTGGAGCGGAGAACAAAGGTATCGAAAACAATCAAATGACGTCATCATCACACCATGACAACGCGCACACTGCTTCACGAGGTCGTCTCTATGGTAACTCCTCATGGTGCAGCAGTACGTCTTCCCTAGTTGAGTACATCGAAATCGACCTTGGGAAAGTGAAGACAGTAAGAGGGATAGCTACCCAAGGAGATCACGTGACAGACAAATGGGTCAAGACGTATACTGTTAGGTATAGCATGGATAGAAAAGGTTACGTGGGATACACGACCAAGGTATTTCATTCTAGCTCAAGATTATACTTCAAATTTATATTTTATCTTGACCGTCATGTATCATCATCATCATGTATCATCATCATCATGTATCAACATCATCATTTATCATCATCATCATGTATCATCATCATCATGTATCATCATCATCATTTATCAACATCATCATGTATCAACATCATCATGTATCATCATCATCATGTATCATCATCATCATGTATCATCATCATCATGTATCATCATCATCATGTATCATCATCATCATGTATCATCATCATCATGTATCAACATCATCATGTATCAACATCATCATCAACTTCATCATCCAACATCATCATCACCATCATCGTGACCAACATCGTAATTATGCGTCATTATCACTATCATCATTACCACCATCATACGTTATTTTATCAAAGCATGCAGCTTCATTTTTCTTGTAACTCGAACTCTTATATCTGATTTTATTACATATTAATAGGTATTTCCTGGCAACACTGACAGAAATAGTGTCGTAGTCAACTGGTTACGATATCCCATCAATGCACGCTACATAAGAATATCACCTCAGGATTGGAATGGTGCTATTTGTCTGAGGGTTGATCTTTACGGTTGTCAGGGTAAATATTCACAAGATGCTAAAGATTTCACTAAACGTAAACTACTATGGCTGTCAAATGGCTTCCACTCTCAGCCAATAGACCTCTTTAGCTTGGGTGTGATTTCCATTTCAGACCACTTGTCATTCCCTAGAGTATCATTTCTTTGTTTAACGGTTGCGCATGAGTAGATACATAAATATGGATACAACTCAAACAAAGAATCTTATTCTCAAGAGAATGATACGCGGTCTGAAATGGGAAAACATTACGCCCAAGCTAAAAACCGATGATGATGATGATGACACCGATGATGATGACACCGATGATGGTGATGACACCGATGATGATGATGATGATTATGACACCGATGATGATGATGATGAGGAGGAGGAGGGGGAGGATGATGATGATGATCTATCTATCTATCTATCTATCTATCTTGTAGCAATTTTCTGCAGCATCACATGCGTCAAGCTGAACAATGTACATTCCTGTAACATTCCTGTAAAAATAAATTAACCTTTCACAAGGAAATAATCGTACATTTTCTGTTATTCGTTTTCAGTCAGTTGTGCTAACCTAGCCATAGGGTTACAGCAGAGTCTAATACCAGATTCTCAGATCAGCGCTTCATCTCAACACAATGCTTCCACTGCAGCCAAGAATGCCAGACTACATTACACATCAGGCTCATCGTGGTGTGCCTCTACAAGTGACTCTAATCCATATCTACAGATTGACTTGGGGTCACCTCACGTGGTCTGCGCTGTGGCTACACAGGGTGACCACTTCACAGATAACTCAGTAGAGACGTATCAAATACAAGGATCATCTGATGGAGTAACGTTCACAGACTATAACGAAATAGGCGCAGTAAAGACTTTTGTGGGGAATTTTGATAGGAACCCAGTCATCAAGCAGATCATGAAAAACCTCTTTATCGCCAGCTATGTTCGATTTTTACCCAAATCTTATAATGTACTACCATGTATGAGAGTTGAAGTGTACGGCTCTAGGACGGCAGGGTGTGTTACTCAGCCAGTTGGCCTACGTGTGGGTAGTAGTATACGAGATCACAGACTCAGCGCTTCTTCGGTTTATTCAGGCGATTATCCTATCTCTTCGGCAAGATTATACGCGCCAAGAGCCTGGGCAACTAAATATACAAGTGATAGCAATGACTATGTTCAGGTTGATTTGGGGTCCATGTACGCAGTTTGCGCGGTTGCAACTCAAGGTTCTCCTACAACGAACGAATGGGTAACGAGTTACAAAATGTCCACATCACTAGATGGGACGAACTGGAATGATTATAGTGAAAGCGGAACTATACGTGTGAGTTATAATGATATTGTCTATCAGCGGCTTTCGTATAAGTTGGAAACGTATGCGCGGTCGCACTGTCTTACAGCACGTACATGGTGCGGTATGCGGTACTGCGGTCGTACTGACCTACAACAGTTTGACGTCTCGTTTCCCACCCATACGAAACCACATCTATATTATATTCATAAGGATCCTGGGAAGATTGACTGAACTACTTGATATGTTAGGGGATGGGAAGACAATGTTATATGGGAAACTGTATCAGTGTTATATGATTAGGATCTAACTGAGCAGATCTCGTAAAGGCACGGCACACGGCACGGTACCGAAATGAAAACACCATTTTGACCAATCACTGTCACGTTCGCGGCATGACACGTCATACGAAATTTGACCTTATAAAGTTAACTTTCATTTATTTATTTTGATTAGACGTTTACAGGGAACACAGACAAGAACACGGTCATGAAGAGAAACCTCGCCAATATTGTAGCAGCCCGCTTCGTAAGGATTTACCCTGTTGCTTATAATAGCCATAAAGATCTGAGGTTTGAATTGTATGGTATGGAACACCCCTGGGCTGTACCCTTAGGACTGGAAACAGGATCCATAGCAGACAACCAGTTGACTGCCACATCGTTTTACAATTCTAGTCAAGTAGCTGCGCATGCGCGGCTCTACGGAGTCTCGTCTTGGTGCAAGTCAGTTTCGTCAGCAGGCCAGACATATCTGCAGGTGGACTTACGGGCTGTGATGCAAATCTCTGGAATAGCGACCCAAGGGAATGCTGAGAATGCGTGGGTGACGTTCTTTGACTTGCGATTCAGTTATTCTTCGAACCACTGGCAGGATGTATCTGGTATCCAAGGCAACGTAGATAAGAATGGTCTCGTTGTTCATATGTTTAACCAACCATTTAGTGCTCGGTATCTTCGCTTGCGGCCAACAACTTCGCAAGGAGTGAGCTGTGTGCGAATGGAAGTTTATGGTAATGACCTTGTTGCAAGGCCTGAGATCTTGGCTTTTACCAGAAATGAATTTATCTCAGCCAGCAAAGGATCCTGGGCAAAGTATAACTGCCGTGTAAAGGCTCAAGAGTTCGTCACAATACTATGGAAACACGGCAACAGAATCCTGCCAAGCAACTGTACGTACGCTGGTGGAATTAAACTCTCAACACTTACACTCAACTATACTAATGGCGACGACTTTGCTTCGACATGCCGCAAAGTCAATCTCAGTAGCCAGGTCTCTAATTGTAACTCAACTGTCACGTGTCAAGCTTTCTATGACTACCTTTTAACGGACGGTTCTGCGAAGAGAGTCGGTACAGTGCACACGACAATTAAGGTTCCTCTTGCTCCGATTAATGTTACATTCCTCAAGATTCGTCATCACTCAACTCAAGTGCACTGGACCCCTGGGGATGTGACAATTGATCGGGCATCGGTTAGGTACTTCTATATTCAATATTACCCCGTTAGTGATGTGTCACGCATCTTGAACATGACTCTGAGGAGTACCAAACGACTGCTACACATTGGAGGTTTGGATGCTAATACCAGTTATGTTGTACAAATCCGCGCTGTCAGTATTGCGGGCGAGGGATTATGGGCAACGAAAAGTTTCTCTACCAATTCACGAGTTTCTTGTTCGAGGAAGACTTTAGGAATGGAGGACAAGTCAATACCCGATGTATACATTACGTCCTCGTCAAAAAGAGACAATTCAACAAAGGCTTCGTTCGGAAGATTAAATCATTTGTCGTCCTGGTGTGCCTCTGCCAGCGATTCTTCGTCATATCTACAAGTTGATTTGGGGATGCTTTACGTCATTTGCGCTACAGCGACGCAAGGGAATCCAGTGAATGACGAATGGGTGACGTCATATGAGGTGCATTATACTCGGGATGGAATCAACTGGAAACCTGTCTTAGAGAAAACTGACATCAAGGTAAAGTTACTGCGTGTGTGATTAAATGTTATAAGATCGTGCACCGGATCGAGTGCAAGTTTAACGAGGGTAGACATTATATGCAGATATATATTTTCTTTTATAGATATTTTCAGGAAATCAGGATCGATCATCAGTTGTCATACAAGAAGTTCCAGGACAACTTGTGGCAAGGAGCGTCAGGTTTTGGCCTAAATCTTCGAACGGTTCCGCGTGCTTGAGGACTGAACTGTTTGGAGAACCATATTATCCAGGTAAACCACGAATGTAGTTTAATCCATGGCCAACATGGGAAAGACGTTTTTCAACTGATTTTTTGGAAATTATTTGACCGTTGTTAGGCTTGCCTGCTTGCCTGCTTGCCTGCTTGCCTGCTTGCCTGCTTGCCTGCTTGCCTGCTTGCCTGCTTGCCTGCTTGCCTGCTTGCCTGCTTGCCTGCTTGCCTGCTTGCCTGCTTGCCTGCTTGCCTGCTTGCCTGCTTGCCTGCTTGCCTGCTTGCCTGCTTGCCTGCTCACTAATTATTTACCTACTCTCCATCATTCATGATTCCAGGTTGTGCAGTAGTACCAATTGGAGTCCAAAGTCCAAATACCATCCCTGATCACCGATTCACAGCTAGTTCTTATTTCTCCATTGACCACCAACCAAATAAAGCAAGACTGGGTGGCGACTCATCCTGGAAGCCGAGAACAGATACCAACCCAGACGACTACCTGCAGATTGACCTTGGAACTATATACACTATATGTGTGATTGAGACAGACGGACAGTCACCCACTGATCGAGTACTGTCATATGTGGTTTATTACTCACTGGATAATCAGGATTGGGATGTTCTGGTTGATCCACGGGGAATGATAAAGGTAGGTCCAGCCCTGCTCGGTAACGCTTACCACAGCAATACCATCACTTGAAATAGATGTTATTAAGGAGCATTTTGATTTCAAGTCCTTCTCGGTAATCTTAGCCACAGCAAGACCTTGAATTTAAATGTATGTTATTTTAAGGGAAATGTCGCAAGAAAAACTCAATTTTCTCTGTTTTCTATTTAATTTTTCAGGTTTTTAATGATAGTAAAACCAAACTTGACAACAAGATTTCTGCCAGATTTGTACGTTTCTTCCCCAGAGAGTATTCAGGCCACAAGTCGCTACGTGTACAACTGTACGGCGTAGCTGAAGGTAAATGATGCCAGACAATAGAATCCCCCCCCCCCCCCTTCTGCATAATCACGAGAATATAACTATTAAAAGAGCAACAAATGAAGAAAATTAACAGTGTTTTTCATGCCTTTACTTTTCTGGTTGAAATTGCAAAA
This sequence comes from Anthopleura sola, assembly GCA_023349425.1. Classification (NCBI taxonomy): domain Eukaryota; kingdom Metazoa; phylum Cnidaria; class Anthozoa; order Actiniaria; family Actiniidae; genus Anthopleura; species Anthopleura sola. The sequence continues at coordinate 10,769,554 of JALHLI010000007.1, read as the reverse complement.
CTATTTTCTTCATAATTTGTAAATTTTTAATATTTTTCATGTTCAGTTTGCAAGGAATCACTTGGAGCTGAGAACAAAGGTATCGAAAACAATCAAACGACGTCATCATCTCACCATGACAACGCGCACACTGCGTCACGAGGTCGTCTCTATGGTAACTCCTCGTGGTGCAGCAGTACGTCTTCCCTAGTTGAGTACATCGAAATCGACCTTGGGAAAGTGAAGACAGTACGAGGGGTAGCTACCCAAGGAGATCACATGACAGACAAATGGGTCAAGACGTATACTGTTAGGTATAGCATGGATAGAAAAGGTTACGTGGGATACACGACCAAGGTATTTCATTCTAGCTCAAGATTATACTTCAAATTTATATTTTATCTTGACCGTCATGTATCATCATCATCATGTATCATCATCATCATGTATCATCATCATCATGTATCATCATCATCATGTATCATCATCATGTATCATCATCATCATGTATCATCATCATCATGTATCATCATCATCATCATGTATCAACATCATCATCAACTTCATCATCCAACATCATCATCACCATCATCGTGACCAACATCGTCATTATGCGTCATTATCACTATCATCATTACCACCATCATACGTTATTTTATCAAAGCATGCAGCTTCATTTTTCTTGTAACTCGAACTCTTATATCTGATTTTATTACATATTAATAGGTATTTCCTGGCAACACTGACAGAAATAGTGTCGTAGTCAACTGGTTACGATATCCCATCAATGCACGCTACATAAGAATATCACCTCAGGATTGGAATGGTGCTATTTGTCTGAGGGTTGATCTATACGGTTGTCAGGGTAAATATTCACAAGATGCTAAAGATTTCACTAAACGTAAACTACTATGACGTGTCAAATGGCTTCTACTCTCAGCCGGCAATAGACCTCTTTAGCTTGGGTGTGATTTCCATTTCAGAGCACTTGTTATTCCCTAGAGTATCATTTCTTTTTTTAACAGTTGCGCATGAGAAGACACATGAATATGGATACAACTCAAACAAAGAATCTTATTCTCAAGTTAATGACACGTGGTCTGAAATGGGAAAACATTACGCCCAAGCTAAAAAGGTTCACTAAAGTCATATGAGAGTCTTTGGTATATACGTTTGTCAACCACTTAAATAGGATGAATGCTGTTGGACCGACTTTCATCCTGCGCTCGTTGGGATTCTACTTCACGACGCATATTCATTGACACGTTGTTTTGTCGTACTCTACGCTTGCCCCCACGCACGGCTACAGAACCTGGCTACGTAGGGTAATCTGTGCTTGGCAGGGCTGACCAGGATTGGGTTGTAAATATATATTATTTCTTTTTCCACAGCAACCTGTTCCAATTCCCCACTTGGACTTGAAAGTGGGACAATCCTAGATTCTCAAATGAGCGCATCGTCTAAGTACAACACCAGTTACCCAGCATCCAATGCGAGGTTACATTACACAGGAGGCCCATCATGGTGTGCATCTACCAGTGATCCTGATCCATATCTACAGATTGACTTGGGATCACCTCACGTGATCTGTGCTGTAGGCACACAGGGTGACCATCATAGAGATCAGTGGGTTGAGAAGTACACAGTAAAGGGATCTCTCGATGGAATAACATGGGCAAATGAAATGGTATGAATTAGATACGGTCACGGTACGGGTATTGACGACATCCGTTGAACGCTAACCAATCGCATCGTGCGAGACAATTGTTCATCCAATATAAATCCTGAAAATGGCCTCGTCACGGTCACGGTCACGGCCCGAAATGTCTGTACCGTGAGTCCTTATTTAATAACTTCCCTTTCTATTTTTTCTGTTGCGCAGGACTTCATAGCGAATTCAGACAGAAACACCCAGGTAAAACACGATATCACGGTTGCCATGACAGCAAGATTTGTAAAATTTCTACCTACGCGTAGCTATGGTAACGCCTGTATGAGGGTGGAGCTGTATGGAACGACATCAGGAGGTGAGAATACTTAGTTATGTAGAAAGTAGTTCTGGATGTCAAGCTGTTTTATCATTTGCTTTGCTTTAACGATTGGACAGATAAATCACGCACAGTAAATTTGATAGGGCTGATTTGGCCCCACAGAGCCGTTTTGGCATTTTTAAAATAATGCTATTTTGGCCCAGAGATGGGTCAAAATGGAACAAAATGCTATTTTGGCCCCATGAAAGCCATTTTGGCCCCATGAAAGCCATTTTGGCATAGCTTTATTAGTACTGTTTTGGCCCAAGGGTAGGCTAAAAAAGAATAAGATAGATAGATAGATAACTAGATAGATAACTAGTTTATTATAATTATTCGCAACCCGAAAGCTGAATTACATAATTTACAAAATAAGAAGCTATCTTGGCTCTGCCACAGCAATTTTAGCTCTATTACATTTAGTGCTGTTTTGGCCTAAAGGCTGGCCAAAACGGGACGAGGGGCTATTTCAGTTTGCGGGAGCCATTTTGGCCTCATACCATTTAGTGCTGTTTTGGCCCAAAGGCTGGCCAAAACGGGACGAGGGGCTATTTCAGTTTGCGGGAGCCATTTTGGCCTCATACCATTTAGTGCTGTTTTGGCCCAAAGGCTGGCCAAAACGGGACGAGGGGCTATTTCAGTTTGCGGGAGCCATTTTGGCCTCATACCATTTAGTGCTGTTTTGGCCCAAAGGCTGGCCAAAACGGGACGAGGGGCTATTTCAGTTTGCGGGAGCCATTTTGGCCTCATACCATTTAGTGCTGTTTTGGCCCAAAGGCTGGCCAAAACGGGACGAGGGGCTATTTCAGTTTGCGGGAGCCATTTTGGCCTCATACCATTTAGTGCTGTTTTGGCCCAAAGGCTGGCCAAAACGGGACGAGGGGCTATTTCAGTTTGCGGGAGCCATTTTGGCCTCATACCATTTAGTGCTGTTTTGGCCCAAAGGCTGGCCAAAACGGGACGAGGGGCTATTTCAGTTTGCGGGAGCCATTTTGGCCTCATACCATTTAGTGCTGTTTTGGCCCAAAGGCTGGCCAAAACGGGACGAGGGGCTATTTCAGTTTGCGGGAGCCATTTTGGCCTCATACCATTTAGTGCTGTTTTGGCCCAAAGGCTGGCCAAAACGGGACGAGGGGCTATTTCAGTTTGCGGGAGCCATTTTGGCCTCATACCATTTAGTGCTGTTTTGGCCCAAAGGCTGGCCAAAACGGGACGAGGGGCTATTTCAGTTTGCGGGAGCCATTTTGGCCTCATACCATTTAGTGCTGTTTTGGCCCAAAGGCTGGCCAAAACGGGACGAGGGGCTATTTCAGTTTGCGGGAGCCATTTTGGCCTCATACCATTTAGTGCTGTTTTGGCCCAAAGGCTGGCCAAAACGGGACGAGGGGCTATTTCAGTTTGCGGGAGCCATTTTGGCCTCATACCATTTAGTGCTGTTTTGGCCCAAAGGCTGGCCAAAACGGGACGAGGGGCTATTTCAGTTTGCGGGAGCCATTTTGGCCTCATAACATTTAGAGCTGTTTTGGCCCAAAGGGCTGTTTAAGTTTACTATTTGCTAATCGGGTTACCACATAAAACAAAAGGTTAATTATAATATTACATCCTATATATAAAGCTGTTCTGGTTCTATTATGGGCTAAAATCTGTAAAATGGAAACCAAGGTGCTATTTTAGAATCCAGGGGGCCATTTTGGCTCCATACATATCTTGTCTAAATTTGTTTTTTTATTTTGAACTGATCGTGCAAATATTTTTTTGAAATAGATAAATTACAAACTTTGACGTAGTGAAAAAGCAATTTGAGTAAATATCATTTGATTGTATAGCCAATAACGTATATGAAATGCAAACCTGCCCGAAAAAATGATCCCATAATTCATTGCGTCCCGAAAGACCATTTTCAAGAAGCATGGCCAACGACATGGCGAACAGTAGCTTCTTTATGTGATTCTTTTAAACCCTTTTGGGTAAGAATATTGACTGAAACTCAGAAGAACGGCACTTAAGATGTTCAAGATCATTTTGGATCAGTTTTTTTCCTTGAAGAAGGCTAAATTATCGGTGAGTAGATTATTTTAGCCGAACCTTTGTCCTTTGCCTTTAAAAGTTTACAACTGTAATAATAAACTTCATGGAGCTTCAAATGTATTTTTAGGGTTAATGTTTGATAATAGAAGCCGGTGAATTGCGTAGAATTGCCTATAATTATCTGTGGTTTCGCTTTTTCAATACTTTTTAAGCTCATGGTTTTGTTTACTTCTACTTAGAGATGGAGATTACACATTATATATGGAGCAGCAATTGACTACATACAGTCATGTAGAGTAAAGGAGTAGTAGCTACTTGCAAGTATAAACTGATATACTCATGATATAAAGAATATACAATGTTTTCAGATAATTAGCTTTTTTTTAGGTTTTTGTCTAAATTGAAAATTCGCTTTTGTCTCTGATTGTGATTGCTATTTTTATTAAATCATGGTTACACTGTAAACAATGACTACACCGATTATGGAGCAAAAAAGGCGATTTCTGGATCATTTATATTAGTGGCTCTAGACATGGGATAAATTGGCCTCTATAAAATTGGGCCAAAAAACGGTTCTAATATTAAGGGCTAAAACGGCCCCGTCAAAAGAGGGCGGTATCCGGGTCAAAAATTGGCTCTAGACATTGACTAAATTAGCCCCTATAAAATTGGGCCAAAAAACGGTCCTAATATTAAGGGCTAAAACGGCCCCGTCAAAAGAGGGCGGTATCCGGGTCAAAAGTTTGGCCCCATTTTTGGGGCTGAAACGGCCCCGAACTGATTTACTGTGCGCGTGTTCATGTTTATTTAGGTTGTTCAAAGGAGCCAATAGGAGTGCGCTTGGGAGGTACCATAAAGGACCATAGAATAACGTCCTCATCCAATAATGGCCCCGAGTCTTCACCATGTATGGCAAGACTTCATGGTTCACGTGGATGGTCACCCAGAACAACAACTAATGACTCAGATTTTCTCCAAATCGATCTTGGTTCTGTATATCTGTTGTGTGGTGTGGCTACTCAGGGGGGTAGAGAGGGTAGTCAATGGACATCATCGTATACTATAGCTACGTCACTTGATGGTTCGACATGGGTATCAATGAAGGAGAATCATACGGATAAGGTATGCTTGTTTTACGTTCTCCAAATACAACACTCTACATAGCAGTGAGTGACAAAAACGCTTTCTTGGAGTGCAAGTATGAGAGCACATTTCACGGTTGCGCACGTAGCAAAATATAACAATTTTGAGGCTTTTTCTGTCGCAAAATCAACATTATTTTTGACCAATATCATGTTGATCATGTCAGGTATTTCCTGGTAATACAGACAGTGGTACGGTGGTCAAGAACGCTTTAAATCAAGTGACTGTTGCTAAGTTTGTACGTTTCTACCCAAGAACATACCATGCGTACAAGCAGCTACGAGTAGAGATGTATGGAATACAACATGGTAAGACAGAGACTGTAGATTATTGATCCTCCCTCTGTGCCTGTCCATCCTCCCTCCTGCCTCTTCCATCCTCCCTCCTGCCTTGTTCATTCTCCCTCCTGCCTCATCCATCCTCCCTCCTGCCTAATCCATTCTCCCTCCTGCCTCATCCATCCTCCCTCCTGCTTCATCCATCCTCCCTCCTGCCTCATCCATCCTCCCTCCTGCCTCATCCATCCTCCTTCCTGCCTCGTCTATCCTCATCCATTCTTATATTCTATATTTACTATTCATTGCTTTACAGGTTGTCGCCAGGGTCTTGGCATGGAGAATGGTCTTATCCAAGACTCACAGCTGTCCGCGTGGTCTTTTTCAAATAAAAACCTGTCGAATGCGACTACCGCTCGACTCTATAGTCATTCCGCATGGGATGGTGGTAAACCTGTGGATTTTTATTTGCAAGTAGACTTGGTTGATGCTAGAATGATCAAGGGGATTGCTACACAAGGCAGTCCAGTTCATCATGGTTGGGTGGATGCTTACGATGTAAAATTAGGATTTTCTACTAGTTTCTGGTATCAGGTAATACCAACTATTCTGTTGTGAATTCATTTACGAGTAGACCCAGTTCAAACGTCGATCTTCTCATGAACCGAGCCAAATGACATCAAAGAAGACCGCCTTATTATCCATTGTTTCAAATGCGTTCGGCTCATGAAAAGAAAAGTGAATCTTGAAGGGGAATCCAAACACTTTAGTTGTCTCTGGCAGGTTTCAGATCACTGATCAAAATCATAAATTTACTGGAAATATTTTTAATGATCAAATCAGTCAGCGGCGGTTCAACACTTCGATCTGTTCCGATTCCTGAATCTCAGTCTTTAAAGCTATTTTCTGTTTATTTCAGATGAAGAATTTCAAAGGAAATAAAGATGGCTATGGTGTCAGCGTGAACTGGCTGACACAACCACTTGGTGCTGTATTCCTCCGTATTATTCCTGTTCACTGGAAATCCACTCCTTACCTTAGAGTCGATCTTTATGGATGCCAAAGAGGTATTTTGATAGACCTTTACAATCATATTATCTTATTCAGTATAGACATGTTGGATGAATTATAAAGATTGTCTTTGGTTCTTGTTATTGTGTCATCCAACATGGCGGCCATAACTTTTCTCACAAATCAATCGCACGAGCTGGACGTCTGAAACAGTTCTTTTTACTTTTTAAGTAAAAGAGATTTATATCATATGTATTTATTATTATCATCATTTATTATTATTATTTGTTATTATTGTTATTATCATTAATTATTATTGTTATTGTTGTTGTTATTATTATTACTATCATCATCATCATCATTATCTTCATCGTTTGTAGTTGCTTCACCACGAATCGTCACACTCTCAAAAAACGCTAATCTTACTGCGATCAACGAGTCAGCAGTAACACTCACTTGCTCCGCTTACGGAGAACCTTTCACAAGCATTCGATGGCTCAACGTCACCAATGACGTCACTCGGTCCTCAAACACCCCATCCCACCATGAAGGACGTGTTGATGGGAATATAACAGTCCCCTATACCTCTGCCGAGATGATATATGGTACATATGAATGTCAGCGAGTACATATAAATAGAACGATACGATGTTGGACATCATACACGTGTTCTGTGTACTATTCTCATTACACTAATGAAGGATATGATGAACGATCAATCAGGGTATTTGTAAATCTGAGTAAGTAAAACTTAATTGCTTTATTTCTTATTAGAGCAGATTTTGTATGAGTGTGAAAAGTGACGTCACGACACACCATGGAATGTCGAATGTTTTATACACGGCACGGCACTGACACGGCACGGCACTGACACGGTCACGGCAAGGCGCGGTCACGGCAAGGCGCGGTCCGTGCCTCAGTTTTTTATACTCATACAAAAACTGATCTAAATTACTACAGTAGACTAAAGTTTGTCTTTGAGAGTCTGCGCAGTTTATCATCCAAGGACAAAAGGCTGTTCTTAGCGGTTATGTATACGCTTTCTTTCAACTATTTCTCTAATCCATCTGCCTTTAGCAGTACATGACGAAGACAGAGGTTAGAGAGCGCAACTTCAGCTTTTAGATAGAGTAATTGCGCATGTCAGCGAAAGACGTTACTTATCAGTTGATGTTAGTGTAAATAGTTTTTTACCTGATGTTTTCAGTTCTTCCTGACGCTCCACCAAAACCATCAACTTCAAAGATGAACTCCACCTCGGTGACCATCACCTGGTATCGCCCTGACCCGGGTGATGGATCGATATTGAGTTATAAGATAAAATACGGCAAATATGGCGGAAATATCACAGGGATAGTCAACAGCACAAGTACTGGGAATTCAACACAGTCTATAAGACTAACGGGTCTTGAGCCATACACGCGATACATTGTGACGGTCATCCCTGTGGGGTCAATAGGAGATGGAATGGAAAGCGCTTCAACAGTCTTTGTGACGTACTGTAAGTAACATTTTTAACGCAATATTTCACCATTTACTCCCTTAATATGGGGAAGTGCGCCGTGCATTAGCTGATGATCTGCTAAAGCATATCTTCGTTTTTTATGTTTATGAAACATTATTAATAAAAAAGGAAGACTTCTTGCTTGGACCATTAATTCACTCTGTTGCCATGGGTAACATGGGTGTCAACCAATATAGTGCCGGACAATTGTATATCATGTGATCTCATGAAACATATCGTGCATCTTTGAGGTCAAATTATACCTATCAGAATGAAACATCAGTGACAGCAGTGTTTTTGATTTCCCTTTGATTTCACTGAAACATGGTGCCTATGACATCACATGCATGCCAAGCATTCCACAGGCTACCCATGACAAGAATATTATTTGACTTAAGTATCTTTTTTTCTAGTAAGATCAAGTCTATACGTACCATCCAGTCAGTACATTTTCCAGGCTGGACAGATCAATGGAACTCTACACTGCTCTGCACAAGGCTATCCTCTACCTAACATAACCTGGACTAAAGATGGGCTCCCTGTGTCATCCAACCAATATATTCATAACAAGTTAAGCAAAACCAACATCAGTAGTCAGCTGATCTTGGGGAATCAGTCAGGCGTGACCTTCCAGGAGGCTGGTAAATACACATGTCACGTGGTTAATTACGTGGACGGGCTTGGTCCAATTAGCAGCGTCATAGAAGTCTTACGTGAGTGACGTCATACTTTTTCTTCGCCTGTCTGTTATGTTTAATAAGTTTAACTAACCATTAAAAATCATCATAATTTCATGATAATTGGGCTCGGGCTTCAATTCTTTTATAAGATTAATGACCTGCACATCCCACATGGCTAACTTGATGTCTTTTTGCTTCATACTCAGTAAAACCGGAAGTTAAGGTAACTCCTCCTCAGATATTCTCAGTGGAGAGTACTACAGTGACCTTCCAGTGTGTCGTATCTGGTGTCCCCTTGCCCGTCATCTCGTGGAACTTCAACGGAGAACAGCTACCAAACAACAGTCAAGTGATGAACAACAGCTTGGTAATCAAGGATATTATTAACACAGCCGATAATGAAGGAACTTACACTTGTGTGGCTACAAGTAGAGCTGGTATTGCTGAATCTAGTGCCAATCTTACAGTCTGGGGTGAGTATTTATGAATATATAACCAATGATTAATAATAATAAATACATCCGTATTCTTATTTGCCTTCACTTTTTTCTCTCTCTAGTGTTGCCAAGGATACTCCAACCGCTGAAAAATATCACTCTGATGGTGGGCTCAACATTGAATGTGACATGCGCAGTGAGTGGCGAGCCGTTACCTGATGTGACATGGACAAAAGATAACATGACGAACGTGACTGGAGCAGAATACTCAGAGAGAAGAACAAGGCTGGTTATCAGGAGCGTGACAGTGCGTGACGAGGGCGTCTATACCTGTAACGCAAGTAGTAAAGCTGGATGGACTGTATCACCGGTTATTGTAACCATAAGAGGTGCGTGACATATGCAACACAATGTTTATCTTGTGTGCACTTATACTCGCGCACATAGCTGCGATATACTGTAACCTGCAGAGTAGTGGTGCTCAATGGCGCATTACCAATACACCTCGTAAGCTTGGACATAATGTTTTCTCATTTCAGACCACGTGTCATTCTCTTGAAAATAAGAATCTTTGTTTGAGTTGTATCCATATTCATGTGTCTTCTCATGCACAACCGTTAAACGAAGAAATAATACTCAAGGAAATGACACGTGGTCTGAAATTGGAGATTTAGTTAAAGATGTCAAAAAAGCAGATCTGGTCTGAGTGTGAAAAGTCACGGCACGGTTACGGTCAGGGCAAGGTGCGGTCCGTACCGTACGTTTTTCATAGTCATATGAAAACTGCACTATGTAAAGTTTTCCCTTGATTGCACAAACCAAGGATTTCTTGTAATTGTGTCAAATATTTTATGATCCTTTTTGTACTCTTTCAGCTGCTGAAGAAGTATTCTTAGCCCAGCCCTATACTAGATCTTACACCAAGAATCAAACGAACATAACAGCTGCCTGTTACGGCAGAGGATATCCAAGACCCACAATAGCATGGCTGCGAGATAACCAGACCATCTCTAGGGTAGAAAACCTGACATCTAATGACACGGCGCGTGTAGTTCAGGTGATACAGGATAAAATAACAGAACCTCTTGATAATGTTACCAGTAGAATGTACCTGCGAACTGCGGGTGTAATGTATCGGGACGCTGGGAACTATACATGTCGTGTCAGTAATGGGGTTGGTGCAACACCGGCAGAAAAAACATTGGAAATACTGTGTGAGTATAGTATTTGATATTATTAGGCTTGCAACGTAAAAGACTCGCTTATGGGAACATTTTCGCCCAACATAGGTTTCTGAAAGAACCTTATCAAGTCTCCCAAGTCTCACAAGTTTTCTGTAGAATTCTTTCTGGCTGACAGCACATGGTGGTCAGTGTTTGACCACCATTTGAAGCAGATAATCAGATGCAAACACTTTTATCAGCTGATTAAAGTTCATCAATAATCGGGCTTTCTCCCAAGGGGTATACGCTTGCGGCTACACCACTCGCACCTTTCAAGGACGTTCTCTGCACACATTAAAAGCTAAATGTGTATTTAGAATCCATATTTGATAATTTATAGTTTTCATTTGTCCTCAGTTGTTCCTGAGTTCACAATTTTACCGCAAGATCAAATGGTTCTAGTTGGATCACAAGTGCTGTTCACGTGTGCCGCATCTGGTGTTCCTACTCCCCACATATCCTGGTTATTCAACGATAAACCAACTAAACACAACGTTACCAATGGCAACCTGTTATTTACCGCTGTACACAACAATCGCTCATACGAAGGGAATTACACTTGCGTAGCGAGAAGCAGAGCCGGCGAAGATAGGCGAACAGTCTCCTTATATGTTGATGGTAAGGATATTCTAAAACAATTTCAAGTCAATATTAGGTGTTTTTTTGTTGCTTGGTAAAAGTATTAGAAGTTCTTATGCCTTTCTTCAAGCAAATCTTTGTCGGAAAAAAATTTCAAGTCATTAACAAACTTTTTTCAGTTTTACTGGAGCAAGTGTTGAGAAGCTGGTTAGTACACTGCCACACTGCCGTAGTTTAATTTCCAGACTTTCAAGCTCTCTTTTATCCGTGTAGCTTTAGTTTTGAATACCCTCAAAACCGAGTACTGCGTGGTGGAAAGAAGCGCACCACCAGCTACTAGCCGAGGAAACTACCGTCGTATAAATATTTAATTAAGGTTTATTTTTTTCCAGAGTTGCCAAAGGTTTCTCGTATTGAAGGCCCATCTCAAGTGGAACTCACTACTAACCTGACACTCACCTGCTTCATCACCGGTGACCCAATACCCTCCGTTTATTGGACAAGAGAAGGGTCACGTGATATCCCAGACGCGGTTTTTTCCAACATGAATAGAACCTTGTCAATAGTAAGCGCACGGCTGACTGTGGAAGGTGTTTATCGGTGTATTGCGTGGAACCGAGCAGGGAATGATTCTATGGACTTCAATGTTTCTGCTTTAGGTAGGTTGTCAAGATGAAGAGCAATACGCGATGGACAGAACTGTCCAATTCACTGGTTTCTCATTCTTGACTTTGAGGGGCCCTTTGCATAAATACAATAGCTTGTTATCCTTCACTGCACATGAAAACTATTGTGTTTATGCAAAATGTCCCTCAAATTTGATGCTAGATTCAAGCTGGTGCGGGAAATGCCACACCAAGGTGTCGACAATGCCTTCACTAGAGCAGTTTTCGTATGACTATGAAACACTTACGGCATGGACCGCACCTTGTCGTGACCGTGACCGCGCCGCGCCGTAACCGTGCCGTGTGCCGTGATTTTTCACACTCATACGAGATTTGCTCTAATATATTTCTATTCTTCATCTCTTCAGCCTATCCCATGGTTTATGTTGCCCCGCCATATATCCGTCCATATCGTCTAGATCAAAGAAACATCAGCATTGAATGCAGAGGAAGTGGATATCCCACACCAACCGTAAGATGGAAAAAAGGCGATGACGTCATCCCGTTAGTGGACTTCCGGTCGGATAACGATACAGTAGTCCAAGTATCTGGGGGTAATATCAGTGATCCCCTTCATAATATCACGAGTGTTTTGTACCTGAGAACACGAGGAATCAAATACAGTGATGCCGGGAACTACACATGTGAGGTGGTTCATTCTGCTAGTCCTAATCCTGCTCACCAGACGGTGGAGATTTTGTGTGAGTATCGAGACACTCTATCACTTTGGGCTCAACAGCTTCTTCTCTTTCTCCCTCCCCTCCCCCCTTCCATTTTGTCTCCCCCAACCCACTCCCCTAGAGAGCCTGTTCAAAGGCTAGAATGCATAGAGAGTTTGCGCGATCACGGCAGCCATGTTAGATGGCAGGAACAATACAATCGTTTTACACGAGAAAGAATTCAGTTTCCGAGAGTAAAGGTGAACACTTGTTTCCATAGCCCAAACTGCCCTTCATCAACAAAGGACTGGAATGGAATTCTAGGGTTGGTTAGGTTTAGGGTTAGATTCCAGTCCTCTCTCGACTATTAAATTTGAATCTGAAATGTATATGTGATCGTACCATACTGAATGGACTCAGAAAAAATTCTGAGCCCCAGATGGGAATCGAACCCACGACCCTCCGTATGCTAGTCGGACGCTCTACCACTGAGCTGCTGGAGACTCTAATGGCGAGTAGGTCGTCAATGTGGGTTTAATTGTGACAAACGTACTGTATAAGCTACAGTCACAGAAATGTCTAAGGAAAAATTTGAATCTATTGCACAATATTTAATTTAATTCATATATTTACAATTCACAGTTAAACCAGAGTTCGTCTTCACTTCCAACGATAAAATCGTACCGACCGGAAGTGACGTCATGTTTTCATGCCTTGCATCTGGAGTGCCCGAGCCTTCTATTGGATGGATGTTTAACAATGGTAACGTGTCAGTACCTCATTTTAAGACAGGCACTAACATCACCCTGAAGGATGTCAAGAATAGTGATCTGTATGAAGGGAACTACACGTGCATAGCGACAAGTAGAGCTGGGACAGACAGACACACGGCTCGACTGGAAGTTGATGGTAGGTACTACTAGATCTGAATTAGAATTTAATAAGAATGTACCTGAATCAATTCTCTTTGTTTCAGTTCCCTCGATAGTTCTCAATATCACCGGTAATACCAGTGTCATGATCAACACAGTTATCAATCTGACATGCACTGTAGATGGTGACCCATTTCCCAATGTCTTTTGGGTAAAAGATGGATCTCGAAACATCTCCGAGGCGTCCTATTACCATGACAACAGAAGCCTTATTATAAGACATGCGCAGATCAAAGACGAGGGCAAGTACCAATGTCTGGCAGAGAACAGAGCTGGAAAAGACAATAAAACTGTCGAGATTTCAATATTGGGTAAGTTTTATTAATGTGTAATAATAATATTAATAATAATGATAATAATAATAATAATAATAATAATAATAATAGTCCTAATAAACCTGATAGTCCTCATAGTCCTCATAATCCCAATAATAATAATAATAATAATAATAATAATAGGCTTCTTCTCTTGTTTCAAGGGTGACTGGTGCGAGAAAAGAGAGTGACGTCACCTTCTACGAATTACTATTTATTTATTTCTAAACTTTATCTTTCAGCATCCCCAAGCATTTATACTTCTCATACGTCACCAACAGTATTTAAAAGAGGAGCTGTCAATCAATCAATCGATTGCTATGGCAACGGTTATCCAAGGCCCTCAATCTCCTGGCATCGGTCCAACAACATCATTCCTGTCGTGGTGGAAATGACTTCAAATGACACCGATAAGGTTGTCCAGGTTGTCAAGGGTGATATTTCATTCCCACTGCAGAATATATCAAGCCGACTGTATCTGCGAACATCTGGGTTGACCTATGCAGAGGCTGGGAACTACTCGTGCCAGGTCTCCAATAAGGTTTCTACTGCTCGAAGGGTCGTGGAGGTTTTGTGTGAGTAATATTTGTTTCAGATAGAATCTATGAATTAGTGCATGAGGAAAGGAGGTTTTAAAGAAAAAGAAACAGTCTTTTCAACGTATGGTTTCGTTTTAGTTCGATAATTATTTTTGATTAGTATTAAGGAATTCATTTGACGTCGTGTAACATGGGGAAACGTTTCGCCTAAAGTAAAACAATCCATTGTTGTTTCATTTAGTTTTCCCGATTATCGATGTGACACCATCAGATCAAATAGCACTCGAAGGTGCGAACGTCACATTCACCTGTGAAGCATCAGGCGTTCCTCCCCCATCAGTCACGTGGTTGTTTAATGGTCAAGATATCCCATGGAACCACACGGTCGTCAATGGGTCTTTGCTTCTGTGGAATGTTCGAAATAAATACCATGAAGGAAACTACACTTGTCTGGCGACGAGTAGATCGGGAAGAACAAACTACACGGCACAGCTTGTTATAGACGGTAAGGCCAATTCATTTTAATCAACCCTAACTAATTCAACTTAGTTAACTGTTATTCAACTGTGCTCAGGGATCATACACAGGGGCGTATCTAAGGGAGTCATAGGGTACCCGTGTCCCCCCTTATAAGAAAAGGAATAATTAGTAATAAAAGGGTGTTGCCATAGCGATAATATTATAATATTACTATTTTTATCATTATTATTATTATTATTATTATTATTTAAAAAATCATGGAATTTGATATTATATTATCCAGAAGAATCTCTTGAATCTCCGCCATAAGATATAAAAAGATATTCCTAAATCCTGAACTTCCAGTGCCATGATTGTGACCATGTGTTTTGCGCTATTTTTAGTTCCACCTCGAATCCTTGAAGTTTCTGGCAACAGAACATACCTGATCAATACCAAGATTCTCCTAACATGTAACGTAACCGGTGACCCAGTTCCTTCAGTCTCTTGGATGAGGCCTGGTGCTAAGCCTATCAGTTTCAACAGAACACTTGTTATTGACAAGGCTGATTTAGATGATGAAGGTGAATACCAGTGTGTGGCAAGCAACAGGGCTGGTAACACGTCGTACCAAGTCTTCATCACAATTCAAGGTATTGTAAAACATTTCTTTCCTTCAAGACAAAGCATTCGATTCGATCAGTCCAGAGGTTTTTTTACAGGGTTCTATCTGCGAGTTAGCCGTGCCCTGACTTAGATCAGCCCAGAGGTTTGTTTACAGGGTTCTATCTGCGAGTTAGCCGTGCCCTGACTTAGATCAGCCCAGAGGTTGTTTCAGGGTATCGATAAAACTGGAAGTTTGAAGATTTACTCCCACGTCTGTTAAAGCACAAATAGAAATAAAAAGTTCTAATGATTTAACAATAGTTATTATTATACAAATTTTTAGCCCTTGTTAGTCTGTACGTCTCTTCACCAATCAGAAGATCCTATCTCCATGGAGACCAGAACGTCACCATCGAATGCCAAGCCAACGGCTACCCTAAACCGTCAATCAGCTGGTGGTCCAATGGCCAACCTGTTCTTGCAGTTGATGACGTATACCCCAATCATACGTCAAAGGTTGTTCAAGTCACGTGGGATAATATCTCAGAGAAGCTACAGAATGTCACCAGTCGGTTGTTTGTTCGTGTTGATGGGATCACGTTCAACGATGCTGGAAATTATACCTGTAATGCAAGCAATGGCGTGGGAGACGGGCCTCGGCTGAAGTCGGTGCAAATATTGTGTGAGTATTTATGATCAAAATTTTTCTTAGAAGTTGTATTTTTAATGCACTGGAATATACACCCCTTTCATCATTCTTTGTTTGAGTCGTATCCATATTTATGCGCAACCGTTAAACAAAGAAATAATACTCTAGGGAATAACACGGGGTCTGAAATGGGAAAACATTACGGTATATTCTGTACCGTGACCGTGCCGTGTGACGTTCATCACGTGCGTCAGATGCCGTGTATTTTCATCTTTATGCATAATTTACTCGATTCCTAATCAAGTTTTCTATTTTGTCCCTGATTCATCACAGTTCGCCCTGAAATCTATCAAGCACCTCAAAGCAAGACAGTCCTCGCTGACACAAACGTTACCTTCTTCTGTAACGCCACAGGAATCCCAGAACCAACACTCACCTGGACCTTTAGTAAAGGTAGTGTTCGTTCTACTAATGTAACATCAAACAGCCTGGTTCTTCCATATGTACAGAATAGTGACTCTTACGAGGGAATGTACACGTGTAATGCTAGTAACGTTGTTGGAACGGCCAGTGCTTCAGCGACCCTGACGATACACAGTAAGTAAAGCATGTCTGACTGATAAAAAGATTTTGCTGTCTCTAAGAAACTTATATTTTACAACCGTTTATGATAAAGGCTCTGCATGCACTATTTACAACACTCAACTCACATGTTGAATCTTATGAAGGAAGGAAAACTTGAGAAGAACGCTCGTGACAAGGGAGAGAACAACACATCAACACATCAAACGCAAATGTGGTTCATTCTGGAATCAAACCCGTGACTCCAGGCATGAACTGAACAGCGGTGAGACACAGCGCCGTAGATGCGCGTGCTACTCATGCCGCCCAAAAATGGGTAGAGTGAGAGTGAGTTGTTTTCAGCTGTAGACAGGTTTTCGTACCCCCAAGAAAAACTTTGTATAAAGAGGCTTTGTACCATCACGTGATGTCAGCCATGACAGGAGGTAGGAAAAATTGAATCTGGTTTAATATGGTTTAAATGAGAAAGAATTCAGTTTCCCAGGGGGAAAAGACTCCTGTTGTGCCTCCTGTCATGGCTGCCATCACATGATGTTGCAAGGCCTCTATATAAGATTCTTTTATATCCTTTTCGGTGATCTAACAAAAAATAATCTTTTCTTTATAGCTGTGCCCGAAATGACCATCCGTCTCCCAGCATCGATGATTATTGAGCGAGGAACAACAGCCAATCTTACCTGTCAATCACGCGGTGATCCTGAACCTAAATACCGCTGGTACAAGTCAAACCAACTTATAACACAAGGCTATCGATTTGTAAATGGAAAAAAGACCCTGTTGCTAAGCAACGTGACCGTTAAGGATGAGGGGAGGTATACATGCGAGGCGTATAATATTGAGGGGAATGATTCTACGTCTACGAACATTACCGTGCACGGTGAGTGAGGGCTAGAAAAAGAAGTCGATTGTTTCGTTCGTGTATATAAATTTTTTGATGGACGATTTGTTGCTGTTTATTATTATTTTTTCGTTGTTTTTTCTAACTTTTTTGTGTGTTTGTTGTTTGTTGTTGTTATTTTCTTGGGGGGAGGAGGGTAGAGGTTTGCATGAGTATTTTTTCCCTTTTTTCATTCATTCTTTTTTCTACTTATGATAGCCGTACCGGTCTTGTTGCAAGCACTACCTATGGTCAGCGGCATCATCGTGAATAAAACCCTACAACTATCATGTAGAGCCGAGTCTATTCCTCCACCAAATGTGACCTGGCTATTAAACGGAAGTCTGGTGACCAATGACAACCAAAGCCACTTTGTCATACAAACATCCGGGATATTTGTGAAAACCTCGACTCTTACGATAACAAATGTGCAATATGCGGATCGTGGGACGTATCAGTGTATGTTCAGTAACTACAGGGGCGTGGTCAATACTTCTTCAACTCTGGAAGTGTACGGTAAGGATATTTGGATAGATTTTGTACGGAATTTTCCTTAGAAAATTTTAGTTTTCCCAATTACTCAGAACTCAAGAAAAACAATAAAAATAACATATTAAAAACATTAAAATAAAAATTATATAAGATATAAGCTGCAAATTCGGCGTAAAAAAAATTGCGATCCGGGATGGTCCAGTAAAACCAACGTCCATTCCAGTCCAGCCATGCACGGTTCCGGAGTTTTCAAAATGGAAATATCTCAAAATTCGAAATTTCAGGCATAAATCGAACTTTAGGGGGTTGGGTATGTATTATCTATACATTGTGATTATCCATACCCTTTCAAAAGCTGAAAATTCGATGAAAAAATTTTCGATCCAAGATCCAGTTAACCAACGTCCATTCATCCCTCAGTCTTCACGATTCCGGATTTTCTAAAATAAAAAAAGTCCCGTAAATTGCAGAATTCAAAGTTTAGAGTTAACATCTGATTTTATTTTTCTCTGCAGTCCCACCGAGAATTGTAACTCTGCTGACAAACGGAACTTACCCCAAAGGAAGCAAGATGATATTGACATGCCAAGTCACCGGCAAACCTTATCCCAGTGTTTATTGGTTCAAATCAGGATCACGTGACATCCCACGTGCGAATCTATCCAATAGGAACACTACGCTTGTAATCAATGATTTGAGGTTTGAGGATCGTGGAGAATATCAATGTGTTGCGGTGAACAACGGAGGAAACGCCTCGTCCACGGCGACAATTGTCATCACAGGTTTGTAGTTCGTCGATACCTTTATAGGGTTTAGAGCTGTGCTCCGGGGTCATACATGGACTGTGTATCGGCTGCCAGAGGCGCCTTCTCATGCTTTCAGTTCGACCTCTTTGAGCTGCGCCACTGCTGTACTTGCGGTGGGGATAAGCGATAACAAGCTTTTTTTCTTGCTTCTCTTGTGCGTTTTGATTTCTACCCTTTGCGGTCTACCTTTGGTATTTTATTGTATTTTATTGGTATAACATTTATTTTTATTGATGTTATTTTTAGTCCCAACGTCAGTAGAGATCGCCAGGCCATTCACTCGAGTCTACCGTCGTGGCATGACCGACATTAATATCAAGTGTTACGCAATCGGCTTTCCTAAGCCAACCTTGGAGTGGCACAGATACGGCGCGCGAGTTCCTGTAGTCTCTAAGATCGCCGAGGTCTACAAGTATGATGTGGTTCAAATCATCAGAGATGATGTCAGTGGGGTACAGAATCTACAGAAGATGTACAGTGTGATGTACTTGAGACCATCAGGGATAAGTTATGATGAGGCTGGGAACTATACATGTGTGGCTAATCGTTCTATCGATGGAATGTCTGCACAGAAGACGATAGAAGTTTTGTGTAAGTACAAAATATCTATGATTCTTGAATCACTGGGTTTATCTTTATTTAGCCTTGCTGACGTATCCGGTTCTCAACATATTACGTCCTTTAAAATGTCACATTCATATGATGTCACTTGAAACCTAACATTCATATGACGTCACTTGAAAAGTAACATTCATGTGACGTCACATAAGACGTAGCATTCAGATGACGTCACTTGAAAAGTAACATTCATGTGACGTCACATGAGACGTAGCATTCAGATGACGTCACTTGAAAAGTAACATTCATGTGACGTCACATGAGACGTAGCATTCAGATGACGTCACTTGAAAAGTAACATTCATGTGACGTCACATGAGACGTATCATTCATATGACGTGTGTAATGACGTAACCAAGAATGTTTCTTGTTCCCCATTACACCGTCTGGTGAGGCACAATCATAATTTATATTTAACAAATAAGACAGCTTTTTCCTCCTTTTGGCACTTTCCTAATCTTAAGTACTTTATTATTTCTATTATATCGAAAGAAAAAATCTGTTGTAGATTTCAATGCTGTTTTCTTACAATTCTTTTCAAAATTTGCTGCGCGCGGATGGCGTCTGTAACCGTGTTCTGTTTACTAGCACAATTCTTGACCTATCAGAGCGCGCGTACTATCTTAGCTACATGCATAATCATTTGTTATATTTAGTCGTACCAGAATTCGACGTCACGCCACAAACTCAGATTGTCACTGTAGGAAGTAACGTAACGTTTTCCTGTAACGCTTCTGGTGTGCCGCCGCCTGTCATCTCTTGGTTCTTCAATGGCAAACCAATAATCGCGTCTAGCATTCACAATGTGCGTCGAGATATTTTAAGGATTTTCTTGGTACAGAATACTGATGCGTATGAAGGGCAGTATACGTGTAATGCTACAAGCAGGGCTGGTACTGCAAACTACACAGCTACTTTGGCAGTAGACGGTACGTAGGTGCTATTGGATTTGGATTTCTGTACTTGATACGATATCAATGTTAACTAATGTACTCTCTTTTTATCAACAGTTGAGCCTGTTGTCATAGACCTTATTGATAACACCACAGTTCTTTCTGGGTCGAAGATCAATCTAACTTGTGTTGTACAGGGAGATCCAATACCGCGCGTCTTGTGGATGAAGGACGGATCGATGATAACGCCGCGCGGTAATGTTTCTTATAATAGTTTGATAATTGAAAAGGCAGTGTTTGAAGACAGAGGAGTCTACCAATGCATTGCAGTCAACAGAGCGGGCAATGATAGCCGTCAAGTTAGCATAAAAGTGTTGGGTAAGATTGCATTATACATGTATATTTATTTAAGGGAAAAAACCTTCACATTTTATCAATAGCCTGCAAGTGGAATGCACTACCACTATGCTACCATTGATTCCCAGTAACGATATGACGTCATATACCTTCATTTCAGTTCCACCCATGGTTTACGTTCAGCCTCCTCTGCCCCGAGTCTACAAGCAGAAACAACCAAACGTGTATATCGATTGCTATGGCAACGGTTACCCACAACCCTCTGTTTCCTGGTCCATCAATAACACAGTGATTCCAATCATACCATACATGACGTCAGACTATTCCACAAGCACAGTTCAGTTAGTGAACCAGAACATCTCACATCCTATGGATAACGTTACCAGTCGGGTGTACCTGAGAAAGGAGGGACTCACGCTCAAGGAGGCTGGGAACTACTCTTGTTCTGCAGTGAATGGGATTGATTCGCCGTCAGTCAGGACAGTTGAAGTACTGTGTAAGTAACATGAGAATATAGTTATTTATTCCCAAAAAATGTATTATTGGATATATTACATTATGTCAGATCGTTGTGGGCGATTCATTAAGAAAGAGCTTCAGACTTTTGCGCAATCTTAGGTAGGTATGTATTAACTCGCTACATTCTTTTTTTTTAAAACTCTTGCACAGTTTTCCCAGAGTTTGAACTCACTCCCGTTAACAAAGTCGTCCTGGAAGGAAGCACTGTACTCTTTAGATGTGCTGTGTCAGGCGTTCCTCGTCCAAGTGTCACGTGGTATTTTAGTGGAGGGAGTCTCCCTAGTCTCCACACGGTCCAAGGAAGCAATCTATTGATTCGTGATGTAAAGAATAATCCTTCGTATGAGGGGAATTACACGTGTGTTGGCCGGAGTAGAGCTGGGAGTACAAACTACACAGCTGAGCTGGTGGTTCATGGTAAGATAAACCTCACCATTCCTCACTACACCCAGCAAACCCTACCACCTTCCTACCACACACCACACCGCACCCCAATACATCGCATCACACAAAACGTAACCCTTTTCGTCCCACGGGGGGACGAAAGCAGGTGTTTTTCTTAATGTTGTATCTGTTTTTTTTGTTTGTTTTTTTTTGTTTTGCAGTATCACCAGTAATAGTTATTTCTTTAAACAACACACTCGTGGTTGAGCGAGGGGACTGGGTCACACTGTTTTGTAAAGCCGCTGGTGATCCTGAGCCCGCGTACCTATGGACCAAAGATAGCGTGACACTGACAGGAAACACGCACGTGCGTTTCCATAACAACAGTCAATTACTGGTTCTTACTAATGTAACAACTAGAGATAATGGTGTGTATACGTGCGTGGCGTATAACGTTGAGGGGAATGCATCTACGAGTACGAATCTGACTGTACACGGTAAGTGGACATGTGTAAATCGACCAATCGAGCTCAATTTTAAGCTTCGTATTTTCTGGACTCTTTCATTTTGGGATACCTGTGTGTGTCGCAGGTAGTCCAAAAGATAGCGCTCATTTCTACATGAATATTACTAATATTATTAAAACATTAAAATGCTTTCTTTTTTAGCTACGGTCTCCATAATACAAGGCCTCGCATTGCGAACAGATATCTTAGAGAGAAAAGCCTTGTCGTTAACATGCAAGGCGGACGCTATTCCCTTACCGAGCGTGATCTGGTACCGGAACAGGCAAGAAATCAAAGATGGCGCCGATGGAAGATGGAAAATCCAGTCGAACAGCATTGATTCGACTTTAACCTCGACGATATCGCTGCAAAATGTCAGCTACGATGACAGGGGTGAATTCAGTTGTGCTTTCTCTAATTATAGAGGAAACGCTAGGAGTACAGGACGTGTTGTGGTACTAGGTACGTAAAGAAAGGGTTGTTATGGTACCCAAGGTAGTAACGTCGAGTTACTGATCATATGACTGATGATGGAGTGACGCCTAGCTCCTTTGTTTTCCCGCCTTTTCCTCGACGCGTCTTCACTTGACTAAAATCCGTTTTTCGTTCCTTTTTTTTCAGTCCCTCCAGCGATACTTCTGCCACCATCTTCTGTCTCAAGACTTTTGAACGAAAACGTCACATTCAGCTGTTCAGTGCGTGGATACCCCGAGCCTACCATCACGTGGTCGAAAGATGGCGTATCCTTGAGCCAATCAGATCGTATCAGTATTTCCCTTATAAGGAAAAAAGCGTCGATTGAGCTGACCAGTTATTTGAACATCATTTCTACTGCTAGACCGGACACTGGTGTTTATGTCTGTAACGCAAGCAATATTGTTGGTGCTGCTACAAGACCTGCTCGTCTCGTAATTCTCGGTATGTTTCATTCAGAAATATCCTGGGTTACAGAGGCTCTCTCGATCTAGTACTTCTCGGTCCTAGGTTTTGTTGCCGCGAGAGAATTAAACAAAATGACCTGGAAGGACTAGGCGAGAAAGCTTCTGGAGCCCAGAGTACTTCAGAAACGGTCAGAAAAGCTTTATCTACCTTAAAAGTTGGGAAAGCTACGCCACTCTTGTTATTATGATATATGATCACTATAACCTAAAACAAATTGGTGAATTTATGTACGGAATGTCTTAATCCAACAGAAATACCAGATCGTCCAGCACTGTTAGTTGCTTCACTCACGTCTACGACAGCCTTGTTACAATGGAACATCACATTCAATGGCAACTCACCGATCAGATATTACACCATATCCTATAATAGTAGTGAGGGTGCATTGTCTATTAATATTACCGCTGACCAGCCTAGGGAACATAAGTTTAAAGGACTACTACCAGCCACTCAGTATGTATTCCTAGTGACCGCTAGTAATGACGTTGGTACGAGTCTTGGTACAGATAGCCTGGGGACCACGCTTGAATCAGGTAAAGATTTTCTGCCGGATCACGTGGCACTTGCTATGTTGCCTGGCCTAGATTTAAATAAATACATTTTTATTACTAAAGCGCATCTTGTTTTGTCTTGGGATTTTGTGGTGCGGTGCGGTGCAACATTGCGTGCAATGTAGCTAAAGTAGGATCGTTTTCTACTTCAGCAACATTGCGTGCAATGATTTCCGTCGTGTGACATGGCTCGCAACATCGATTGCATGTAATATTGCGCGCATTGCTTAAACCTTGTCAAAGAAAGAAATAATACTAACGCGAATGACACGCGGTTTGAAATGGGGATCAGTGAGTCAAAAATGATTTTTTTCAAAAATTGCATTTATCAAGCTTTTCCATTCTTTTATCACAGTGCCATGGCAACCAAGGAACGTCTATGCCCAGTCTCTCTCTTCCACCTCTGTGTTTGTCAACTGGACAATTCCCGCCAGGACGAATGGCAATCTCACTCGTTACATGGTATTCATACGAGCCGTCAATCAAATTATTGCAAAAGAAATGAATGTTAGTGTTAGACCGTCTATATATAATACTACCATTGACAGTTTGGTGCCATATACCTACTATGAGGGGGAGGTACGGGCTTACACCAAGATTGGTGGCGGTAATAGAAGTTTGACCTTTGACGCAGTATTGACCTTTGAAGATGGTAAGTCCTGGTTTTATATTACATTTGTGTAGTTGATTAGTTTTTTCTAATGAGTGTCTGTGTTAATTAGAATACAATAATTTTATTCTATTCTATCCTGTCCTGTGCTATACTGCGCTGTTCTGTTCTATTCTATCCAATAACTAGCCCTCTCGACCCAAGAGGACGTGGCCCTCTCACTGTGCATGCTCAGTAAAATGCACTATAGTGTGTAGAGTGGTTCGATAGTGAATAACTATTTATATCGTCGAGCATGTGCAGTAAGAAATCAGCAATACTTCCCGTCTGTGATCACACACAAGTGATCATTTTTCTGTTCTTCTAAACCTCTTCTAAACCTTCCAGTCCCTAGCGCACCAAGGAGACTTCAAGGAACACAATACACTTCTACTTCAATCACTTTGTTATGGACAAGACCAGCCATCATGAACGGAATTCTGAGAGCTTATCAAATAGCCATCCGTGAACAGTTGGATAACGATACTATGATACTGAATGTCACGCAAGACATCAGCGAAGATACCGTGACATATACGGTCACGGGATTACGTCCTTATACCATTTACAACATAACAGTAAGTGTATATTGCTATACCTTGTTTACCATTATTGTAAGAAAATTATAATGTATATAAATACTAGTTAATCTATTCCATGTTAAATTTTCCATTTTTTTTTTATTTTGCAGGTTTTTGCCGTGACGATCAGTACCGGAAATGCTAGCAACACCATCGTTTACTCGACTGATGAAGACAGTAAGTAATGGTGCTCACTCTGATATCCTGCCCATTTCTTGTCTTATCCAACAAATTAATTCGTAATTCAAGATACTATAAGCTATAGTACTGTAAGCTACGGCGCCAAAACCATACCGCGTCTGCAATAGTTTGAGTCAAATAAAGAAATGTTCAATAAAAAAGCTGTAACGAACAAAAATCTGAGTAATAACTTTTTACAATTTTTTTTGTTCATTTTTCAGAACCAGGAGAACCACGTGACGTTAACTCCATATTCGACGGCGAGGTCTACGAAGTCACATGGTCTCCACCTCTGAAACCAAATGGCGTCATTACCAACTACAAGGTTTTATTTCAACTTGATCGAATAGTGTCCGTTGACAGTGACGCCAAAGACGAAGAATTCACAGTAGAGGGAAGACGGACGGCTCTTAAGGTTAAATTAACAGATTTGAATGGTGATAAAACATATAATATTAGAGTTCAAGCCAAGACGAGTAAAGGATTCGGCAGGATCAGTACCAGTTATTTCACTATCAAGACACCCATTACAAGTTAGTATTAACTCAGTATTGCTTTCTGATCTCTCTTTTGTTATCTCTTTTCTGGTATTTTTTAATTTTTTAATTGTATAAACCCCTTGCACTTATTCCCAACCTGGAGGTCAAACCAAAAGAACTTCCTTCTCTTGAGGATTGAAATATTTTTGTGAAGTTAATATTTTTCATCGTTTTGAACCTCAGTTTGGGAATTAGTGCAAGGGGTCTATACTTTTACTTTTTTTATCGTTTGTGTTCTTGTTAATTTTCTTTTAGTTGTGAAAGTTGTGTTTCTTGTAATACTTTGAGTTGTAAAATTTGGAACTTGTGGTGGAAAACATGTCGTTGTTGTTCTTGTCATGAGGTGTAGTGGCAGTTGTTGTAACAGTTATTTTGATTTCTTACTGTTAGCAGGTTGTCATGTTTTTATTTTCATACTTCAGATCCACCAGAACCAGAAACTCCTTCCGAGACTCCTGCCGTCACCATATCTACTGCCATCATTAACGTACCAAAGTTCTCGGACATCAATGGACAAATCAAGTACGATTTAATGACATATTCCAATGCCACTGTTCTTAATTTTCTGGACTGTATAGACTCCCTGCAGCACGTCCAAATGCTGCTCAATTTGGAGGACAAAACAAGGGGTTCCAATTCTCAGGAGATTGAAGTTCTTTCTTTGTCCTCCAGATTGAGCTGCTTTGACGTCACGTGAAAGGGGTCTCTAATAGAGAAAAGCATTCCAGTATTCCATTCGATAGACCTCTTTACCTTGGGCATAATGTTTGCCCATTATGGACCACATGTTATTCTCTTGGAAATAAAATTCTTTGTTTGAGTTGTATCCATATTCATGTGACTTCTCGTCGGCAAACGTTAAACAAAGAAATGATACTCAAGAGAATGACACATGGTCTGAAATGGGAAAACATTACGCCCAAGCTAAGAGGGTCCATAGTTTCTTCCTCCTCTCTGTCTCTCTCTGTGTCTCTCTCTGTGTCTCTCTCTGTGTCTCTCTCTGTGTCTCTCTCTGTGTCTCTCTCTGTGTCTCTCTCTGTGTCTCTCTCTCTGTCTCTCTCATCTCTCTCTCATCTCTCTCTCTCTCTCTCTCTCTCTCAAGTTCATTCTTGTCAAACGTTATACATAGTTTGGTCCACACTTATCGACAGGTTTTACGGTGTGATTAATGTGGTAATACCGAAAGGAACACAAGGCAAGCTAAAAGACCCCGCGTCTTACAAAGAAGAGGACCTAGTGTCGTACTGTGTGGCACACCAGTCAAAGACCCCTGCTGCCTACCTTGCCTTTAAATTCGATGCATCGGAATATGAAAAGTACAAAGTGTTTGTCCTGGGTAAAGGTCAGGGCACAAAGTGCAGTATGAGGGTAACACGTGCTAGTGACACGCCCACCTATTATAATGGACCGCTGATGCCTAATACCAAGTATAAAAGCTTTATTAGGGGCTACACTAAGGTATGTCTGAATGAAGGATTGAAGGGAGGAAAAGGAAGATGATTGGGTAGATGGATAAATGGGATGGAATGGCAAAGGATGGATGTATTGAATTGAATGGGTGGAATTGGTGGATGGATGGAGATAGGAAAGGATAGGTGGATAGATGGATTGATAGATGGGATTGGAGGATGTACATAGATGGATGGATGGATTGAATGAGATAAGATGGATAGATGGATGGATGGTTAAATGGGATGGGATAGAATAAGTGAATGGTTAAATTAACAAAACTCAGTAATTTTATTGTACTTCGTGTTTCAAGGACACATTCGCACAGAGTGGTTACTTTGGCTTCACAACGCAACGTAAGTATTGGCTCGTGTGTTACGAATCTTCATCGTAGATAACTGTTAATAGTATATTAATGGCTAAATAATTTCATCTGTTTTAAGCAAAATCTTCAGGATCAGGTGACGGTGGTGGTGGTGGAGGCGGGGCAGGAGCAGCTATCGGGGTAGTGGTTGTGATAATACTGGTAGTGGTTATTGCTGGTGGTCTGTACTTCTATCGAAGGCAAGTGGAAGAAATCAATCATAATTATCATAATCATCAACTATCATCATCATCATCCTTACCATGAGCACCATCATCATCCAACATCGTCACCATCATCACCATCATCACCATCATCACCATCATCATAAAAACATCGTCACCATCATATCGATCATCATCACCATCATCACCATCATCACCATCATATCGATCATCAACATAATCATCAACATCATCATCACTATTGTCATCATTTTATCCTGTTGTCAACAGGAAGAAGAGGAATGCTGCTCCTCCTGAAGAAGAAGAAAGAGAGTTGAATGAACTTGGACGAGAACCGGATGAACGTGAGTTTTATATTGTTGTTTACACTTGTTATTTGTTGTTTTACATAATAATTTTCTTTTTATCGTTGAAAATGACCTTCAAAGACAATTCAATAGATACTAATGATGGTGATGATGTTGTCGAGATGACAACGAAACATCTTGTTTCATTAGTAAAGATTTTATATTTGCCGCTGACAGCTCTCTACGATAACTTGGAGGAAGACGCCCCCCAGCAGCGTTTACCGATCCCAGTAGAAGATCTAAAGAGCTACTACCTTCGTATGCACGCAGATTCAGACCATCTATTTGATGAAGAATTCAAGGTAAGCTATTCAATTATAAATCTCTTAGTCTTTACCAAAGCTTTGGTAATAGATTAATTTTAATCTTTGACACATCTGGGGCCATCTTTTACAGTCACGTGATCTCGAGGTATATAAACTTCGTGATCAAGCGTGACTGCATACCGTGGTCAAGACTCTAGCTTTAGTCGAAAGCTTGTTATCCAAGTAAGTTTTGTACTGAGCATCCAAAGTTAAACATCCATATAAAGCTTTGGTAACCATTAAAAATAACAGATCACGTGAATATTTCCCGCCATTTTCTTTATGGCTAATCACGTGATTTGATCATTTTTATCGCACTGCTTGAAAACGCCTGGATTTTTGGCTTTCTTCAATCAAAAATTTCATTAGTAACCCAGTAACTCAGAGAACAAAGTTATGGAAGCGACGTGTGTAGGCTGCCAAAGCGCATAATTTTAAAAAGTGTCTCGAACTTTGTTCTAAATGTAGTCAATCGAAAATCCAATGGGAGTTACGACAACCAAGTGTGACCTGCCGATAAACAAGCCAAAGAACAGATACGGGAATATCAAAGCATGTAAGTCATTTAACCAATCAAATGTGATGGCAGCCATGTTGGATGACAGGAGCGAAATGTCTTATACTTGTGTTGTCTTTTAGATGACCATACAAGGGTCGTGTTATCGACAGCTGACAATGAACCAGGAGCAGACTACATCAACGCTAACTACATTGATGTGAGTATTAACCTTGAGGGCTAGTAAACACAGGTATACAGACAGACAGAAAGACAGACAGACAGACAGATACGACAGACAGAAAGACAGAAAGACAGAAAGACAGAAAGACAGAAAGACAGAAAGACAGAAAGACAGAAAGACAGAAAGACAGAAAGACAGAAAGACAGAAAGACAGAAAGACAGAAAGACAGAAAGACAGAAAGACAGAAAGACAGAAAGACAGAAAGACAGAAAGACAGAAAGACAGAAAGACAGAAAGACAGAAAGACAGAAAGACAGAAAGACAGAAAGACAGAAAGACAGAAAGACAGAAAGACAGAAAGACAGAAAGACAGAAAGACAGAAAGACAGAAAGACAGAAAGACAGAAAGACAGAAAGACAGAAAGACAGAAAGACAGAAAGACAGAAAGACAGAAAGACAGAAAGACAGAAAGACAGAAAGACAGAAAGACAGAAAGACAGAAAGACAGAAAGACAGAAAGACAGAAAGACAGAAAGACAGAAAGACAGAAAGACAGAAAGACTGAAAGACTGAAAGACGGAAAGACGGAAAGACGGAAAGACGGAAAGACGGAAAGACGGAAAGACGGAAAGACGGAAAGGCGGAAAGACGGAAAGACAGAAAGACAGAAAGACAGAAAGACAGAAAGACAGAAAGACAGACGAGATATGAAGTTGACATGTAGGATTTGACGATAACCTTTGGTGAAATTCCTCTTTCAGGGCTACAGCGAGAAGAAACAGTACATAGCGACCATTGGTAAGCACACTGAATTAAAAAAAAATATTTTGAATTTTGCGCAAACAATAATGCTTATAATATTCAATCATTTACAAGCAATAATTGAGCAAATAATGTTTTCCCATTTCAGAACATGTATCATTCCTTAAGTATATTATTATTTAATCGAGTGTCATTCATGTATCTTGTTAAACGCTACTGGTAAACAATGGAACAATACATAAGAGAATGACACGCGGTCACATGTACAATTGTATACAATTATTATCTTTCTGAAAGACTTTCTACACTCTTTCCCAGGCCCCAAAGAGTCAACTTGTGACGACTTCTGGCGGATGGTCTGGGAACAAAAGTCATCCATAATAGTTATGCTTACCAAACCTGAAGAAAATGGCAAGGTAACTATAGCAACAAAGATATGATGTCATCATCACTGGATATAACGTCACTGCATGGCATCGAGAATCGTTCTCAGTTGAGGTCTCATTTTTTTAAATTATTTTCTTTTGTAGGTGAAATGTCAAAAGTATTGGCCTGACGAGAGTTCGACGTTTGGTAGAATAACAGTACAGCTAGAAGAGAAAGAAGAATTGGCAGATTTTGAAATCAGTACATTTACCCTGCAAATGGTAAATTATATAATCATGTCGTCGAGAAGTGTTGTTATAAATTACATTATAAAGAGTTTTAAAACCAAGTGTTTTCTATGAATCAGTTAAGTAACAGATGTAAATGGAACACAGGGGAGACACGGGTGGCGTGCACTGCTTATGCTAGTACAGTTTTCGTATGACTATGAAAAACTTACGGCAAGAACTGCGCCGTGACCGTGTATGAAAACACTAGACATTCCGTGCCGTGTCCGCGCCTCGCAGTAACTTACCGTGCCGTGTGCTGTGACTTTTCACATTCATAAGAAATCTGCTCTAGTGCACTACCACTACAGCAATTGTGAATAGAATGTCTCGTTGCCAGTTCTCTCTGGTCATGTGCTTCGAGGTTTGAGAATAACCATATCGATGATGAGAAATAGTTGAGCCTGGCCAACCGTTTAATGTATGACTATTGCATTTTCAGCTATCCCAGCCTCAAATCCAACCAAGAAAAGTTGTTCACTTTTTCTTCACTTCCTGGCCTGACCACGATGTCCCTGATTACGCAACTGGCCTGTTGGAATTCTGGAAAAGAGTGAAAAAGTATCAAAGTGGATGTGGCGAGAAAGGTCCAATGATAGTACACTGCAGGTAAGGATTTACACCGTAATGAAGCACCAAACTAACTAGCGCAGACTGTTTGACGGTTCAAATCCATAATTTCAGTGCTGGTGTCGGACGAACAGGAACGTTTATTGTCATCGACGCCATGATGGAACAAATCAAAGCTGAGGGCGAACTTGACGTGTTTGCTTACGTCACTAAGATACGTTCACAAAGGAACTTCATGGTCCAGAGATCGGTGAGTTAATATGCCTGGTAAAAACGTGCGTCACGTAGGTAATGTTTGTTCAGTGTCCCGAGCAAGACGTCCCTGCCAATGACATTCTCATCAAATGAGAGATGAGAGTTTTTGTGGTATAACTTCTCATTTCCCTCTTTTCAAATTTCTTTTTCCTCTTACGCCTTTCTTGCCCTTCTAATTCTAGTCGCAATACGCTTTTATCCATTACGCTCTCCTCGAAGCCGTTACATTTGGTCATACAGAAATCGAAGTTCAAGACCTCAGGACTAAACTGGGCAGGCTTGAACAACGTAATAAACAAACAGAACTCACTGGTCTGGAGAAGCAGTTTGAGGTAATGTTTGTTGGCTCAGAATGATCTTTGTTAACTTATAGTAGTTAGTAGAAAACAGAGTAGATTTCGCATGCCGTGCAGTACCATCCCATGTCGTGCCGTGCCGGGTCTGCTTCATTGATATCTGAGTTCTTATTCGAGAAACAGGATTTTTTTCTCTGTCGTTTTAGTTGTTGAATGGCGTGGTACCAGATGACACATACGATTTTGTTACGGCTGTACAGCCACACAACGCCAAGAAGAACCGTTTTTCTAATGTTCTTCCATGTGAGTATGAACCTGTTACCTTCAACAAAAAAACCCGGAGAAAAACCCTCGAATCAAGGGAGTCCAGAAATCCAACCCGAGACCCCAGATATGAGAGGCGAGCGCACACTGCCACTATTCCACCCTTGATTCCCTTCAGTGGAGATCCTTACTTTATATCTACATAGATAATAAACCTAGTGAATTTATTTCAGTCGACAGGACGAGAGTGATTCTCTCTGCTTCTCCCGGTAAAGAAGATGCAACATACATCAACGCCAGTTATCTCGAGGTAAGTTAGCCTTGCGCACACTAGATATGACGTCATCGCCGCTACAGGTAGCCCAGTACATTACTGATTGTTATGATCTTATTAGGGTTATCAAGAAAAGATCGGTTACATTGCTACCCAGACCCCTCTCGTGGATACTGTGGATGATTTTTGGAGGATGGTTTGGGAAGCCGAGGTGTACTCCATAGTGATGCTGTGTACACTAGAAGAACCGACTAAGGTCAGTACCCTGTAACATTGAATAGGTATTCTCTGAGGAAAAGTGATGTATTGTGATGTGATATAACGAGCTGGGCAAAGGTAAGCTTTGGGTTTGTGTGGTGTAGTGTGGGTTGTGCTGTGCTGTGCTGTGCTGTGCTGTGCTGTGCTGTGCTGTGCTGTGCTGTGCTGTGCTGTGCTGTGCTGTGCTGTGCTGTGCTGTGCTGTGCTGTGCTGTGCTGTGCTGTGCTGTGCTGTGCTGTGCTGTGCTGTGCTGTGCTGTGCTGTGCTGTGCTGTGCTGTGCTGTGCTGTGCTGTGCTGTGCTGTGCTGTGCTGTGCTGTGCTGTGCTGTGCTGTGCTGTGCTGTGCTGTGCTGTGCTGTGCTGTGCTGTGCTGTGCTGTGCCGTGCTGTGCTGTGGTTTGATGCGGTATAAAGTGAGATGTGGTCTGCACAGTGAGGCGAGGATTGGTGTGGTGTGATGCGGTTAGGTTTAGTGTGATCTGGTGTTAGGAGAGAGAAGGTACCAGCACTTTATTTTTACGTCCAAGTTTAATTCATGTTTCCCTCCCTATCCCAGGTGCCAAATGTGAAATACTGGCCTGACAAGGACTCTGTGACTTACGGGACACTGCTAGTAGAGACACGCAGTCAGCAAGCAGAGAAAGACGTGATTATAAGAGAATTCAACGTTACTAATACCCAGGTAACTTTATAACAATGTAGCTTTATAACATAAAATGATGATTTTCAAACTTGGAATGGCTGAGAAAAAAACATGTCAGCCATGTTGGTGGTATTTCCAAAGGCAGCTAGTGAGATGACGTAAGATATAAGTAAATAACTCATGCAGTATTTGAGTGCAGTAACTGATGCACTGCACATCTTGGTGTTTCTAGACTGGAGAGGTTCGTAAGATATTACAGTTCAATTACCTGGACTGGCCAGAAAACCGTCAGCCAACAAACCTTCTGTCGCTGATTGACCTGATTGGCGTTATACTTAAAGCAAGAAGACAACACGCTCATCGTCCTATCGTAGTACACTGCAGGTAGGCACATGCACTCCATCCCTCTTAGCATCCCATGCTAAGAACAATTCGGGAACCTTGCTCAAAACTCTATACATAACAGTGGTTTGGCGCATTTTTTAATCTAAAATGTAGGGAAATTTAGATGTGCAACAGATTTAAGATCGTTGACATCACTTGAAGCCAACACAGATGCTTTTCTCTCAGATTAACTTATCAAAATTTTCTTGTTAGTAATGGCATCGGACGCACAGGTGCGTTTTGTACCCTGTTCACTTCACTCGAGAGAGTCAAGTTGGAAGGATGGCTGGACGTGTTCATCACAGCAAGAATGTTAAGAACACAGAGACCTGGTATGGTAGAGACCTTGGTAAGTAAAACGTGACCGTGACCGTGACGGCGCGGTGTTGTGGCGTTCTGGTTGGATAAAAAGTAACTTCGTGATTGTCCATTGGTCCATTGGATGTCGTGAATTTGGCTTCGTGACAGTATCCGTACATATAAAGAAAATATACTCTACGATCAGTTTTGCCTTCCATTTTATAATCAAATTGACTTGGAAAGAAGAGTAGATTTGATAAAATGAGGTATCGCGTCACGCAACAAGTCACGCAATGATAGTAACGCTATCTATTGATAAAATCATTCTTTTTCTCGACCAATCAGAATAGTCAGATAATCAGAGTTTACTAAGTCACGTTACACGCGGTCACGCAACATCGGTGTATGTAACCAATCATATGGAGCTGTCACGTATCGCTATTATGGCCACGTCACGGTACAATAAGGAACATCACGCATCTTTGACATGCGCAATTCTATGCTATAAGTTAACAAATGTGTTTTCATTTGGACGTATTTCAGGACCAATACAGAATGTGTTACCAAGCAATCTTGGCTTACCTCGACTCCTTTGAGGAATCACAATACCAGAACTTCATGTAAGCAATCATTATAACATAAGACTAGCACACTTAAACAAATAAATGAAAATTAACACAGCCTCTTTAGCCTCGCCCTGGAGGACACCATAACGAGGCCAGAAATGCAAATTCAGTTACATTTTTTTCTAGTAATTATAACCAACGGAATCTGCACCATGCCGTATATAACTAGATATATTCAGATTTTATTGCTTGGCTATCCTCAGCCTCTGCCACGACGAGATCTTTTTATAACTCTTAGAGAGAAGGATCGAAGTATATTCATAAGAATTAGTTAGACAAATTTCCAAAGTATTTAGTTAATATTTAGTTTATGTTACTAACACTCAAGTTTCAAGTTAAGAAGTCATAGATATTTTATTCACAGTTATTGCATGTTTTTTTTTTTCTTCAAAAATATATACATATATTATGCAGGTATTTATGATTGAGGGGTGGCTGCATGGCTTTAAAAAAATGATGTTACACTGCAGCGCTGAATTTTGAATTATTTGGTAGACGCGCGCCCGGGTATCAAACCCTAGCGATGCTTTCCGAGTTCCCAATGAAGACCTTACGAAACTTTTACGACAAACTAACGAAGACCGATTGAACGAAACTTTTACGACAACCTAACGAAACTGTAACAACAACCTACCAATAACCTGGCGACAACATTACTAACTAGAATATAACAACCAAAATAATCAGAACTAATAGATTATAATCGTCTAAAGATTTGGCTTACTTTAACATTAGATTTCATTAAATAAGGTGAAATATCTAAAATATATATATATATGATGAATGAACAGCGAATTTTCCAGATTTTTTGATTATTTGACCAAAGATCACGTGATATTGACGTCATTCATGCTGTCGTAAACAATTCTTCAACTATTACTTTATTGAGCAATGTTAGTTGATCTTTGACATCAAATAAAAGCTATTGAAATAACGATGATGTTATTCGTTGCCTTTCTTTCTTTCTCCCTTCCATTCATTCGTTCTTTCTTTCCTCCTGTTTCCCGTCGAGTATTTTTGAAGTTTGAAACTTAACTGACACGGCGGATTTTTGTTTGTTTCTTTATTTTGTTTTCGCAGAGATTCTATAGATTCGATCTCTTGTGGTGTGGTGTTTTTTTTTGCTTATTTATTATATAATAACCCCACAATCCCTTACGTCTCAAGATTACGTAACCGTTATATAGATGACGTCAGGTGTGACGCAGTACCTCTAATGGCTTCTGGCGCGGATTTTCTTGGTGTTTCTTAACACAAACTTTACCCATATTGCAAGACACGATTCATCCTGTTTCCTCCTCTGTGACTCCCTCGTCTGGTAATCTCTGGTCCGGTTCTTGGTCCATCAGAAGGTTGTTTAACTGAGTTGTAATATTGTTGAGCTGTTGTGTAAAGTCTTGGGCTTCCTGTGGTGGACTGGTGTGAACATAAGGTTGATCTCCTGCACATGAATAGATAAGATAAAGCATGATTTTTTGTAGCCAAGGCAACCTGCGTCTTTAGTCGGAAATATTCTATCATGACGCACCATTAAATCACATTTTTTAACGATATTTCAGAAAAACATTTAAATGTTGACGACTGAGACATTTTGCGCCAGATGTAAATATTGATGATTTGCAAGGATTACTAACAGTCAAAAGACAAAAAGAAAAAAAGAAAAAAAATGGCGGCCATTTTGGCGCCGTTAACAATGGATCCTAATGAGGAATCTTTTGTTAAATGGCACCAACGCTCCCCCGAGAGAGGCCGCGATGACGTAACGTGCAATAGAAGTATAGACCTCTTGCATGTGACGTCAGAGCAGCTCAACTTGGAGTGCAAAACAAAAGAATTTTAATCTCCTGACAAATGGCACCTATTGTTTTGCCCTCCAAATTGAGCTGCATTCCGGCGTGCTGCAAGCGGTCTATAGGAGATGCAATTTCCATGTTCATAATATTTTAATAGCGCCCCCAGCTAATGCAAAATTATTTGTATCTGAAGCAATCTTTTTGAAAGTGAGAGGCTTAAATGTGATAACAAAGAACAGAGTTTTTCCAGTTGAGCAAAACTTTTTGAGAATGTTTATTTTTACCATGTTTTTGTGCACGTGTGGTTTGTCGTAGCTCGTGCATTAGAATTCTTATCTGCTATTGCAAGGTTTCACTGACGTCATTTCCTGTCTCGTGCGGAATGTTCATCAGCTGAATCACAAGTTTTCAATAGAATTCTTTCTGGCTGACAGCACGTGGTGGTCAGTGTTTGTCCACCATTTGGAGCAGATAATGAGATTCAAAGACCTTCATCAGCTGATTGAAACCCAGCAATTGATTTGGCTTGTACGAATGGATTTGAACTCCACTTGGTTCAAGAACTGTGTGGCACAATATGAATTTACTGAAAGAACTTATTCTGTCCTTGGACTAGAATTGAACACGTATCCTTCAAGGGCTTCTAAGAGCCAAAACAGTACTAACTTGGCGAGAATAGTTCAGTTGAACGCCTCACTAAAGAACAGAATCTGTATTGTTGTGATACTACGACACACCGAAGCGCTTCGAACACGGTACGTAAGCTATATATATATATTGTTGCTACTAATTTCTGGTTATATTCACTATATCCTAAACAGTTCTGGCTAATTATAATACTTCACTCATAAATGGTATATTTAATAATAGTTTTCTATGCAACGAGAAACCGGTAGTGGACATTTTAAATATTGAAAGTTACAGGCACAAATAAGTATATATTTTTTGATATACTGAATAGCAAATATTTCAATCAATGATACCTTATTGTAGTTGACTAAATGTTTTGGCAGTTAAAATCGTATTCGGGCTCCTCCGCCGTGTACAGTACTGGTCATGGAAACCTACGTTATTCTTTGTTAGCTTCGTTCTATTGTTTAACTTGGAGTCTTGTTGTGGCTATTGAATTATCTAGACTGCGGTTGAAGGAGATGCCCGTATCTGTCATGAGGAAATGGGCAAATATTGGTGCGCAAGACGGCGAAGCTTTGCGCGCGTCTCAAAATCCTATAATTTCTGACCAACCTACTTTGTTCCCAGTGTCCCTTGATCAAAACCAATCCAGACCCTCAGTATTTTTAGTTCATCTACTCACCTATATCGATCTTGAAATTAAACTCGTCATATCCAGGCTCCAGGGTAAATTGTTTCTTGATGACGTCACCTCTTGGGAGAGTGACAGTTACATCATAGTTTCCATAGAAACCCGAAAAGCGCGCTTCTGCTCCTTGCTTATCTACGGTGGTTGGTGATAACATCTTACGCGTTGTCCATTGATCGAGTAGTTTGACGTATCGCTCTCCTGCTGCATTGAGCTTAATTATAAATGAGAGTCTGTCAGCTGCATGCGCTATGTTGTATTTTACCACACCAAAAATAGCTCGTAATTTTGAGCTCAGAAATTGTTGTAAATTTCTTATGACTGTAAACATGGAATGGTAGGGTACAGAAGTGATGACATTCGTTGAATCAAACACAACGCATAGAATAGACCTCATTGGCTTGGGTGTAATGTGTTCTCATTTCAGACCACGTGTCATTCTCTTGAGAATAAGATTCTTTATTCGAGTTGTATCCATATTCATTTGTCTTCTCATGCGCAACCGTTAAACAAAGAAATAATACTCTAGGAAATGACACGAGGTCTGAAATAAGAAACCATTACACCCAGGGTAGAGGTACAGTGTAACAACTGCATTGGCGAATATCTTTATACTGATCTACCTTCCAGTGAGCTCCATTCACCAAAGCTACATCAGGTCCTCTCCACGAATTGAGATCCCAAAACGCCCATAGCATCATCCCATGTACACTGGGATGACTAAACGATGTCCTCATCAAAGCTTCTAGACTATCAGCTCGTTTTACTGGATTCTTGTCTAGGATGTCTACTTCTGTCAGCCATATTGGGCGACCAACTTCTGCTAAGGCATTCAATCGCAACTGTCAATAAAATTGAATATCATGATTTTGTATCGAATGGGCTATATCTTACAATAGGCAAAGCTCACAAAGCACTCTGGGAAAGTGAGTCCTGTAAAAAAGGAATAGGGAAATCAAAGGAACTTTCAGAAAAAATTACTTTGTTATTTTAGTCCGTAAAATACTTTTCTTTCCATAGAAAATGTGGAACTGAGGAAAAATTGTCAGACGATTTTTAGAGGAGCCAAAAAAGCGTAAGGACTCTCTTTCCCATCATACTTTGTGCTAGAATTTCGAGCTCATACAAATTAGCTTTAGTCCCTTTTACAGTTCCCTGTGCATCTTAAAAGGTAGCCTTGCCTTTGCATCGAAGGCGGAGTGATATGAGGTGACCTCGCAATGATAGAGACCTTTTTTAACGCCCTGGGTACTGAAAAATTGAATTATTCACATGTCTCTATCATTGCAAGCTCACTCATGTCTCACTTGGATGCAAAGGCACGGCTACCTAGTTTTTAGATGGCGCAGGGATCGGTGAAGGGTATTATATTAGACGTACCCTCAGAAGAAATGGGTTAATATATCCTGTAAAATGTCCTTGTACGCCTATCCCGTCTACGTCCACACCCCTGTCTATCAGCTCTTTAGCTTGTTCCACCAGAACCTAGAAACAAAAATAAATATTACCACTGAAGTTGTTTTTATGGTGGTGGTAAATGACAAACATTCCCAGAAATAATAAATTCCATAATCTCAGCGTTAGTACCTCTGTCAGTTGACTGTTCTCCACAGCATCAAAATCATTGACGAACAAATCAGCATCAGCATCGAGTTCAGCTGCTCGTCTAAACATCCATTCTCTGATTGGCTTACCGAAACGATCAGCAAAGAAACTACCGTGAAGCATTTCGTTGTTGACGTCCCAGTGAAAAAACCTTAGGAGAAAATGAATAAGACAACACTTAAGATGAATTTAGTGAACGTTTAAACACCTAGTTCAGGTCAAGGGAAACTCTTAGGCGAGTCGAGGCTCTGTGTATAATGGACTTAACTCACATGAAGTAATAACATTTGAACGACATTTCACCATACCTTCCACTGTATCTGCCCAGCAAGTCTTCCATCCTGTGTTGGATTCGACCAAACAGTTGACGTTTGGGTAGTTTTACAAGCCAACTAGGAACTTGGTTTGGTACAGCCCAAAAAACACAATGACCACGTAAAGAAACACTACAAAAATATAGACATACATTTGATTTTGGTTTTATGTTCATTTTTAGCGAAATAATGGACGCATATCACCATGGTTACCCAACTCGGATGAAAGACAAGAAAGTAAGCAATCTGGACTTGCGTTCGAGTGAGTGACAAAGATGGTGAGTAAAAGACGCTTTGGTTAGATTCATTTTTAACATACTCTGGAAAATTTGCCGACTTAAATGAGAAGTGTGGTCGGATAACAACTGCGCATGCGCACTTGCGATCCTTCTTGTCTTTTCTAAAATGATCTATTCAAAAATTCATCTACTAAGGCGACTGGATATTGGAATGATTTTTTTAAAAGACTGGTTGGATCAGGACCAAAAACTACTAGCTTGTAGATACTATAAACTTTACTTGTGTTTCTCCAGGATTTCCAAGGCTTTGTCTACTTCTTGATAATCTACTTGATCCTATTCAGAGAGAAAGTGGATGATTTAGGAATGTTTTTTATTGCGTTACCTCATTATAAACAGTCTTTACACAATCATAACAAAGTATTAGATTTATGATGCACTTTTGACGATATTGTTTCCGTGACAGCAACAATAAGCAGCTGAGTTGATCGCC
The DNA here is from genome assembly GCA_023349425.1 of Anthopleura sola. Taxonomy (NCBI): domain Eukaryota; kingdom Metazoa; phylum Cnidaria; class Anthozoa; order Actiniaria; family Actiniidae; genus Anthopleura; species Anthopleura sola. Next base: position 10,729,985 of record JALHLI010000007.1, on the reverse strand, counting down.
TTCCCTGAAAGGAATTATGGGTCACTATTTTTGGTTAGCATTTTTCGATTTTTTTTCCAGTATACAATGCAGACTTTTCTTGTTGATGGAAATAGAATTCCGCCATGAGTTCAAATAGCGTTTACAATTAATTTAAAGAAGGAAGAACTAGTATATCATAAATTTTCTTGGCAGAATAATGGGAAATGCTAATCGAAATACGATGTCGAATCCTCAATTCTGATTGGTTGACCTTGAGTTTGTTCTGAAGGTCAACTCAGCTGGAAACAATAGCAATTATATAATTCCGAGGTTGAGGCAAACACTGGATCTAAAACAGTCTAAAACTAAAACAGTCCCACAATGCACTGTAATACCAATTCAACCCAATTTTTTTCACAATTTCGGAATGGCTAATATCTTCAGCAATTGTAACACTAAGATCGACAACAACCGAGTTACCTTTTTTTTCTCAGTTTCTGTCCACTTCATGGAGCTTTCCATGACACCCCATTCAAAATGCTTCAAGAAGAAATCTCGATATTTCTCGTTATCGATGAGGCTTTTGGTGTTAATCGCTGCACCGAAACCAAATCTGTGCTTCGTTTGCTCAACCTGAATCAAAGAAAATCCAGAAAAACTTTTTATGAAAATATCCACGTTATGGACTCGATATGATATATCAAAAATAAGATATGTGGAAAAGTGGTGAGAATGACTTCGAAAACCAGAAGAAAAACGCCATTATATATGTTATTAGCTCGAACACCATCGGGGAATTGTCAAGTTGACACTATATAAATGTTGACCGCTTTATAGGTGGCCATAGTCGGTTGTTGATATATAGTATAGCGTAGCCAATCAGAATGCAGTATTTCTACTAAGTGATATATGTATTCACCTTGATTCCTATAAGAGACAGGTCTTGGGCCGTAGCGAGTCCATTAGGAACGTTTATCCTGCAGAAGTCAAACAAACTAAGGTTGGATCAAAAAATAAAATATATGCTTTGATTTTAGAATATCAGCGCTTAAATATGGAAACAATGGTATTTTTTATACTGGGTGATAACATTCATTATGTATGAATGCTAGTTCCCCATTTTTACTCTCTCTTCTACACACTAGCTACCACTTCAACTCTCAACTTATATGTTAGCGATCTCATAGAGGTCACAGTGATTGGTTCAAAAAAGTAGTACGGTTGCTTAAATCGATTTACAAGAAGTTGAACAAACGCTTGATCTTTGTAGTTATCCCAGCATTTTCTTTTGCACTCTACCTTAATTTTACAGATCTTTTTCTGTATTTTTCAATAAGTTTATCCGTCTTGTCCTTCCATCTTGGATCGTGAAACACTTCAACAAGTTTCATATCGTCAGCAATAATGTCCACCGATCGGTGAGGACCTCTGAAGAAGATGAATACATAACGATATCCCTTCGGGGAAGTAGGAAACTGGAAGGACGCCTTCCAACGAACCCAGCCATGGTCTAATGACAGATCAAATATATACATCCTGTCAGTGTATTTTTATATACTCATAACTTTCATGCTGCCTGATATAAACAGCCGCCATGTTGGGATTTGGTCTTGCCTTCCTTGTCATGTCATCCAACATGGCGGACATGTCTTTTGTCTTTGTGCATGTGACGTTATAGCCACCATGTTGGATGACCTTAACAAAAGATTTGGTCTTGCCTTCCTTTCATGTCATCCAACATGGCGGACATGTATTCTGTCTTTGTGCATGTGACGTCATAGCCACCATGTTGGATGACCTTAACAAAAGATTTGGTCTTGCCTTCCTTTCTTGTCATCCAACATGGCGGACAAATATCTTGCCCACTTTATTCTCATACGAAGGGTTGGAATCCATCTTTTTGGAAAATATACGGTTTTAGTGATAAGTTTTACCTTCTGACAGCTTGTCTCTTCTAGCCAATCTCATTATTATTTCATTCTTTTGGTCACGTTTCTTCATTCTCAGCCATAGTTCCATGGTGTGTATGTCGCTGGTGTTTTTACGATCTAGTAGTCGAGTCCACCCAGTAAACGAATACACAGATAACGGCTTAACTTTACGTCCTTTTGATAAAAGAATTTGCCAGTTATACTTTATAAGAGATTTGCGCATGCGTAATCCAGGACAAGTACCCGATCCCACATGGATAAACATGCATGTTATCCATTGAAAACTTAACATATATCTTAAAGTACAGCTATACCTATGTATTGTCCAGGACCAGCCCATTCTGACAGTCTTGCGTAACATATTCCACTATATCCACCGTTTCCATGGTGATCTTTAGAGTACCTCGACATAGCACCTCCTCGAGGATCGTCTGTCTCTCCCTGGCAGCTCCAACCATCTAGGGGACTGGGATTGAGTGGTAGCTCGAAGCTTGGGTTGTTGAGAATGTTCTTTCCAATTGGAACTTGAATGAAATCTGCTCAAGGATAAATTTAAAAATAAATCTTTATTAAAGAAGATAAAGTTGAAAATTAATTTTTCTTGTCTCCCTCAAAGCAAAACTCACCACTTACCACCATATTTCATTTCGTCAATTGCCTCAAACAAAGGCTCAATACTAACAGGCTTGACAGTTCCATTGAGAAAAAGTGAACTCGTTCGAGCACCAGGAAGCAGTGAATCCCTTGTAGCCGCCCCTTGGGTGCTGACCGGTTGGGGCCTGAGCTCTATCTTTGATCTGAATTGACTTGGAAGAAAATGGCTATCAGTTGGAAATTCATCTTCACTTTGACTTGATCCTAGGGAAAAAATAAAACGATATATATATAAAGATTGAGCGAAACACTGTTATGAAAACTAAACCTAAACCTAGACTAAGGTTGCCAATGCCAACCTATTTTAATTTTTACCTTGCAAGGCTCAGGTTCTTCAAGAAGCCATTGAGATACTTTAAGCACTCTAATTGAAATTCAATTCTGCCTTCTAAAATTGTGTTTGAGAGTATTTAACCATTTTTAGACATTGAAGGGACTGGCAGAAATCATATCGTAAAACAGACTAAAAACGTAATGCCAACTTACCATCAAAACTGTAGACATTCATCGCCCCAGGACCGCCCGTTCCATTTCGGCAGAGAGAGGATGGGCCGTATTTGGAATATGTTAGTCCTGCATGTGGGTCGCTGACACAGTGATGGTGATCGCGGATTCCAAAAAAGGAATACCCATAAGCCTTTGCTCTCTGTGCACACTCGGATATAATGTTATGGAGTCTCGTTGGTGATTGGCTGTGGTGTTGATACTCATCGGTCTGTAAGTCTGGTATTGCACGGTCTGTACTTGACAAATCTTCTCTCCAGCACCCAAGACTGCTATACTCTAATAGGATAGAGACTAATAACTGTAAATACGAATCATTTAAGACTTCGATCCCTCGATTTATAATAAGTGTCATAAATGGCTTATTATGACTTAAACAGTACACCGCCCGTCCCCTCCCCTCTCCTTTTAAGGCCTTTTCCCTGCGCCATGACGGCAACACTTATATCGTATTTACTCGTTTAAGCGCCGCCCTCGAATAAGTGCCGGATTAATTTACAATACATGATACGGTGCTTAATCAAATGAAGTATCATAAGCCTGAATTGTTCAAGGAGACAAACTATTATACACGTAAGGCAAGGCCTAGTCTAAATCGGCCTTAGAAATTCACTCACTCGTATTAACATGTTTTTCAAGTGCGCATATTTCTTTAGGCCCGCATCTAGCTCTCTCCAGAAATTTTGCCATTTCCAATGTTCCGTTTTAAAGAGCGCTGCTCTCAAATAAGCGCTGCTCCCAAATAAGCACCTCAACCGATACACTAAAAATTGAAAGAACCTCACGGGAACCTTACCTTGAAACATGTGAGCCTTACAAAACAAAGTTACGGAGCATGTGACGATCACCCACACGATAGCTGTATTACACGTAGCTGTCATTCTTCGGTCCTTTACATCAATCTTGATGAATCAGCAGTTAGTTAATTCTCGACGTCCTCATTCTATTAATAAATTTCATGGTATTTTTTGTGCGTGGATAGATTAACGTCTATATTCATGATGCCGCCAGCCATGTTGTGTTCACTACAGAAAATATTAAAAATAAGGCATAAATGGCCGAGTTTGAGAAAGGATTTCTTCAGTCAAGCCGGCATAAAGTAAAACACAAAAAATCTCGAGTTAACTCTCATCATTTCAAATCTAAAATGAAATTTGAGTCCAAAAAAGCTCCTTCCTACTTCGACCAAATGAAGACGTTTTACTTACGATCTTAATACACCTATACAATTTTTTCTCTCTTTGGCTCATTCTCTTTATATTTCTATAATCTTTTCTTCTTTTATTTCGTAGGATACAAAATATAAGCACCCAAAATAAATAAAGTAATCAAAAAAAAGAGGGGAAAAAATCGCTATGAGGTGTTAGACAACACTTTTTACACATTGTGATTAGCACTTTGCAAAGGGAATTCCCCTTTGATTGATTTGATATTGATTAATGTTGTAGCCTGATGAGACTTGTCCTAGGCGAAACTGTATGGGTATTCCCCAAACAGTGGGTAGCCACTCGACGGAATCATGGTGGCCTCCCACACACGGATTATTGTTTGGGTAGGTTAATAAGCACTCCGGAAAGTTCTGTTTGGGTTATGTCTCATTAGAAGTGTATAAAAATGGTAAGGAATATAATTGTAATTGGGCAGACGAAGCTAGAGGGTGAATAGAATAAAACCTGGAAGAAGGAACCTTCGCCGCCTTGATTCGACTCAGGCTAACCTAGTCCTAAAAAATTTAAAGCAATTTTAAACAGTCAAATGTTTAACGGTTTTTCTAAGTTAATTCGAAACAACAGGTTCTAGAAAGTTGAATTGTTTGCTGGTAGATAGTATCAATTAACACATTCAGACTTTCAAACGAGCCGAAAAAATGGTCAGTACTGAGAAATGTTTAATAACTCTTCAACAAAAAAAATCAAGATTTTTTTCAACCATCTTGAATCGATATTTATTCTAGTCCACTTACCGTTGAAGTATCACCTGTCTTTTTGTCCTCTAGGATTAATCGCGCCGTTTCCGTTAATACTCCTACCCTTGGAGCGCTTACAGGTCGTCTTTACCGAAAGAGAATTAAGGAATAAAAATAGAAGCGAACCTCTCGTTACTCATGACTATTTTTACTGTGATTAATGTGAAGTTTTTGGATAATTTTGGTTTATTCTTAATTAAGTACCTGGATGTTTATGTTGTTGCTCAAGTCACCTGCAGTCGTGTAAATGTTTAGGGACTGGTCAGAAATTAGCAGGGGGGAGGGGGGTGGAGATTTGAAATTGCGTGCCGAAAATGAAGTGACCCTCCCTAGCAATAGGAGTGAAATTTTCTGACCCACCCTATGGGGTATATCATGACCCTCCCCCACACAGATAATACCTCCCAAAACAACTGAAATAAGACCTGTCATTGAACATGTATATCCAGTATATATCCAGTATATCCAGTATATCCAGTATATCCAGTATATCCAGTATATCCAGTATATCCAGTATATCCAGTATATCCAGTATACATGTATATTTCTTTGATCTCAAGCAACATGCCTTTAACCATGAATGAGAATGGTGGCAGTGATGGTTATGATTAAGATGATGATGATGTCAATAGCAGTGCCATGGCAGCCACCGTACGGTGATGCTGAGCATTCTCGCTAGAGACAACTTTACATTAATTTGTTTTATAGCTTTTATCTTGCTCTTGTAAACAAGTAAATCAATATTGTCTTTCGGTTAAGACATCATTTCTTTTCAGGGGCTCAAAAAGTTATGACCCTCCCCCCTTTTTCCACCCCCTCCCCCTGCTAATTTCTGACCAGTACCTTAATAAAACATTCTTAACAAAAAAGGAAAAGTAACCAGGCCATTTACGATAGCAACCTTTTGAAACAGTAACGAGGCCTCGTTAAACAGCAACCAGGCCTCGTTAAACAGCAACCAGGCCTCGTTAAACAGTAACCAGGCCTGGTTAAACAGTAACTAGGCCTGGTTAAACAGTAACCAGGCCTCGTTAAACAGCAACCAGGCCTCGTTAAACAGTAACCAGGCCTCGTTAAACAGTAACCAGTCCTCGTTAAACAGTAACCAGGCCTCGTTAAACAGCAACCAGGCCTCGTTAAACAGTAACCAGGCCTCCTTAAACAGTAACCAGGCCTGCCATCCACTCTATTCATCTCTACCAGCTTCTCTACTTTTAAGAACACCTAGTAGTCAATTGCCTAAAATAAACACTGAACTTTTAAACTAATTCTTTTTAATAGACTAGTTTTTAGAGTAGAACCGTAACTTGCTATATCATATTATTATTTTTCGTACTACCGAAAATCCTTTAAATTTCCTCCAATATGCACTTTTCTCTTAAAAAGGCGGCCATTCTAATGAAAAGGAAAACGCGGGTTGTCTAAAGGAGAATGGGAAACAGGCTAACATCACGCTATTTTTTTCGGTCTTCTCGTGATCAGTAGTTTGATAAATACTGCAGCGGATGTTTGGACTTTTTGATATTTTTCTCCCAAACGTCGTACGTAGATAACCTTCCCTCCGGTCAATCGAGCTAGAATATCTGATTCTGTTGTTCTTGACCTTCAACGCAGGTGTTCCTGGTCGGTGCGTCCAGTTGTTTTTGAACGTGTTCATCAAAAGTTTTGGACAGTTTTAAACTATTGCAAGATTCGATCACATCAGTTCTCTCTGAAATGAAAAAAACCAAGGCCAATCATATTGTTAAGGAGTAGAACCCATGGTATACGCCTTTTTTAGTGCATTACAGGCAGCCGCCTTGAAAGTTTCCTTTTGCTATCACCTTGACTCACTGACTCAGGGGAGAATTTGTACAATTACCAAGAAGACCAAGAAAGGGTTAAAAGTTCTCGAAAAATTCTACTAGTTTTCTGGGCGGATCCAGGATTTCATTGAGTAAGGGGGGGGGGGGGTGTCACAGAATTTAGGAGATACACCTTTTGCTATGCTAACCAACTAATTGTAAGCTAGGAAGGGGGGTCATTGACATAATGTGACTACCCCTTGGATCACTCAGCCACATCAGTTCTTGTTTACAAAAAACACTTCCCGTTTAACGTCTAAATAACCAACTGTAATAGATGACCCGAACACCTCATGAGCTAAAATTAGTTCACAGTTAATCTAAAATCTGGCGGCATTTTAACTGCATGAAACATCGCACATCTTCTTTCGTCATGCTTTCTACATCAATCCTTCATAAAATTCTTAATTAAAATGCCATAAACTAGAGGAACTCGTTATGTTGTTCAAAATATACATCAAAGCTCGTCGATACCCTCTTGTGTGAGATGGAATGAAAGCTTTATTTCAACTATCAGTAAAACATGGAATTCATATCTCAGTAATATACATATTGGTTAAAAAGATATCTGGTCTCATCTACTACAAAACGTTTATTTTTTTAAACAAATAAAGTCAAAATTGAATAATATTCCAAGCTAAAACGCGCCAGAAGGAAAGTTCTTAACGCTTCGTATACGAATAGAAATGTTTGTTTCTTTATCTCGTATTTCAGTTGTTCGAAAATAGGGAGGATAATCGTCTGGAGGGTGAAAATATGTATCAAATGTCCTTTTGATTATTTATGCTCAGCTAGTTGTCAGTGAATTAACCCAATGTTTGATATTTTACGAGACAAAACACTAATACGTTTACTGCATTTGATTTCATCAAAGCGGTCGTTTTTACTTAGGTCTGGGTTACATGAAGGTAGGGCGACCTTTGCGCTAGAGATAAGTCTTAGTTTATTTGTCTTTCCAAAAGGACACCAAAAAACAAGAGTTTGCCCTAGTGATAAGGTCACCCGACGTTCATGTATAAGACAAGTCTCTTGTTCTCTTTCCCAGGAGACATCAGCCCTAACATTAGAGCATTACCATACTTTCATGTAAACGAGCCGCTAGTTTTTTTTTCGCGTCTTTTTGGCTTCAGTTCCAAAGTTTTCAGTGAGTTTTTCGTCGCAAATGCCTTCCTTCGATTCTTTCATAGGATTTTCAAGCCTTTTCTTGATCAGACTTCGCAAGCTGTTAGTAGACTGGCTGCAAGTGCTGCGTGAGCGATGTTGGATTACTGTCCATAGACTATCTTGAGTTCACTTAGAGATGCACAACCGGATTGATTTATGCAACTCTTTGTTCAGTTCGTGGGAAATGGCTGTCATTGGAATAAGTAGCCGTTGCTCTCATAAGACGTTATCACACAACAGCTGGTCCAACTCTATCAGGCTCGAAGCTTTGCTGTGCAGGGCTTAACGATCTCAGACTAAGCAGAGAGCTGAAAGATTTCCGGATTTCTTTCAATTTTTTTTTGAAACGCTCAACGAAGACCAAGTAAATCCAAGGGTTGACAGCAGCGTTAGATGCAGACATCAAGATGGCCACAAACCAGTACGTCTCAAAGAAACACGATGTTGGGCTCTGCCAATGCCAGACGAAGATCAGGAGGAACATCCCAACGTTGAAAGGAGCCCAGCAGATGATAAAACCAAAAACAACAGCGATGGAGAGCTTCAACATGGTCCACATTTTAAGAGTACGGCGCTTCTTTGCTCGAGGCGATAAAGAACTTGCCATCAGCTTATACGAAGCTCTTGCCTTGATGACGAGGTATGTATACATGCAGCTCATGCTGAAGAAAGGAATGATGACAAAAATCACACATGTTGTTGTTGTGTAGGCCTTGTGAGTAGCGACATGGTCAAAAGCAGGTGCCCAGTTGATGCCACAGGACAGCGTCGCTGTTCCATTGGTCTCTTCCTCCTCAAGTTTGAATATGTAGATATAGGGTGCACAGTATCCCATAGCAACGATCCAGGTTAAGGCCACCATGACGAAGTGCAGCTTTGACTCTTTGTACGATGGCAGTTTTGGTCGCGTTACGGCTAAAAACCGCTCGACTGTAATGCAATAGAGAGTCAAGACGGAGACAATGGGAGAGATATCTGCTATAAAGAAGTACGACTTGCACAGAACATTGCCTACCAGACCACCAACTTGCCATTCCAAGCTACCCGATATGATCTCGAAGAGCTCTTTTGGTACCATCAGGAATGGTACAAAAAGATCCGAAACGGCCATGTTGACAATGAAGATATCCATGACTCCCCTTGGCCTCTTGGTTCGCAGTACAACACCGATAACAATGATGTTTCCAACTGAAGACACCAAGAAGATGATAATATACGCCAGAACTTTACCGACCGTGGCTCCTATCGAGCTTGATATGCCACACAACTCTCCCTTATCCTGGAAAGCCAGCGTTGTATTCGTGGGGTCCATGTTCAGTTCAGAGTGCTCAGCAAACTTTTCAGTGTAAAAATGACCCGTGTTCTGCAATAGTCTATGGTGATACTGGCTCACCGAGTGACTCAATGAGACTCAGTAAGACATAACACGAACTCGCTTGATATATTCTTATCAAACGCCCGCCTTAATTTAGGTCCTACTTGACGATACACGGAAGCAGATTGGCTGCAACGTAGCAACTCATGTAAACATATTTATTCACGGCGGAAACCCTAAAGATCAATGAAAATATACTTTCAACTTAAAATACGCCGGTTAAAAGCTGACAAAATTTATCATGAGTTCAAAGTGCGTAAAATACCAGTTTGAATCCTTCCTAAGTTCTTTTTGATGAGCTATCTATTATTTCCAAACCCTTCAAAAATTGAAAGTTAATTATCATCGATGTTGGAGTCGCTGTTTTTGGATTGCTGGTTAAGGTTTTCAACTGTTTTGGGTCGGTAAATGCAATCCACCGAGTATCAACGGAAACAAGATAAAAAAACGCGATGCACAATAAATAATTCATTCAGAATTAAGACTAAATCAAGATCTGGAAAAAATCACCAAAAAAATAAGGCTAGAAAGTAGTATTTCGTTATTTCTGGCTGTCAATATTGGATAAAAACTAGTGATTTTTGTAAAACAATACCATTAACACCGACTAAGCAATCAAACCAATAATAGCGATCGGCAAAACAGGTCCTCTAAGTTGGACAAAATAACTACAAGCCTTGACCTTATAAACGTTTTTCCAAGGTTGGTGTTCCCATAGCTTATCTGTGCACTCGTAAAATAAACAATAAGTTAACAGTTACTAAAAAAAGCCGATGTATTTAGTGTAAAAATATACACAAGGAACAACAACAAAAACCGAATTCAAAATAAAAAGCTTAGGGTGGTGTAGCAATAGTACGGCTTCACCTCTGGGGTCTCGGGTTCGATTCCTAGACTCAGCGTCACATGTGAGTAGAGTTGGCTACAATTGTAGGCTTTTCCTGTGATTCGAGGGTTGTTCTTGAGATTGTCTCCAGTTTTCCTCCCCGTCCACAAAACCGAACGCTCTAATTCCAATTCCATCTATGAGTTAGCCGTGCCTTGACTTCGATTAACGCAAAGTTTCTTCAGGGGCTCAAAAAAGTATGTGTTTTGCATGTAAAAGTCATTTCAAAAACATCGATACGTATTTGGGGAAGTCTGGTTCAAGTTTCAGACAAATCTCGATTGAATTTTGATAAAGGCAACAACTAAAATAATAGAGATCGCATTACTTTGTCCGAGAGGTTCACCACTCAAATTATTTCGATAATTTTTAACTGAAGGATTGTTTTATCAATTTTCGAGATAATGCGACTTCAATTTTAGCGTAATCTTCTGTATCCTCCCACGCCATGGAAACGACGCGTCGCGATGACGATCCGACAAAGTTAACCGGCTGTAAACTCATCGAATTTGCTTGGCTATTTTCAGAAGAATCATATATAGGAGTCATCTAAATAAAGTCTATTTATCACACATATTTTCCTACAAAAGAGTAGCTTTTTTTACGTAATTTTAATTCTTGAAATTGCATCTATGACGAAAGGAAAATTACTAAGTTCATTAGAGCCATAGAGATAAGAAAACAGACAATCTTGGCAGACTTGGTACTTTAGTCTAGCTTCATAAATGGAATTTCCTTCGGCTTGTGTCCATTTGTTTTCTCTGGGAAAAGAAAAATAAATAAATGGTTTTAATCTAACAGATTTGATAAAAGCATTTTTTCTTATCAAAGGTAAAAAGATTTTGAACATGATTAATGATAGTTTGATGAAGATAAAAATAGTCAAAACAAAACGAGAGTGCTTCCAGTTCTGTCTCGCTTTGACTCGTTTGGTAATCGTTTTTCAATCGTTTGTTCATTTTGTACTGGTTGTCTTCGAAGTAGGGGCACAAAGTTGACTCAGGGGGGTGGGGACTGGCTCCTGCTTCAGTACCTTATGAATCCATTCGTATTCTCCAAACTTGCTGTCAAATGTTCCCTTTTGCAAGGATCTAAGCTTTAGTGTAAATCTTGGCCCCAGCTCTTGAAGTCCGACTTTCTTGGAATTCTTAAAAATATACCTAAAAATATATATGTAAAATTTTAATTAGAATCTAATAAAGGCATGTTAATAAAAAAAGCCAGATTCGCCTGGATCACAAGAGTTGAGTTTGCTTGATGTGTTGTTCTCTCCTGTGCCACGAGAGGTTTTCTCCAGGTTCTCTGGTTTCTCTCCCTCCGTCAGAATCAATAATTTATTCAATTATTCAATTTCTGAATTTCTTTATTTTTATTGCGGTGCAAATATCATCATCATCTTCACCAAAACAAATATTTACTTATTTAATTAAAAGTCCATTTATAATACAGGTGTATCGTATGAATTAAATTCCAGATTATGACTTTTAAATCAATCAAATTGCAGAGTTTAAATTTTTAACCAATCACATTGAAGATAGTGATGTTCTAACCAATCACATTGCAGATGATGATGTTCTAACCAATCACATTGCAGATGGTTATGTTCTAACCAATCACATTGCAGATGGTGATGTTCTAACCAATCACATTTCAGATGGTGATGTTCTAACCAATCACAATGCAGATGGTGATGTTCTAACCAATCAAATTACAGATTGTATCAGGCTATATTTCTGTCTTACCTATGTCTTCTAAAGAATAAAAAATCCCTCTGGTTGTGAAACGTGACACATTGTCTTCCCTGGAACTGAGGATCATAAGGATACAAAGCAGCCAGGAGTCGAGCTACTGAATGACCCAGTCTGGTGTTGAAGTGATTCAAAATCAGTTCTGGTCTATGACTGGTCATTCTTCCATGGCCCTGAAGAATAAAGGATAACATTTCTTATCAAATGATTGCAAGGTCTGTACCATAAGTTATGGACCTCAAACTGGCCACTACAAATGCAATTCTCAGCACTTGTGGGATTAACGGACAGACTCGGCTCAGCATCACATATGTATGGAGTTCCTTTATGGTTCTAGGCAGTGCTTCACCAGTTTATTTTCCATTCACGTTAAAAAACCAACACACCTCGACAAAGAAAATCACTTTCATGACTTAAGGTTCTGGGAAGCTACAAATTTTTCTCTAGAGGTTTTCAAAATCAGAGAAAAAGCAAGTCTGTAGAGATATAAATACAAGATTTACTTGAAAGGTTGTTTTACCCGTATATTTCTTGGTAGTTTGACGCTGGTTAGCTTGAAGTGTGCCGTTGGTCCATCAGGCAAGTGAGTAACAACCAGTCCATCTAAACCATATTGTTAAAGCATGTATAACAGAAATACCAGAGAAGATACTTGTGACAAAACATCCTTACATCCATGTAAAGATGTTAATCTTTCCACATTTTTTGGGGGTGGGGTAGTATTTGTAATATAATAATTCATAAATTATTTACTACCCAAGATTTTACAGCTGACATTCTAGAAAAAAATTATATATTGCTTCGATCTTCAATTAATTTCATTCCTAACTCCAAGAGTTTCTAGATGATTTTACAATCACTGGCCTTTGTCTTGTCATTGTAAATCTGATACAATATAGTTTCTCAAGTTGTAACCACTAGATAGCAAAATCCATTAAATTAATAATTGGAAGGATACTGGGCTTGCTGTTATCCTCATTGACAATCACCATAGCAGTGTATCCTTTTGAAACAGCTTGTGGAATAATTTTCTTCAAGTCTCTTCCTTTTCTCTGACGTACTTCAGAATTTGGAATACATTTACAGAGTTCTTCCATGAACAAGACTGTTGCCTGATAATTAACAAAGATAAGAATCACTTAACAATAAAAACCATGGTAAAAACATGGAAGATACTGGTAGTTATAGGAAATTGCAGTTGAACTCTTACCACTGTTTTGACTGCTACAAGCTGTTCGAGACAACAGTCACAACAAGGAAATTGGGCAATACACTGCCATCATTTAAACTAATCGTTCAGTACCTTTACATACTCAGTCGACTGACAGCAGTAAATTGTCATCAGCATATAGTAAGGAAAGGAGTGGTAATGCTTATGAAACACAAATCTATATGCTTGAATGGCTGTATAGAGGGATTAAAATACATACGTTTTTTGGTCTGTCGCTTGAAGTGATCACTACTTTCGGTGTTACTTCTCTTTTGAAATACAAACTCAGTTCGTCTGTTGCTTCATCATCGAGAATCTTTGAAATAAAACAAGCATTTGTGAGAGAGGCCGAGCCGTGACCTGCAAGAGCTAGCTTTAGAAGTATGGAGCACTCCTTTTTCTGGGCTGTTACATGTATTCCATCAAAAAACTTGTATTGAATACTGGGAAAAGCTGTTATTTCAGTGCAGTGGTACCTCCAGTCAAACACTCTTTTGTTTTTGAAGTCATATAAACTAGGCTTATATGTCAATACAATGCTATTCTGTGATTGTCCATGTACTGAATTATCTCACCCCTATCCTAAAACTATAAGTAAAATAACTTGGCATTTTGAGCCATTTCTTTATAACGTATTCGTCTAGCATATTCATCATCATCATCATCATACATTTAGATAATTCAAATAGATATTATTCTGGTTTCATGTGGAAGCTTAGCAGCTAATTGGAAAATATTTAATCCAAATGTACATGGATATTTGAGCATGTAGGGCTGCCAGTGTTTGCCTTTCATCTGCTAATGAGATTCATTCAGCTGATGAATACCCAGCGATCACCACATCATGAAATCCAGGTTTTTATTTTCATGAAGTTTTTTAGTTACCTCTTCGTCATCAATGTTGACAATAGTTTCATCTTTCACTCTGGTGTTTTCAATAGTTCTAGGGACTTGTTTTGGTGGGGCCTGAAATAAATGATAGAAAAGATGAATCAAAATATACACTCTTTCCACACTGCATGTTATCATGTTAAACTTACGGTTGTAACACACAAAATTCCAATTAGATCTGTGAATTAGCTATGCCCTGACTTGGATATACCAAGAGATAATAATTTTGTAACAAATAGGTATGTAAAGGACAAGAGTTGGATTTCAACAAGTTGCTAGTGATAAGAATCTGAATATTTTTGTCATTCACGTGTCAGCCTGAAACCCGCCATGTGGCTGCTGGTAAACTACAAGCCAACTTGTAAACAAACAAACGCAATCACATGAAAATTCTTATCCTCGAATCGTTACTATATAGTAAAATTATGGCCTTGAAGCTGTTGTTACAAAACTATTCGCAATAGTTCTGTATATATACGATAAATTTTTTTCTACGTAGAAATTACAGCTAAGCTTATGACGAAAAGCAGTAACACATTCCAATATCATTGAAACACCATCACACCTCGTCTCCAAGAGCGTCGTCTTCCCTCTTCCTCTTCTTTCGTCTCTCTCTCTTATCCTTAGCCTTCCTGATCTTTTCTTTCCAGTAAACCTCGCTTCTTTGTATTTTATTTCTTATGCGAGAGAAGTCGACTGGTTTTCCTTCTCTTTCGTCCGCCATCTTGGAAAAACTGAGCCCGCAGTACTACAACATGGTGAAATGACCGAATAGGATTCTGGGCGATTTTTGAAAAATTCTTTGAAAAAATCGAATAGTATGATCGATCAAGCCAAGATAGGACTGAAGTATGGCCAGAAAAAAACTACAAGGAGCGAAACGCGCATTAAGGATTCCTTTTGCCCATTTTAAATTGGAAGACTCAGGTTTTGGGGTTTTTAAAATTTGTTTTTATTGATTTTTTACCTGCAGGACCATACTTCCAGACATCGAGTGCTGAAGCGTCCTATGGATTTACGGCTATGCTGGAGATTTCGGCCCCAACACCACTATCACAGGAGGACATTACTGACTGATCAGGAAGCTCGGCCGAAGCCTAAGGGAGAGGTTAGTCGGCCCATAAACCGTAGATGATTAACCCCTTGCTGTTTTTGCGAAGCCACCAGTGACCATACTGATAGGTAGGGAGGAGTCCTACGAGGACGCCGGGATCCGCCGGGGTTGTGAGCGCCGCCCTCCCCATCCTTTAGACCAATACAGAACACAAAGAAAGACTAAAATAACCCTTGCTATGACCAGCAAATGACCCAGTACGTGGTTTGTGTGACTGATAGTTTTTACGGTATGGTTTAAACTTCTTTCCATGTGAGACGTTTTTTCGAAAACCCTGCCGCGACGAATACGTAGATAAGCTAGGAATGAAAATCCAATCCATCTCGTGTACAATCTTATTCCTATGCGTCCATCCAATCCATCTCGTGTACAATCTTATTCCTATGCGTCCATCCAATCCATCTCGTGTACAATCTTATTCCTATGCGTCTATCCAATCCATCTCGTGTACAATCTTATTGCTATGCGTCCATCCAATCCATCTCGTGTACGACCTTATTCCTATGCGTCCATCCAATCCATCTGGTGTACAATCTTATTCCTATGCATTCATCCAATCCATCTCGTGTACAACCTTATTCCTATACCTTCATCCAATCCATCTCGTGTACAATCTTATTCCTATGCGTCCATCCAATCCATCTCGTGTACATTCTTATTCCTATGCGTCCATCCAATCCATCTCGTGTACATTCTTATTCCTATGCGTCCATCCAATCCATCTCGTGTACATTCTTATTCCTATGCGTCCATCCAATCCATCTCGTGTACAACCTTATTCCTATGCGTCCATCCAATCCATCTCGTGTACATCCATATTCCTATGCATTCATCCAATCCATCTCGTGTACATTCTTATTCCTATGCGTCCATCCAATCCATCTCGTGTACATTCTTATTCCTATGCGTCCATCCAATCCATCTCGTGTACAACCTTATTCCTATGCGTCCATCCAATCCATCTCGTGTACATCCATATTCCTATGCATTCATCCAATCCATCTCGTGTACATTCTTATTCCTATGCGTCCATCCAATCCATCTCGTGTACATTCTTATTCCTATGCGTCCATCCAATCCATCTCGTGTACAATCTTATTCCTATGCGTCCATCCAATCCATCTCGTGTACAATCTTATTCCTATGCGTCTATCCAATCCATCTCGTGTACAATCTTATTCCTATGCATCCATCCAATCCATCTCGTGTACAACCTTATTCCTATGCGTCCATCCAATCCATCTCGTGTACATTCTTATTCCTATGCGTCCATCCAATCCATCTCGTGTACATTCTTATTCCTATGCGTCCATCCAATCCATCTCGTGTACAACCTTATTCCTATGCGTCCATCCAATCCATCTCGTGTACATTCTTATTCCTATGCGTCCATCCAATCCATCTCGTGTACATTCTTATTCCTATGCGTCCATCCAATCCATCTCGTGTACAATCTTATTCCTATGCGTCCATCCAATCCATCTCGTGTACAACCTTATTCCTATGCGTCCATCCAATCCATCTCGTGTACATTCTTATTCCTATGCGTCCATCCAATCCATCTCGTGTACATTCTTATTCCTATGCGTCCATCCAATCCATCTCGTGTACATTCTTATTCCTATGCGTCCATCCAATCCATCTCGTGTACATTCTTATTCCTATGCGTCCATCCAATCCATCTCGTGTACATTCTTATTCCTATGCGTCCATCCAATCCATCTCGTGTACATTCTTATTCCTATGCGTCCATCCAATCCATCTCGTGTACATTCTTATTCCTATGCGTCCATCCAATCCATCTCGTGTACATTCTTATTCCTATGCGTCCATCCAATCCATCTCGTGTACATTCTTATTCCTATGCGTCCATCCAATCCATCTCGTGTACATTCTTATTCCTATGCGTCCATCCAATCCATCTCGTGTACATTCTTATTCCTATGCGTCCATCCAATCCATCTCGTGTACATTCTTATTCCTATGCGTCCATCCAATCCATCTCGTGTACATTCTTATTCCTATGCGTCCATCCAATCCATCTCGTGTACATTGTTATTCCTATGCGTCCATCCTATCCATGTCGTGTACATTCTTATTCCTATGCGTCCATCCAATCCATCTCGTGTACATTCTTATTCCTATGCGTCCATCCAATCCATCTCGTGTACATTCTTATTCCTATGCGTCCATCCAATCCATCTCGTGTACATTCTTATTCCTATGCGTCCATCCAATCCATCTCGTGTACATTCTTATTCCTATGCGTCCATCCAATCCATCTCGTGTACATTCTTATTCCTATGCGTCCATCCAATCCATCTCGTTTATATTCTTATTCCTTTGTATCCATCTCGTGTACATTCTGTACAAGCTTCTGTACAAAGCTTTTTTTTCATCAAAATCTTCCTTCTTGTCGAGATGCAAAACTTTCTGTTTTCATATTTTTTCACAAAAGATATGAAAGAATTTAAAACAAAAGAAGTTGGCCTTGAATACGAGTTGCGCAAGCATGCTGTGTTCACGCTGTTTGCCTTTTGAGCTCTTTTGATGCCATATTCCGCCTTTAATAAGTGGAAAAACAATGTTAAGTTATAAGAATTATTGAATTTCTCATTTTACTGTATATACATATGGAAAAGCCATCGAAAAGTGATACTATTTTGCCTTAGAATGATTCCATAAAACAGTCAATGTTTTCGGCTCTTTGTCGTTTCTGAAAGCAGCGAAAACTACGATATTTTGTTTCAGTTTTAGTCTACAAATCTTTTGTTAATTTTTGAGTTTACGTCTCGAAGGTCCTCGATCTAATAACAAAACTTAATTAAGAGTGACGCATTTTAATTTGTACTTCCCGCTGAAGAAGAACAAAACCGGGCTTTAGCCAAGATACAAATATAACGACCCAAGTTGAGATCAAAACACACCATTAAAAGTAGGGAAACCACTACTACTTTCCTCAGGGGCTTCGAGAGAACTTAATTCAAGGTACGTACTTATTTTAAAATCAAAATATGATTATAAGTATATGGGTGCACTATTTGGAATTTTTCTTGTGGCGTTTTAAAAACACTTTATATGCTTTTATGCATGGCCAAATTTTAAAATTAATCAAGATCTGATCATAACGACATTAAAAGCTTTTCAGCTTTAAAGCCTTTAAAAAGGCTTTAACTTTAGCTTTTAACGACCATCGAAATTCAAAATGTCAGAGTCTAGTGAATAACTAGATCTTCTGAAACTTTAAAAAAGCTTTTACTTTAGCTTTTAACGACCATCGAAATTCAAAATGTCAGAGTCTAGTGAATAACTAGATCTTCTGAAACTTCAGCAACTTCTCTTCATTTTTTTCCCAGATTTTTAGCTCATTGTAGCAACGAAATTCAATGTCAAAAAATGTTCTTTATGGCTGCTGCTATAATTCAAACGAAACAGAAAAGTCCAGAAACAAAACGACGTTCGTAAAATTTCTGCCTCTAATTTAAAAAAAAATGTTCCGTGAAAATATAGTCGATTCAAGTAAAAACTGAAGTCGTTCAGTGGAATAGAGGATGAATTTATGTGATTATAAGATTGGATAAGATATCATTTATAATGATTCCTATGGCTGATCTGGTGTTATTTACTCTTTCCTCGTATCTAAAGTAAGAATTATTATCCCTTATGATTTCGTTTTTTGATTTCAAGATGAAAGAATTAATTGATTATTCAACGCTGTTTTAATTTTTGAACAAACATTTTACAGTGCGAATCGAAAAACCGCCCTGCACACCTGGAAATATTTCAAGAATGTTCCTTAACCAATCAGAAATAAATAACTAAAAAATCTTTCCATTATCTTGTGGTTAAAGAGTCATTTCTGATTGGCCAAAGAACAATAGAACATCCCTGGAATATTTTTAGGTGCCCACGGGTTTTCGATTCGCACTGTAAAAGTCTGAATCGAAATCGTATCGGTTTCATATTGGTGTGGTATTTCTAATTTCTATTAATGCTGTTAACGGTTTCCCTGTGATTCTTTCTTCATTTCCTAAACATTACTGAATTTATTCATGGAACTACTGCTTTCCCTATCATTAATAATTTATTTGACTTTTCTTCTGAGGAGTACAAAATAGATGACGCCACAAAAATGTTTTTTTTTTTTAAGAATTGATCTTTACAATTTTGTCAGCATTATCAGAAACTACTGCATGTAAAACTATGACATAGTCGGCGGATTTTCAGAGTAAAAGTATTTTGCGCTGGATTAACTCCAATGGAAAGTAAGAGAAAATGTATTTTAAGATGCACAGTATCTCCATTTCTACAACTTGTATCAACTTCAAAGTTGGCAGAAATGTAGGCAATGTTGTGTTCTCTTCAAATATGAAATTTGGAATTTGTGAACGTTATACTTCGATACTGTAATTAGTATGTCTGATTCATGGCCCAGTTCAACCGTCAATCTTCTCATGAACCGAACCTAATGACATCACAGAAGACCGCCTTGTTATCCATTGTTTTAATGCATTCGGCTCATGAGAAGTTCGACGTTTCAGCTGTATTGGCCTAACGTAGCACACTGATTTTCTTTCAATTCTGTTTTCAGATACCATGAAGCAAATTACAAGGAACCAATTCGCATCTTGTATTTTGTCAGTCCTGATTTTTTGGCATCGTATTCAGGTGCATGCGCAGTTCCAGCCTCCGTACAACATACCAGCGCATGCGCAGTTTGATTTTTTCGATACTACGGCTTTTGGTCGGGTGCTCAAGGGCCACGTCGTCAAGACCTTGTCGAATCTTTTTGGCATTGGTCAATGCTTCATGCATTGCTCCCTTAACGACAATTGCCACAGTCTCAACTTTTATCCCAATGTTGGTGTCTGTGAGCTGAATAGTGCCACGCATGCGTCACATCCGGGAGACTACGTTCCGTCTGATAATGGCAGCTTTCTGTTGTATATCTTACGGCCCGCCAAGATCTGTGATGACTCGTTCTGTACTGGAGATCAAGTGTGTCTTCTAGAAAAAGATGGCGTTACTCGACAGTGTACAGGTGAGTGTGTTGTCACGGTGAATATATGTTTAGTTTGTTCTTGGAGTCGAGAGGGGCAGTTATAGACCCTAGCTTGCAGCACGTCGGAATGCAGCTCAATTTGAAGGACAAAACAATAGGATCCAATTCTCAGGAGATTGAAATTCTTTTTTTTTTGTCCTCTAAATTGAGCTGTTTTGATGTCACGTGAAAGGGTCTATATTTACTATATCATATCTGTTGTTGTCTTTCAGCCTGTGCAAGTCCTCTAGGAATGGAAGATGGCTCGATACCAGACTCTGCTCTCTCAGCCTCTTCTTCGTATGGTTATCCAAGTGACCCAAACGCGCGAGCAAAACTGGGACGTTTGAATCAAAGTGTTCTTCCCTGCTGCTGGGCACCGATATCACTCAGTGCAGGACACTTTTTACAAGTAGATTTGGGTCAAGTTAAGATCGTAACAAAAATCGCAACACAAGGAAGATACGGCGATCAAATCAAATATGTGACGAAATACACGATCAAATGGAGCATGGATGGACAGACCTGGCAGGACCATAAAGAGAATGACGTTGTCAAGGTAACACAATAAGCAATAAGCAATTATTGGACGAGGTTGAGCAAAATATCGTAAATATTTAGTCATGTACCGCGGAGCACCCTAAAACGTAGTGGGGCTATATAATAGACTAGTAACTAAAGGAGAAAAAGTGGTGGGCTTAAGATCGGAAAATACAAGAGGCTAGTATGGGAAAAAGTGGTGGGCTTAAGATCGGAAAATACAAGAGGCTAGTATGGGAAAAAGTGGTGGGCTTAAGATCGGAAAATACAAGAGGCTAGTATAGGAAAAAGTGGTGGGCTTAAGATCGGAAAATACAAGAGGCTAGTATGGGAAAAAGTGGTGGGCTTAAGATCGGAAAATACAAGAGGCTAGTATAGGAAAAAGTGGTGGGCTTAAGATCGGAAAATACAAGAGGCTAGTATAGGAAAAAGTGGTGGGCTTAAGATCGGAAAATACAAGAGGCTAGTATGGGAAAAAGTGGTGGGCTTAAGATCGGAAAATACAAGAGGCTAGTATGGGAAAAAGTGGTGGGCTTAAGATCGGAAAATACAAGAGGCTAGTATAGGAAAAAGTGGTGGGCTTAAGATCGGAAAATACAAGAGGCTAGTATAGGAAAAAGTGGTGGGCTTAAGATCGGAAAATACAAGAGGCTAGTATGGGAAAAAGTGGTGGGCTTAAGATCGGAAAATACAAGAGGCTAGTATGGGAAAAAGGAAAAAGAGGTAGGGCTATAGCCCTACCAGCCCTTTTTGCATCCGCGGTCCCTGTTTGTGGCGAGAAAGTAATTATTTGCTTGCGAGACACTTACAAATCACGGTATTTTGTGATAACCGAGTTTAATAATTGTTTTATCATTTACATTTTTTGTGTGTGTTTTGGCTGTTTTTGTTTTCTGTCAAACATGCCAAGTCCTTTTCGGACAGTTCGGGGAAGCGAGCCATGTTGAAAAATGCAACGTTACTGCGCATGAGCAAACCATAATTTGCAGCAAAACGGGTTTACACCGGGCCATAATGCGTATGAGCAGACCGTTATTTGTAGGCAGTTATTTGCAGTTCTCTCGGCCAATCAAAACAACGGTAAAATTATTTGAATGATAATCAGAGTTGTTAGGATCGTCACGCAACCCTCTGTCCCTTAACTAGAGAGATCATTGCGTGATGCCCCTAGTGTTTTGAACCAACCAAAAACTTTTTCTATTACTACTTTTCTTCAAATTCTTTCACCAGGTGTTTGATGGGAACTTTGACCAACATACAGTCGTGACTAACAGTTTCCAACCGAAGATAAAGTCTCGACACATCCGACTGATCGTGCAGGAGTGGGTCAATAACATCGAACTACGGATGGAGCTGTACGGATGTTCACTTCCATAAAGATCCAGAAATTAAGGTGGCTACCTTCGAACGTTATCTAGTATTCGTCAAATTTTAATACTATTGCACAGGAATCTAACTTTTTTTTACTGAATTTCCTAAAACAACAGGCAAAAATGATATCAGCCACCTTAAGGTAAACAAATCGCAAATCACAGACTTCCGGCCAGCGGTACACAGAAAAGTTACATTTCATTCATTAGCTGAGAACATATCGGATCACACCATTACCACTGATGTTCTCAGGCCCCAGCCACAGCACTCCGGAATGCCGCTCAATTTGGAGGACAAAACAATAGGCTTCAAGTCCTCAAGAGATTGAAATCCTTTGTTTTGTCCTCCAAATGAGCTGCTTTGACTCAAAGTGCAAGGGGTATCTAGAGGATTTTTTTTTTAGGAATTTTGACGGTTCGAGGAGTTTTTTCTGCCAGAGAAAATCAAGCAAATCAAATAAGAGAGAGTCTGGTCCTGAAGGGAAGTGGTAGGGCCGGGTCATCGGCAGTCCTTTATGGTTGAATATTTCGTGTGTGATCCTTTAGGGGTTCCTATCTGAGTCAGTTATGTAACTTACATCACTCCGTACATTTCAGGGTCAATAGTGTTATTTATTTCTTCATAAAAACATGAAAGAACCGAAGAAAGTACTTTTGCGTGCATATTATTTATTTGTGGCCCTTGTAGCATCGTTTGCACCCTCGCTGCCCTCGGGCGCAAAATTGATGCTACTCGCGATCGGGCCACAAATAAACAATATGCCCTCCAAAAGTCATGTTATTGTCCTATTATCTTTATCCTGAAATCGCCCGATCACGTTACTTTTGGTGTATCAAACGCCATATAAGTTGCAATTATTTCAAATGCAGTTATCTCTGTGATTTATGTTTAGGTGCACATGGAACCAGAGTGAAGTTGGTGTCAGATTTTTGAGTCAGATTTTTGGATCTGTTGTCAAATTTTTCTCCGGGGGGCGTCACATCAGTTGATTTACAAAGTGCTCTCTATTCACCTTTACAACGCTTTAGATATAAGACAGTTCTTGAAAATGGTGGTCTTTGGAGATCGAAACTATCACTTCAAAGAAAAAAAAACTGCGGTTTCAGATTTTTTTTGGAGCTGTGTTGTCTACTATCATGATCAACGGGACTTCGTGCCACGAATACTTTAGTAGTACTGCTTCCAAATATCAGGTTACAGCCCTTTTAATTCAACAGAACTATCTATAGTGGGAAAGAAATAACTATGTACAAACGTTGAGATAGTATAGTCATCACATTTTTTGCGTCCCGCCGCTTACAGTGAATCATGTTACAGCAAACAGCTCGTTTTTGAAATTCCCTTTCGAACCTGATTCACTGCGGCGTGACGCAAAAAATCTGACGCAAAAATCTGACAGAAAGATAAATTTCTTTGTGCGCGAAGATATTATATACTATTCAACGTTTGTACATAGTTATTTCTTTCTCACTATAGATAGTTCGAAGTATATTTATGTTGAATTAAAACAGTTAAAAGGGCTGTAGCCTTTTTCCCCGGGCTAGATATTTGGAAGCAGTACTACTAAAGTATTCGTGGCACGAAGTCCCGTTGATCATGATAGTAGATAACACAGCTCCAAAAATATCTGAAACCGCACTTTGTTTTCTTTGAAGAGATTGTTTCGATCTCCAAAGACCACCATTTTCAAGAACTGTCTTGTATCTAAAGCGTTGTAAAGGTTTTATCTAGATTCGAGACATTGCTAAGAATACAGAGCACTTTGTGAATCAACTGATGTAACGCCCCCCGGAAAAAATCTGACAACAGATCCAAAAATCTGACTCAAAAATCTGACACCAACTTCACTCTGGTGCACATGGAATAAGACACAAATAACTGAGTGGCGCCCCATCTAATTGAGTGGCAGACATTTTGCGTGATACTCGCGCGTCTTCAGATATTTCAACGGACATATCAAAGGATTTGTGTATCGGCAGGATATATTTGCAGACAAGGAGTAACCACCAGCTGGGCACCCTATGACGAGTTATTTATGTTTAGGTTTCATTTAATAGAACTGCATGTTCTCATGACACTAGAATGACCTTCAGCAGGACGGGGTCTTCATTCTTGAAACGTTCATTCAAAGGCATTGCCGCTTCGAACTACGTATTGCAGTCGTATAAGTCAAGGTTCGATCTTGTATCTATTTTGGCCTTCCATAGTCACGTAAATAATAAACATTCTCATCGGAAACCAAAAACAGATCGAGAATTTCGAAAACGATCTTCAAAGTGGACTGACATGACCCAGCTTATCAACTGAGCCATCTTTCGAATTCGAAAGCGCTGACGTCACAGCTGCCAACTGCACATGCTCGATGGTAATGTTTCGGCTTTCACTTAGGAGCAGCTAAGAGCTGATAAGTCACTAGTGATTAGTTCACGTATGGTGTTAACAATGGAAAGAGAACATGAGTTTTAAAAAAAAGCTGTCGTTAGACGAAACATTTTTAGATAGTATTTGCAATTTTTAGATACCTTTGATGTGTTTTCACAAGAAAAAGTGTACGTGATGTCGGCGCTTATTAAGCCGGTGGCCATGCGTGAGATATTTGCACTTTTATAGTTCCGTCCAGACACAAC
Source organism: Anthopleura sola (assembly GCA_023349425.1). Taxonomy (NCBI): domain Eukaryota; kingdom Metazoa; phylum Cnidaria; class Anthozoa; order Actiniaria; family Actiniidae; genus Anthopleura; species Anthopleura sola. The sequence continues at coordinate 10,705,158 of JALHLI010000007.1, read as the reverse complement.
AAAGTGGGGGGTAGCCGCTATGATTACTGACCTTGAATACGTTTAGTAAGTAAGGCATTAAGATATTAAGGACGTTCGCGGGCAAAAACTTTTCCCATGTTTGTTTCTTCAAACTTTGCATGGCGAAATAAAACCATCATAGAAGTTCCATGAGCAAATAAAAAATGGGGGTCACCGTTCTCGTTTAGGAGTGAGATGATATTAAAGTGAAGCCTCAGGTGGTGCAGCCTTTTTTTTAATCGAAAATCCCTTAACGCGCAATACATACGAATCGAGCAGTAAAGTATTTTTTTTTGTAGAAAAACTAAATGGAACAACCGTCTAATAACCTATAGATAAATATTATGTGTAAATATTTATGAATACATGCATAAAGATAACTTGTAGTTTTTGGTTCGAACTTGCAGCCACCATGCGCCATTCGGTGACACTCTGGCCGTAAAGTAAATTGTATTATGGTTTTTCCCATATTTTTTTCTTCAAATTTGGAACACTGCCAGCTTATGTAATTCTTTATAAAATACTAGAATAAAAATGCCAAAAATGGGGGTCACCGTTGTTGTTTTCGAAATATTTTTTTGAATAGTAATAACTTTATTATCCATCTTAATATAAGCGTACGATGGATTTCCATTAGATAAGATAAACTACGAGTTAATGAGATAGAATACTAATGAAAACTGAACTGTCTCGCGACATGATCTAGAACTAAGAATCATATATATTTAATATTTACTTATCTGATCAATTCGTTGATTCAATCATTTGAAACTGATATTATGCTATCCTAATTTGCTGCAGTGTCCTTGGGAAAAAGCTGTTATGTCTGTCAGTGCCAGAGACGCGCAAACTCTGATAGCAGCGTTTTGGTCGGAGATTGTAACTAGAGATTGTAAGATCTAATTTCTAGTGCTCTGTGGTGAAAAGCATGATAATGATATTCTTGAATTCTCTTGCAGTAGTTTCACATCTTCTTTCGTCATCTTCTCCGAATACGCTCTAACATCCCACTTTGAGTTGCATAGCGCTAATCTAGCCAATAGAAAATCTAGCCGATCGAAATCGTTTCCACAACGAGAAAGACGCGCTGTCACTCCATATGCGCAGAACAGATGCGCAAAAACAATGCCTGAGAATGTCCTTAACTAAATGCAAGAAGGAAAGACTGAGTAAATACGAAAGTGAGAAGGGGAAAAAGAAAGCAAGCAAGGAGGGAGGGAGGAAGGAAGGAAGGAAGGAAGGAAGGAAGAAAAGAACTTGAGGAAGAAAGAAAGAACCTGGAACGAAGGCAAGCAGGCAAGCTGAGTTGAGATTGACCAGGATAACATCATCGCGTTCTATTTCCTTCTGTAGATATCTGATTTCTTCGTCCTATATATTAGTTTTTAAACACCATGGATAAAAATACACCACTAATAGGATTAAGAGTTTTTATTCAGTGTTAATTGTTTTTCTTAGTGGTGCATCGTGCATGTGTGTAAATATGAGCGCAGTTCATTCAAAACCACCAGCCCATGCATGCTATGGCGCTGCGCTCATTATCCTTATTAATATTCATTCCTCTAGCAAACCAGAGCGAGACTGATTACAATCTACAATGCGTTTTATAAATGTTAAAAGCACGTTTCCTACCGATCCTCATCAAAATAGAAGGGATTGAATTACGAAATTTAGAAAAAAGTATAAAGAAAAAAATTAGACCTCAAAATGTTAACTATTCTATCAATTGCAGTGGTCCTGATTCCGCAGTACGTCGGTTAGTGCCATCATCCAGTCGTACGTTCATCTAAACGATTGGCTTGCCTTGTGGGCCAGTCTTGAGCTCACAATGGTCGTGATGGAAGGGGCAGTGACCAATCTTTTCAGCACCTTGTTCATTTGCCTTTTGGATGAGCTAGAACAAGCAAAAAGCATTGTTAGTTAGTTACTGTATCATGATTCGTAGTTCTTTACGTCGTTCAGATATCAAATATTTATAATTTCATCAATAATTTGTAAACTCATCCATGTGTTTGCCCCTCGATCTAGCTTTCGCTGTTTTTTTTTAAAGATTTTTCAGATTTTCTTTGACTGGTACGAAGAATTTGAATTGAGAAATGATATGTTGTCTGAGCTGAGTGACCTATGACTGAAAATCAAAAGCATGAAGTCGCTGCTACATGAGGCATTGTTTTTGAAACATTTTTTCACGAGAAAATGGGTCGTTGCATCTCGTCACTGTTGTATTTAGACGCAATCGTTGTCTCATGCAACGTTAACGGTAAAACGGTTCTAATTCTCCTATCCATCGCCAGACAAGTTTTGTCAAGGTTTACTTAAGAATTTTTCGCATAATTCTTAATTTTCCTGCACGAAAATCGCGAGGGATGTTAGTATATTTAGCTAACGATATCCATCCTTACTTCAATCGCTTTTTTATAGTTGGCTTTCCCTTTGCAAGTGTCTCTCATTTCACCCAACTTAGCCTTGAATTCCCCTACATTCTCCACATCTTGGAATGGACATTTGCCACCAGCGAACTTTGGACAACGCTTGCCTAATCCTTTCAATCCTGGAACATTGTAAGGACATGCCTTGCCTTTCTCGAATGCTGGGCAGTGAACTTTAACGTAGTCCATGGTCATGGTCTCAGGCGTCTAGATATTGATAAGACAAATTAGGAGTGCCATTAATTCTAGATCTAGGATATCGAAATGTTGCTTAAAATATTGCTTTACTCTGCTGACTTACGATGAATCTTCCATTCTGGTCGCTTTTCAGTGGACATCCACTTGCGAAGAATGGGCAGTGGCCATGCTTAACAACTCCTTCGCCATTTGCCTCTTGAATAAGCTGTATAAAAAAAAAACATCTAATGAACTAAAAAAAATATAGAATGTAAATCGTATCGTACAAACTGAAGCATGTGCACGTTCTAGTCTTTATCACAGAAACACTTATAATATTTATATAATATTTATCCATCAGTTATGTACATGTAATCATGCCCGAATATAAACTGACAGAGATTTTAGAAGTGTACCCCATCGACTTTCATGCCTGGTTTACGACGCTGCATGTATTGTGATCAAGTTTCAAGTTTCAAATAAAGTTAAAATCAAAAGTAATTCTTATTAAATTACTCGACGAAGGACTCGACCAACATCCGAAACGTACAGATTTTTACACCACTTATTTTTAAGATAAATAGATATATATACGAGACAATTAACAGAATGTAGGTATTAGGATACCTGAAAAGTTTGAGGTACAGTTATTAACTTTTTTACATGCATGATGTTAAAGTTAAGTTTCCGGCCTTATTATTCACAAGGTAAAACATTTCGAAGCGTTATAGAAATTTAGTGAAAGTCATCACTTACGTCCAAGGCTTTGGTGTACTTTTCCTTCCCTTTGCAGTTGTCTCTCATCTCTCCAAGTTTGGCTTTGAACTCTCCAACATCTCTAACATTCTTGAAGGGACAGCCGTGCTTGAATTCTGGACAACCAGAGCCAAGTCCTTTGAGTTCCTTGATCTTGTACGGGCAGGATCTACCTTTTTGGAATGCTGGGCAGTGTTGTTTTACGTAGTCCAGAGTCACAAGATCGGGAACCTTGAAATCAAAGATTTTGTTAAGCCTTATCAACATTGATAAACTGAATAATTTAGAAGCTGGTGATTTAGGTGTTTGAAAGATGAGTACATGGAAAGAGAAGGTAAAAAGATGGAGAAGAAAGTAGGACAAGGACAAGGACAAGGACAAGGACAAGGACAAGGACAAGGACAAGGACAAGGACAAGGACAAGGACAAGGACAAGGACAAGGACAAGGACAAGGACAAGGACAAGGACAAGGACAAGGACAAGGACAAGGACAAGGACAAGGACAAGGACAAGGACAAGGACAAGGACAAGGACAAGGACAAGGACAAGGACAAGGACAAGGACAAGGACAAGGACAAGGACAAGGACAAGGACAAGGACAAGGACAAGGACAAGGACAAGGACAAGGACAAGGACAAGGACAAGGACAAGGACAAGGACAAGGACAAGGACAAGGACAAGGACAAGGACAAGGACAAGGACAAGGACAAGGACAAGGACAAGGAGGAGGAAGAGGAGGAGGAGAAACAATAACGACTTACAATTGGTTTTCCTTGGCGATCTGTTTTGAATGGGCACCCAAACTTGAAGAATGGACAATGACCGATCTTGGCAGACTCCTTTCCGTTGATGCCATAAATGATCTACAACAAACCGAAGTTCAACAAGTATCAGCAGCATCAATCAGTTTGATTTCTTATTCCAGCTTTTGGTTATCCTTACCTTCAACGCCTCGCCATACTTGCTCTTAGCCTTACATTCATCTCTCATCTCAGCCAGTTTGCCTTCAAACTCTCCAACAGTTCTCACGTTTTTGAACGGACAGCCATCCTTGAAGGCTGGGCATCCTTTTGCAAGTCCTTTCAGCTCGGACACATTGTAAGGGCAAAACTTTCCCTTCTTGAAGGCAGGGCAATGCTCCTTTACGTAGTCCATGGTAAACCACTCAGAAGCCTATATTTTAAACCAAAGTTACAATCAATAGGCGCTAAATATGTATGCTTTATTTGTGATATTTTATTCGAAGATTTATCGAAGTAACAATATTTGTCGAAGAAACAACTGATATTTGTATTATGATCATCCGGGTTTACAATATGTAGGAAGAATATCCCTGGACAGTAAGTTCCTTTAGGTAAGTCTTTTTCAGGGTTTCGTAGAAATTGGCTTCATAGGAATACTTCATTTTACTCACAATTGGTTTGTCATCACCATCGGTCTTCAACATGCAACCAAACTTGAAGAAAGGGCAGTGGCCAAACTTGCCAACTTGTTCTCCACTTGCCGCCATAATCATCTACAAGAGAATAGTTACAACAAAACTTCAAACTGATAATATTCGTAATAACCATATATGCAAAGCTCTGTTTTCTGTTTCCTTCTAAGCAAGGAAATATTTTAAACATTGTATACACATCGTATTTATTTACTGTCGTTGTCTCTGCCTTTATTATTTTTCTTGAACACTGGAACGCAAACCCAGGATTTTAGTTGTTGGTTTGATGCATTTCAATAGTTTGTTGACCTTAACCAAGAAAAAACTTGTACTGTTTTGCAAGCCACTTGCATACTTACATCCAAAGCCTTTTCATAATTTTCTTTGCCTTTACACTTGTCTCTCATCTCTCCAAGCTTTTCCTTGAATTCTCCAATTGTCTTAACGCTCTTGAAGGGACAGCCATCCTTGAATTCTGGACAACCTGTACCAAGTCCTTTCAGGCAGGGGATGTCGTAAGGGCAAAACTTTCCTTTCTGGAAAACTGGACAGTGGTTCTTGACGTAATCCAAATCAACGAAATCATTCGCCTAGGAAATATTAAGAACACACTATAAGTAACAACCTTCGAGCTCTCTCAGTGATGTAAGTGATGGCATGGCTAACGGCCGCTCACAGATCGAATATAGAGATTAACGTGCTGGGTTTTAGCGGAGGGAGGAAAGCTGGATCATTTATCGGATCGTCAATGATGACAGAGATGAGCAGGATGAGAATGATATTTTGTTACAGCTGTAACTCACGATAGCTTGGCCTTGCAGATCTTCCTTGACTTGACAGCCATACTTGTGGAATGGGCAGTGACCCAGTTCAGCAACTTTTTCTCCATTGGCTTTTAAGATAAGCTAAAAAAAAAAATAGAAATCCCAGAAACTTTAAATTTGTCATCAAAATTTGAGGGGAAAAGAAAAAAATCGTACAAACAACTACTACATAAGAAAGTTGAATTCCAGTTTAAAGATGAATTTTAATTTCAACAACAAAAACTATTTTAGTATGATAATGATGATGATGATGAGGAGGAGGATAATTACCTCGTACGCCTTGTCGTAGTTGGCTTTCCCTTTGCACTTGTCTCTCATCTCTCCTAACTTCTCTCGAAACTCGCCAATCGTCTTAACATTCTTGAAGGGACAGCCATTCTTGAATTCTGGGCAACCTTTGCCAAGCCCTTTCAGCTCAGGAACATTGTATGGACAAGCCTTACCCTTTTGGAAGGCTGGGCATCGTTCTTTAACGGTATCCATGGTGACATACACTGATTCCTTGAACCAATCAAAAGATATCACGTGATTGCTTGTTCCTAAAACTTTGTTCGCCCCACCCAAAATTTTGGCTAGTAAGCCCCAAAACCAAGGGAGCGTGTACTTCAGCGCTCAAAGAAACATTTCAAGACTTTCTAGAAAAATACGGACGTTTCATATTAGTAGACAGTTTTTTATTAAAGATTACTTACGGAATATTGGGGATCGTATACGTATATTCGTAGACTTAGTCTTAGTTTTAAAACCATGGGAAAGAAGTAGGGACGCGATTTGAACAGTGCATGGAGGTGCCTCGCTCATCGTGATCAGCTAGAACATTCTCGGATCCATCTACAAACATTCTCCTTCCCTCTAGTAAACAGTGTTCTCACAATTTTCAGTCGCAAGACCCAAAAGTTGTTTACTTCGATGAACTTTTTTGCAATATTTTTCTCATCTACGTTGAATATATATGCATAAATACATTACTTTTGTCACAAGTTGCGAGATTAGATTCCAAAAAATTGGGATGCGAGGGCACTCACAATTCCACCGTCTTTGCCCGTGTACATATTTTAGCTTTCAGATATAAGTTTATTTTTTTGATTCGTATGATTGAAAAATAAACGAGTAGGCTCAATTGTTAGGCATTGTTTGACGTGTACGTGTTGTTGAATATTACATAACCAGTTGGAAGAACTGTTGAAAGGAATCACGAGGTAAGCTACTTGACCTGTACGGTCGGTTTTTTACCTTAACTGTTATGTGAAAAGATAGTTGCGGCCGGGAAAGGTACTATATTTAACATACGGGAAGAAGAATTAACTGTTCTAAGAGTACTAGTTCTAAGTACATAAAATCTTCGCGTCTCTGCATACTGAGAAAAAAAAAAAAAAAAAAAAAAAAAACTATGACGACTCTTAAACTCCAGTGCATGCGGGCTTAGCCTTGAATCCAAGACTTGCTTTTTTGTTATTCTAATTTCTGCTTTTGTTTTCCGATCCTACTAGAGGTTAGGCTAAGCCCACATACACTGGAGTTTAAGAGTCGTCAATAGGCCATCCAAACTGCTTTCAAACTGTTATCAGGATCACGAGAAAACGTTAATATAAAAGACTTTTCTCTAAGAGTTTTCAACAAAGAAGCCGAAAGAGCGGTGAAGCAGGGCTCACTTTCACAACAAATTATCCGTTATTGAGCTCATGTGAGAACTTGACCAAGAGGTCAACCAGAACACGAAAACTGCGCTAAATAACAATATATATGGCTTGGCTGCTGCAAGTCCCTGAGAAAAAAAGGGAGCTCTGACGTGATTTGTATTTTATTTTATCTGTTACAATTAAAGTATTTCGATATCAAGGAATCCCTCGACATTGCTATCTTTTTTCTACTTTCGTAACTTAGTAACTGACACTTTAAATTAACATGTTTCCCAGACGAGATAAACATCTTTGTTGATCTAACGTTTCTAAAAGCAATCATTCAGTCAGGAGCGATATTGCGCGGCTTTGTCTCGTCAAAAATGTTGGCCGCAGGCCAAAATATTCGAGGAAAAATTGTTGTTACATAAGCAATAAAGTTATGTAACAAAAGTTAGCTGGGTGCAGTCGTTGAAGATGATCAACATGCAGTCGAATTATTATGTAACATGTTTTCGCAGTTGTTGGTCAATCCTTTATAGATATAATGTGTGCTTCGATGTACTCTTGAATGACGACCATATTCCATTTATTGAGCCATCTACCACGAAGATACTGCTTTTTTCCATTTCAAAATATCATTATATTATAATTTTTGCGAATCGCATTGTCCTAGATGCTAGAAGTATGGCTCCCGATCCAAACTTATTGGAATCAGCCGCAAATCGATGAAAAGTCACTAAGCAAACATCGACCAGGACTGATTTAAAATATTCATGCTATAAAGTTGGTATTGTACATGGTCCTTATATCTCAAAACAGTAAACCGGAATTATAGTGCGCTTAATCCCAGGTATATATAATATTTTCCACCAAAATATACATGAAATAAAAAAGAGTTGAACAATTAATGATTATATGTTTTTATTAGAAAGCTCAGCGCCGATAAGACAACACCCATTTCTGCTTTGTGTTGGCGCAACTAGTTGTTCCCCAAGGAAAATTGTTGACTAGGCAGGATTACGTAACTAAAATAAATCTGGGGATAACGTATACTTACAATGGCACTTTGCGGAGTAAACACTGGTGTTCCATCCGTTTTCGTGTTGAAAGGCCAGTTTGGAAGAACAGGACAAGATTTACCCATCTTTTTCTCTTCGTTGTAGCCAAGAAGAACCGCTTGTTGGATCGCATGGGCCATTATCTTTTCTCCTGCTTCGTCTTTAGGCACAACATCAGCCAGGACATCAGATATCTCGGCTAAAGTCTTACATTGACCTGGTTTGACGATACATCCATGTTCAAACACATTACTCTTAGCTAGCTGTGCTTTGAGTCCAGTGTATGGACAATGACTGGCTTTGAAGACAGGGCAGTTTCGTTTCACGTCAGCGATGGAGGTTTGCTTTATGAAAATAAATTATTTAATTATCATTTAATTTTCCTTCAAGTGCTTAATACCAAGCCTTTTTGACAAGTAAAGTTATATATTTCTTGCAAGAAACATTTTTTTCTCCTTACCTTTGCCATTGTGGATTTGTTGAGCAAGCTCTGTTACTGCAACTGAACCTCGAAGCCACTTGCTCGCGATTTATGTAACAATGAAACATTCTGATTGGACGATTGAAACCCAGGGTGTCACGTGAGCCGCTAGACTATATGTCGATGCGTGGTCAGTATGTGCTATTTTTAAACATGGTACAAATGTAAAACTCTTATTCAAATCTATTGTGAAGAGAGCTTTGAATTCTCCTCAGTCTTTCTTCCACACTGATATATATATTAATATATAATTATTTTACTAATGGTTTATTTTACCCCCTCCATTACATTTGACTAAGACTGTCACAGTATTCATGTATACATGTACATGTATATATGATTTGCAACTGGGACCGCAAAGATGTCCTTGAGGGCGGGATATGAGTATTGTTTGTGCACAAAATAACAAATGTAGTGGTAGTGCCGGGTAGTGAGTGTCGGTGAAAAGGGTCCCCAATTAGTGCGAAAGCGCTAAAACGATTAGACACTAAAGAGATTATCGGTCGGTTATTTGTCCGTGACCTAATTAAACTTGATTGAACCAAAGTACAAACAAAAATATGAATCATCAGCACGGGTATTATTCTAATAAAGCTGTATGTTGTCACTGCTGGAGACTGATTTAGTGTTTATGTTTTGGTCTAGAAGAATCTTTGTATATATGGCGCGCGCAACGGGTCAATGCACCGCCATTGTAAAGCTTGCTTTTTTGGTGGTCTTTGGTGGATGTTAAGACAAAAATAACCGCAGGCCACAAGCAACGCGATGCCCTCCTTCTCGCTATAAAGTTGTTAAACCTTAGCCTCAAAATCATTTTTGATAACGGCATGTCTTTGGTGAAGACCAAAGTCTTTATTTCCCGCTAAGCTTTAATAAGACAAACATTATCTATGGTTTTTCTAGTTAAATTGCGTTAGACAAACTCGGACCAGAACGTTGAGCCCCGTTCCTTTGTCTTTCACTGAGCAGCGGAACAATACGTACCTACGGCGTGATCCATGCTTTGCGGTCATAGGCCCTGCCCCCCCCCCCCCCCCCCGGGGTCATAGGGTGCTGTGACTGCTTATTCCTTCTCAACGGAGTCTTTTTTATTTTTACTTTTTAACTGATTTGTTTTTCAATGAGGGAGGGTAGGATGATTTGGATGGTAATGCTGGTATCTTCTACCTACGTTTGCAAACGATCTATTTATAGCTTCTAAAGCATGAACTTTTCTTAAGTCGCACACCAAAATGAAAGTTTATATGGTGTTTAGCATCGGAAAAAATGTGTTAACAAACACTCAGTAGCGATTTGGGGCTCACGTCCCCACACGCGGGCCCATACAATTAAGACCTCAAAAACAGGGTTTTGGGGATTTTTCTCAAAATTGTAACTATTAATTGTAACAGTTAATTCATTTATTTACGGACTGCATTGTATTAATTTTAGTTGATTCTGTTGTAAAAAATCACCGTATATTTTTTAGGTGAATGCATTCAGTTGGATGTATTTTTCAAGGGAAATGCGTGACACAAGGTAGTAGGTAGCTAAACAGCCTATCCCAATTTGGAGGCATAACACTAATTACTAACAATTCACTCATGATTGTAAGCTGCACGGCTGCTAATAGCGCCTTCTAGGTAAAGTATTTGCGACCAGGCCTGCATGCAATCCCTCCAAAGTTGTTAGCCTTTTGTAAGCCTTTAGCCCGTGCATTTTTACAATGCGTCATTGTGCGAGAATTTAAACAAACCGAAGGGAAACCCAACAACTCACGTTCGCTTCTTCAGTAAATTTAAAAGAATTTAAAAGAAGACAAGCGTTGAAAAGCTTGCAGCTACTGAAACATTCGCATTATGTATTTCTACACGTATCAAGATATTCGCAAGCTTTTTATTTCTAGAATTAAAGTGATAACTGTTAAGAAATACTGTTTGAATATGTTAATTCATGGAACATGTTATAAAGCGGCCGGTCAAAATAAGGCATACCGTATAATATTCACAGAATAAAAGCTTAGCATCTATACGAACATGTAACTAGTATTAGAATTTAGGTAAGTTCCCTTCGAATGTAAAGGGAGTTCGCTGCGTCGAATACGATTCAGTTTTTATTATTGAGTATTATGAGAATTCATATCAGCTGAATTATTTGTCAGCAACTCAAACTTACTCGATTAGAGCAGCACAACTCGCGTCGCTAGAACTCTTAGAGGAATCCAAAGCCTGTCAAAATGATTTAACGTAGCTAATATTAAGATGCTACGGCGAAAACTTCGTTTATTTTTTTCTATAAACTTCGTGTTCACGAGCTTCTTTGACAAAGTAAAACCCGCATCCAATTATCAAATCAAGGGAGGGGAGCCTGAGCATTTTCTCGAATCTCGTTGTAGCTCTCGAATTTGAAAGAAAAAATAATTTTATTGATCATAACTTTTTAGTATTTAGGAAACAGTGGATCCTGCGTTTATAATGAGAGAAATTTGAATTCTAGTTCCAATTTTGTCTATACCGAAAAACATTTGCCGTGTCCTACCCTACTAAGGCAGTCATTGGTGCGCAATTTTTTCCCGTCATGGGTTATGCTAACAACTTGAGCTTGTTAGCTTCGCGCTGATTGGCTAGTTACATTACCTTACATTACCATTAATTTTTTCTCCTTTTATCTTATTTATATCCATTTGTAAAGCGTTGTTGAAAGTATATGAATTGACGCTATAGAAAACATTGTATTATTATTGTATTATTATAATATGCAGCCCGTAAAGTCCTCCACTGGTCAAAATTGTAAAGCGCATTGAGACGATGTGAAATGCGCTATATAAGAACCCATTATTTTTTATTTTTATTTTCATTTAAAGAATAGTAGATTTACCGAGCCATTAGGATGTTGTTTCACGCTTTACTTGTGCTTATAACTTTTTAAGCACAGCCTTTTGCTTCGCACAAAACGCTGAGGACCGAAAAGAGCAAATGTTCCAAATGTACATGATGTATGGAAAATTTTTTCCGATGTCCACTCATTTTCCTTTTTGGCCACCCCCTTTCTTCTCTTTTATCTGATAGAGGTAAGCCCCTCATTCATCGTGATACTGGCCCGGCAAAAATACTATCGACGTAGATAATGAGGTGCGTACTGTAAACGTTTTGTGGAAAATACCACCATAAATACCTTAAATCATACAGCGTGTGTTGTGAATAAAAAGAAAACTCAATAGGCAATGTGAATCAAAAATTAAAGCTCACAAAGCACTCTGGGAAAGTGAGTCCTGTAAATATGTAACAGGGAAATCAAAGGAACTAGCAGAAAAATAAATACTCTGTTATTTTCATCTTTTGAAATACTTTAATTTCCATAGAAAATGTCGAAGGAAAAATTGTCAGATGAATTTTTAGAGGAGCCAAAAAAGCGTAAGGACACACTTTCCCAGAGTGTTTTTTCTCTGGTATGGGTTGCCTGTGGCACAAACTGCGCGTGACCTCATATCATGTGACTTACGTCACGCCAGTAATCCAACACCACTGTACCCGGCATTTTGAATCATTATTCCAGAATTTCAACCACTTTTAACAGCAAAATTACTTCTCTGATCGCAAGAATGATATTCTCTAAGCTTAACAGTGGCCATAATATTCCACTTCTTGGACTTGGGACGTGGAAAAGCAAGCCTGGTGAAGTCAAAAATGCGGTTATGTGTGCTATAGATGCAGGGTACAGGCATATCGACTGTGCTGCGGTTTACGGCAACGAGAAAGAAATTGGCGAAGCTCTGAGCGAAAAATTAAAAGTAAGCAGACTTATTTCAATCCTCATTTAACGAATTTACGAAATTTAAACGTCCTAAGACGTTAATTCATTTTTTTAAGAAAACTTTATAATTTGGTTTACAATCATACAACTCTTTGAGATGGCTGGATCCTGGGCTGAGTGTCCAGTGGTCTAGTAATTGGAATCTGTAATTTCATGTAGAATTTTTTTTAAAATTAAGGTTTATTGCAGACAATTTTGTTGGGGTACAAAAAAGTTTTGTAATAATCAGCTGTGAATTTACCATTACTTTTGTATAACTTAATCTAGTCTAGCTAGCCCCACCCATGTATCCCTGACTGGTTGCATAAATGAGTCATTTGTATAAATGCCCAATGAAACAATAACATAAAAGTTTTAGATTAAAGAAATAAGGAAGCTCATAGAATTTAGGTATTGTCTGACAATCTGAGAATAGATGAATCTGAATAGAACATTTTCAAATTCCTATGTTCATTGATTACAGACTCATTTACTCAGGCCTGATTTTAGTGCCTCATGTTCACAAATACAGTGTTATTAAAATAAGAATGCACGACTTCAAGAATACAAACACTTTGAAATTCCACAGACCTTCACTGGAACATGTGAATAGTCTACGCAAAATCAAGACTAGTGCTGTGTGTTTATAAGAAAAAATTATTATTATGCAACTGAGTATAACTTAACATTTCAGGTTATCGATAGAAAAGATTTGTTCATCACTTCAAAGTTATGGAACACAAAACACAATCCCAGTGATGTTCTTGGCGCCTGTAAAGAGACACTTAAGGACCTACAACTGGACTACTTGGACTTATATCTTATTCACTGGCCAATATCCTTCCAGGATGGAGATAATAGGTTTCCTAAGGATGATGCAGGAAGAGTTTTATATGCCAATCATGATCCTTGTGATACATGGAAAGCAATGGAAAAACTAGTAGAAGAGGGTCTAGTCAGGTCTATTGGTAAGATATGTACACAGTCTATTACTCAGGAATGTCATTAGAAGCTGGCAACTGGTGAACTCTGGTGTCTATACCTTCCGTATTTGAGCTGCCTACTTTTGCCATTCCATGTCCCAAATGTAAAGGTTTTTTTCTTGATGCAGATGTGTAATTTAATTAAGTAATCCATCCACCTACCTAGAAATTTAATGAATTCCCTGATGATATTGAATTATTATTATTATTATTATCATTATTGTTCTTCAGGCCTTTCAAATTTTAACAGCAAGCAGGTTGATGATATCTGTGCTATTGCAAAAGTCAAACCATCAGTTCTCCAGATTGAAAGCCATCCATACCTTACACAAAAACCTCTATTGGAACACTGCAAAAAGTATGACATTCTCTGTAAGTATGTTATGTTAATGTTACATAGAGGATATTACATGGGCGTGCAGAGATACAAATCTTATCTTTGAGTGTTGAAAAGATCTCTCACAAGTGAGCACAGCAAACGAGTGAGAGATTTTCAATATGAGGAGATAAAATTAGTATCTCCAAGCACCCATGTAATATTCTGTTTATTATATAATTATCAATGAAAAAGAAAAGAAAGCTTTTTCAAGCTTTTTTCTGCCATAAGAAGTATGAAACCATAGTGATGATATCTTCACATGTGAAAATAACATGTTATTTTCACATGTGAAAATATCACATTTCTGATATAGAGAAATATAGGTATTTCATTGATAATCATATAATAATCCCTTATACCCCACCACTAAACTATGAGATGACCCAACATATGTTCTACAGTACTTAATGGTAGATATGTGTTGTGTGAATAGAGTTGCTAGTTGGTTCTCTTCTTCGCTTTGAACATTTTTTGCTATACTGTAGGCTCTCCAGTTCCCCTCCTTCTTCAAAATTCAACAGACTTAATGACTTACAGTGTATAGACTGCTTTAGCTTGCGAATAATGTTTTTATTTTTATCAGACCACATGCCTAAAGTTCCATTGAGTATCATTTCTTTGTTTGGAAGCAAATGAAACAAAGAATCCTATTCTAAAAGGATGAAGATTTGAAATGGGCAAAACAAACACCAAATTAGCTAAAGAGATCTATTCCAATTTTATCTGGCATAGTAAAGCTTAAATACAAGCCATCTCTCCCTGCAAGTTCAATGTAAAAAATAAATCGTTACATTAATATATTACATTACGTTCTTATCCAGAAACACTTGCAGAAACAAAAGCATCATAAAAATATTTAATATATTTATTTTATTTTATTTATTTTTTATATATTTTATTTATTTTATATTTTATTTATTTTATGATGATCTTAAATTTTCTTTTTCAGTGACTGCTTTCAGTCCTCTTGGATCACCCGATCGTCCTTGGGCCAAACCAGGAGAGCCCAGCCTTCTTGATGATCCTAAGATCACAACTATTGCTCAGAAGTATAACAAATCAGCTGCACAAGTTTGCATCAGATTCCAGATGCAGAGAGGGGTTGCAGTTATTCCGAAAAGTGTCACGCCAAAACGGATCATTGAAAATTTTCAGGTGTGTTTGACATTAACTTTCTTTCAATTTGTTCTGTTGTTTTGTCTCTCCCAGTGTTTCAAATGCTCAAGGGATTCAAGGATAGCATGGCTTTAGTGTATTTGCTTTAGTTTTCTTCCCACTGGAAATCCTAGTTAATGAGCTAAATTCCAATTTGCTCTATGAATTGTTCCCTGACTTTAGTCACCTCAGAGTTTGTTCCAGTGCTCAATTTATGAGTTTAGTCACTTTAATACTTTACCTTAAATGAATCATTCATTTAACATATTTTGGTTTTCAAGGTTTTTGATTTTGAACTTACCTCTGAAGAGATGGCCACAATTGAGTCCTTCAACCGACCATGGAGATGTTGTCTTGTCATGGCAGTGGTACGTACTGAAGGGAAGGGAAGCATTGCTTGTATGCACTACAAATGCACCACCTCTCACTGCTATGGTCTTAGGTTTACTGTGCAGACACACTAACCAGGACCACTTAGATAAAACTGACCAATTAGATAACAGTAAACTAAACAGATATTGACCTGATAACAGCGTTAGCCAATCAGATTATCACGTTCTCAAGCCCTTTTTGTATCGATGTGCTATCTGATTGGCTTGTTAAAACTATTGAACTAAATATAGCAATGTTATTGGTGAATGACACTAGTTTATCAAAGTGGTCCTGGTTGGAGTATCCGCACAGTAATCCTGGTCCTCACTAGCAGCATAAAAAAAATGGAATGTGAGCTGAATTGCTTGTTTGATCTCTCCTGTGGTTTGAGAGTTTTTTGTGTGCTGTGTGCCTTCATAATGCATGCTCTATCAACCAAACCGAAAGCGAGATTTATAACAGTTATTTTATAATTTTAATTTGTGTCTTTTTTTTAACATGTTCTTGTATCTCAATAGATTGATGGCAAAGAAGTTGAAAGAGATGCACATCATCCTCACTATCCCTTCAACATCCCATATTAAATTTTCTGATGACATTTATTCTGAAAAATTTACAGTCATGAATAGAAAAGTAACCCTCAACAATATACTATCCTAGATAGAATAGTATTTATATATGATTTTGTGATATACAGAAAAATGTGTGTGTCATTAGGAATACATAGCTCCAGA
Source organism: Anthopleura sola (assembly GCA_023349425.1). Classification (NCBI taxonomy): domain Eukaryota; kingdom Metazoa; phylum Cnidaria; class Anthozoa; order Actiniaria; family Actiniidae; genus Anthopleura; species Anthopleura sola. Next base: position 10,688,981 of record JALHLI010000007.1, on the reverse strand, counting down.
AAGGATTGTGGTTAAAGTCCCCACCAACTTTCAGGAATTTAATTTTATACTTGTGATACATTTCTATAAATTTTATGAACTAACATATAGTATATTATAAGAATTTATGTAAGCTCTCCTTATACAGTACCATTGCTCTACTAAAATTCCAGCTTCCCCTTCTATATCAATCATCTGGTATTTTCTTGAACTCTAAAAATAAATGCTTGTAAGTGTTGTAGAATTAAAAAAGTTTGCTATATTGGTATCCATACTCTGTTTGATTTTTTTGTTGGGAATCAGAATGAGATTTGATTAATATTTTTTGGCTTAATTTTTTTTAATAAAAAAAAACTGTTTCTTTTTTTTGGGGGGGGGGGGGGGGTGGGGGGTGGGTGCTGATTGATTGATTAAATAAGGACCATACCTCCAGACCCAGTGCTGAAGCGCAGTATGGCAGCGCAAAGTATTTAAGGTTGTACCAGAGATTTCGGCCCTGACACTGCTATCCGAGGATTTACTGAATGATCAGGATTCAAGCTCGGCAGAAGCCTAAGGGAGAGCTTAGTTGGCCCCTAGACTGTAGATAATTAACCCCTTGCTATGACCAGCAGAACCAAAATTTTGCATTTGACAGTAATGGGTAAGAAACACAAGCTCATTCCTTTTCATGTGGAATGTGTTCTAAGGAAACAAACTGCAACATATTACTTTTTGCACTGTGGGTTAAACAACTTAAATCAAGGTATTGTTTTCTTATCCTCCACTTCAACAGAATGATATCGATTGATAGAAAAGGAAAAATTGGCATAGTGAATAGTGCAGTATGTGATACACAAAAATGTGCGCAAGCCAGAATTATCAGCAGTAAAAACTTTTCCCATATTATGGAAACAACAAGCAACATTCCAAATCAAACTCATGCAGCCGGTTATGTTGTATGTCACAGTGTAGATTTACGTGAAACGAAATAAAAGCAAAATTTTAGGAGCTCCGTTTTGAAGAATATTGGTTTATTGTTGCCATGGTAACGCTGATTCAGCCAAAACGTATATCAGTATATAGAATTTTTACCCTAGTTAAACGACTTGCATGAAAGTCTGATCATGCAGGTTGGAATAATTATTTGGTGAATCAGAATCAGAAGTGAGGTAAGAATATAAAATTACTACGAGCCACTTTAATTTTTCACTGCAACGGATTGAACCGCTGGTAGATATGAGAGTCCACAGGTAGCCCAATATTAGGTTTTGAAAGTCCTGAAGTAAGTTAAAAACTGTGGCAGTTCAGTCTTTGAAGTCTTTCCTAGATATTATCAATAATAATATAGGTTTCTTATTTATTAAGTTTTGCTTTATTCTAGACTTTTTTGAAACTTTCTTTTGTGTTTGAGAGAGTGCTTGGGCTTCCTGTGTATAGATCGCAGGCTCAATATTTACGAATAGCGCCAAAACTTGAAAATTCAGTCGACATTTTGTAAAGAAACGATGGAAGAATTCTTCAATAAAGGCGTTCCTCTCTTCCTAAAACACTCCGACCACGACGACAGGTGAATTATTATGAATGTCTTGCTCTAATTTGGTGATAATTCGCTAATAGTTATTGGTTTATCGGTTGTTTTTTGCTGCAGGAGAACTCGAGTTCGCATCGCTGTTGTCAACAGACTTGCTTCTTCTGGACCTCAAAAGGTAAGTTTTTCTTTATATTTTTGTCTTTAAGTTTTAATTCTCTTTATTTAAGTAATGGTTTTTACATATGAGGTATCCTTTCTAAGTGTTTTTAGCACTATTTTCTTCAATGTGGATAGACATTTTACAAGTTTTTTTTGTGTGAAGTTGTGAGCTTATTGATCTACAGCTGTATGCCTTGTGTAGAAATAAATGCTCAAATCTATATTTGAATCTTTATTATCTTAGGAATTGGCTGTGCGGCTCACTGATGATGGAGATCCTTTCTTTCTTTATTCACTGGTTTTGACCGAAGAAGATTTTCAGAGGTAAATACATAGTTAATAATGATCTTAGATATTATTAAGTATATAGCTTTGATAGTATGTACTGATTGGTCGAGGACTGTGCTATATTTAACAAATAAAACAGCTTTTTCTGTGCTCTGTTCATAAATGAAGCATGCAGGAAGTGATATACCTGTAAGCATGAAAGAAGTGTGAAGAGAAGCATGAGCCATAGGCAAGTGCTTCTCACACTTCTTGAGTGCTTTTGGCGCTTCCTAAATAAATACCATAAGTTCTTTATTACTGAAAGGAGCATGGAAAACCTGTTTTACCTGTTTTATTATGTAGAATTTGTTGTTGTTTTCAATGCTGTTTTGCTACACTTCTTTGCAAAGTTTGCAGCGCACACAAATGGCATCAGCAACCATGCTCTGTTCACTAATAAAGCACAATTCTAAACCAATCAGCATGTACATACTATCCAAACTATATAATAATAGTGACTGGAGCATAGTGCTGTCGCCGTTCACATAAGCACAGCCTTATTTGCAAAGAGGTGTAAAGAACACCATTGAACATGAAACAACAGTACAACTACTTTTCCTTCAATATATAATAATTATAAAAAAATGCTTTTTTTGTGTGTGAGAAGCTTTTGGCTTTTCTTCACTCTTCATGAGTGAGTGAGAACAGGAATATATAGAGCTCTCTTACATGTATTTCTTGATGATTATCTGTTTTCCAGCCTCAAGAACCAACAAGGGTTATTGGTTGACTTTGGCTCCTTCCCCCAGAAGTTTGTGGATCTTCTTGAACTATGCCTAAAGGAAGAAAACAAAGACATGCCAAAGTAGGCTTACATTTGAAATTTGCTGTTAATAAGCATTAATAATCATCACTTATGTATCAGACCTGGTTAGTGTGTGTGTGTGAGGGGGGGGGGGGGGGGGGGGCTGATATACCAATATGCCCAATTTTTCCTTCTTTGATACCAATATTCTCTGCATTTTCATGTGAATCACAGCTAATTTTCTAAGGTCTCTTAAGCCAGAAGTCAGACATGCTGATGGACCACACACTAAATATCCCCAAAATTCAAAACACAAGATACTTTCTGCTCATAAATATCATTGGAGATACTGAGTACCGAGGTTAAGATCTCATGCCTTGATACCAATATACATATACCCCAAAAACCCCTGCCTGGGTCTGATATATGCAATGTTGCATGCAACCTTGAAATTGCACCTCCGTTGGCCCACTGCATATGTTGAGTGCATTGATGCAGAAGCAGAATCATGATCTACTTCTGCAATGTTGTGCACAGCTAGTTTCATAGTGTGAACATGGCCTACAGTGTTGTTGGCAATCATGCAGCCAATCATTCAATTATTCTGAATTGGTTTACCATATTATTCCAGCAGGATTTTGCATGTCACCACCACCATGTCTGTCTTTTTCTTTGATTTTCTTGAAAATAGTTACCGAACAGCAATGTTTGATCTTTTTCTAGGTTTCTTTTGCAGTTTGTATCGTCAGCAGGATCCTATGAAAGAGGTGTTGGGAATCTAAATGTTATTGAGACCAACCCCTTTAAACACCTAACTCATTTGTCACTGAGATTCCTAGCAGGGAATGACGCTGAAATCAAGAAATACCTGGCAGATTGCTTGAAGAAAATCAAGGTATAATTAGAATGTCGCATTATTAGCATGCATCCATTGACAACAGCAAATCTTTTCAAATCAATTGATCAAATGAGATGTTGTTTTTTTTACCATAACTGTGAAATTTCTTGTGTGCTGATTGGTAGAGAGCTGTGGTAAATAAGAGGACATACCAATAAAATGACGAATTGCTCGCGCAAATACCCAGCGCACACTGTACTATACTACTACCACACACTACTTCTCATTACACACACTATTTAACACTTAAATTTCATTTTTTAGGAGGAAAAATTATCATTGGAGAATAGGTTGTCCAGCACAGAACAGGATCTTAGGCAAAGACTGGATTCTTGTCAAGAGGTATCATACTGTATGGTGTTACTTTCCCCTGATTACAGAGGTCATTTGCTGCCTTAAGAAACCAACCTCTGATATTTTGCATAGATTGTACAAGATGTACTGTACATTTTGTCTTTTTTATTTGTTTTTTTATTCTTTTTTTTATTCTTTTTGTAATCAGGTTCTTGCTTCCAAGTCAAGGCAGCTTGATACACTCCAGGCTGAGTTTTCTGCTAAATCCACAGAGCTGTCAAACAAACATGCTCAGGAACTAACAGAAGAAAAACAAAGAATTCTACAGGTAAAACACAGGAATAAATGACATTTTAAGTAATGCACAGTCCACAATGATGTTGGTTCTCTCTGACCTGTATTCCCAGGGTTTTTCTCCTGGCTTTCTAGCTTTCATCCCTACAAAAAAAAAAATCATAATCATGCTGTAAAATGAATTTTAATGAATTTTTCAGATGAAGAGCCAAACAATGCAAGATTTCGAAAGGGAAAGAAAAAGTCTAGAGCAGTCACACAGGAACGTTGTGAGTATAGCTTTAAATAAATGAGCAATATTTTTTATCAATATCTTAATAGTTTTAAAATATTTTATGTTTTCAAAGGTCAAGAGTATGGAAAGTCGCCTTGCTGAAATGGAAGCACAAAATAAGGTTTGTTTTAGTATCAATTTATTGTTTACTGATGTGTATTCATTCTGTAATATGTTTCTCTTATTTCTAAACAACCTGTATGCTCTTTAGGATCTTACAGACAAGAAATATCGAGCTGAAGCGAAGATCCGTGAACTAAGTACAAAACTATCAGGTCTTGAGGGGGTAAGTTTATTAGAAATTAGCCGAAAATCAGTGTGGATAGGGTATTGGCCAACAGCTGTTATCCTAACGACACCTTACTGTTATCATACCAACACCCTACTGTCAACCTGCCATTAATCTTTAACCAACAACCTTCTGTAAACCTACCAACAACATTCCATATCCTACTAACAGAGATATAGATAACTGCCGTTCATCTGACAACTCCCAGCCTGAGTACCGACACCATTACCAAGACCCTATTGACAACAATGTTGGGGACATTCTTATTAAAACGATTTGAGAAGTATTAGATAACAATGGTTATATGTTTCCACTTTTTTCTTTTCAGGAATACAACCACATGAAGGAGGAACTAACTTCCCTAAGACGTGGCAACTCTGTTCTCAACTCCGAGCAGCATGAGAGAGATAAAACGTTAGCTCATCTACGCACAAGGGTGGCTGTACTGGAACAAGAATTGAGAGACAAAGAACAGGTATGTATGATTAAGTGCTAAATCACACATATTGCATGGCACTTTACTCCGTGGAATATGGTGTTTGCATGATGGCGTCATTTCATCACTACCAGAATGCTTTGGGATTTTTTTTTCATTTGAAATTTGAAATTTGAACAGTATTTTAGCTAAAAAAAGAAAGGGTGCCAGGGATTCAGGTAGCAGAGGTTAATGACGTCATAGTTCAAATGTCCTATTGAATTCTTCGTCATTGACATGATTGTATTGTACCTGCCATCTAACATGGCTAACATGTTTAACAACCGTCTTCTTAAGTGGGAACCTAAAATGTCTTACATCTGTCAATCTTTGTAGGTGATATCAAGAACAAATGAACTGCTACAAGCTGCTAATGACGGAAAACAAAAACAAGAAAATATACTAGAACAGCAGCAAAAAGAAATAAAAAAGCTGGAACACACTGTTCAATCCGTCTCTGCTGAAGTTGTCAAGGTGGGTTATATCCTCCACATGTGGAAGGATTTGCCATATTTATTCAACAGGATGTTCTCATTTTTATACTGCTTTTTGATTTTTAAGGGTAATGACATAATTCAGCGTTTGCAGACGGAGCGCCGCACAGTAAAATCTCAGGTACAATTTTATATTCTTTATAACTTCTCAGTGACACATTTACGCACAATAACTTGAACAGACCAGTACTGGTACGGTAAACATTGGGTCATGGAAATTTCCTTTAAAATTGTTTTCTAACTTTACAGATGAAGATGAAAAGTGTTCTGGTGACTCAACAGGAGAAAGTTCTCAGTGAAAAGGTATGATTTTGTTTTGTTTGGACTGTTAGAATTTCCCTTTATTCATCCATTCAATTTATTCATCCTATCCCATCCATCTCTTTCATCTATTTCTTTGAATTCTAGCCATAAGATAAGTCATTGCATCCCATCCATCCATTCATTTATTCATCATTAATGTGAGATTAAATATATTTATATAAAAAAAAAATATTCATCTATCCCATTCATCTATCTATCCTATTTATCCATTCATTCAACCATCCCATTCATTGATCTATTCTATTCATGCATCCATTCATCTATCACATTGATCAATCTATTCATTTATTCATTCATCCATCCCATTCATCGATCTATCCAATTCATCCATCCATCCATTTATCCATCCCATTCATCCATCCATTCATCCATCCATCAATCTATCCCATAAATCCATTCATTCATTTTCATTTCCCCATTATTTTATTCCCTACTATTCCTTTCTTTTCAGGAAAACGAACTCCAGTCACTCAAAAAAGAGTGTGAAACATTAAAAGGAAGTCAAACATCAAAGGAAGAAGAGGTTTGTGAACACAATGAGTAAAGGACGAAGAAATCCTCTTTTTCCTGAGTTTGACTTTCAAAATCTTCCTTGTAGATAAAAAAGCTTGGTGAAACTTTGAAAGCAACAACCGAAAAATTAGAAGAAAGCAAAGAGTTATTAAAAACCAATGAAAATGGTAAGTGTTAAGCTTTATGACATCCAATAGCTACCCTGGTTCCAGAGGCGCATTTAAGTGGCTTTTGTACTCCGAGCCGGAGGCGAGAGAGAGAGAGCGCCTCTGGTAGAATCCGTTGGGAATCTCACTTCCATGCTAGGCGCCAAGTTCAATATTTGAACCTGGGCGCTGATTGGCTGACCGTGAGTGTGCCATATAACACGCATTGCTATTGGCTTACACAGAAATGCGCCATGCTGTGATTGTAAAACCGGTTTTTGAAGTAACTCCAGACTCGATGACAGACTCGATGACAGACTCGCGCGATGACAGAAAACGTCAAAACTCCAAGTACTAGTATTATTTTTCAAGACCCCATAGAACAGTTTCGATCAGCCATTACTCTAACGTTAAACTCTAAGTTTCCAGAAATTTTATTTCTCAAGCCTAAGCAAGAAGAAGCGCTGTTTGAATTTCTTCAAGATTTTGATCCTTCGAAGCCTTACCATCAAATAAATTAAACTTTCCTCTTCCCGATATTGAGATGTTGATGTTACATACTCTACAGAAACGGTTTACATCAATTATTTCGCATATTTCTACAACTTTTTTCACTGGAGTATTCGTACTTACGGACATTTAGAGACCATTCAACGCTGTCATAATATGAGCAGCCATGTGTTACGAGTAATTCGAAACCGGTTTTGCGGATTTTGCGTGTTTGTTTTACAAAACGGGGAAAACCGGTTTTGGAACCCGAGATAACTTGGCGCCTAGCATGGAAGTGAGATTCCCAACGGATTATACCAGAGGCGCTTCTCTCTCGCCTCCGGCTCGTCTCGCGCAACGCCGCATAAAGGCCATTTAAATGCGCCTCTGGAACCAGGGTATCCAATAGCTTTCTCAGTTAAAGAAATTGAATAAGACTTTAAAATAATAAGCCAAAAATAAAAATAAACTAGACGCATATCTGCGTGAACTCGGGCTTCTCTTTGAAGAGTTCGATGTAGATAACCGTTAGCTAGCTAAGGAGACCTGAGAATACTTGAAATATATTGCTGTTAGTTGAACTCATGGATTCTCTGAAAATAAATGACAATCTCTTCCTTTTCCTCAAAAAACCCACCAGTTCAAATTGTCTTATAATCTTTTGCCATTGTCGACTATAGTAAGCAAGGTGTTTGAATTCCAGTAACCACATGGTTTATTATAGCATAATAGAGAGAGTACATAGCTACAGCACAACTTAGACTAAATTTTCTGATTTCATTATACATAGTTCTGAGGATGAATGCTATTTTGAACTGCATTAGTTTGTACTCCCTTCACCTCAAATATATCATTGTTTTGTATACATGTACTCTGGAAATAATGTACTAAACTATTTACTGATGATACGTCAAGCAGCACACATGTACCTTGAGGATAACTTCTACCATATAAATCCCTTGCATGAGAATCAAATATTTTGAACCTCATAATTCTATTACGATATATAGCAACAGCTGTGCACCCAACTGTTAATACAAAATTGGTGTAGTTTTTTCAGACATAAGTGATTCAAAGGCTCTTTGTAAAGAAGTACAGTACTGATATCCTTCTATTGTAGTCTCTTGACGTACAGTACCAGTGTAGCTTTCACTGTATTGAAGTTGATAGTCAGTATCAAACACATTCAACATTGGTGGTAATTCTGTCTGCATTGAAAAGTACTGTCTGGCTAATTGAGACAAACCTGAATACAACTGATTTCCTATATTCATTATTAATACTAGGTCATTGGCAGAATTGATTCCTTGTTTGTTATTGTAAATCAAAGAGCACAAACACAATGTTGTCCTGAGTTTTGCCCAAATACCAACTCAACACCTTGGCTATATGGTGCTGTTATTGTTTTGTTAGGGTCAATATACATTGGAGTAGGACCAGAGTTCTTCTCTATGTCTGTACTCAGTTTAAATTTACAATAATTTGATATATAAGTCTGAGTCTTGTAAAGACACATCAGCCTATTGCAAAAAAACAATGATAAATACCGAATAGCTCTATATTTTAACTTCATTATCCCTTGATAAACCCTTCTAGAACAATTAAGCAAAAGCTTCTTTTCATGTTCTGTGATTTTATTCAAGCTCATTCTCTTTGTATTAAGCTTACATCCATTCTTTGTAAGTTTTCTAACCTTCACATAACAATGCAGCTTGGAGGATTTGGGAATACTTTGACAAATACGTTCGTAGACAAACTCCTTCAGCTTTCTGCTCCTGTTGCTCAGACGTTTCAGAGTTCGTACTGGTATTCTAATGGGTTCACGATCACGTCTATATACACGACGATGCTTATTTGACTCAATATAAGATAGCTCATTTGATATAAGTTTAGCATGATTCTCGATACAAACTTCACTCAAAATTGTTTCCTCATAAATTGTCTCATGAAGTTCCGAAAACGCTCGACATCCTTTAGTGTGGGTCTACCGCGAACAATTTGTGCTTTTGTATGTGTTTTGAGCGTGTTAGACTCAATATTATCCGTGATTAGAGTCAGCGAGGATTTAGTCAGGGAGCATATGTGATCCCGTGGGAATTTTGTGAAGAAAGCAAGCAACTAGGCTAGTCATGTTTGGGGGACCTTAAATAACAAGAAAAGTGATGTTGCCAAGAAATCAACCTGCACGGAGGAGTTTTAGGGGATATTTTGTAAAATGACGTAAAATACTTAGCATGAAAGCGAGGCTGTGAACAAAACTGCATTATATCTGCAGTATACATCGCTGAAATCTCACCAAATTAACACAAGTTATTCAGTATGTCTCTAAGCACAAGTAGGGGAATTGTCCATTGGTCACGTGACCATTCAAACATCAAAGCGAGGCTCTATATTGGCGATTCTTATTACAAAATGCCTGAAAAATCAATTAGACTCATAATTAATCTGCTTTCTTTATCAAAAGTGATGTTTAACTACACATTGTGCTATACTGCTTAATACTACACGATCCTCCAACATTTTATCTTTATTAGAAGGCATAATTATTAAATTTAATGAAAAAAGCACAGGTAGCCCAACCCAAGGAATTTTATTTTTTACCCGCTATAAACTTCTTTTTCACAAGTCAAACGATAAATAGAGTCTTAAAACTTCATAAATAATTTCATCCTCGTCTGCTTTACTTAAATAATTTTCGTTATCTTTATTTGCACAGTATTGCTTTAATGAGAAATCTTGCATAAATTAAAATAACTAAAATAGATAAATAAAAAAAGAAGAATCGTACTGGATAGAATAGATTAATATGAAAACAGCAATCATTATAACCAGTTCAGAAACAGACAATTTGCAAAGCAGCTTTGAGAAGCTTGTGAAAGGGGAAACAAGAAGGACGTACAGGAAGCTTGTAGAAGAATGGTTCAAGGCATGGAGACTCTGGATGTGATAGGAGAGATGAAAGCTTTCGAGGAAAGAAACGACAAGAGTCCGCAATTCAAGGTGTTCCTCTCTTACATGCGCATGGTAATGGAGATGATGTTGTTCATCAGAGCAGTCAGAACAGGGGACAGGCAACTGCATTTAACATCATTGCAGTTGTTTACAAAGTACTTCTTTGCACAAGATCGCCTCAATTATGCAAGGATGATGCCGGTTTATCTAGCTGAAATGCAAAAGTTGCAGCAGTCAGATCCTGAAATCTACGAAGAGTTCATTCAAGGCAACTGGGTTGTTAATAAGAATCCTCGGGTACCATTTTGCGCATTGGGTGCAGACAATGCCTTAGAGCATATCAATCGGTCAATGAAGGTCTCGGGGGGGTTTAGTGGGTATTACACTAAATCCTAGTGCCCGCACCAAGTTCTTTCTTATAGCCCCTGAACTTGCCCGTCTGTCAGAAGAAGCAAAAGAAATGGCTGGCAGATCCGATGAACCAACCTCAATGAAAGAAGACATCCATCATCACACTTTGACAAACTCTGTCATTTCTCGCGAAGAGAAAAACATAACGCAGTTAACGAAAACCATCGAGAATTTTACTAATCCCTTTACTCAGGAGAATGAAGAGTTGTTTAACCTCGTCACAAAAGTTGTAGTACCAGAGAAGGTTAAGAGTGATCTTGTGGGACAGAGTGACATTGGCCAGAAGCTTTATCAGGACTTTGTCAAAGATCGAATTCAGTCTGGGAAGATGGGTATTTGGTCACGAATGAAGAAAAGGAAGCTTCAAACGTGGAAGACCTTAGAAAAAAAGATCAAGCTTTCTATCGCTGGCCAGACAGTAGAGTTACAAGAAGATCGAAACTTGTTCTCTCGAATGGTGCTTGTGTGCAAGAGCAGACCTGAGATCGATATCAGAGAAGCCGTTGGAACATACGAGTTTACAGTGGTTCCGAGATCACTGTTTGCTGTTGATGGTGAAATGCTCCATTGCTCCACTAAAAGTGCATTGATGTCTATTTTAGAGAAGCTACCAAACAGTGTGAGTACTAGTGTATGCAACACGACCTTCCAAGATACTGAAAATCAGGAAGAAAGAATGAGGGTCTCTGTCATCGATGCTATGGCTGAAGTGCAATCTCTAGATAAGCCCGAGTGGATAAGAACCTGCTCAAATCTCGCAGATCACTTCACATCCCGTATATTTGAGAAATACCGATACAGTGACGAGATCCGCCTCATCTTTGATCGATATGATCTCCCATCATCCTTGAAGGAAACAACACGTCTGAAGAGGCATGGGGAACAGGATCAAGTTTATTACCGAATTACGTCTTCCACTCAAATCGCCAAGATCACAATGAAGAAGCTGCTTTCTCATGTCAAGACAAAGAAAGAGTTGACAAAATACTTGGCAGAGAAAACCATCGAGCACGCCCAAAGAAATGGAACAAGGGTAGTGGTGGCGTACGGTTGTGACTGCATAGGGTCCAAGAAAGATATGACATACCTGAAGAGTGACCAGGAGGAAGCAGATACAAAGATTATGTTGCATGCCCTTGATGCCTCTGCAAATGGAGCAACTGAGATCCGGATATACTCCCCAGACACAGACGTGTTCGTTTTGTCCCTCAGGCGTTTTCCTGACCTTTGTCCGAATACCACGTTCATTACTGGAAAAGGACAGCGTCACCGTGAAATCAAGCTTCAACCAATTGTTGATGCTCTGGGTCCCTTAAAGACAGCAGCACTTCCAGCCTTCCATGCATTAACTGGAGCAGACAACACGGGGTCTTTCGCCAACAGAGGAAAAGTTTTATGTTGGAAAGCTTATATTGAGACCAGTAACAACACAATACATGCATTATCAATACTTGGAACAGATAACTTACCAAGCGCTGTAACTGTTGCTGCAGTAGAGAAGCTCGTATGTCATTTTTTTCTTCCAAACACCGAAAGCGAGACAGTTAAGGAGCTGAGATGGTGGTTGTTTAGGAAGAAACAGGCCAGATCTGAACGACTTCCTCCAACAAAGGCTGCTCTATACCAGTCAATTCTACGTGCACATTATCATTTTCTAGTGTGGAATAATGACGGTGTCGCCAATCCAGCTCTTCCATCGCCTAAAGACTATGGTTGGGAGTGGAAAGAAGACTTGAAGATGTGGAAACCTGTGATGACTACACTGCCCCCTGCACCTGATGCTATCATTCATCTTGTCAAGTGCAATTGCAACAAGGAAAGGTGTGCTACCAAGCGCTGCCAATACAGAAAAGCTGGACTGAACTGCACTGATCTATGTGGCTGTTGCGATGTAGATGACGAGTGTGAGAACATGGGTAATGAGACTGACGAAGATGAAGATGATGATGACAGCGATTCTGATGACAACAGTGACACGATAAGCGAGGAAGAGTATGATAATACAGAGGAAGAATGAAGCTAGATACTTGAACACTTTATTACATGTAAAACGTTTTTTCCTTTTGAACTTGACGTAGTAAATTGATTCAGTCCATGAAGTCCTAGACAAAAAGAAAATGTGTATTGCTGTACTTAACAGACGAGAATCTCGATTAAAAGTTGTGGTATTGTATTGTTCGCTTTGAAATATGATATTCCTTGGGTTGGGCTACCTGTGCTTTTTTCATTAAATTTAATAATTATGCCTTCTAATAAAGATAAAATGTTGGAGGATCGTGTAGTATTAAGCAGTATAGCACAATGTGTAGTTAAACATCACTTTTGATAAAGAAAGCAGATTAATTATGAGTCTAATTGATTTTTCAGGCATTTTGTAATAAGAATCGCCAATATAGAGCCTCGCTTTGATGTTTGAATGGTCACGTGACCAATGGACAATTCCCCTACTTGTGCTTAGAGACATACTGAATAACTTGTGTTAATTTGGTGAGATTTCAGCGATGTATACTGCAGATATAATGCAGTTTTGTTCACAGCCTCGCTTTCATGCTAAGTATTTTACGTCATTTTACAAAATATCCCCTAAAACTCCTCCGTGCAGGTTGATTTCTTGGCAACATCACTTTTCTTGTTATTTAAGGTCCCCCAAACATGACTAGCCTAGTTGCTTGCTTTCTTCACAAAATTCCCACGGAACCAAAATTTTGAACATATGCTCCCTGACTAATTCCTTCGATAGATCCGCCATTGCTCAACCATGTGGTCATGGCTGATTCTACGCATGCGCATAGACTTTGATTTCGCGCATGCGCTTTAGCGCTTCGAGGGCGATTTGTGACTGAAGTAAAAAAAAAAATAACGAAGCCCAATTTATACCTCGGGCATTCCACAGGAAGCCCGAGTAAAAAAAACTTTTTTATTTTTTCCAGTGATAAATTACCTGAACAAACAGATGAACGATCAGATGATTACCAGTCAACAGCGGCATGGAACATTTGAGCTCCACTCATCTAAAGATCCTCTACTGTCTAGAGACGTGAGTAACATACGTATGCTACAGTACCTCAAGCTCTCTTCTCCCTATAGAAATAGTGCGCGTTTTGATGCGCAATAGAGCAGACTTCGGTTGGCCGTGAAAAACTTCTGTTGTGAAAGTGTTGCGCCGTTACCGTGACGGCTTCGTGTACGATAATTCTGTAAGGAAGAATAGTTTTCACGTGCAATAAATGCGATAAATGTCGTCTATTATGTACAATGCCTGTGCCGTATAGTCCAGTAAATTTTGGTGCGGGAAAAACTTGCGTTGCGTACTTATCATGTCACGTGATGGCTCCGAGGATTTTTGGTGGAAGAATATTCGTCTCGCGCGTCGTAAATTGGGCGATGAATGTTGTCAATTATGTACAGTTATCTACTTAAAACTGATGTAGTTTTCGCACGACACTACCCCTTTTCCTTCCATCTCTAGATTGCGAAAATTGCGATATTACAAATAGGAAATATTACAAATATGCGTTATACGAGTCGTGTTGCGCAGCGTTGAAAGGTGCGTTACTCATGGCTGAGGTTTGTTTTCATGCGCGCGTTGCCCTGACCTTTAATCAGAAATGTGCTTTTAGACACGTGGAATTGTTTTTGACTACTGGACGCAGTGTTTTTTGTTTTCTCAGGGAATAAATTTAAGTAAGACAAATACACCTCCACAAGCTCTTGTCCCTCGGTACAGCAACCCACAGGTAAGAGCTTCTGTAGCTTTACTAACTGTATAACAGTATAAAACCCAAAACCAATCTAATATACTTTTTGTCCTTAAAAATAGGTTACGTATCGTCCTGCTGCTCAGCGCAAGGCTCCATTTCCACGTCCTCTCACTCATTCCACCCCAACAATCCCAGAAGAAGGTGAACCAAGGGGTCCAGAAGCCACACCCACCACAATTTCTCACTCGAGAAATAGCAACGAAAACCAACCAGTACTTGACCCAAAGTACCTCCAGAGAAAGAACCAAATAAACGAGGCCCCAGCCAAGCATAACGATAAAATTCCTCGTGAGAAAAGAATTCTGCAACCGAGTGTGCGGTTTGGATCTAATGCCCGCCCAGGGGCCGCGCAACCGCCTCTCATGTCTGCTTATTTTCCCAAAAATGCGTAGTTGATATCAAGATATATAAGGAACGGGGAGAGTCTAACAGTTGTCAGAAACAGATTGTAATGAAACAGAAGGGATAACGTGTAAATAAATATCATTAAGATTTATATGAGAAAAGTGTCCATTTCTGTGCTTTTACTACGATTTCCAAATAGCGAGAAATAAAAATTACTATGACTTTGAAATACCTTCTGTTTAAGCATTGATTGGATGAGTTGCGCTTTCTTGCTTCAGTTCTGATTGACCCAGAATTGAAGCCATTTGAGAGTCAGCATCGTGATTTGATGATCTGTGCTTACTTGCTCTCTGATTGGCCCAGAATGGAAGACATTTTAGCGTCAACATTGGCAATTGGATGATTTGCGCTTTCTTGCTTTCCTATTATTTCAAAAGTGGAATCCTTTTGGCCATAAACCCCCCACAGGGAGCCCAATTTAGATAAAAGTGAAAGGTGAAAATAAATCGGGGAAAAAATCGCCTTTAATTTTTGTTTTTGTATTCGAGGTCAAGATAATGTTTTCCATAACACAAACAGTGGAAAATCGATTAAAATGCAGTACACATTTTTTGCGCGCTCCTTTGTTATCCTACCATACAATATATTACAATAAACTTTATTTCAAGAGGGTGACGTAATAACCCATTGAGTTATTTAACTTACTGTTCTTACGGTCCTATGTTGTTATTTGTAGAAATGCCATGCTGTATTTCTTGATAATGACATAGAATACCACAGGGAAATTATATAGAAAAGAAAAACAACAACAGCAACAATAGGAACTATCTACAAAGCACTTTCATTCAACTCTGGGCGCGCACGATGCAAGCCAATAAGATTGCGGTATTTTGCGCACGGGATTGTAGAAGTCTTTTGTTATATTTAACCTACTGTAAAGTTTGCATTCCTTAAGGGGAGTAATAGATAAACTAATACCCGAATCCCAAGGGAAAATTCAACTTAAGATATAAATTATAATACAACTTTCTGTGTGCACAGGAGTATGTATATTCTGAATAGTATCTTTGTATTGCGAAAGAAATTCTTTTAAAAACTCAAGCCTTATTTAAACAAACTTGCATAATCACATATAAAACGACTTGTTTAAGATTCTAGATTAGTGTGAAATTCTCGGGGGACTTTGCGCAGTCAATTTAATTTGAGTAAGATTTCATTCAAAAGAACTGCTTGTAATCAGATGGTCGAGATTTGGAAACTGCTGTGTAGTGCTCTTGCTCATTGTATACTTCAAAAACTCCATAAATACAAGATTACAGGAATACAATGTCCCTTAACTCTCCACCTTGGCTACAAGAAAACCAGAATGATCCTGCTGACTCGACGAGTTATGGCTCAGAGAATGTCCAACTGCGACGAGAAGAGTTCAACAAGAATGCACGCCATTTGACGCAGCACGAAGAAAAATACTCAGAACAGTACGAGAATCAGGATAGTTTCGACAGCATGTCTCAAGAAAATGACCTTATCGAAGAACAAGGACAAGGAATCCAGAGACATCAACCCACTCGCAATAAACCTCCGTATTCATACGTGGCATTGATTTGTATGGCCATAGCGAGTTCGGTGGAAAAGAAGCTGACATTGTCAGGTATTTATCGATTTATCATGCAACGATTTCCTTACTACAAGAGCGGTTGCAGCGCAAATTGGAAGAATTCTATTCGTCATAATTTGACTTTGAATGATTGCTTTGTGAAGCTACCTCGAGACCCTAATGCCCCTGGGAAAGGCAACTTCTGGGCTATCGATCCTAACAGTATAGATATGTTTGATAATGGAAGCTTTTTGCGTCGCCGTAGACGCTTTACGAGAGACGACGAGAGACAAACGCAACGACAGGGTGTACAATCTAGATGCTTGGACGACAGCAGCGTAGAGGAAAACCCAGCTGATAGCTTAGATAAACCGCCAAGAAAGGCCTCTCGTGATCCCGAGGAAAGTCCCGCGAAAACGACGACCAGGGAAGTAGCAAGATCAAGTGCGTCTACATTTTTGTCTCCGACGTGCCCACCTCTTGCACCACTGCCGCTAAGGAGGGGACACGCGGTTGTTCCTTCATTTAGAGGTCACTGTCCAACAGCACTACCCAGTACAAGGATCCACCACAGCGCACCCTGCCACGGAATGTCAGCACCACAACAAGACGTCTGTTGTACTCCAACTTTCTTTCAAGGAAGCTTATGTCCGTCATTAACAAGCTATTGCCCTACGCCTCCCCTCCAAGGGGGTCTTGGTCCAGCACTACCAAGCCACTTGTACTCTACCCCACCCCTGCAAGGCAGTCTATGTACTTCACCATCGTATCTAGGAAGTGGTTTCCAGATGTTCGGGGAACAACGCAGCTGTTCGCGATGGCAACAATCGGGGCATGGCCACACCTTGTGCTCCCCTGTTTGGTCCAATACATCACCGTTATCATCAACGCAGTTGTCTGTACATCCTTGTGATTTAGAAATCCCCTTTGCCGAGTCTTGTATCTATGGTCAAAAAGAGTTTGAAAGGCGTCGTCCAGTCGAGAATCCCGGTTGGCGCACGTATTCAAGTCCATGTGGACCTTTGCCAAGCTTCTCTAGTTTCAGTTGCACGACATTCAATCCATGCAAGGTCGAGATAGTAGCCCATAGTACTGAATCTAGCGTAAGTAGTAACACTTGTGGTAATGTAACCGAGGCTTCGTCTACAACGGATTCGATTTTGAAACGTGGCTAAAGATATTAGAAACAATATGCTCAACTCTGTTGAAAGTTCACTCAGATTTGCTTTAGACTTGCGAACGCAACATCAAAAACAAAAAATACATATGACCATGAAAATTTCAACTGATTAAGTAATTTCATCTTTAGAAAAAAATATTCTGCGCAATATCTTAAAATTCGTTTTGAATTTATTTGCTCTTCAAGATTCAATGCGTACAGCTTGGTAAAACTGGCCAATTTAATTTGACGTGGAGGTGAAAGAAATTTGAGCAAATTTTGCTGTTGTGTTGCGCGCGTCCGAAGCCTACTGAAAGGTTTGTTTAGCTCTTGGATTTTATTCTTCTAGGCTCAATAAGTGGACTAAAAAATATTTTCCATGGAAGTAGTGCAAATTTTGCAAATAGTTATGGTACTTTACAAAGGGCGGACCCAGGAAATTTTGGGAGGGGGAACGTATACTAAGCCCAAAGAAAACTTATTACAAAATGACGATTAAAAACTCGGGGGTCTGGGCCTCCCCTGGATCCGCACTTGTTTACCAATTTCAAGCATTCTGATTGGTTGGTGTGTATTTGTGTGGTTTTTGATTGGTTCAAAGGAGAACCCACTTGAGTGTTAGTGTACCATACCTTGTTTTACCATGACGTTTGCTCTACTTTAGTAA
This sequence comes from Anthopleura sola, assembly GCA_023349425.1. Lineage (NCBI taxonomy): Eukaryota > Metazoa > Cnidaria > Anthozoa > Actiniaria > Actiniidae > Anthopleura > Anthopleura sola. Next base: position 10,670,876 of record JALHLI010000007.1, on the reverse strand, counting down.
AGGCGAAACATGGTCATTCAACAACATATTTTTCAACAAATTCTTTATTTCAACTACCAACCTAAAGTCCCTCTATCTGATCTATCATCTAGACGGCCCACATTTACGCGTTTCTTGACTATACGGACATACGGTGCAACATTGCGCGCAATGTTTCAGGCAATCGATTTTGCGAGCCATGTCACACGACGCAATCTGTTACATACCATGTTGCTGAAGTTGAAAACGATACTACTTCAGCAAAATTGCCTGCAATATTGCGCGCAATGTTGCACCGGTGTCCTCGCCTTAAACATAAAATGCTTGGTATTTCATTATACTTATATAAATATGTATCTAAAGGATTGCAACTCGCTCTACGAGCTAATGGTATAATATATAATCTATAAAACGTCTTCCCGCTTGAATTGTTCAATTTCTGGAGCACTACAGCTTGTCTAGAGCTCCAGATATGCAAAGCTTTGTAATTTTACATCATGGTAAATTTTTTCAAGAATATTCGCGCAATATCAATCTTGAAAAATTGCACTGCCATTTCTCCTATGTCGCACAAAAAATGTTATCTTTCAATGCCGATCACTCTCACCTCGATCGTTTAAAAAATAAAGTACTTCTCATAAATATTTAGTTTGTAACACAAGCTTTCTCAAGAATAATTTAACTTAAAATTATATATCATTCGATAAACTATCTAGTAGATTTTTTCACTTATTTTGTAAAAACTAATATTCGAAATAATTGCGCAAAGGTATCATTTATATATAGTGATGATGTCTTGGGTGTCGTTCGTTCACGTGGTTAACGTTGTTGACATGATTGAGATCCTTCTGGTATAGCGGCAGTTGATCTTTTTTCTTGTTTGCTTCGTATTTCGCCTATTGGTGTATCAAAATACAGCAAAACACATTAGGTTAAACCTTTGAGAACTAAAGCGCAGTGCAAATGTCGATCTTTTCGTGAGCTGGACCAAATGAAAACCGCCTAAGAAAACCGCCTTGTTATTGATTTTTTTCAAGGCGTACGGCTGACGTAAAGTTCGACGTTTGAAGCTGGGCCAAAGCTTTATAATTCACGACTTAAAATTGAAGCGGATAAATAGATAACTGAAAATAGATCAACGACTTTAGTCAAATGAGTGTCTTGTATACAGTATTATTGCGCGCAAAGATTGCTCGTACCAGAAGAGAACAGTTGCAACAGTCGCGCGCGCAAGCCACCAATAACAGTGGCATTTATTAGTCTTAGCTTATCAGATCTAGATTCTACTTCTACGAAAGTGCGCAAGTTTTGCTTTTGCTAGCAACCCTGCGAGCAAAGCCTTCACAAATCAAAATAAAGAAAAATATCCCAGAAAAGAAATTTTCATTCACTGAGGTCGAGCGTTGTGCCTTATACGAGATGCAAAATAAAGAAGCCGTATATTTCAACCTCTTACCTTATTATATAAAAAGACACCAAATATAGCTGTCAACATCCCCAGTATATTGATGTACGTTACAGGATTCCGTAACATGAATAACGAGAATGATATGACAAGGATTCGTTTGGTTGCCGCGGCAACGGAATAACTGAGGGGCGTGATGAGTGAGAGGACGGTAAACGCCACCATATTTTGCAGAAAGTTGAGAAAGCCGGTTATTGTTAGCATAATGACCAGCCATAAAATATTTTCTTCACTCTGAAAAAAAAAGCAGAAATACCAATGAGATTAATAGGATATTGTCTTACATCGCGATGTGCAAAAGTGTGACCACAATTGAATTTTGCGCACAGGCTTTTGTACATAAAACTGACACATTTTGATGCAAAGCTGGCTGGTTTTACCCAATAAGGTGTGTGGAAGCTCATTTCACAGCAAAAAGCCCATTCATAGAAGGATGCACATACATTAAATGTGGTCCTTCTTTTGCTCATCGTACTGTAAGATATCTAAATCTTAGTTGGCTCTTATTCTCCTGTTGTGAAATGTTTTTCACATTTTAAAGATACAAGGATATCTCACAAGCTTTGCTCGTATTGGTAAGCAAAGATATAATCAAGGGAAGACATGTAGTATGAAACAGGAAGACTTACCAAATCAGAATATGTTAAGATTCTTCTTAAATCATAAAGTGCCCAGAATGGTAATAAAATGACTGTTGCAATCCTGGCTAAGATGAAGAGAAGTCGTAGATGGTTGATGTGGAGTTCTTTAAAAGCCTGATAGGACAGTAAAGATATAATGAATTAGAAAAAAGAGAAAGGAAGGATAGAAGGATGTCAGAAGAAAAAGAAAGGAGACAGGAAGGAAGGAAGGAAGGAAGGAAGGAAGGAAGGAAGGAACCACCAATATTTAAGATTTTTAAACACTTACCTTTTTTGTAAAAATATTTTGTACTGCAAATGTCAGAGTTGCTAATAGCGCACTCAGTAGCCCAACTAAATCAAATGATATCTCAGTTACCGTGGAAACCATTACACCAAAGACAATAGGAATAAGGGAGCAGTAAACCTATAACATGAGAAATAACTATTAATAATATAACATCACTAAAATCACTTAGAAATGTAAGTTACTCACCATTTTTGTCTGTTTGGTGCCTAGGATTATTCTTGATAAAACGACAGTAAAAATGGGCATAGTAGCCTGAAATATAGAAAATAAATATGTGAATGGGTGGGTAGATGAATGGGTGGGTGGATGAGTGGGTGAATGGGTGAATGGATTGATGAATAGATGGATGAATGGGTGGATGGATTGATGATGAATAGATGGATGGATAAATGAATGAATGAATGAAATATAACAATTGCACATCAATAATAAAGACCACATGACCAGTAATGAAATCACGATCAGACAAGAATATGAATGTTGTGTACTCATAAGGTCAGCAACCATTCCAGTTGATAAGGGGTTTGGTGTGGAAATGGGAGGGGTCGTCCAGTATGTGTGCTATTTGTCATGATCCTTAGAGTGGATTAAGAAGCCAATGTATGCAAGATCTGTATTCCAATTCTGTCTTGACATTCATTCTTACCTTTACTGTTCAATAGAATCACAGAAGACCACAAGTTGTTCATGAGGTGGAAAAGAAAAAAATATAATTAGCGTTATTGAATCCATGAGAAATACAGCATTGCAAACTGCTTTTATTAGAGCAGATACTGTATAGTTAACATAAATAAGGCAACATCAACATGATTGGATGGTGAGCATTGGTGTTTTTTGATTGGCTATACAGTACAAAAGCCATTAGATCATCTTGCCATGTTTTTCATGAGTTACATATATTGCTCTGTTACAACAACGATCAATGAGGGTGGTGATGATTAATTTATGATGATGATGATGTATCGTAATGATGATAAAGATGTTGATGGTATAATATACCAGTGGTAAGTAGTGATAATGTTGATGGCAATAAATGATCGTCGATGATGTTAAAGATCTAGCATGGGTTGATGTTGATTGTATGATGATGGTGGATGGCAATACAAGATGATGATGATGATATGTTCATAGCAATGATAAAATCCTAGCAACCATGATTTCATTAAATCAAGAAACATAAGAAACATTGTTGCTAAGCGATGCCATCAATGGAATGATATTCAATTACCAGCTGACTTAAAAACAAACATACCATGTCTAAACAATTTATATTAATATTCTTACCATGACAAGGACTTCCCCAATCACCCCCTCTTTACAAATAATGGGGGGGGGGGGGGGGGGGGGGAAGGATTGGGAAAAATCCAGATTTCTCATTTTAGATGAATTTAGGAATAAGGTTTGGACTTGGAATCTATTTTGATTTTTCAATTCATAACGTAACAACGTAACAGTTTTAAATGATTAATACACCTGTAGAAGTAAAAGTGTAACAAATGATGCTTGAAGCAGTTACACATCTAGTTAACGGTTCTAACATGTTAAGAATCATTTTTCACGCCATTTTCACCTCCAAATAATTTAAAAAAAGACTTGGTTTTCCATAAATCCTTTACTACCAAAAAATTACGATAAAATGTGATGAAAAACATGTTATAAACTTACTTGTATGAGCGTATGAAACTGTTATCCTCCATATGCTAAAATACGCTGATACAGCCGCCAAAGCCTTCCCGAATGATAAAGGAATAATCAGCTTCAAGAAAGCAGCTTTTGGTATGGGCATATTCTTAGGAATCCTCCATACGACGAGAGTAGGACCCATAAAAAGAGCTGTACACAAAACTTGGACGAAAGCCACTGTAGTCGGATGTGGGAATTCATTGAGTAACTTTTTGCCAACTACACTGTTGGTCGAGCTTATACTGTACCAAATGATACATAGGAAGAATACTCTTAATGCTTCTGCAGGTATTTTGAAGGCCATTTTTCAATGATTTACTTTTTACCGGTTGAATCCATCGAAGCCTCGAAACATGGACACCGACACGGACCCGACACGTCATTGAAATACAACTTCCGGTTGTGAAATATTTCTCCTACCACAGTTAACCCATACTCCTATTTAAAAAAAATGGCTATAAAATATGATCTAAAATGCGACAAATTCAAAGCATTTATAATAAACTAAAGGACTGAGGAATAAGGAAAAATGGGTTTTTTCTCACGTTTGTTTTTGCTTTTTTTGACCCCTATTTCGGTTAGTACTTTCGGGTTACCTGTGGTTTTATGTAAAGACCGCTGTAATCCTACCGCGGGCGCATTAGGTCACAGAAATGTTTTTAACTTGAGGGCGCGAAGTTTTGGGAATATTTTTCAAAAATTCTTCATGGATTCTAGTAATAATTCATCCGATGACGACGAAGAATGCCCTGAACTAGTGGTTTCTACAAATGTTCGCATTCCAGTCACGATAATTACGGGATATCTTGGTAAATATAAAGTGGAACATCTCAGGCCAGAAAAAATGACAGTGTTTGTGAAAGTTTGAACGTTTTTTCTTCTAAAGGGGCTGGAAAAACAACTCTCCTCAACTACATTTTAACAGAACAACACGACAAGAAGATTGCAGTTATTTTGAATGAGTTTGGTGAAGGTTTGTACTTTTGTTTTTGTGGGCTTCCTGTGGTTTTCCAGTATTCTAATATTTTGGTAATATTCTAATATTTGGTAATAGGTAGTGCAATTGAGAAGTCAATGGCAATTGGACAAGAAGGAGAGCTGTATGAAGAATGGCTTGAGCTTAGAAATGGATGCTTATGCTGTTCCGTAAAGTATGTTTTATAATAATGATGTCCCCCGTTTCTTAACTGAGTGTAGAAGATTGGCTTATTTCCCTCTATCATCCTATTCCTTCTCTAGTTTCTTCCTTCTCTCCTACTTTCCACTTGTCTTTTCTCTTGTCTCTACTCTGCTCTACTCTGCTCTGCTCTACTCTACTCTATTACCCTCTCCTCTCCTCTCCTCTCCTCTCCAGGGTTGTAGCTAGGGCATTTTGGCAAGTACGCACAGGTCCCATGGTCTCAAACATTTCCACCCCAAAAGTAAAGTTTTTGCTTTCCATACATAAGCAAATCTGAAAAATCAAAAATGTGTGAATAGACCATTTTCGAGATGCGCGAGCACTTTCAAAAATATCGCAGGCGCAGACATGAAAAAGAGGCATTTTCGGGCAAGATCACGCACGCTATTGACTCTGCCCGAAAATGCCTCGAGATCATGTCTGCGCCTGCGATATTTTTGAAAGCGCTCGCGCATCTCGAAAATGGTCTATTTCTCAAGTATGCACGTGCGTATTTGCATAAAGGAAGCTACACCCTTTCTCTCTTCTCCTCTACTCTGTTAATGTTTCAGTCCAATCAATAATGTGAATACCAAGATTACTTAAATGATCTGTTAATTTTATAAATGTGTGCTTTATGACAGGGATAATGGCATCAAAGCAATAGAAAACCTAATGTTAAAAAGAGGAAAATTTGACTACATTTTATTGGAGACGACAGGTCTTGCTGACCCTGGTCCTATTGCCTCTATGTTCTGGCTTGATGATGAACTTGGTAGTGATCTTCATCTGGATGGTAAGGTCCCTTGAAGCAACCTTGATAGTAATCCTAACCCAGGCCTGAAAAAAATTGGCTGCTCAATGGCCAGACATGGCCAGCCTTATTGGCCAGATCATATCACCATGCAACAAGTCAATAGACCCCTTGTAATTTGGAGAACAAAACAATATGTTTCAATGCTCAAAAGATTGTTTTTTCCTCCAAATTGAGCTGCTTTGATGTCTCATGAAAGAGGTCTTTATGATCTTCAAGCGAAGTGACCTTGAAGAGGAGGCATTTGCCCAGACAAGGTTCAATTTTGGCTGGATCGGCTGGACGTATATTGTTTGTATTAACAAGTTTCCATATCATGAATGCATGAGTCTGAGAGTGTGTGAGCAATATGATATGGAAATAAAAATGTGCAATAAAGATAGCTATTTTAATGCTTTGTTTTGTAATCTTGTTTTCTTCAGGTATTATAACAGTTGTAGATTCAAAGTATTGTTTGCAGGTGAGCTACTACTTGGGATACCTGTGGTAAATTAAACACAGGGTTCCCAAATGTTGGATTTGATAGTCACCACAAAGAAGCTAATAAAAAAAGTACAATGGGATGATTAATGATATGATATGTTATTTCTTAAAGCATCTGAATGAAGTCAAAGAAAGCAGTGAAATAAATGAAGCAGTTAGGTAACTTATATTTCATATTTGGAACTGGACTATTTTTCAATGCCATGTCAGTGGTAGCCCAAATTAGGAATGACAAGGAGTGGGGAGGGATTCGAGTTTAGAGGATGAGAAGGGGGTTCTAGGATAGAGAATAGAAGGGAGGCTGTGCAGGCTTGCTGAGTAGTCCTTTAACAGTACTATAAACTTTAAGCAAACCCTAGATCTGTCACAACTCTTCCTCTGATTTTGATGTTTTCAGTTTATATTATGATGATTGTTATCTTGACAGGCAAGTAGCTCTGGCAGATGTGATTATCATTAATAAATTAGACTTGGTCAGTGAAGCAGAATGCGCAACCTTGAAGGAAAGGCTAAGGTGAGTTAAGGGAAGCAAGGGTAGATTAGTGCATCGGTTCTTGTCTCTCACTGCTATTGTCCAAGGTTCAATCCCTGGACTCAGTACCATTAGTGAATTGAATTTCTTGATTCTCTCCCTTGCTTTGAGGGTTTTTCTCCAGTTTTCCTCCCTCTGCAGAATCAATCTTAATTCGATCTGAGCTGTGCTCCATCAGACATGAGTCATATGGTGCCAGCCTGAGGAACCTTTGTACATGTAGATACTAGGACCAAGGCACAAAGTTTTCCTAACCCCCTCCCCTGGGGATATTAGCCCTTGCAATAATCCTTCATTGGACAAATAAACCAAAACATACCAGTGAATGTAATATAGATCTTTGTTCTTTGATCTTTTAGATCTATTAATGCTGTTGGAAAATATGTTGAGACTACGAGATCAAGGTGAGATTGATTCCATAAACATGTATAATTTGTTTGTCCAAATGGATAATTTATGCTGTTTTACTTTTCCTTGCCCAACCTGACTTTCATTCATCCTAACCATCCATCCATCCATCCATCCATCCATCCATCCATCCATCCATCCATCCATCCATCCATCCATCCATCCATCCATCCATCCATCCATCCATCCATCCATCCATCCATCCATCCATCCATCCATCCATCCATCCATCCTTTTTTCACCCATGTACCCACCCTTTCATTCATCCTACCCATTCACTTATCTGTGTTCTTTCAATCTCCTTACATATGTATGTTCGTTATTCTTTTCTTTTACTACATAGTCTGACACATCCTTATTTTTTCAGAGTTAATTTAGATGAAGTACTTGATCTCCATTCCTTTGACAGTACAGACAAAAAACGGTGAGGATGCAAACCTTCCTCTCCTTTCTCCCCCATAACATAATAAACTTCTTTGAATTGTGGTTTACAAAGCTTGACTTTTAATTGTTGTATTTCCTTCATAGTGATTGGTGTCCCCTTGGTAGTCATTTAGATTGCAATGGTGGTAAAACTCCTTTAAGTAAATCGAGTCACATTGATCAAGTATGTATATCCACTTACACAGGAATTTTATTAGAAGCTGGTGACTGGCAAACTCCAGCTACTACATTCAATATCTCAGCTGCCAAGAGCCCCCTACTTTTGCCATTCCATGCCCCCATAGTACTGCCCCTTCATCGATTAGAATAACCGTTTTTGTTGATTTTAGTCTGTTACAACAGTCACCCTTGAAATGCATGGAGAAGTAACATTAGATTCACTTGATACATGGTTACAGGTACGTCTGGGTATGGGGGGGGGGGGGGGGGGTCAGAACATTTCATGAGCAACCAACCTGTCTTTTATTCCCGTTCTTCCTTCCATCCTTCTTTCCATCCTTCCTCTATTTTTGTTCATTCATTCTATTCTTCTTTTCTTCATCACGTCCTTGCTTTTTTCATTCTATCTTTCCATCACTCAATCACTCTTAAAGCAGCCTGACCGTTTAAGGCGCGAACACACGATGTAGCATTGCCGGCAATATTGTAGGCAGTGTTGCTGAAATAGGATCGTCAAGGCGCGGACACACGGTGCAACATTGCGCGCAATATTGAAGGCAATGTTGCTGAAGTAGGATCGTTTACTACTATCGCCAGCAACATTGCGTGCAACAAATTGCGTCGTGAGTACATGGCTCGCAACATTGATTGCCTACAACATTTGTGCGCAATGTTGCACCGTGTGTCCGTAGCTTTAGTGTTTTCATCCTTTCATGCTTTTGTGTCTTTCAGGATTTACTATGGGAAAAAAGCATTAAAAGTAAAACTGGAACAGCGATGGAAATTCTTCGATTCAAGGTAAGCTGCAAAATAACAGAAAGATGTTGATCTACCTGTGGTAGCCGAAATGACCTTGAATGTATACAGTCCCTCTCATCTTTACCATACCACAGCAAGACCATCAAATATTTAACATCATCTAATAATAAGTACATCTTTTGTATATATATTTGAGGCTTTTATGCTCAATCATAATCAACAACGTAATTCTCCCTGGTACCGTTACCTTTAAATTCTTTACTAATACTTATAAGAATTTCACTTTCTGATTGGTCAGAGGTGCATTTGAATCACACTGTGGTATCTTTTGTCGAGTGCAAAGCGCGCGCGCCAAATTTCAGAATTCGCGCCAATTTTTTATTCATGCCTTTATGTATTCGTTTACTTTTTCGAAACAAAAATACAACATTTTTTGAACGGAAATTGTACCTAATTTTTTAAATTTCCTGACCAGACTACTACTCTTTGTAGCTACTTTTAAAAATCTACATTTCTAGAGATTTGAGATTGGATTTTTATTTAGGTGAGACTAAGTGCACAGATCCTCAATAATATCGTTCTATATACCCTGTTATATTTGATGGTTATCAGCGACAGGTTTCTTTTTTTTTTGTATAGCTGTTATAGCAACCTTGGTTGTCATAAAAACTGCAGAATTTAGAATTTGTATATTTAATTGTATCCGTATTGTACGTGCTGTGGTGTCGAGTTTTGGTGTTGAAATATGCTCTTATGGCGACAGCTTGAAAACTAAAAATTTAGATACTCTAACGGATATCTGTTTGCACTCTTTTCTGGCTTTTCCAGTGAGAAAAAAACTTTACAACGAGCAGTTTTTGTTTGTTTTATTCCGGCGAAGTTTTAACGTCCGAAACTACAGACAGTTGTGAATATCTTCGAATTTAAGGAGAATTTCAGAAAGATACATGAAAAATTATTGTAGTTAAGTGCTGCTCAAGTGCCCACTCTGATTTGATACGAAGAGCTGAGATGAAAGTTGTTGTTAATGACTAGAAAATACCGACAGCCTTTTAGAAAAAACCTTGTGTTTGTCAAAACAATCAATGCAAAATACTGTAAAGTAGTTGCTAAATAGGTGATTTTAATCGCAAAAATAAAACTTTTGTAGCATTTTTCAGTGGAGATAAAAATCGGAAATTGAAATTCGGCGTTCAGATGTTCACTTCTACGCCTGTTTTATTTTTTCATTCACGCTTTTTCCTGGTTTGTATTTATGACGATTATCCATGCAATCTCTTCTCAAGTAGCTCATGAGTATTATTACTATATTTATTCCTATATTCTAGTTTTTTTTCTAAAAATTGCCCTCCCAAAATAACATGGCTGCTTCAGGCAAAAAGTCATGCTTATTTAGTTCTTATATTTTATGTTAGTGTTGATAGTTTTCTGTTGTTAGAAGGGACTCATACGTACATCTTAAAAACAACATTCCCCGAGGGCTACAAGCCGGCAGCAACCATAACCTTGGCCATTTCGTTATAAAGTTCCGTTATATCAGCTCACTTTCATCTCAAAATAAACTTTACACATTTTTAAAACAAACTTAGATAAAGAAACTGCCCCAAAAAAGCGACGAAAATTATCGAGACGATTTTTTTAGAGGTTTTTAGAAGTATTTTCTTTCATTTGGCTACCATGAATAGGGAAAATAACACTGAAAAAGCCACTTTCGGTAATAATCAATTGCATAAGAAATGAAATTTGATAACAAAAAGGTTTTTTCAAAACGAAGAAAAACAACACTGATAAAAATAATATAAACGTCAAGAATGAACTTTTAATTTTTAAGAATTTTTAAGTGGAATTACAAACCCTTGGCTGGATACTCATGACGACCGAGTTTTTGAGTGTTAAGTGACGTTGTTAGGAAATTTCATGAAATATGAATGTGTTCACGAGTCGTTTGAAGCTTAAGAAAGTTCTGTGAAATGCACTGGTTGTGGTGGAAGTCTTTTGGTAGCAGATGCAAGAGCCCATCCCCCTAACAGGTCACTACCAACCTGCTGTTTGTCGCCTTGTTACGATAATCAGATTATATGTGAATGACAAGAAACTTCCTAAAGATTGAATTTTTTTACTCATTTGAATTTAAAATTCTTTAATCAACAACTGGAAAGTGGGATATGTTCAAATGAAATAATTTTAATGGTTGTTGTTGTGCTCTGAGATGAAGAAATGTTTTTGTTTATATTTTTCTTGATATTTTGTCAAACTTGGATAATTCTATCACTTAACGAGAGCAGACCATTCTCTGAATCACCTGCTATCAACGTATTACGTGTCCCTTTAGAAAAAAAAACCCTCAAAAATGACAACAAAGTCACAGCGACACAAGCTGGAATTCCTTCTCCAAAAAAGGGATAATTATTTCTACATTTATCTCACGATTTCTACGTCCATTTTGAGCAGAAAATCTGTCAAATTGAAGTTGTAATAGTGGTTAATAACATGTATCGAGAAAAGGCATCCGTTTGCACGTGTTTTTGCCCAATGAACGTAGAGTGGAACGGATTGGAAGTGTTCTGGTATGACACCTTTTTGACAATGGCTATTATTAGAGACCAACTTGTGTAATATAAGTACCTAAACTGTCTTCCAAACGCCATCAATCATTCTTGAATAGGGATTCACTCATTCTCCAATAGTAGGGCTTCGTTAGGATAGAACAAAGACCTAATCGTAGGTATATAGATAGGAAACGACTCGAGTGTTTACAGCAGTATAACGTTGCTACAACCGCGAGACAGACACTAAACGGAGGGATTTTTTTCCGACATGAGTGAAGAAGGATCAAAGCTGGTGCCCGAGTCTGAAGACATTGCTCTTTTCAAAAATGAAGCCAAAAGAAAAAAAAGTCTTAGTTCTGTTCCTGCAAAGAAACGAAAAAATGGAAAGCCACCTTATTCCTATATTGCGTTGATAGCGATGAGTATTTTGGATACTGAAGATAAACGCCAAACATTAAGTGGAATCATTGATTTTATTAAGAGTAATTTTGGATACTACGGCCGCGACTGTCCAGTCAAGGGTTGGCAGAACTCCATCAGACATAACCTTAGTCTGAACGATTGTTTTGTGAAGACGTGGAGAGATCCCGCTAACCCCAGCAAAGGCCATCTCTGGACTCTTCATGCGAACAGTATGGATATGTTCGAAGGGGGTAGCTTCATGAGGAGGAAGAGGAGGTTTAAAGAAAAGGTCAAGAAAGACATTCATTTCGAGAGGGTTTACCCTTCCTATCACGATGCTCGCTTTACTGAATCCAGAGAAGATCCAGAAAAACTAGCAAGACCATCTGATGTTTCATCTTCGAAGTCAACGGAATTAGAAGACCATGCCTCTCGTGTGATGTCTCCAGATTCACTGCTAGCATCTCCTACAGATCCCCATCCTCGCCCTCGCTCGTCCAGTTCAACATCATCCTCAGATAAAATCCCTGACCCTATTTTTATATACCCACCACCACCCTACAACTTTCTCGCAGCATCTCCAAGGATGTACCAACACTACCCAGCCGCTCTTGAACCCAGAAGATCGGTACATCACAGAGACGTAGCACCATATTGGCACGGTCTTGATGCTCCATCCTTATTCTACAATTCTTCACATACGAGTTGCATTCGATGCTTGGGTTGTACATGTGCTTACAACTAGATTATGGAAAGTAATTGATATCTGCCTGATAATGTGAAATATATAAGTCAAACGATTGATTATCGAAACCATGGCAGTTTGAATTGATTGTTTAGTCTTTATAAAAAGATACTAGCAATATTCAAGGAGTATTTGTAAAGGGTTGTATTTCAAAACATTGCTATGAAATAGTTAAAGTCCCCAAAAAATTTGTATATATTTTAGTTGTTACTTCAAGAACGCCTTGAAACAAAAAGACTTTCAAATATTGCTTTGTACCAGTCTTTTGCTTATGTTTTTAAGTAACTAAACAGCTAAAAATGCTGTTGGAAAAACTAGTGAATTTTATGAAATATGGCTTCGAACTCATTGTGGAAATGCGTTTATCCTTTTTGTAAATACGTGAATCATTGAAAGATTTCAGAATAAAGTTAGAATAAAAGATGTTTTTACCATAGTGATGTATTGTTTGATATAAGGTACGTTTTAGATCAATAGATAAGAGGGGACCTTTGTTCATTTGTTCCTCGGCTTTATCCATTATATTTTTTGAAGTCCAATTATGAAAAAAACGCGCTCAAAAAACTGATATGATAGCACAACAGACACAGGATGAATCAATGACAATTTAAGTACTCTAACTGTTTCAGTGCTTTGAAGAAAATTCCACTCTTTACAGAGAATCAGAACTTGCGTTTTTGCTCTTTAAAAAAGAACAAGAAAAGTTGGTACAGTTTTCTCAAGATTATGAAATAGGCAAATAAATAGTTCACAAACTCTTTCAGTCAGTTTTCTTCAGTTTGAAACTGAGCCGGGTAGTTTTTCATATTCTTCATGCATTTGTTTTCTAATTGTTATGATCGATTGAGTTCTATCAAACCAAGAGAGCATAAATAAGAGAGGGAAACTTCTTAATATCGCGCGCGCCATGTGAATTCTCTTATTTATGCTCTCTTGATCAAATCTACTGAAATATACCAAGCAGTTTAACATCTGTAATATTCATGTACGATAAATCTATAGCCCTAAGGGTAGGTTTTAGTAAGACCAGGCTTCGAAATTAAGACTATCTACTCAAAAGAAAACAATGAAATCTAAAGCCAACTGATCGTAACTAAATGGTTTGTCCATCAATAGAAAATTTCTGAGGAAATTTCTGAGGAAATTTTGTTCAAAACTTGACTAAAACTTTAATAATTTACGTTACAAACGTTTCGTTGATGCTTGACTGAATATAGACCGTTCTGTTTTGTTGACCCAAAAACATGGGAAAAAATGTTACGTGTTGTAACAAACCTTTTGTTAAAATGGCCGCCAAAAGTTCCAACGAGTTAAAATTATAAAACAATACCAGCACTAGAAAGAGCACCTTTAATATAGTAACCCTACAAAGACCCATTATCAATGTCAGGTGTTATATCAGCCGAGAAAACTTGAAACTGGGGATATACGCCATACCCCAATTGATACAAACTTCTGCGGTAAATTTGTCAAATTTCAACTTAAGGTTTCTCGGCTGATATAACACCTGACATAACGAATCTTCGTAGGGTTACTAAAGTAAAGGTGCTCTTTCTAATACTGGTATAAGTTTTTCACTCAGCTAAATTTGAATTTGCGGTGGCCATTTTGACAAAGGATCTATTAGGCCTAGGTAGGAACTTTTGTAGCAAGTTCTGTTCAAGAAAACAGGTTCATTTGGGAGTCGATATTCGATCTTAGTCAGTAACATATATAGGTCAAGAAATCCCAAACTCCAAATAATGTGTTCAGAACTGAGGGTAATAATGTCTTATCTCAGTTTTGCTTCAGGCGATACAGTAGTTACACCAATCGATTTTACTTTATTATAGGTAATATCAGACTTTTTATCTAACTATACAAGCTAGTAAAATGTACCAAAACTGATCGTACGACTTCAATGTGTTCTTGACCTAGATCCATGTAGGTGTGGCAAGACTTGCAAAACTTTTAACACTAACTCCATGTGTATATATACTTAAATCTTTCCCTCGTTTTCCGTCATCTTCAGGAGCTAGCTAAAATAAAAAACCTGTATTTTACAAAACTGTATTTGTACATTTTGATACTTTTTTTAAAATTACAATTCATTGTCTTTAAAATTTAAAGCTATTTCAGCAATTTTTTCTAGTTGAGTGATTTTTCTTTTTACGAAAAGAATGAAAATAGAACATGTCAAAGAAAAATTCCCAATAAAAGACTTTTCCCAGAAAGAAATTAGGAGTCAAATTTACAGGATAAAAAGACTAGTAATAACTAGAAGACAATACAAAAGAACAGCTTCTTATTGTAATAAGAATAATTGTTTCCTGTGGTTTTGATCTTAGGAAAAACTGCTTGAAGAATGCGTGTGTTTGGAAAAACAAACATCGCTTTCTTGGTGTTGTTTTCCAATATTTTGAATTTGTATATTTTTATTTCTTGTTTGTGCAGGATTTGATTCAGTGTTCGTTAAGAAAACCTCGTTTCCTAGGTTACCTATTTAAGAAAGGTTAAAACAATTGAACTAAGTTACAGCTTGGAATTTTCTATTTTCATCAAGAACTTTTTTACATTATTTTGCTTAGTCATTTTGATGTTTTTATAATCTTCACTACAGTTTGATTTTTCCAGATTCTCTTGTGTTATAGGACTAAAAAATTCTCCTTATTTCGCGTTAGTACTGAACTTGAATAATAAGCTGTTTATTAGCTTATCACAACTCATTAAACAAAACTAACGTATCCTACACAATATCTCGCTTTTGTTTCAACTATTGAAAGCAAATGGACACAAACGCGACCAAAATTCGCATCAAATTTATAACTTTTTATGAAACAAAACACCAACCTAGCGTTCATTTAAAAATGTGTTTGTTCAGCAGGTAATAAAAGAAAGATATGTAACATTGTCTCTATGTTAAAAACATCAGAAAAAAACACTCAAGTTAAAAGAAAACCTCTCGATATTCGTTTACTTAAAATAAATCATCTTCAAAAGTTTATGATAACTTTACGTTTACAAGCACTCGATAACTTTATGAATTATTTGTTGAGTCTACGAAAAGTTTTACCTGCCAAATCTCTCTAAATAATGGTGGATTTTAGGACTCATTCTCTTAACCTTAATTCTTAAAAGTATCGTTTCATAATTTATTAGTTCTCCAGACGTGGGAACTACCTGCTGAATATCGTCTGTTTTTCTCATTCAAACGGCACAATAAGGCTTAGTTGTATTTACAGAGCTTCATAAAAATATCACTGAAAACGCTTATGATAACTTCCCAGGAAAGTTTACAAAATAAACTGGTAATATTTTTATTCTTTTTCAAAACAAATCTAGATTATAATAATAATAAGCGAAAACAGCGAGAATGGAAATTGTGTACGCGTTAATGGCTTTCAGAGGTGTTCTTTTGTCTAATTTTAAAGTTGAAAAGTCTTGAGGTTTTATTCGTCGTTATTCGTTTATGGCGCCGAATTCACGATGTAAAAACAATACATTTTCAGCCTAGAAAGTCACTAACTTTTCACAAAGCCAAAACCAAAGAATTATAAGTGTGTAAATATAATATATTTGTCTTCTGTTACCAGTAATTTCAATTATAACACGAACTAGTTCCAATTTGCAAATACATTCGACAATTTCTTGTTGCTCAAGCGTTGTTCAAGTCAAAGTGAACTTTTTTGCTTTCTAAGACAATTATCCATGTTCTGCACTTGATCCTTCAAGATTTAAGAAACTATAGATGGTAACCATAAGAAGTTAGCGAGCAAAATTAGTCAAATTAATTCTTAATTGAAAAGACATAGCCGTGATTATAATCACTAAAGGAGCTATTTCTGATGTATTTGCATCACTCTCTAAACTAAGTAAATATAGCGACTGGTATAGATAAAGTTTCTGAAGTCAAAAAGCAATGAATTTCGTGGAGATATTTTGGAAAGCTTCGCTTTCTTTTCCGTTGTAAAACTAAACTGACTTAGAGATTTACATTTCGTTTTTCACTTAGTATTAATAACTCTAATCTTTTCACCTATATTTGTTTACAAAAAATAAAAATAGAAAAATACTCAACTGACAGTTTTTACTTTGTTTACTATTTTTTCGTCAGCTATGTATGAAAATCACCCTATCGTCAAAATGTTTAAGTTATTATTGTATATTGCTTTTCTATTTTCGTTTTCCATTCATTAATTTAGAGATTCCGTTAAGAGCTTGTCCAAAGCTACAGCCAACAGGCCACACGTTGTAAGCGATTGTTTTTTAGTTCGAAGTTACGCCCAGACAACGTTGTGAATACCAGTTAGTTCGTTACTATTGTTATCTGCGGTTTTTGAATCCATGTTCTTAAATAATTTTTCTTTATTTAGGTTAAACTATCTTTTTTCTTTTAAATAAACTCGGTATCATTATTCTGGGCGATTATTTTAATGCCGTTAGCAAATTTTTTTTTTCATAATTTTTTTCTTCATAAAATTTGAAAAACAAAAACTACTACTATCATTTCTACAAGCTTTTCAAATTACTTCACAGAATTTTAAGTTTTCACAAAATTACTTCATCGAAGCGGAGGTGTTTGAGAATTTCTCAACCATGCCAAGAGGTGTGGTGTTTGCCTGCTTTAGTAAGGAACAACATATTTCGAGGATTACATCAGAGTTAGCTACTGTTTTATGGAGCTTACAATTAGAACAGTAAACCTCTCCATGTCTTCCTTTCGTTTCACTTTGGGAGGGAAGGGGAGTTAATGACTTGGTATGAATTAATATTCTGACAACTGTGAATTAATGACTTAGTATCTGAAAGAAATCACTGAAAATTTAATAGAAAAAATCCGTTCCTAACTAATACAAATTGGAATGTTAAAAAATGTGATTCTATCCTACCTTGTTTTACGCAGATATCATTTAATAGAACGGTTCTAGTCTAGATCTCTGCGGCACACCCACACCATGCATCGACAAAAATGCAGTAAAACGCTAAAAAAAAACGTGTTTTTGTTTTTACGGTTGTATTTGGATTTCATTGGGTTTTCTTCGTTTCTGGGAGAGGATCCAGTCTAGATCTCTGGGGCATTCCCCAAGCACTACCTAAAAAGGAAGAATAATTAACTGACTAAAAGAGCCTTTAGGTCAAATACTAATCATACCCTCCTCCATCCTATCTCTCAGTTTTACTTCCTAAAAAGGGTCCCAGTTTAGGTAACTGAGGCACACCACAATTCTAACTCAAATAATTTTAGCTCGCTGCCTTGTACGTCTCTTCTTCTTTTTCTCAGTCTTCTGTTTTTTCTTCTTCTTCTTATCAGTTATTATTTAAAGAATTGTCGATTCTAGTCTAGAGCTTTGAAGTACGCACTAAAACATGAAGTAGTTCAACATTGCAGTAGAAATTCTCGAATATTTTAACTTGCACATATTTGAACGGAAAATATTTTTTCAAAAGTAATGATAAATAAAAGTAAAATATATTTTATGTAAGAATCCTATAATTATAGAAAAAATATTCCATGCAGTTTTAACCGTTTTTATTTGAAGGGTTATTGTTTCCCAGCAGTGGTTCATTATTAATTAACGACTTGATCCATTAAGTCGCTTTGTAAAGACAAACAGTTGCGAGCTCAATAATTAAGATTCTTGAAAATAAAAAAAATATTTACATTTTTATTGGGCGGCTTGTTTTTCTAACTTTAAAAACCTTCATTGAACTTAGCCAGACTGCTTTTTAATTATCGTTTTTATTGCTTGTGTTTGTATTGTTGTTGGTGAAGCGAGGGGTGATCATAAACAAGTTTGCGTTCAACAAAAGAGCGTGGGAAAGCGCAGACTTGGACGTTGATTCTAGGAAGTCTGTTGTTCACACTTCGGCTTTCTTTAGTTTTGTTTGAATGAAATATAAAGGTTTTGGTAGAAATAGCAAGCACAAATCTTAGATAATTTGATTGGTCTTTTGTCACAGAAACCATATAATTTCTCAGGGTTCCAGTATTTTTTTCTCTTCATCTCCCCGTTATCCTTACAAAAGAGCAGAGAAATTTTGTAACATTTGGTGTGTGTTTGTCGGTGTGTCTTCAAACAACGAAAACAAACTCCTGCCCCACTAGTCCTTAGCAAAATGCCGGAATAAAAGCACTTTTCCGTCCTCTATTAGGTAGTGGAAAACAAATTCCACAGTTTCTCGAAACGATCACTGCGCATGTTTCGAAGCATCCGACCGCTGTACCACAATTTCATTTGGCAAGCGACAACTCGTTATACCACCATGATCTGATAACTACCCTATGTACTTAACATTATACCATCCTTTCTGTTGTTCATTACCAGAAGCATGTATTCTATTTTTCTGGTTATAGAATATGATTTTGCAGTGACATTTCTATTAAGAGTGAGTCTCCATTCACTGAAATTCCAATTTAGAAGTTCAGATTTTTGTGGACTGGGAGGAAAACCGGACAACCCGGAGAAAAACCCTCGAAGCACAGGAGAGAATCAGCAAGCAACTCTGCTCACATATGATACCGAGAGCGACAGGACTCGAATCTGGGTCGCATTGGTGAGAGGCGAGGGCTCTCACCGCTACGCCACCCTTGCTTAAGCTTCCCACAATTCTCACTTAATGTTTCTTTCTTTCTCTTTCTATCTCTCCCTCTCTCGAGTGTTTGTCAAGCACTTGAAAACCTGTTAACAATCAACAGCCATGTTTGACACACTACATGTTTGTTTACAACTGTTTCTAGCAAAACAGTTTGTTTATTTGGTAATCTTTTATGGAATCAACTGAAGAACAAACATCTAGAATATTTCATATCCAAAATAGTTTTCCAGTTCAGGGTTTTGTGGAATAATTTTCCCGATTTTACTTGCTCGCGTTCATCGTAAGCCCAGTTTTTTTCGAAACATGGAAATTAAAATATTTCTCCACGGTTTTAGGAAAGAAAATGTCTTAAGCATAGATTCTGTTTTTGAGGTCATAAAATTTATTTACGAATGCTTTATCATTCAGGCGTGGACTCACTAACTCAGTGAAGTGTTCTCAAGTAGACGACGACAGTCTTTGCATTGTGTTCTCTCAGCATGCTTTTCAAATATTTTTACAATAGAACATCTTTATTTAGTCTTCACTTACACACACATTTGACGCTCCATAAGCAAGTTATATTAATATCCCTATCTACAGAGATATCTTAAATTAGATTATTCCCAACGAGGTAAGGCATTATCTGCTTGTATATTGGTATGCGTGGAAAACAAATGTTATTAATTCGATGATAAGATCGGTTGTGGTCCCACAGAGAAAGGTGCCAACTCTCTGACCATTTTACCACTACACAAAATCAATATGATTTTGACTACAAATTACCAATAAAATGAGAATAACGACGTTCGGAAATTATTTGTAATTGGGAAATCTGTCCTTAGCTTCAAGGTGTTTTATAAAGAGATGGTTAAATGATTCGTGGTTGAGCTCAGCTGAAGTAAAATTATTATATAACTACCTTCTGGTGATTTGTGATTTAACTAGGCTAATAAACGTTTAAGTAGTATGCGAAACTGATGAAATAATAATACCTCTGGAAAATAGAAAATCAAAGCACGAACACCACTGGTTTTGGGTGTGTCACCCTGGATGGAAGCGTGGTTGCTTTTTGTTGATAAAGAAGTACACTGTACCATAAATAAACTGTGCCTACGACAACATTTAGGCACAATTATATACAAGTGTAAATATAACTAAACTTAGCTTTAAGATTGCTTGTAAGAGAAGTACTGGATCAAACATCGTGCGACAAGGGTACAGAAAATGACGGGTTTTTTTTCAAAAAAAAAAAAAAAAATGGTAGCAACTTTTCTAGAAATTGAAATATGGATTGCTTTTTCCAAGAGATATTTTCAATTGTGGCGGGTAAATTTATTTATTTATTAGCTTGGAGAATAAGAATACATTTCTCGAAAGCTAAAATCAGCAATTCTTTAAAAAATGTATATATCTTGATATTGGTTTAGTAAGAAAAAGTGATTTGCAAAACAAGAAATAATTTGTCAACATTACAAATGTGCCATCTCCAGAAATATGCTGAGAAAGGATGAATATATATTTTAAATTTTCGCAATTTTATTTTGTTTTTTGAGTTTATTGTTCAAAAATAAAGAGATTTAGTACTTTAAGTCGAAAAATCGATAAAAGGGATTTCAATAAGCTTTCTTTATCTGAAGCTGGATGTGCGATACTTTTGCATGTTTTGTCTCAAAACAGATTCTCTATCGTCTTTTTCCCGAACATTAAAAAATAAAATCAAAAAAGGCTTGCTCGATTTTGTTTTTATAAATATTTCTTAAAAGTGCTGTGTCTTTGTCTATTAAAGTTATAGTAATTTTCTGTGTGCGAAGAGAGAAGTTTTTGTGCTCAAAAGTTTAAAAATTTAATCAAAGCTCAAATAAAATTTAGCTCAATTTCGCTAGCGATTGAACTTGGATTTGATTGCTTCATGGCGGTATTTGTACAGATAATCATATTAGTTTCCCAGCGAGTTTAGTTCTATCCTGTGTAAGGAAAGTATCTAACTGATACATCTACCGACGATCACTCCACAGGCTTTCTGCTTTAGAAATACCGCCGAATTTCTTCACCATCTGTTTGTGGTTTGACTCGAAGAAAGGCTTTCGTGTTAGGGACGCCTCTGTTCAACTCAGCTCTTTAACTTATGATTAACTGTGTTTAATCGATTGAAAATAGAAAATACCTTGTTTTGTTGGAGGCTTTATCAAGAAGGACACTTAGTTTAAACCTTTATTCGATTAAAAACTCTATTTTAATATGAAGGAATTGTGTACAAAGCTCTTAGAGTAATCACTGGTAATAAGATTACTTATGCTTTGTTCTTTGAAGTCTGAATCGCCAGCACGCTTCGAGTAAAGCATTTGCCAACATTCTAGTAAATTCTACTCCCTTCTAACCTCTTTAATCAAAAAAAATCTTTGCTTATTAAAACTATTTCTATACCCTGTAGTTAAAATTTATACATAGAACTTGAAAAAAATGAAAAGTCTTGATGAATATCGACTCAGAAATGGTCGTTAAGAGATGAATTAACTGATTCAGGCCGCTTGCAATTCTTTGTTTCGATACAAATCCGATCGATACCAAGCCGAATTTCCGCGTAAACAATTACCAAATTATTCAATAAAGCTTTAAGATACTTCTTATCAGATCCAATCATAAAAATCGACCAAAAATCTCTGATAGTCTTGACTCCTACGGAGCTAAACAACATGTTGAAAAAACTGTTGAAATTCTTTTGTTTTGACTTGGCTTCAGAATGTTAAAACGCTTTTTTGCCGAAAGTGCCCTGGAGAAAAATATATCTTAATTATTTTATTAGCGTTAATGGCGATCTCTTGATTAGTCTGGTTCGACTATCTCGATAAGCAACTGATAGCCACTGTCTCTTCATGAAAACGTCTCATAGATATCCAAAGGTAAATGTTGGAGAATTTTGACAAAGGCACCTAAATATTTTAACTGTCGTGCAAATATTATTAAATCTATGTTTTGTGGAACTTTTCGTAGATTTTAAGTCAAGATTACTGACTAGTTTATTTACTAGTAAAGAAAAAATAGAAGATGGTTCCAAGATGGCCGAACTTTGATTTCAAGATAGTAGTTTCTTTGACAAATATTTTATGTTCAAATGTACAATTTTGAATGAAAATGTTAACTTGGTGTCAACTTTTTTTTGGACTTTTGATATTTTTGGGCCAGTGTTTGAAAAGCGTCACCTAGAATAATAACTTTACTAAAACCATGGTCTACTAACTACATGCAGAAATAACTTCCCCATCATGAACACATGAAGTCCGATTTTTTTCGATGAAATTTGCTGATAAATACTTGCCTTTCTTTTCATTTACTTTAATTGTCATCAATATCTCCTTTCCTTCCCCTTCTCCTTCTTATTCTTTAGTAATTTCTTTCATTCCTTTCTTACAAATTTTTTTCTTAAAATATCTTCCTGTTTACATCTTTCCATTCGATCGGTTTGTAAAATGAACTAGTTTGACTGGACTTTCCTCAGTTTATTACACACCATCTGGCTATACTTTTATTAACCTTGTCAAACTTTCTTCACTTGCCACTAAGAAGTATTTTATTCAATCCTCCTTCAGAATTTCCCTGTTCTTATACACTGTGTATTTTTAAAACATTTGATATCGTTTCACTCGACTTATTTCATGCTTCCTCAGTTTATTCCACACCTTTTTCTGGCTATTTTTATTAACCTTGTCAAACTTTCTCTTTCATTCAGTCCCCCTTCAGAATTCCCCTGTTATTGTACAGTGCACATTTTAAAAACATTGTCCCTTCTCACTTTACACTGTAAATTGTAAAACATTTGTTCATTTTGGTGCCCTTAATCCACACGTTTCCACCCAGTCATCGCTATTCTTATCTCCCACACACGTCTTTTGGATATTCAACAAGAATACATCAAAAAACTCAAACAAGCCCCACCGCTAAAGTTATGTTATCTCGGTAGGGCGTGGTCGCGGTAGTAGGAGAAGAGCGCCGAATTATTGTGCAAGCCGTTCACGAGCTGTTTGATAAGACCGCTACGAGTCCCTGGAAAACGAATGAAGACAAACTCAATCGTCTCGTATTTATCGGTCAGTGAATTTCACTTCATCTCGCAGTGATCTCTTGACTCTATCATTCATGGTTGTCTTCGTTGACTTGATACAGCTCAAACAATGAAGTCAAGAAATCACTCCCTGATAACAATATATTGACATATTAAGTTCATAATGTATATCTATTTATTATTTCATTAGTTTCATTTCAGCCAATGTATTTGTACATTTATCTTCAACAAATTATTTACATTTTACTTACGTTTTGGTATTTAGTTTGTCTATATTTTGTACATTCATCGTTCCTTAATTATATTCATCACGTTTGTGTAATTATCTGTCTCGCTTACGCCTACATCTTTGAAATAATTTACGCTCCTTCTCATTTAATTTTAAAATATTTTTTCGTTTTCCTGGAGGCGGTCGATGATAACATTTCCAATGCCTTTTACGACCATTTTTATTCAATTTTTTCTTCTTCCTACTATTTATTCTTCTTGCATCAGAGATTTGACATCATACTCTAGAGTTCTCCGGTTATCCTCTCTCCTGCAAAACCTCTATCTGTGAGTTAGCCGTGCCCTGACTTAAATCAGCCAAGAGGTTGTTTCAGGGTTTGATCTGTGAGTTAGCCATGCCCTGACTTAGATCAGCCAAGAGGTTGTTTCAGGGTTTAATCTGTGAGTTAGCCGTGCCCTGACTTAGATCAGCACACAGGTTGTTTCAGGGTTCGTTCTGTGAGTTAGCCATGCCCTGACTTAGATCAGCCCAGAGGTTGTTTCAGGGTATCGATAAAGTTTGAATTAGAAGGCATTCATAAGCCAAACTGAAACTCTTCATTCCGATACCATTATTCCAATAATGCATTTATTAAAGGAATAGTCCAATCATATCGCAGTTTCCATAGTCCATTTCACTGACGATCCTTATCACGTTGATTGAACATTTTGAATAATTTCATTGACAAATTTTAAGAAAAAAATGGTATTTTATAAAGGTAACAAATAAAACAACTCGTTATTGTACATCTATGAGCCAAGGAAAATGTTTATTCTACACAGATATTATTATTTCAACAAAATTATTGAATGTAAATGTATTGGAATTTGTTATCCTTAAATACCACAGGAGCCCCAGGTCTTCTATTCTTTGCCTTCTATCTTTCATTTCTTGTTTCTTTTCTTTTATCTTTTCTTACTTTTTCCTTCTGTTTTTATTCTTTCAGTTGTCTTCCGTTTTCCATAGATTTTTTTAACGTTATTTATTCATTTATTTCAAACAAACTGTTTTGTTTCAACTTAGATGTTATTTCATATTTGGTTTGCTTGTGGGTTAAAATGTTTCTGAGATTTTCCCTGTAGAATAATGATAGAAGCAGCGTTAGTAGATATACGTGTTTGCGGAAAGAAAGAAAGAAAGAAAGAAAGAAAGAAGAAAGAAAGAAAGAAAGAAAGAAAGAAAGAAAGAAAGAAAGAAAGAAAGAAAGAAAGAAAGAAAGAAAGAAAGAAAGAAAGAAAGAAAGAAAGAAAGAAAGAAAGAAAGAAAGAAAGAAAGAAAGAAAGAAAGAGAGAGAGAGAGAGAGAGAGAGAGAGAGAGAGAGAGAGAGAAAGAAAGAAAGAAAGAAAGAGAGAGAGAGAGAGAGAGAGAGAGAGAGAGAGAGAGAGATAGAAAGAAAGAAAGAAAGAAAGAAAGAAAGAGAGAGAGAGAGAGAGATAGAAAGAAAGAAAGAATGAATGAATGAGAGAGAGAAAGAAAGAAAGAAAGAGAAAGAAAGAGAGAGAGAAAGAAAGAATGAATGAGAGAGAGAAAGAAAGAAAGAAAGAGAGAGAGAGAGAAAGAAAGGAAGAAAGAAAGAAAGAAAGAAAATGAGAGAGAAAGAAAGAAAGAAACCTCATGCATTGGAAGAATAAAGAGAAAATGCGAGTTTCTCCCATCACGATAAGATTACAGGAAATTCCTCGAAAAAATGGTAAAAAGATGAGAGGAAAAAGGACGAGAGAATAAAATTGAATTGAAAACTGCTCTCTCTCCATGTGTCATGGCTATCAAAAATGACTATCATGATATTCATCTGTACATGAAATCACACACATAACGAACCGGTGTTGAATATTTTGAACAGCCGTCATCAAGATATGTATGTATACTGACTGCCACGCTGTCTTCAACTTCAGGTCGGCATTTAGACGGCGATGTTCTCAAGGCGTCATTTCAAGCCATTCTTACAAAAGGCAGGTAGAGGAAGAAAAACAGGGAAAATATATAATAATTATCATTGTTTTATTAATGCATTTGATGAAAGTATTGAAAATATTTATGAATCATCGATTTATTTTTGATAATATTATTAGTCAACGCTGGTAACTTGAAAACAATTTTAGGATTTTCTTATTGTGTAGATTGGTGTATTCCTACCTTGCTTGATAATGGATAGGGTCTTGCGCACTCTTGTTTTTATCATATTATCATCATCATCATTATTAAAATCAACATCACCATCATCATGAACGTTAAAACCATCATCATCACCATCATCATTATCAATATTAACACCGTCATCACCACCATCATCATCAACGTTAAAACCATCATCATCACCATCATCATTATCAATATTAACACCGTCATCACCACCATCATCCATCATGATCATCACCTTCATCATCATCACCACCATCATCATCATCAATATTAACACCTTGGCATAATCACCACCATCATCCATCATGATCATCATCATCATCACCACCATCATCATCATCATCAATATTAACACCGTGGCATAATCACCACCATCATCCATCATGATCATCACCATCATCATCACATTCGTCATCATCCATCACCACCATCATCCATCATGATCACCACCATCATCATCACCATCATCATCATATCAACATCATCATTACCACATCAGCAGCAACAACATCTATATCAACATCATTATTGGGCATCAACAGCATCAACAACACCAATATCATCATCATCACTGTCTAGATTCTGTAGATTAAGTTTTAAATATTCCACTCTTTTTATGTCCATAATCATGTTCAGATAAATAAATCTTTTGCCATCTTAATTTTGTTCCAAAACTCTAAATCCTTGTACCGTGCATCGTTCCAAACATTTCCTTCTAATACTGCACCTTTCTTTTTACAAGTTTGAACGTTTTAACTATTCTTAAACGCTGCTTCCATCTTCATGTCTCCTAGTCGACGGACGTCGAGAGAGGAGTTGCTTCTTATCTTAGTGTAAAATAAAGAAAAACCTCTAACAAACCACAAAAACTTCGACTGTCTTGGATACTTCCTTTGAACGGCCAAACAAAAATAACAGCTTCTTTCTCTCTCTCAGTTTCTTCACGGCTTTATCGCGCTCTCTCCTTTTTTATTTTTGTGTTAATTTCCTCCAGTCTTACTGTAACACAATCTTGGATATATTTTCAGCTTCTTTCGCTGCAATTATCTTTCTTCTGATATTCATGTATCAGTGCATTTTACTGGAAACTGACATTTCCATAATTTTTCCTCTTTTTTACTACATTGAATTGCGTTTTATTCATTGCATGAACTATTTTTATTTTGGTTCTAACTTCAAATTTCCCTTCAAAAATCGCCCCCAAAAAATGATATTTATCTTTCTTCAATGTTTAGCTAAAGAAGTATCTCTTTTTTTATTTATCTTCTCCTTGATGAACACAGAGCTTTGTTTCCCAACCAAATGTCAAATGTCGAACTATTTCATTTGGTCTGTGTTTGTTTTTAGCAGTTCAAAAGTTCCACATATTTAATTTGTATTTTCTCTCTCAACTTCAAAACTGCGAAAATGTCGCTACGATGTCACTTAAGTTGCTTTGTTTAAACCATACTTTCAATTTCAATGCTTTTATTCGCGAGTTTTCATATCCTTTAACGTGTCACTTGCTTATTGTGGGTCGGTTATATTTACTTTTCTATCGTCAAAGGTTCCTAATTCAAAAGACAATGTTTAGAACACTTAACAGATCTGAAATATACGCTGAAGTATTTACCTAGTGCTTCCTTCTCTTACAGTTTAGCCACTTCAAGCCTTTCTTCACAAAAGAGTGCAATTACAATGAGAAATTGTTTAGAAAACCTCTCATAATCAAAAGAAGTAATGTTTGCTCACAAAGGCGATGAAAATTTGGTCAAGAGAAAGTTTATCTAGTACAGGAAGACTGTCTCGCTTTGAAAATCAGAAATTTGAAGTAACTTCATTCGTGTCTTATTTGTCAATGTTTATCCAAAACTTCTATGAATTTTTCTATATTTAAATAATTTAAGTTAACGGCTCTTTTGAAAGAAAGCAAGGAAGAGCCTTCTTGTCTGGCAGCCGAAACCTTACATGTGTAATTGTCAAGAAAAACATACAGCTTTTTTAGTTCCTTTTTCGATATTTTTGAAATTTAAATCCTTAAAGATATCGCCAAAATGAATTTTTCACAAGAATTCCCGCTTTTTTATATTGCCTTTCGACTTTAAGTTGTTCAAATGAATAAAAAAAGCACCTTGTTTCTTTATTCATTAGTGCGTCTTCGGTCGCTCTTTGGAATCCCGAAAAAAATCTACGTCATTCTTTAAAAATCGGTTCTCAAAAAAGATACTAATGTTGATTATTCTCCTGACTTCCGAAATACTTAATGCCTAAGTGGCTCTGTTAAACAGCTTGTACGATATCCATTTTTTTGCATTTTTGAAGTCATATTTCCTTGTCATTTAGTTTTCGAAGGTGATGGTGTTTGAGATTGTATGATACTCTAAAATGCTGTGCAAAATTTACTCTTTAAATTAGAATGATCATTTTTGTGTTTATGAAAGAAAAGGCATTGAAATTAAAGCTCTTGTCGAGGCGTTTTTCACAGCGCATTCTTTTTTCTAATAAAAACAGCTTATTGATCAGCTCCGAACAGGATGTAAAACTGTCGATTACTTTTCTACAATAAGAAATAATTTTGACATCCTAAGGCACTAGCTACTTTGTTTTCAAGAATCTTTCTAGAAAATTATACTAAGATTCACCGGGATCTTACTTTATTTTTTCCTTTTTTAAAATCCACCTGACTTTCCATAAAAATATATTCTTGGAAAAACAAGTTTTTCTACGACACTAACATTTTCTTATAACTTATCGAGATAATTCTACATTCAACGTATAGAAATAATTATTTCCCAAGCAAAATAAACGTCGTTGATTAATTGATTGCTAGGAATAAATCTCCTAGGATGGCTTTAAGCATAACAGGTGATAGTCTGAAGTTAAACCCGACTCAAGGTGAAATTACGTCCAGTTAAATATCATTTCCGCCGTATGCCAAAATGGTTTGTTCTCGCACTAAAGCTATAATTACCGTTGTGCGTGTGTGAAAAAAGGTTATAATTCTGGATCCTTAAATGATATAGTTCCAAGGATATTAACGTCCGGCCACGTCGTGAAAAAAAGCAATTTACAGGGAAAAAACAAGCGTATTTTGAAATTGTCTTGCATTGAACAAATATATACACCGATTGTCTCAACGCAATATCACTCAAGTTCTCTGTAAATAAAGACTTAGGGACTTAAAACGACGGCTATATGCGATGTTTAACTAAACTTAATTCATTTGAGATTTATTCTTTTGAATTGTTCTTCATAGGAGTATCATTTATGCGACCAGTTTTTGGGCTTTATTTATAATGATTTTTTTTAGTTCGGGTTTTTGAGCAACAGGGCGTCTTGTAGACAAAAGAGAGAATCGATCTCATTTTAGTTGTAGTTTCTTTGATGAAACTACAAACCAGTGTTGTAGAACACAGATGGTTCTTTGTAACACTTTTATACTATTCTCTTCGACATAATAACCAACACATAATCCTCATTCTTCAAGAAATCCCAAACTTCAAATTTCCTTCAAGGTGTAACATTTGTTTTCTGATTTGAAATCTAATTTCAATTCAAGAATGCTTTACGACAAAATATCTTTTGAAAGTGTCCCTTAATTTATTATTTCAGCCTTCGAGCCTAAATGATAAATATTTTGCCATAATTTTAGAGATAAAATCCATAATTGTCCAGTCACCAACGCTTTCGTAGAGAGAATAATATTTGAAACAATTTTCATGATCGTATTTATTTAACTTTGTGCGTCCTTCCTTCTTAACTCAAAAAAAGTTGACTACAAAATCCCTTTTGTTTTGAGATTAATTCTTTATTAAAGCTGTGTCGTTTGCTAGAGAATTGATTATCCCTCGGCGGGACTAATCCTCGATAAAGGTGTATCAATTATATTGTTTTTATATTACATATAATGAAATAAAATGAGGATACAGTGATCTTACAGTGTTATTCGCTCGCGTGCTGGAAACAAAACCTCAAGGAACTCTTTCCTATACCCAAAAAATCTCACACAAAAACTAAGACAATTAAATATTCTAGTTTGTTTTCTTTAAAGTATTCGAGTTTTTAGTTACTTGGAGGAAATTTCTTCGTTCATTGAACTAAGTTTCAAACGTCGTAGAATAATTTCATCGTATGTTTTTTTGTGTTTTTCCCGCCTTTATGATTGTTTTTACACTTGACTCTTTAATCACTCTGAAGTTTCGCGCGTTAAGATTCGCGAATTATGTATAAGTGATTTTTCAATATCATTCTTGAAAAAGCTTTACAATATGAACACTTGAAACTAATGACTGGAGTAATTTGAAGTAGGATTTGGATATTGTGGAGCAATTTTTGAATCAAGCGGGTTAATTGTAGATCTTTAACCACATAACTAGAAAAACGTTTGTGAGTCAACCTAAACTCAGACCATTCGTTTTCACCTCTTGTCTAATCATTATTTTTTGATTTTTAAAATGTAAAATGTCAATTTAAATGTATGTAGTAGTAGAACAGAGAATATGATTAGGATTCCTGTCGCTATTTAGAATTAAATTGTACACAATGTAACCGTTTTTGACACAATATGAAAGACGTTTTGCGAAGATTTCAAACTTCCTTGAATTTGTATCACCATTTGGCGACTTTCTGGAAACAAATTATCATAATTATTCGCATTTTAACGATGAATTTTCCCTCTGTTTTTAAATTCAAGAAAACAAGTCATTTGCAATAGTAATTAAGGGTTTTGTAGAACAGAAAAGTCAATAAAAAAAGTCGTTTTTCACTCCCCTGGTTTATCTGGCCGAGATCTCTTCGGAATATCATCTAGTTTGTTTAGGGCGGTTTCTTTTTTCAATCCTTTCACATATAGTTAACATTAATAAGGTAAAGTAACCGAAAAGATAGTAAACGTCGATATCAGAGCGATTACTGTATTTTGATTTGGCAAAACATTCGTGCACTTCAGCTTGGTTAGTGCTGAAGAAAGACAGCTTGCTAAGAATAAGATGAAAAAATAAATAAAATTGTTTCCGAAAGTCATTTATGTTTCACGAGTTGATAAACAATTTATGATCACCGATTGTAAATTTCTATTTTTTTCTTAAACTGAAGCTTGTTTTTTAGGATTTTTTTCGTGTAAATCTTAGGATGATTAGGTCTTCGCTTTGGGATTAGTTTCTTAAAAGGACAATTTGCCCGAGGCATATAGGGATAGTTTTGTTCCATTCCATGTAGGCTTGCAGATCACAGAGATAGCTTATCTAGAAATATAGGAATGATATTCCTAATTAAGCTCTCATACAACTCTGTGTTTCAAATCAGATATGAGTCTCATAACTCTATTTGCATAACGTACATTGTTACACTGGTTTAATATGTGATAACCAAGCTTACTACTTACCAAAATGAAACACGATCGCACAACCACGGCAATTATAACTAGTTTCCGCTCAACAGAGAAATCGTTTCTTCCCCCAAACCGGTTTTTCTTTTGTAATACATCTAAGATATCAGTTTAAAGCTTTCAAAAGTAGCGAAATGCGATACATAAATTGAGAAATCCGCAGACAGATTTGATAGTTTTCGGACGGATTTTTTGGTATTTTTGTCTCGGATTGTTTCCTTGGTCCATTTGTCATCGCTGTTAATCGATGGATTTTGTGATAATTTTCCATATGCTCGTGTTTATTTGCTCTTCTGGGGGACAAAATAAGCAGTTAGTAAGCATTACAAGAGCTTAAGGTCGATGGTAGAATAACATTCTTCTTGATATTTTAGTATTTCCATATCATACGAGTTATTTGACCCAATGAAAACTTTATCGCCATTCTAACCAAACGAAAACTGTTGGTGTCTTGAACTGAGAGCGCTGCTCTCTCTGTCTCTGTCTCTCTGTCTCTCTGTCTCTGTCTCTCGTTTTCCACCTCCCATTCTAATATTTTTACGCTTTCTTCATTCTTAAATAATTTAGGATCCATTCAGTCCCATTGCCTTAAATGTCTTGTTCATTTCTTCCTATTTCTTATCCTTCTCAATCATTGCAATATTTATCAATTTTCTTATTTTTCACCTCTGCTTTTTCTCTTTTTTTCTCTTCTTTCACCATTTCTATTTCTTTCGTACGAATGAACACTTAGGCACTTAACCTTAACTAAACCCGACCATCCCCAAAAATCACAACCAAAGCTTCTACACGACATCTTGAAAACCCTACCCGATTATTGTCATTGAAAACACACTCTCTCCTTTAATATTGGATGTATTTTCGTGGCCTTATGCTATGATATAGTTAGTCCATCTCATAATTAATCTAGGTATAATGTAGTTAAGGTCAGATTCTATGATCCAGAGTCATCAAGTACGAGAATAGCACTCGTAATTATAGTTAATTGTAAAAAGACAAAGAAATTGCCTCTCAAAATTAGGAACTTTATTTGGTTATTAGAATACCTTTGCTTGATCTTGGTCAGGTTTAATTCCATAATGGCACCAAATAGATACTAGATTTACTGTACCAGAAACGCGAAATCTTATCGTTTAAATTTAGTACGCTTTTGGCTCAGTTTCAACTCTTTCGTTTTCGTTTTCGAAGGCATTGACCTTGGTGGTTTCCCTGTAAAATCACAAGACGAAAATTGTTGGCGCTTTCAAAACACTGAGCTTTTAATTTATTTAGTTCCACTAAGGTTTTATTTTCTTTCGTTAACATTTTCATTCCATCAAATTCATTCATAATTTGTGCTTCAAATTATGTTCCAAATGTTTCCCTTAAATTGTTTTTGCAAATGTTCATTCAAAATTCCCAACCATGGATTGTAATGTAGCAAAGAAGCGAGCCGATATAATCCTTACTGTGAAACATAATTTCCTAAACTTCCCTACGGGATGCTCCATTGCCTTTCGCTTCCTATCCTAGCGTACTTGCCATTGGTTTAGGTAAATAACCACCATCTGCAAGTCATTCTCCATGGTTTGGCGATCCCATTAACTTCACAGCGAAACTAAATACCTATCCGTAACAAAAAAACACAAAGCTTGCGATCTTGGGACGTTAATTACCACGCGTGTGTGGTTGTCATAAATGTAAAAAACGTCTTTTCCTTAAGGCTGTACAAATCGATTCTTACGTTCGGCGTGAGGTTCCTCCCCCTGTCGCGATCCTGTTTAAGTTGACCATGCGTTCTAGAAGTCTTGATAGGTCGTAATTACAATACACATCACTATAATAAGCTAATTACATGATATGATGCAAAACCATCA
This sequence comes from Anthopleura sola, assembly GCA_023349425.1. NCBI lineage: Eukaryota > Metazoa > Cnidaria > Anthozoa > Actiniaria > Actiniidae > Anthopleura > Anthopleura sola. Next base: position 10,638,116 of record JALHLI010000007.1, on the reverse strand, counting down.
AGCTTTTCCATGTTAATGCGCGAATAAATCTCCTATGCCTCAGGGTTCACAAGTTGTTTTTAAGGCGCGCCTTTCTTAGTGGGTGGGCTATACAGCGCTTAACGAATTCAATCAACAGTATATAAAGCACCTCGGCAGACTTGACTGATCATAACGCAACAGACCGGACACTGACAACATCTCTTGTATATCTCTTGGCTCTGTTCAAAGTAATAACAAGTAGTAACAACATTTATTGGAGGAATTTTGAGAAGAGGCATAAGTATGACGACGGAGGATTTCGGCATCCACGGAGTGTGTAAAGATGAAAATGATATGTCCGTACAGAACGATGAAGGGAAAAATCCATGTTTAACGAGGATTGAGCCATTCGACGAAGACGATGATGATGATCTCAAAGAATCTGGGATAACAGAGAAAGAGGATGTTTCGGAAAGTTCTGAATCGATGAAAGAAAACAGCGAGACGAAGCGCCCAGGAACGAGTGTTTCCAAACCACCATACTCCTACATCGCCTTGATTACGATGTCAATACTTCAATCCCCTCAACGGAAACTCACTCTAAGTGATATTTGTGACTTTATAAAACGTCGTTTCCCATACTACAGAGAGAAATTCCCATCGTGGCAGAACTCCATCAGGCACAACTTGTCTCTAAATGATTGCTTCGTTAAGATGCCCAGAGAACCAGGGAATCCAGGGAAAGGGAACTACTGGACGCTGGATCCTGCAAGCGAGGGAATGTTTGACAATGGAAGTTTCTTGAGAAGAAGAAAACGATTCAAGAGACCTAAGCCACCGGATGGCTTAGGAGGATCTTACGGACTGCAGTACTATTGGAATTGTAATTCTCTGTTTTGGCGATCGCCTGTCTGTGGGACATCATACGCAGCATTATCACCCTACCTGGGGTACTATCCCCAAACACCACCACTACAACGGCTTCCTCCTATTCGACCCACAGAGGTACCCAAAACGGAGAAAGAAAAACCCAAATTCACGATTGAAAGCATCATGGGGAACGATAATGAGGACAATAAAAGGTTGAAGACTTCAGAATCAGAACCTTGTTCTCCAGATCTTACAACCTCGAACATTAGAGGCCATTTTGGCTCATCTTTTGGTGGAAGCACTGACTCTTCATGCCCGTATAGTTCGGTCAGTCCCTGCCATGGCTATTGCTTACAGTGCAATTATGTCGTAAGGTAGATTAACTGACTGACCCAAACTGCAAATTAATCTGTAACTACTTGAATTTAGCGCCCATGTGTGTGGCGACAACTGCAACTTTCTCTCCTGCATTTTGGTACCAAGTTTTTGAACTCTCAAACTTTTGTTTTCAACTTCAATAATATTTAACACAATTATAATTGATTTTATATTCTCGACCAGATATTATTTCAAGAAACTATTTCATGTACCATAATGCAAACTTATACTGTGTATATATAACAAAAGGTTTCTCAATCGAATTAAGTTATAAGTTACTGGTGATAGAATTTGATTAAGAATGTTTAGAGATATATTACAATTCCAATCAATCTGTTATAATCGTCTTTAGATGTTTCAAATTTTGGTGAAATTGAAATTAAAATTATAAAAATAGTTTGGTTGGTTGTCTTATTCACTTGGTCTAGATTTTCCAGCGAACAACTATCTCTTACAAATATTTTTTTTATAATGACCACTGGAATTCTTGAATACTATCCATCTGAAAGCTAACATTTTCTTGCATTATCAACTGACCTGTAAACACAATAAAAAACTTTTATCCTAAGGAATATTGTTATTTTTCAATCATTTTTTTTTTACATTTTCTTTTGATTTCGAAACTTTTTCTACTATTTTACAAAATGGGAAGAAAATAATAGCCATTATTCTTAAATTTAGAAGAAAAAAATCCCTCTTTTTGGAAGAAAACTATGAGTAAAGATCTCTACGAATTTTCTTTTAAATGTTAGGAAAAACATTTTCAGGACGCAAAAAGTGATTCAGAAATGTTGTAAATTTTTGTCTTGAATTTAACCTTGGAAAACCGACAAAATTCTAGGTACATATTGTAGAATGAATTGTAGCTTGAAGGTTATTTATGTTCTAGAGATTGATGCGAATATCTCTAACTGCTCGAGGCCATTAAACACTATGTACTTCCATTAAAAACCTCTCGTGGTCTTCTGCGTTTGCGAAAGGATAGAACTGTCACTTGCGATTTAAAGTTTGTTTCAATGCTTAACGATGTATCGTTGTGTTGACTTTGGCTTAAGCTTCTTTAACAAAGCAAGCGTGTGCTAAGATTGGCATTTTTATTAACTCGATATTTACTGCTGGGTACAAGCTATTGTGAATCGAAGTCGCAAATGAAATGACTGTTCAAAAGGTACTTCACTTGTCGTCATAATTCCAATCTAAAATTTTATATTTGACGATGATAGACTTAGTAAAGAATCTCGGCCACTTGTAATTAACAGGCTGTAGTCGTTGCTCATCTATCTGAATCAAATTCAGCTGGGTTGAGAACAAAGGAATAGGAGCAAGTGTTTCGTGCTCGGAGCTCGATTTCTTATCTTATACAGTTGAATTGAACTTGCTGTAATTCTCTTTAGCGACTGTCTTCTTGACTCGTTCGGGTTTTGGTGAATTATTCCTAGAATTTCCTCTAAACACTTGTAAATTAATGTTAGATAACTCAAAACAAATTGAATAATACAATTGACTTTTATTGGAGCGAATTTTCATCACTTTTGCCAGCGCTGGGATTGCAAACAATTTGTTTTGCAGTTGGCAAGTGTTCGGGACTCGGAAGTTGTTGTGTTTTCGCATGAATCTTGGAACAAATTTTTTCACCTCGAAGTACGATTTTCCATTCCTTGTATACGAAATTCTGACAATGATAACTAGTCATTTGTAGAAAATATTTATTTGGCTTTATTCAGGAAACCAATCTAGATTGTTATCTCAAAAAGGCACCGAAAAAAAATACAAAGAAACACAAGAACAATCAGTCAAAGCCAAACATGTAATCATCAGCTTTTCGGTTATTCATTCATCACTGAGATGACGTATTGTTCTTCTCAATAAATTACAATAACACATGTTTTACCAGGCTCTTCAATTTGTCCAGAGTTTTTCAAATAGCTTTGGACCTAGAAAGATGTTTACCAAATGCTCTGAAAACTTTTAATTAAGCCTAGTTTAGGCTTATTTTATGAATTACTCAAAAAGATTTGTATCGTTTCTCCGAAAATCCGGTTTCGGGTCTGAGTTTGTTTGTAAGGTACAGTGAACCCGTTCAAAAACAAATCCTAATCGTCTTAGCACATATAATGTACGATATGAGTAGCTGTTCGAACTTCCATGGCCTGCAGGGGGCTAGAGTTGCGTAAACCTCACAATCAATAATCCATGTGGGGAAAGATGGATTTTTCTCACGGACACGAGCGATAATGCAAAGAAAAACTTATCAGTCGCTGTGTTTTCTTTTGTTAGTACAACCAAAGACCGTTAACCAATCGCGCACCTTTTACTGCCTTTTTAGCCTCCCAAAAACTCATTAAATGAACTGTCGAGTCATTTCTTTTCTTAGCGTTAAGAAAACGTAATCATTTCTGCTGTTTTTCTTTACAGTTTGTTTATAGAATCTATACTCGGCGCGCGCGCGCGGCATCACAACATATGCTAGAGTTAAAACATCGAAGAGTAATTATGAGAAATTACTACGGTATATCTTAGAGTATCCGTTACTCCTGTCTTGTTTATATAAAACGAAATTATCCTCACTTCCTCTCATTAATGGGGTTTTATTTTCTGTTTTTCTACGGCCTCGTAGATTTTGCCGCCTAAAATGATCATCCATCAAAATGCCATGGCTAGCTAGGCTTATTTTCTTTAGAATTAGTCTATTTTCAGCGCCTTGGATAAGGTTCTGTGCGCGCTACGTGTGTGTGACGTTTCTGTTTTTGAATGATGAACTACTTTATCCAGCCGATCTTAGTAAAAAGTGGGGGGGACATTTTTCGGAGCTCTAAAACGTCCCCAAAGATTTATTAGTCCAATAGCATATTAACTTTAAGTCCTTTTTTGTGAAAGATTAACTTAATAATTATTTTATTAATAGCCGTTTTCCTCCCATTTCATGGCCGTTTGTACATCCTGTTCCTTCGTCACGTTTCGTCTTTTGAGGTGTTGGAACCGTGGGAAACCAAGCCATTTTATCAGTCTTACGCTTAGTAAACTGCTCTCCTAGTGTTATTGGTATGACTCAACTAATTGCTAAATTTGTGAAAGTCGTTTTCATAAATGCGCGCCACCATTCTGCGCGCGTACTTAAAAAAACTTATACAATCCTTAATGAGTAGTACTAACGCTTATTAAAGCTAACTTTGAAAACTCTTCCATTCATTTTACAATTTCAATACAAATCTTGTATCAAAGTATTTCTTTACAGTTCTGGAAAATTTTGATTGTTTTGAGAATTTTTTTAAAAGTTGTGATGTGTTGTTGAGAATTGATAGATCCTTGAAGTAAGGAACTTTTGAAGTCTGCCAGGATGTATCATGCTGTTAGGTTTATTAGTTTACTCTTCTTAACGTTATCTATTGGATCTGTTTAAGTATAACGAAAAACATTGACTAAAGATCTTTACTAATTCAAAAAATAACGATGTGTTTTCTTAAAAGAATTTAACTTTCTCGATTCTTTCCTTCTTTCAGTCTTCTTCTTCTTCTTCTTCTACTTCAGTTTTCTCTCTTTCTCTTCTCGCCATTTTTCTTTTTTCTATTCGTTTTCATGTTATTATTCTATATTCCTCCTATTTAATAAAAGGCTGTATTTTACTTATCAGTTTACTTTAGACTAATAGTTCAACTCTTTCTTTCTTTCTTTCTTTCTCTTAACGCTTCTAGCATTGGCGATGAAATTTGGAGTATAATATTCACTTCGTTTCAGCTCACATCGTATGAACGGGAAGCAATCATACTTCCGTTCCCAGTAATTTATCATTATTTCTCCTTCATACAACACTTTCTCACTGCCCAATGATCTTGTTTATCATCTGTATACAAACTCAATCGGATGTATTTTCTTTTCATTGCCTCTTTGACAGCCATCACTGGCTATTCCCTCCTCACAGAATCGATTCCAGACCCTGATAAAACTCAACTCTCCTGTTATCTCATCTCTCAAGTCAACAATAGTTTTAGATATCTGGTTCTCACAATTTATTACCACTAGATAGAGATAATTATTCTGTGTTTATTGTTTAGAACCACTTGAACGTCACATACAGGATAATAATCATCCTTATAATCATTCTCTTAACATGCTATTTGTCATTTTATCAATTGCCTTGTAATTTGTTCAAGCTGGCTTACAAATGTCGCTTTTTCAACTTTCTTTATTGCTCAATAATTGTCAAGAATAAGCTCAAAACTTCGCCTCAGATTTGACCGTTTTTTTAGCGGTTATCGGCGACGCGCATGCGTTAGCATACTGTACCTTCTGAAGTCTCTCTTACTCTTTTTCCCTGTGAAAAACGAAATCTTACAGATTATATTTGATGCCAAAAGCATTGTTTCTTTCCCTGTCTAAATTAATGTTAATGGCAAGTATAGGTTTGCAATTTTGTTTTGACCTACAAATTTTTTCTTTATTTTTTTAATTACAATTTTTTCCTACAGTAATTCATGCTGCAAACTAGAAAAAAATGTAAATCCTTCGCAATTTTTAATCTTCCAACAATCTTTAGTTTAGTTTTTAAGATTTACGTCACACCAGTTGCGTTACAAAATGGTTACCAATGGTTGCGTCACGCAACTATTTCGGCTAATAAGTTCGACTATAGAAAAAATGCCATTACGTATGAACTCGAAAATTTTATAAAAATTTGTATGTAAAAATGCGCTTCTGGCAAGAGTTTGCTAAACGACCTATTAAATGCACCCCCTCAATTCTAGAAACCTTGTATATTATGTAGACACATTAAGTGCGTCTGTCGTGAGGTGTAGTCAGAGGTACTAGAGCTAATACTCTTGATCTAGATATGTACTCCAAAGGTCTAGATCTATTGTTCTGCCTGCCATATTTTAACAGTACAACCACATGGGTTGGTAGATAATCCTTCCTGATTAATGTGCACGCGCACTGCAGACAAAGATCGCGCGCATGACTGGAAGATTACAGCATGCAGTACAGTCATGGTAAGGAGTTGACGATGTCGATTTAGCCAATCATAGCGCTCGACATTGCTGATTAGCCAATCAGATTGCCCATGAAAGGCACGCCACGGAATGCGCGCTTTTGAAAAATTAATTACCTTTACAATGTCAATGGTCTTATTCAGTTATACACGACTACATCGTTTTTATTATTACCGCATTCCTGAACATAATCGAGCCTTTCATCGATGTTAACACCCACGCAATGATAGGATACGTTACACTGACAATATCTGTGTTGTAGAATGCCATAAAACTACGCATTGATTACGGTTAAAATCACCAGAAAACCATTATATTTGTCTGATTCTTCGAAAGATTTAAATTTTTTAAAAAATACTGTTTTCTACCTTAAAAACTGATTTGAACATTAAGTTCTGAAGGGTTTTTAGAGACCGTCGCGTTGATGAGAGGTGCGCAGATAAATGAACTCTAAAATCCATGACGATAAAAAGGAGGATTGCTACAAGGACTAGCATTGCGCACGTGAAACTGTTATTTGCGCACGTGAAACTGGCATTGCGCACGTGAAACTGGTACTTACGCACGCGAAGCGAGAGTTGCGCACAAGGTACTTAATCTTATAATAAGACAAAAACATAACAAACAGCAAAAATATCATTAACAGAGAAGCTAGCCGATGCCATGAAGTCTTTTTGCAGATCCCATATACATTGACTGGATATCTGAATTCCTTGCTCGCGAACCTCTCCGATGTAGACAATTGCCAGAACTTTTTGATCCTCTTTTAAAATTTTTTGTCTCATTTGGTCTTCAACTTTCTTACTGATAGAAAGAGCTTGTTCAGAACACAGCGACGGGTCGTAATGTCCTTTCTTTAGGCTTTCCAAAAGCACAGTCGCGATGATTTCTTCAGAGTATTTCTTGAGTTTTTGTTGTTCCGTCTCTAACGTGGATGTCACATCAGATTCATTCAGCTCGTAAAAGAAGTCTGACCTCGGATTAACTTGGTCTTCCAGGAGAAAAAGTCTCGACGCAAGAGACTGAAGGGCTGAAATTTCAAGATTACTTGTTTTGGAGAGCCTTTTGATTTCCAGCTCTGCAGAGTCGAAGGAATAAGATCGTCGACGAAGAAAATGTTTAGGTGTAGTTGGGGTTGGCAGTTCTGATGCCATTATTAAACAATACCTCAAAAAAAAAACGCACTGGCAACTTTTTGAATTGACTGTGCTTGTGTTTGTTTAGGAGTCAACAGGATCACGTCTGTGTTATCTCGACAACCAATAAGGAAACCAGGTTGTATTATTTCTTGACCTCTTTTAGTTTTGAACTCCCACGAGCTCTTAGACTTTGCTTGTCGTGTGTGCGTAGCTGGGCGGAGCACGGTAGAGTCGGTTTAGCTTGGTATAATTATCCTGTAAAAAAAAAGAAAAAAAAAAAAATCAGAAATTCATGAGTGTGAAAACTCGATTAACAGCTAAAATATATTCAAGAGCTTGTTTTATAGGTTTGAAGTACTCGTTTACAGTCAAAACGGCTCAAGCGTACCCCCTTCTAGAATCCATTAATGAATATATTATTCTAATATTGACTCCAAACTTGAAAATGAATTATCTACTTGAGTTTTGATTAGATTCTTCAACAATTGCCATGCCAAGGTAAAAAAACTTCCCAGAAAGGCCATCACTTAGAATTTTAGTTGTGAAATGAATGTGAAGTTAGGAGTCTTCCGCTTTGTTGTGAAAACTCAGAGTTAATAATCAACTCAACATTCGAATAATGAATTCATCAACGGGGCCTAGGGAGTACGTACGCTTGAGCCGTTTTGACTGTAAAAGTTCACGAATCTGAAGGAGTTTGTTTTGAAGACCTTGGATCACAAACGTGCTGCAATAAAATACGACAGTTTAATGAAAATTCAAAGAGGAACGCTTTTGATGTTAAAATAAACCTGACCTAGGGTTAAAATACACTCCGCAATCCTGCTCATATCACAAGCACTGAAACAACAATAGTTTTTTAGACGGATTATAAATGAAAATATATATTCTCACTTGTTAATTGTTATTGTATCTGTAAAGCACGATATTTAGCTCATCGGGTCAATCTATGAGTGAGTATTTTTTCTCCTGTGTCAACAAATAGTCCGGAATTAAGTTTTTGTAAGCTGTGATCAGAATGATGAGGTTAAGCAAATCTCTCTTTAAAGATTATTTCTTGGCGTTAAAAATCTTATATTATAGATATTTCATTCATTTTTGAGGCATGTAAAAAGTTCATGGTGAAAGCAAGGATACCACGTGATCATAAGTATAAATGATTGCCATATTAGGGAGAAAATATCTTCTGTAAATGTGCGGTAGACCCCTTGCAGCACGTCGGAGTGCAGCTCAATTTGGAGGACAAGACAATGGGTTCCAATTCTCAGGAGATTGAAATTCTTTTGTTCTGTCCTCCAAATTGAGCTGCTTTGACGTCACGTGAAAGGGGTCTATACTGACTATTGCCTTTGCAGAAGAGGGATGCGTGCGCTTAATTCAGCCTTATATTACAGCGACTATTGCTTAAGTGCCTAACGGTACAGTATACAGACTTACAGCACGTATATGATATGATTCCCATTGCTTGCGCGCGCTTTATCCAATCAACAAATACACTATGGCTAACGGTAAAATGCGCTAACACTGCGCTATAACGCACAGCAACGTATGTGCAACATTTTTATCCACTTGTACAAAACGCGCTTTAATTGTAAAGGAGATGCATATCTGGCGATTGTACATTCAAAACAGCTCTGTTTATCTCATTTGCCTTATAAAGCGCCTTCTCAATTACTAGACTCAACTGATAAGATGAGAATGACTGATAGATCTGTTTGTAGGCCGTAACCTAAAATTAATTTTTCCAGTATTCTACATGCGTCTTTCAGATCGATAAGATAAACTGTCTTTAGTGTTAAGGCTAATTACCCAAGTATTATTAGAGAATCTGTGGTCATTGTTATTTTATGAGTTACCTCATTGCGCGCGTTTTGATTGGTTCAAAACTGTGGTCTCTCAGAGGATATAGTATATATCTATATTCAAACAACCAAGGATTATTGAAAAAATAATCATCTCGCTACGCGCGAAATATGACTGGTTCAAACCGTGGTCTCTTAGAGAACAGAGCAGAATACACAGTGTATATCATACATCAGTAGATTGTGTACTGATATCTATTTTTGTACACCAACTATAAAGTATTACTGTAGAATAGCCGCCTCCTTACGCGCGCCAAAAAAATTGCTCAATATTGTACATGCGCTCTCACAGAGAACAGATATGCGCACAACAAATAGTTCCATACATTTGATATATCTAGAATCATGCGACTAATCTCAAGCGTCCCGCAAACAGATTAACCGCCATTATGATACAGTTCTGGGTATATGTGACCAGACGATAACCTTGTAAACCACTGAAGGCGTGTTTTAATCGCGGCACTGATAGCCTGTTCTAATTAAAGGGCTATAAATAAGAATGATTCTTTATGAGATCATGAGTAGATTAATGGTTGATTAATTGCTTGTCGTGACATCACCAGGATGCACACGGAGATCCTTATTTGTTTCCTGCCTTAATTCTCTTTCCTTTCCTTTTCTTTCCTTAGCTCAATTTCATTTTCATTTCCTTTTATCTGTTTTTCTTCTCTTGCCTTTTTCTTCTCCTTTTCTTCTCCTTTTCTTTTTTCCTTGGTTGACTTTCCCTTCCCTTTGTTTTCATTTCCTTCTATCTCTTTTTCTTCTCTTGCCTTTTTTCTTCTTTTTCTCTTCGTTTTTCCTTGTTTGCCTTCCATTCCCTTTAATGTAATACCTTTCTTTTCTATCCCTTCCCTTCTTTGCTATCCTTTCCTTTCCTTTCCTTTTTCTTCTTTTCCATTTCTTCTCTTTCCTTTCCCTTCCTTCCCTTTCCTCCCCTCATATTCTAAAGCCAATCACGCTTCCAAAACAACTACTTCAATGACCTCTATCTCTCACTCAACGTTAACAATCCTCGACCATGACGGCAACGTCTGTTATTACATCCTAAACACACATCATTCACGTCATTCATAAAGTGGCCGCTAGCAATATCGAGTATTCTGTCGGCTCTACTTGTATCAGAGATTAAAACTAAAATTCCTTGAAGATAATTCGATATATATTTGGAATGTTCTGTCCTAGAATTTTCTCCGAAGAAAACATATTTCATTTTGATTTGATGCCAACTTGACATAGTTGCATGTCATAGATTTCGTAAGAAGCGGAATTAAAGACCAAGTTTGTGGTGTTTCATTTCAGGAAAAAAGTTTTCAAGAGCTGTTTTTTTAGCATCGGTTACAAACAAGCGAAAACTAGCTTATAAATCAATGTATTCATTGCCTGCGAAGAAACTTAAGTGACGAGAAACCAGTATACAATGAAGTTCTATTTCGTGACTTTAGAGAACATTAAAAAAAAATACAACTAAGGATTAAGTTTAGTTATCATCACTAAAAATTGGCCAATAACTGAATCATTACGAAAATCCAAAATATAAAGAAACTTACAGCCACTAAAAGAATATGCTGTAAGCTTAAAATCCATGTCAAGAAGAATAACAGTATTTGAAAGATTTGAACTTTTAGAAAAACGTTTGTACTTACGTTTAGTTTCTTCGTAGGTATTAAGCCGAACTATCGGTATTTAAGTCACCGTCTAATCCAATTATTCCACATTATTAAGCTATAAAGTTATATCAACATGACATCTCTGCTGTAGAATGGTTTATATGCTTGCCTTTTGTGGTTGCTGTTCTTGTTCAATGGTTTGTGACGGAAACCGCTATTGTTTTTTGTGAATGTTTATGAGACACTAATGGTTCTCTGGTTGTCTATCGTTGACCTCACTTTCCGGCCCTCCGCGACACCAGCTTTGATTAGCTAATACTTTTTATACGTCACATGAGCGTCTTGACTTGATTCCGAACCCCAGGCGAAATTGTCATTTTGTTTACAATAATTATCTTTATGTTTTTAAGATAGAAAATTTCATAGCTATAAAAATCATGTTCAAGTGTCATACCATTTAAGGAGCTTAAAAGTAATCACTGAACTGTGAAGTGTCTTGACATAAGTATTTGTTTATGACAGATAATTTATGAGAATAGTCACTAATATGTAGGGGGAGGAGAGGGAGGCAATCATAAGCATGAAATATTCTACTTCTACCCTTGGTCATGTGCTCCAATTGATGTAACCCTCACATACCTTGAGCATGGAATATTATGATCCTACCCTTGGTCATGTGCTTAATCTTCTTATTTCAATTTACCCCCCCCCCCCCCCCCCCCCCCGTTCTGATGGTCAAAGTATTGGCGAGGTTTTGCATTTGAACGCACAGCAAGGCTCTGATTTAATCAGTTAAACTCTTCCCAACTTATGACCAAAGAAGACAGTCTTCTAGATCATCATAGCCAGTATTAAACTTTCTTATAAATATTGCTGATTGAGAGCTTAAAACATCCACTCGTCCACAACTAGATTGAGCTTCTTAAATAAATCATCAACATTTCTGAATATGCCTCTCTTAGCCGTCTATCTTACAATCATCAGTACAAAACAGCTGGAAGGAATTCGTGGCCTTATTCAGCATCATTGATCTAACTTAGCATAGAAAATATTATAAGCAATAAAGGTGCAGTCCCTTTTGTCTTACCTTGAAAGCAAACCGTTTGGAATCGAAGACGGAAATATAAACTCAGGTCCCCTTGTTGCCGGCCTTGCTGTTTCTTAAGCTACACAGATGGTATATCTGAAGTCTATCAATTGCTTTAGTAAGGTATTCAGTTCACGCTCTCTCTGATGTAGTAAACAAGTGATAATGATAACATTCTGTTGAATGATGCGCAGAGTTATGATCATGGACCCGTGACTGTTGCCTGTGGCATGGTATATCGTGCACTATCAAGATATCAAGAGCTTACCACACGATAAGGGTCATGAACCTTTTTACCAGCCATGATGTACTCGATTGAGTCATCACTTTTTATAATAAAGCAGACAAGCATATTTGTCACATGTACGAAAATGATATGATGTGGCAAGGTGTAGTGTGTCGTACAGAAGTACGATAGTGTGCAGCTTATCGTGACTGTGTTGTGCTGTATGCAGTGTGGTGTGCACGGTGTGGTATGGCATTGTGGTGTAATTTTATGTGGTGGATTGTGTGTAATTTCTCGGGTGCACGTGGTGTGGTGTGGTGTGGTATAGTCTGATGTAGTGTAGTGAAGTGTAGTGTGGTACAGTATGGTGTGGACTGGTGCGCTGTGGTTTGCATGGTTTAATTTGGTGTATTACTGACCGACGATGTGATTTAGTTGTGCAGTGTCCTGTCAGGTAGTGTGATATGATATTGACGTGATGTGGTCTGGTGTCGTTGTGGGTACATCAGTGTGATGTTGTAATGTGATGTGATGCAATGCAGTATGGTGTGGAGTGGTGCACAGTGCTATCAGTGATTATGGGGTTGTCAACCATCCCTACGAAAACTCTGATTGCTAACCGTGACATTTCTCCTCTATAATATGCACAATACTAAACCACGCCCATCTTAATCCATATATCCGTCATACCAAGCCGGTAGCACATCAGCACTGGGGATTATCCCCCCTCGGGCTAGAAATGCTTGTAATAGGTTTAATAGTAGAGATCATCAATAACTTGTTGATTTAACCACGATTCTGGAAGGGTCATGGTGGGCATGGATGTAGTCCTCATCTATAGTCTGGTCTAGACTCAATGTCTTGATTCCGCAAAGAATTTACTTCACAAAAAGTGAAATTATTGAATTTATAGAACATTTTTTCTTTATATGATGAATCCATTATCAAGATCAAAATCATCAAGACCCCTTGCAGCACTTCGAAACCGCCACCCGGTTGGCTCAGTTGGTTGAGCACTGGACTTTCGTGCGGGAGGTCGTGGGTTCAAGCCCCGGCGGCCGGACCAACACTCAGGGTCTTATAAAAATAACTGAGGAGAAGGTGCTGCCTTTGTAATTACATCTACAAACAGTTAAACCTTCCCGTGGCTCGGATGACCACGTAAAATGGCGGTCCCGTCTCTCCACACTACCTAACCCTGCATCGGAGGGACGTAAAAGAACCAATGAGGACGTAAAGAAACCCTGGCAGTGACCACCCTCAGTGTCTGGCCTTTACTAGTGATTTCTTAATGGGTTGATAGTGGGATGGGGGATGGGAGTTTTAAGGGGTTAGGAATTGGTGCAATGTACCTCGAAGGGGACCTCGTGTTCTATTGTACAGCACCAGCCTGCGGGCAAATCTCAAATAAAAAAATATATATTTTAAAGAAATGCAGCTCAATTTGGAGGACAAAAAAATAGTCTCCAATTCACAGGAGATTGGAATTTTTTTTTTGTTCTCCAAATTATCGAAGGGTTCTATACAACTTTCATAGATAGCCAGTTGTCAGACTGGCCAGTTGTGGGATATTTTATATACTACAGTGTTTGCCTCTCATAGGCCGCTAGTGATGTTCATTCAACTCCTGTTCAACTCCTTTTTTTGCACATTCCTATACTCCGGCTACTCCTTTGGTTCTTCACAATTATAATTACAAAAGTGCTGCCGGAGAGCTCAAGGACATCAGGTTATGATCATCATCATCATCGTCATCACAATCATTATTACTGCTAAGAAACTCTTCCTCTTCCGTTAATATCTTCAAGTTTTTGTTTTTGTGTGTTGCCTCGGATTTTTGAGAATCATTATCAATCTTTCTGTCATCTTCCAATTCTTTACCTATTACCTCCTTTTCTTCCTGTAAAGAAATGTTTTTAAAGTTATTCCTGCATTTTTTGATGTCAAAACCAATCTGTCCTGTCGCTTTCGCAGACTGACACACCTTGCGATCTTTCATGGACTTGATGGAAGTAAATCTCGAAGCAATCGCTATAGTTTGTGAACGTTTCATGGAGAAAGGTAGGTTGAATTTCTGCTTGGAGTCAATGTTAGGATGTTCTACCTCATGAACTGCATTCAACCGTCTTTTACACAAGTCTTTCGTATCAATCATAATCTTTGCGTGTTTTCTTCCAGTAAGACGTGTTTTGTGACAACCATTTGGTCCTAAAGTCAGAGCAAGGTCATCTTGTTTAGCATTTCCACCAGTTTGAGATAAGTCTTCCGCAACATCTTTTTTTACCACATGCATTGGTTTTACTACACCAGGAAGAAAACCGCTTGAAACCTGCTTCTCGTAAATCTGGAACAAAAATTGGAGATCGTTTCTGTAGTTTTTCATCAAATATGATGAACGTTTTTGCGACCTCTCAGGGGAGGTGTGAGGACGGCGAATGTCACGACACTTATTAACGGAACTTTTCTTGGCTGATCCAGGATATGATCTCTCCGCTACGGGATAAGAAACTGTAAGCGTGTCGTTCTGAGCTCGACATTGCCATTCCTCTGCTGTTTTCAGTTCAACTGCATCCCGAATCTCCTTCGCAGCTTTACCTTCTTCAACCAAGTACTGAACGCATAAAATATGTCCTCGTTTCGAAGCACAAATTAACGGTGTTTCTCCTCTCTTGTTAGTCTTATCAACACTCATTTTAAATCTCTTTAAAGTATTCACTAGCATCTTTAGTATATCTAGATTCCCTGTGAGCGAAGCGTAGTGCAACGCTGTGTTACCATGGTAATCAACAGCATTAATATCGAAGTTGAGAGCTTCCCCGATTAACAACTTTACAAGTTTTTCTCGTGCACCTTCGCAAGCGTACATAAAAGCATTTTTACCTTTCTTGTCAAGTAATCCAATTTTTGCGTCGTTTTTTAGCAAAACTTTCGCCATTTTAGCGGCTTTTGCTTCGTCCTGGAGTAAACAAGTCTCCATTAGAGCGGTCTTCCCTTCGTTGTCTTTACTGTTAACGTCAACACATTGCAGTTCGAGAAGTAGTTTCGCTTGATGAAATCGTTTCCTTCGAATAGAAGAGCTCAGACTTGGTGTATGTAACTGTTCCATCGTGTATAAACCTCAATACTTGCCTTCTTAAGCAAGACTCTTTCCTTATATTGTAAGTTCAAAATTCACACTAACACTGAGAAAATAAAACAAAAAAGTCAACGAAATGAAATTAAAATTGATGAGGCAGGTGGAACATCTAAAATAAATGCTGGAATAATTCTGTCGCTTCGCTGTCGGGATATTCCAAAATTTGAATCTCAATGCCCTGATAAATATCTGAATTTAAACGATAATCACACGTTCATAATGGACGGAAATAACCGAAAAAGATACTAACATGATTAAAAAGCCATTTTTTCACAGATACAATTTTTGACCAAGACTTGAAAGCTCTTGTCAACAGTTTTCATTCATAATAGTTTATGAGTTTTGCGTCTTTTGGCCCATTACCAGGATATTAACCCTATCCAGTACAAAGAGTGCCGAACACCAGGAAATTGAAAAATTTCAGTGTTTCTTGGAAGTGTTTCATTAACGTTTTTCGAAGGTGCCGGGGAAAGGTTGTTTTCAGGGTTTTTGGCTGGAAAAACCTTTCTCAACAAAATTCCCAACAAAAACTTGGATTTTCCATCGAGCAAGTTTTTTTTCAATTCTATCATTTTCTCATTTTCCCATTTTTCATTCGGAGACAATTTTTCTCCAACGAAAATAAGTGAAAATTTCCACTCCAATTTCCCACTCCAGACCTGCCCCAGTCCTATTATTTGTGCATAATTAACGCGGCCAAACATTGTCTCCATTTTCAAAATGGCTGCCAGACTTATTGGAAGACTTGCTCCTCAACTAAAACAAATCTGCACCAGAAATATCACGCTATCCAAACCACAAAATGCTGCTCCTCTTTACCACTTCACCAGGAGAATGCTATCATTGAGTAGGTAAGTGTATTCGAAAAATCTGAGCTTATATATTCCAAGATATACAGTTATATTGTTCGAGCTCAAAATTATGGATTAACCCTTACTAAATCTCTCGTCTCTACCAAAAATTCTCACCAAAATCTTGAATGTTATGCTATATTTGTCTCTTTGATGCTTATATACCGTGCAATATTTTAGATTATTGCTTTTTAAGAAGGTTTCTCTAAGGCTAGTACAAAGTACGCCAGAATAATTAAAGTAAGCTGAACTGTTAATGGGTAATCAATTCGTCTTAATTGTTTTTTTGCTTCATTGATTTTGAAAAGCTTTGTCGTTGATCCAGGAAACATAACATTGAAATTATCACCTACTAATGGTAGAAATAGCTAGAATATCACCAAATGAACAACTGTACAAAGTTATAACATTTATGGTTACGTCATCAGCTCACGCAAATACAGTCTGTACGGTACAGTATAGCAATACTTCATGTTTACCAACAGTAGCATTGTGATGTTAATGTGCCTAACATCTTCACAGAAGCTCTTCTCAAATTGCTTTGTTTTACCAACCAATCCATCTCTGGTTGTCACATGAATGACAAAGCCTATGACACATGAAGTATTGCTCCTGGGGGGGTACTTTGGGTCGTTTCATATGGGGATGCTCCACCTGGACTCTCAACCCCTTACCCTTTTCAATACCTAATTTCAGCAAAAAGGTACCCCTTTTATATATGTTTGTGCCTGAAAAGGTATCCCTTTCATGCATATACCTTGGAAGAAAAGCGACCCCTTTTTATACCAAAATTCACAGTTTCCCACCCTTTTTCTATACCTGCAGCCTGAAAAACCTACCCCTTTTGGGCAGAGCATCCCTATATAGTCAATTATAGGGAGTACCCCCCCCTATACAGTGTATTGAAAACTTGTCAGACTCTTGCACCATTTTAATAAACTCTCTTTTGCTGGAAATGAGGATTTTTCTTGAGCTGTGGTCTTCAAAAGAGTGTCCCAGAGATGGCAGAGCATCTTGAAAAGTGGGGGTGCTTGTCATGTAGAATAGAATACAATAGAATAGAATAATTTATTTGTACCATGGACAACTCACTGTAGAAATTTACAAGAATTAAGGTACTGGTTATCTGGAATAACTCACATTAAACTGGCCAGACAACCTATTAGTGTTTGAGGTATTGTAGGATCAGACTTAAAGCTGTATATGTTAATCTCTCAATCTTAAAATGTAAAGTTGGTCAAAGTTAAACTCCCAAAAAGTGGGGGTGCTAAAGCACCCTGCCACCCCCTGCTCCACCATCCTATGTGTCCAATTGAACAGGGTTAGGAGTCTTGGATGGGGATGTAGTATTCAGCACTTTCAATCTCAAATAATTTCATAATTTATAAAAATGTTTTGAGCAGTTATGCATGGCCATTTATGGCAGTTTTCTATATTACCCAAATTTAGTAGTTGCTACCGTAGCTGCATGCTGATGTTTTTTGCTTCTAATAAAAATAATTTTATTGATTTTCTTTAACAACCTTGGCTGATCAAAGTCAGGACACAGCTAACTCACAAATCGAACTTCACATCTGGAACTTATACTTATACTAGTTTAACCAAGTAAATAAACTTGTATTTAGCCAAGCAAAGGTGTCCACAACAGCTGGGCATGGGACAAAGAAAAGCTTGCCTCGGACGTGAAGACTGGGTCCTATTATTGTTACTATAAATAGCTTTATCACGTGTGTAATTCCACACTCTCGTCTCCACGTTGCAGCAAGGGTTGCCCAATAATTCTTCTTCTCTCGTTTCCTCCACGATTTTCCAAGTAAATAATACCTGAATGAATATGCAGCAATGTTTTAGAACAGGGTGGATCTATTTTTTTTTATTTTGATGTGAATTTTTATCCTGCAGAGCCGCCGAGATGAGCAAAGCCGTTATCCAAAAACCAGCTCCCCCATTCGCAGGCACAGCCGTCAACAAGCAAGGAGAGTTCATAGACATCAAACTCTCCGATTACAAAGGTATTTATTCAGCAGATCTTGGACATTTATACTTTAGAATCCTTTGTTCTTGTACCTAATAATATCTTAAAATTAACCCTTTATTTTTTTGTTTGTTTTTTCCAGGGAAATATGTGGTACTTTTCTTCTACCCACTCGATTTGTAAGTACGAATTTTAACATCACATTTTCATCATCAGCTGTCTAGATACATCCCAGGGTCAATATTCAACTATCATGTGAGCTATGATCATTTCTAAATTCAAGATCTTTTCTCATCTTTTAAGTGTACAGTTTCTTAGTTTAACGTCCATCTCTTCGAGCGGGTGGGACAAGATTATGTAACTTTCCATTTTGACAGCTCTCTTTCATTACATGCACTGAATAAGCTTACATTTCGATCGAATGTTCAATTCGTAAAATTGATCCGTTGCTACAACAATCAACTCGAAAAATAAAGAATTTCTCTCCGAAATCAATGCTCGTTCAAACCTCGTTTATTTAATTCAACTATCAATTCTTTAGACGCTCAAAAATCGCGATTGTGATTGTTAGAAAATCTCCTTGTAAAACAATTAGGTGAACGTTTTCACGTTCCAGTTGTTCCAGAAATTCACTATCGCTTTTATGTACATTGCATACTCTGTGTTTAAATTCAGGTCTCTGTTGTAGAGATACAAAAACAATATTTGCACA
Source organism: Anthopleura sola (assembly GCA_023349425.1). NCBI lineage: Eukaryota > Metazoa > Cnidaria > Anthozoa > Actiniaria > Actiniidae > Anthopleura > Anthopleura sola. Next base: position 10,619,327 of record JALHLI010000007.1, on the reverse strand, counting down.
ATGAGAAAGACTTCGATGATTTTTCGATTCCAAGAGAGCGCTGTTGTTTTAACATTGCAGGTCTAAATTTGTCAAATCTTTGTGAAATTTTTTCTTTTAGTGAAATTGCTAAAAAAAAACCTATTTGTTACAAAAAAATCTTACTAAAGAGGGTTGAAATATATTAAAGTGAACTATTTTGAAAATGATATTTTAATTTCGAAGTTATTTTAATTTAAATTCTGTCCACTTCACAATAGACAAGATGGTTTTAATTTGAAAAGTAAAATATCAGGAAATGTATAATGAAAAAAGGACAAAAAAATCCAAACTGCAGGATGTGCCAAATGAAAGGTGTTCAATGACTATGTGTATATTCATTAACATTGGATTCTTTTGGTAAGCACAGCTAGCACAGTTGTAAGAGTGCTCTCTCTCACCAATGTGACCTGGGTTGGAGTCCAGCTGGGCTCAGTGTTGTATGTGAGTAGCCTTGCTTGTTGGGTCACTCCTAGGCCTGTACTTCAAGGGTTTTTCTCTAGGTTTTCTGGTTTTCTTCCCTCAGCAAAAATCAATTTCCAAATTCCAATTCAATCCTGGGCTTAGCTTCACAGTAATTATTGGATCCTAGCTATGTCGTATGTAGCCCAAGCTGTGATACAACAGTCAAGGCTTCTAATATATTCTATTTTCTCCATGCAAGAATGACTATTGTCCATTTTAATGCCGTAGAAAAATCAACAGGTATGAAAGATATGTCAAATATGATTCGTTGTATTTAAATTGAGGGATTATTATAGTTAATAGTTTTCAAAGACAAACCACACTAGACTATGGAAACATGATGGTGTCTAATTTATCATTGTTTAGCAGTCCTTGAATAAATATTTAATATCTTTGTGGTCTTATGTCTACTTGATTATAGAGCTTGCAAAAAGGAACTGTATATAACAATTTGAATGCTATTTTCATACAAGATTGCTTATTTACAATAAAGACATTTTAATTTCAAGATTAATAAACTTCGGACTTTGTTTCCTAAATTGCTTTTTCACCAGTTTTGGAGATTCTGTGAGTAAATAAACTATTGAATAAATAATTACACACTTGTGTTCATTTTATACACCTATAAAACAACTGAGAGGGGTATGATGTGCTTGCTGTGACATATTTAATATGCCAGCTCTCCTTACCTTACTTCTTCTCCTGCTTCATATCCTTCTTCTGCATCTACTGACTCATTTATCTAAAGGAGCATAAAGAACTGCTGAGAAATAAATGTATTCCAGTTGGATATTGGTTTTCCTTCTTTTCTTCTTTCTTTCCTTCTTGGAATTTAGTTTTTCACTGCCACCAGTCAAAAATATAAAAGGTACAGACTAATAAGTGTTGATTGATGGCAGCAAAAACACAATTTCACAACAAGCTGTTGAAATGTCTGAGTTTGCAAAATATTGAGAATCACAGTAAAATCAAAATAATTAAATGAGAAATTAAATCCCAAAGCCTTTAAAAGCAACTTTCTTCAATTTATATTTTATTCTTTTATCTACATATTTAAGTTCGTTTATCGATCATAAACATATTGTTTGAATAGCATTAATCTGGGTGTTTTGTTGTCCCTTCTAATTATTCTTCTGGTTTTCAATCAATTATAGTGCACTAGTAGAATAATATTTGATCCTCAAGCAACTTATGTTGTTAGTATTCATTCTACTTCCATCAATACACACAAAGAAATGTTATCTGCTGTTATAGGAATAACAATAGCTGTTTTATTATTTACTATTCATAACCAGTTTCATCCCGAAAAACCTCTTGTTTTGACTGCCATCATGGAAGTCTCATCAGTCACCAAATTTAGATTTTCATATTCTCTTTTTGTGATGATAGTTATGACCCATACAATTATTGGAAATTGCTTTTTCCCTGGAAATGCTAAGGAAGTTAGGCCTTTTGGTATATAATATTAGATATTTTCTCTTGCATTAATTACTTAAGATGGACTTAGATTGACATGGAAATGATTTGAAATGTTTAAATAACTTTGTGTGGAGTACATCGTTATAGTAACAGATAAAATATTGATGTAGAATTGGGATATTTTTCTGAAAATTTTCTTTTTCAAATGCAGTACTTTCGTGTGCCCAACTGAAATCATTGCATTCAGTGATCGTGTGGAGGAGTTCAAGGCTATAAACTGTGAAGTTATTGCTTGTTCAGTTGATTCACAGTATTCCCACTTGGCTTGGTAAGTATTGAGATATTTGTAAGAGAACATGCACTCTTTAGAAGAGGGGTAGGGATGAAGGAATCTAGGGTCAAAAATTCTGCCATCGAAGAAGTCTGACTGAAAGAATACTAGAGAGGATAGCAATATTAGGATATTTTTTGGGGGGGTTGTCTAACTGATCTGCTATGATATCATGGCAGCTGCTGCTGAGAGACTTAAATTAAAAAAAAAAAACAGGTGTGAGACAATTGTTTATCAAATGAAAGTGCCAACTAGAACCTTCCTGTTCATTTACTTAATCTTCATTTATTTAAGGATATGTGTGAGATTTTTTTTGGGGACAAAATTTTCATTTTGCAATTTCAGATGATTGTGTCTTAGGTTATTTAAGAGCATGAACAAGAACAAAAACTTTTCCATTGAACTTCTTATTTTCTGGTGTTTGCATACAGGCTTTGCTGCATTTTGTCCTCCTTTTTCTATTACACTAAGAACAACATTTGTAATCTTTTTACCAGGACAAATGTGCCAAGAAAGAAGGGAGGTATTGGTACGATCAATATGCCAATTTTGTCCGACCTCACAAAGCAAATCTCTAAAGACTATGGTGTTCTTCTGGAAGACCAGGGCGTTGCTCTAAGGTTGGTGCTTGGGCTACTTGGTATTAAAAATATCTGTAATTCTGTACTGTTGTATTGTTTCCACAAAGTTAAATCATGATTATGGTTCAATTTTCTTTCTGTTTTGGATATATTATTTCAGGGGTTTGTTTATTATTGATGACAAAGGCATCCTTCGTCAAATCACTGTGAATGACCTTCCTGTTGGCCGTTCAGTTGATGAGACCCTGCGACTAATCCAAGCTTTCCAGTTCACTGATAAACATGGAGAAGGTAGATATATACATGTACATAAAACCTGTTCAGGCAAAAAAAATTCCAATCTTTCCAGTATTTTTTATGTTTCTGTGTTGTCTGAGATTTTGCCTTCTGGGGACTGAAAAATCATTAGACTTGGGCTGTTGAAAATTTGATTGACGGAAAGAACAAAACAGGAGAAAATATGCTGCGACCGAAGTTGTCTTGGTTGCAGAAATCTAATAACATCATAGTGAGTGAGTGATACATTTGCATATTCAGGCACCTATCACAATAACTCTTTCCTACACGTCACATATCCAACAGCTCAAAGCAGACTAACATTTGCACACTGGAAAAACGTTTTCGCAAAAACCGATTTCAGTCCACCCTCTATTAACTGTGATTTGATGTACTTTGTGTTACTGTGCCCGTCCATCTGTCTTTCTCTATCTTATTGAATTTTTCCTCTCATTTTCAGTCTGCCCTGCTGGATGGCGGCCAGGTTCTGATACCGTAAGTCATTTTATTCATTGAAGGGTGTGTTCAGTTCGATTTCTCAACCTTAATTGCTACATAGGAGGGTTCCCACAGCAGCCGTGTTAGAGGCCAAAACAATAGAAATTTCCTCCCTTGTGAAATATATTCCCTTGTCATGAAAATTGAATGCATTGTTCCTGCCCTTAAACATAGCTGGCATGAAAAACCTCTATACTTTCCAATAATCCCAAGTTTCTTTTCTCTTGGATATTTTCCCACTAAAACTTCCCAATTAAAATCTGTTCTTTTCCCTTCAGATTGTCCCAGAGCCGGGCAAGAGCGACAAGTACTTCAGCAAGGCTAATTGAAAGCAGATATGTGATCATGCCACTCCCTTGTCTACTATACTGTGTTGTGTTTGTCAAATATCTCTTTTACTAACTGTACAATCTTAAACAAATGAATAAACTTATCAATCTTAGAGCTTTTAGGGGTACTCAGTATATAGAAGATATTACATGGGTGCGCGGGGATACAAATTTTATGTTCGAGTGTTGAAAAGATCTCTCACGAGTAGAAGTAGGTAACCATAGTGACGATATTTTCACATGTGAAAATATCAAATTTTTGAAATAGAGAAATATAGGTATTTCATTGATAATCACACAATAAATCGATATTCTTATCATTTATTGCACTGACGTGGTTTTTATGAATTTCTCGAATGTTATCCGAACCATCCCGAATGTTATTCGAACCATCCCGAATGTTATCCGAACCATTCCGAATGTTATTCGAACCTTTCCATCAAGTACACCAGTTTTCAAGAATATCCCACTTTCTCTAGTTGATGGAAATCCTATTTTTTATTGAGTGCTTAACGTAGGACCATACCTCCAGACGTAGTGCTGAAGCGCAGTATGGCAGCGCGAAGCATTTACGGTTATGCTGGAGATTTCGGTCACAACACAGCGATCCGAGGATTTAAAGTCTGATCAGGAAGAGAGGAGATAGTCGGCTCCTAGACCGTAGATGATTAAAACCTTGCAGACCCGATTTACCGCCTGTGCCACTGATGACTTACCACCCGTAGTTCTTCCTTTTCATGTGGGATGCATTTTGAACTAGACGCTCTTGGAGCGTTCACTGGGTTGCCTGTGCGAGAGCTCCCCCACTCACCAATCCTCATACTCTATTATTTCTTACCAAAGTGTTCCTTTTGGGTTCAAAGTCGTCCCCCTTTATTAATAACATTTTAAATTCTAGTAAGACATTAGTGTTGCGTTACTGACTTGTCAACGCATATTATATTTCTACTTGACCTACTAGAGTACCTTTCAAGACTAGCTGATGAAATAAACATATCTATTTCAGTATCGAAACTGTTCGCTGCAAAACAAACGTTTTATCAATGTAAATACTCTTAGCCAAAATGTTTTTAACTGGTCATTTGTTTTTCCCTCAGTTTTTGTTTTCTGTATTTTCATAAATGGAAATATTCAACAAGTCTTGGCAGTTCGCTTTCTTGTAGATCACTATCAGCTCGTCTGACTTCTACAAGTTCTTGGAGTCAGCTTTCATCAAAGCTTTGTTTGTCACTCGTTTTGTAGTTTGTCTCTCGTTCTGTAGTTTGTCTCAGTATATTTTTTTGTATCTGAGATCTGGTAAGAGCTAGTTTGATCATAGCTAGGTAGTTTATAGATTATCTTAGTCTATTTTGACTAGTTTGTCTATGACATCTACGATTCTCATACAGTAGTTTGCTCATAGATTCTCAAAGATAGCTCATAGATTCTCAGACTTCTCTCTTTGAGTATGTGGACCAACCCGTTCCAAAATCGCTCAATAACATCTTTTAGTTTGTGTCTACCACGTACGGCGTGTGTGTTTGTAAGTAGTTTAAGCGTAGCGTTAAAAAACCTAAAGACAAAAGTACGCAACGTGCCTACAGACAAAATAGTACTTCACGAACCCTGAACGAATGAATTTATAGTGACACAACACTAAAAGCTATAAATACATCGTCCTCGATGTCGTGTGGCAACTTCATTGGACATTGGACATTGTTTACAAGTTCTCGACCAATCATGACGTGTGAAATTATGGTCTACCTGACCACGGAAAAACGGATCTCATTTTAAGACTGGTTTGCTACCATAGCAACCCAGTAAAAACTAACAGTGATGTATATGATAAACATAATTTGCGTATGATGATGGACTCGGACTTCTTGCATTAGTCCAAAAATATTTCTCTCTTTTATTTGCGGGTCATAAAAATACTTTATTTCAAACATTTGAAATAAGATAATAAAATCAACAATTATTCAAAGTGCAAAATATCTCTGTTAAAACTCTTCCTTTTATTTAGACACATCAGTTTTAGAGGAAAACAGCGTCTTTTTTTTTTTTTTTTTTTCTCTCGAAAACATTTCAAGAGCTGGCATGATGCTTGAGGTAAAGCTGTTGAATATCCAGTTGCAGATCCGCAGTTTCCTTCGCCAAATCTTCACGTATTTTCTTCCTCAATTCAACAAGAGCTTTGGCAGGAGGTAAATTTGGAGGCAATTCCATTGAAGAATCGGCTAAAACTGCTACAGGTTGTGGTGGGACATACTTATTCTTGTTTGTACGAGCAGACATAGAGGAAAGAGAACGTGAAATGTTCTCTTCTGGTTTTTGAGTTTCACGAAGAGTGGGTGCTGACTTACAAGCAACTGATACTCTCATTGGTTGACTTTCGTTAGTATTTCTGCTATCTTTCAGCTCACTATCGTTTTCCACTGTCAGATTCTCGTCGACATTGTCTGCTAAGGGAGTTTCATTTCTCTCATCTTGGTCACTCAAAACTGCCTCCGAAGTAGGCACACGAACTGGCGCCAAATTAAAATGTCTCCGCGCAATTTCTTTTTCGAAATTTTTATCTCGTGTCAGTCTTGGACTACAAGGTGGAGCAGTGTACGGTCTTTTTGGCCTTTCCTTAACATTTGCCAAAACTTCGCTTCTTTCTTTTGAAGATTTTGGTCTCTCTTTTGATGGAGAGATCGGTACGTTCGCCTCTCGTACTATTTCTATATTTGTACTCTGGCCTCCTACGCTAGCGTATTTTTCATTTAGATCAATTTCATCTTTAAAGCTGACTTTCTTATTTATTTTATCGGTTCTTTCGGAATCTTTAGACTGTAGAATATCGCGATCGCTAACTTCGTCCGGGTTCTCCACTTGATTTGATTCAACTGGTTCCGTGTTCTCCACCACATTTTCGGAATTAAACATTGAACTCGATTTTGACGCTGCTGACCTCCGTGGATATATATTCTCAATATTTCTTATAGTCGTACTCATATCCATCCTGTCATCGTCCAAAGCATATGCTTTCAGTGAAGAATATCTCATTTTAAATTTTTTCTTTTCCTCGATCTCGTCTCTGGCATCCTCGATCTCAACTGATGTGATGCATTTGCCACCACACATGAGGTTACCGCGATCACTAACCAGCAGTCTTCTCTCTAAGAACATGCGATATGCTGCAGTAGAATCACGGATGTCATATTCGCTACTTGATACTGTGGTTGGTCTCTCTTGGGGATGGAAGACCACTGGATGCGTCTCACATAGACCCTGCCAACAAGTGAAAAAGTTAGTCACAGTACATCTACACAGTATACAGTACTCTAGAGCAGTTTTCGTATGACTGTGAAAAACGTACGGCACGGACTACGCCTACATTCGACATTCAGTGCCGCGTCCGCGCCGCGCCACGCCATCACCGTGCCGTGACTTTTCACACTCGTACGAAATCTGCTCTAATAGACTAAATATAACGTGCTGCTATTTATGGCTCCACCCAATACATAACAACGCATTGACGATTCGGTGGATTTAATGTGTGGGCACCTAACCCAGTACCTTTACCAAGTTAACAGCTCAAGATATGGATTGAAAACATGAAGAGAGCAGGTCAGTAACATTTTGAGCTCAGCCAATTACATTTTATTTATTATTATTATTATTATTATTATTATTATTATTATTATTATTATTATTATTATTATTATTATTATTATTATTATTATTATTATATTTAACGAGGAAGCCACAATCATCGGTAATATTAATAGCATCTATATGTTGCCCATCTGGTCTTCGCTTGCTCCTTATTGTTCCTTATGACAGTGCTTTGTTTTCATTATACATAAGATTGTTCAATTCATAAGAAAGGTCCCAAGAGTAAAAATCCCAGTTGGAAGATTGGTGCACAAAGTGAACACCTTACCTGATCTTCTGTCTTGTGTTGTGCAGGCGGCCGAGGGGACTTAATGCAAGCCTGAAAACACCAATATTCTTATATGAACAAATTGAAAGAAAGATGAATGAATGCAAAAGTTCCTCAAATCAACCCTAACTAATTCAAACTGGTTAGAGCTGTGGTCTAGGGTCATACATGGATTGTATAGTGGCTGCCAGAGGCACCTTCATCTGCTTTCCTTTGACCCCATTGATCATGAGCAGCACTGTTGATGTACTTGCAGCAGTGATTAGCGATGACAATATCTTTTTATTCAATATGATGCTTACATTTTCCCAATTAAGTTGTTCCTCCCAAGATAATGGCATTTTCTTTGATATATTGGTGTTCCCAGTATCCGTTGAATCTGTCTCTTGGATTCCACTATCATTTCTTACATCACCATTTTGGCCAATCCGTACTTCCAGTCTATGACGTAACAGCTTGGGTATTGGTTTGGCCTTCTTCTTATCCAGACTATAGCATAAAGCCTTTTTGTTTCTCTCGTCACAGACGAAAGAATCTATAGTACCCATTTTTACACCATCATCAAAGTTGAACCAATTATCTGTGTTAGACTTTTCTTCCTCTTCTTGGCTATGTTTTCCATAAACAGAAGGTGTTTTCCCAGTTTTTAGTTTTGATTTCTCTTGAATCTCATCTTGAGTCTGTCCATTCTTCTTAAGGGATGTTTTGTAAGCCCTATTTCTACAGTAACTACTTGTTTTTGCTCTTTCTTTTTGCTCTCTGATTTGTGCATGGGAAATTTTAGGATTGGCTGCAGACTTGGTTCCTCTAGATTTTGTTGCAGTGTCTACATAAAATGTTATGGAAAAATAGTCATTTATTATGTTAGAACTTCATGAAATGGCCAGTAAACCTGGTTACAGATGCTGGCCATAATAAAGTAAACTTGATAAATACCAAAATTAATCTTTCAAACTTACTTGAGGTTTCTTGACTGTTTGAAGAAGAACTACTTCCTCTCCTAAATATGAAAAAAAAAAAAAATATTAAAAAACAACCAGTATAAATTCATGGAACGATTAATGGAAAGAAAGCCTTTCTAAAGGAGTTTCAATAAAGTGTATGTATGATGTTATGATATAATGATGTTATCTTCATTAACTTCTCAAAATCTTGGTGATGGTGCTATTATTGGTGATGGTGTGATAGATGATGATGGTGCTGCTGCTTATTATGATGATGGTGATGATTACGGTGCTACTACTGCTGCTGATGATGATGATGGTGCTACTGCTGCCAATTTTTATGATGGTGATGTTGATGGTGACACTGATAATGTTGATGGTGATGATGATGATGATGGTGCTATTGCTGCTGATTATTATTATGATGGTGATGACAATGGTGCTACTGCTGATGATGGTGATGATGATGATGGTGCTATTGCTGCTGCTGATTATTATGATGGTGATGACAATGGTGCTACTGCTGATGATGGTAATGGTGATGATGATAAAGGTGCTGCTGCTACTGATTATCATGATGATGGTGATGGAGAGGATGATGGTGATGTTGATGTAGATATAGATGGTGATGTTGATATACTGTAGATGTAGATCTGATGATTGCTGGCAGTAATCACTGACTGTCTCATACTGACACTGTACACACTGACTGATCATAAGAATAAGTATGTTCAAACAAGAAAAAATAAAGACAAGATCAAGGGGGAAATAGAAAATATCCATAATGTTGACTGATGCTAGCTTTCTTACAATGTATTGTTGACATATATAGGATTAACATTAAGCCTAAAATTGAATTCTTTATATTCCTTAAACCACAGGGAATACAATTCAACTCGATTACAAAATCTCTATTCTAGAAAACAAAAGATATAAGACTGGACTTAACGACGAGCGAAGAAAAATCCTTCAAAACTTTTAAGGCTTATATTTTTGAAGCTTACTTTAAATATTTTCTCCCAAAATCTTATAAGCTTATTGAAATCCTGTTTATTAAATTTTCACATCACTAATTTGTATGGTACTGATACAAAAAGTCTGCATTGTCTTATATTTTATAGCTACAGGACGTTAATTGAAAAATCCTATTAAATTTTAATAAGCTTATACCTTTTTTCAGCTTTCGGAGGAGAGTTTTGGTCTAATGAACGATCTACTTTTGACTTTGATGCCTTTATCCTTCCTTCGATCTCCGATCTAAAACGGTTCTAAAATACCAAAGATATATAAATGTGAGAAGGAAAATAATTAAACGGTAATGAGAAAATAAAAGGAATATTCATTAGTGTTTATAACGATAACATTAGCTTTATCTTGGAGACAAAAACTGGACACAGTTGAATACAAAACCACAAGTACACGACTTTTGTACAAGATTTCACGGGTCTCACCTTGGAATACTTGTAAAATACCTTGTCAGAAATATCGTCGAGATCATTTAAAGCCTTTATGCAACGAGAAGCCATGCGTAGTTTTAAAGAATTTTAAATAAATCAAACAGCTGTTGGCAAAAAAGGTAAACACTGTGCATTCTTGGAGTTGATTTGAGATGAATCGTTCAAAACGTGTCCAAAACACACGCAATCCTTTTCTATAGGAATCCTAGACATTCGAGATATAAATGTAGGATATCATATCACAAATCGACGTGAAAATCCATTCAAATCGAGAAGTCACTGGATATCAAATCCAAAATTAACTTTCCCTTGCTGTTTGTATTTACAACCATGGCGACCATCAAGCCTGCACTCAATTGGTTGCCGCGTCAATCACCTCCAAATAAGGACAACCCTTATGAGGGTTCTGTAATCTGATTGGCTACAGGTGACATCATCGTTCGACTTTGTTCTCCCGCCAAACACGTTTCAAAATTCCTTCGAGAAAATCACGAGTTCAATGAGTTTGCAAGTAAAAAATATCTAGTTAGGATCATATTTACAAGGATTTATGGCTACTCAGAGCCCAACTGAGAATATACTTCCGAACTGGAAGAAAGCGGGTAAACATCAGAATGAAGCTTCGAAATCGGAGCAAGAAAAAAAGCCAGCTTCGTTCAAGATGACCGAGAGTGCCAAGTAAGTTGAGCGTCTCTGTTGTTGTTTATCTGGAATTACATTTTACAACCCATCTAAAGCAACAAGTACAGTATTATTTATGATGTATGTATGTGTGTTATTCATAGGCCGATGCTAGAAGAACAAGCTCTTTTAAAAGAAAAACTTAAATCGCAACCAATATGGAAGAAAGATAAGGACACAACTCAAAGACGAAAAACACAACCAATGGTAAGCTTAAAATACTCTTTAAATTCTAAATTTTAACCCCTAAAAAGCGTCATCAAAATATCCATGACGGTTTGGATTTAATCTTTCAATATGGATTGTGGATTTTGTATGTGTTGGTTCAATATAGATTGGATTTTTAAACGGTAAAATGTAGCGAATTAAAAACTAACCCACGCGGACTATACTCACCTGTGAAACAAAATTGTCTGCATACCTCTCTTTCCTTCCGTAGTTATATTTTTAGCATGGAACTCTTTCCTTCATTCCCCAGAATTTATAACATACTTTTTACTCAATATATATCTAGTAATCAAGTTTTTATATGGCTAATAATACTTAATCTTTGATAAGAAGGAATATTTTTGATGCGTGACAAACGAATACGATCTGTTGTGAATAATTTAAGAATATAATTGTGAAAAAAGGACGGAAACTGTCTTCGATCGCTTTAGAACAGCTTTGTTTTTCAAATCCTGTAGTAATACTAGTTTTTTTAGGGATTTTCCCCTTATTGTAAACATTCGAAAACCATTTAAATGATGTTGAAACGTTTCATTGGTAAAGTGTTTCAAAATCAGCTGAATGACCAACGACATTAATGCATATATTTTTGTACAAATTTACATTAATTTTTTCTGCTTTCTCTACCCTTTATTATTACTACAATTCCATCTGTTATTAGGAACAAATCTGATTTTTATTATTATATATTTTTGGGGTATTTATGGGCCAACAAGCTATTGTTACTTCTAGTATATAACAACTACCATGTCATGTTTCAATTTATATATTCGCACATGACTTGGTCTTGCATCATCGCTTACGAGCATAAAGCGTCTGTTCACCTTAGGGTGTATAAAGTTTCATTAATTTTTCCTTCCGGTATTTTCTTCATGGGTTACGTTTCACATACTAGCCCCAATAAACTGCCAAAAATCCATTAGAAATCCATATCTGTGTACAATATGATATTTGTACATATGGTGTAATTAGGATACTGTTCCAATGACTGCCACCGAGGACAATAATAATACCATAGCTATATGCTATAGGGGAAAAGTATATTTATTGTTATCACAAAAACTAAAAGGAAACCCCGGTATTCTTCGACTCTGACTTATCATCTCAATCAACAAAATGTCTATAGTGATAGTTATAGTTATAGCTTCAATATTATTATTTCAAAATTATGTAATTTAAATGACATTGCAAAATATTCATATTGTACTCTTATTATAGGTTGCAAGACCTCTTTCACCTGGATCAGCTCCCAAACAGATTTTTCCTCCAGCAACAGCTTCAACAGTGAGTTGATCTTGAATATAATTTATTATTTCCTCTGTATTAAGAATCTTGTTGTTTTGATGTAGTTAACTAAGGGCGCAGGACTTGAAATAACAGCTGGCCGGCAACTGACAATGTCCAACCAGTACATGGAACTTGTCCAGTCAAATCTTATTCTTTGCTGGCCATTTTGACGAGTAAGGTTGAGCCATTAATTTGGCCGGTCATGATGACTGGAGAATAACTGGACATTATTTTAAGTTCTGTGAGTGAAATGCGAGTGAAATACTAGTTGTTTTTGTTATTGACAGAGAGAGTCTTTCCTTCTTCAGATAATTCCATCCATTTTCCACTTCTTCCCCAGGTTGAATATTTCAGTTTTTTCTTCCTATTTCCAAAGACAAAGTTTCTGTGGGTTTTTTTGTTTTATTTAAAGACTCATAGAAACTCTCTACCATTATGATAAATCTTTTCCCCAGGTCTTTTTTACTTCCTAATGGTTCAGGAGTTTTTATTCAATTCTATTTCTTTACTACCTAAGATTTTTGGAGGCTATAGAAGGGTCCCCTTGCAGCACTTCAGAATGCAGCTCAATTTGGAGGACAAAACAATTATTGGTTTCCAATTCTCAGTAGCTAGATTGAAATTCTTCTGTTTTGCCTCCAAATTGAGCGGTTTTGATGCCAAGTGAAAGGGGTCTATTGAAAGGCAAGAAAGGATGAAGAATAGATTGAATAATATATAATCATAATTTACTTTTTTCCCAGTCAACCAAGCCACCCTCACCACCACCAAAGCGACGTACTACCTCACCATCTAGCTCTTTCAATGCTGGTTCTTCCAGAAGTCCATCTCCATTATCTGAAGCTTCCCCAGAATTTAAGAGAAGGATTGAAAAAGCCACACGCGCTAGATTATACCTCCTGCAGCAAGTTGGACCCAATTCTTTCTTGATAGGAGGGGACTCACCCAGTCACAAGTTTAAAGTCATTATTGGACCACAGGTAAAATATTGATACACATTAGAGCGCAGTCACTTAACCCGTGAAATAGGTATTAGACTAATACATGTACACTTTAGTAGACCCTAATTCCATTGTTTTCTTTTGTGTCTATTTGACTATTACACATTAACAAGCAATTTTTATTTCACGGGTTAAGTGACTTCATTCTAATCATTTGGTGTTAATTAAGGAGAAGAGAGAATCAGGTGTGAAATATTTAATATGATTATCTTTTGACCATTAAATCTGTTGTTTTTTTAAACCTTTTTTTTTTTCTAAGGCTCAAGAATTTCTGTTTTTTTTCCCTAGACATGCACCTGTGGTAAGCCCTTCTGTGTTCATCTCTTATTCGTTATGTTGAGGGTGTTTAAAGTCAAAGAAAATGATCCCCTTTTGTGGAACAATGACCTGAAGAATTTTGAGGTGAGTGGTTCATATAATTGGAGTTCTATGAATATGAAATATTATATAATTTTAATAAAACCAGTTTTCATAATTCAACATCACTGTCCATCATCATCATCATTATCGTCATCATTATGGGCATCATCAGAATTAGTCATCTTCTCCATCGCTAATGGTATCAGCAGGTCATAACATGATTTTTTTATTTTGTTGTCAGGTTGAAGGACTTTTCTCAAAATTCCATGCAAGAGTGAACTCCAGGCTTGTCAGGGGGCGTGGCAGATCTCCCAAGCGATCAACTCCCCCACCCTCCCCTAGTGGCATAAGTTCATCCACATCGTCATCATCTACTGGAAGTACTAAAGATGAAGAAGAAGTCTGTCCAATATGTCTGCTGGAGATGGTTGAGGGCGAGAGCTTGACATGTTGTAAGGGTGGTTGCAACAACAGACTTCACCAGCACTGCATAGAAATATGTAAGTAGTTTTTTTACACCTTTTTTGTACATACTATGGAGCTTATTCACCATGAGGCAATGTTTTCCGAATTCAGACCCCATGTCATTCCCTAGAGTATCATTTCTTTGTTTAACAGTTGCACATGAGAAGACTCATGAATATGGATACAACTCAAACAAAGAATTTTATTCTCTAAGGAATGACACATGGTCTGAAATGGGAAAACATTACACCACAACAAATATGGCCTATTCTTACCTTCACTCTTTTCTTCCATTCATTCATTCATTTACTTTTCATTCTCCCATTTTTCAGTACTTTCCACTTGTATTATTTTCTCAACAATGAATAATTATTTTCATTTATGTATTTCATTCCCATTCATTCACTAGGGGCTGCTGAATGTAAGAGTAGAAAGGAAAGACTAAATTGTCCACTTTGCCGTAGAATACTTCCACCTGAGGTTGCACCTTTCCTTGGCGACAGGTAATGTACAACACATTAGGAGTATGAGTATTTTGTGCAGTGGAAGACCTGCTGGGCATCAGTTAGACTCAGGTCAAATGTCGAACTTCACATGAGTCATACGCATCAAAAACAATGGATAATAAGGTGGTCATCTTTTATGTCATTAGATTCGACTTATGTGAAATTTGATGTTTGACCTAACTTAGTCATAGTCTGTTTAATGTGAGGGCTGGCCCCTTGATGGTGGCTCAAAATTAAAGCTTATTTTAATCAATTGTATTCCAGATCACCAAAAAGTCTTTCACCACTGTCGCCCAGTAGAACAGTCTCACCTAATGTACCAACACCTCTTGGACCAGAAGAGGTCATCATGTTGCCACACTCTAACCCAATCCCCTCTGAACAGATAGAGGTTGCAAGACCCTGGGTACAAGTATGTTATAGTTGTTGTGATGTTCAATTGAAAACAATTTGGTTGGGCTTGCCCGGCCTCTGTGGGTGCTATGGCATTGATTACTGGTGTTGTGGAGTAGCATCAACAAAGGGTTTTGCTTCAATAAATCCCATAAATTCTGGGCCATTACAGCTACTATGCCACACCCAAAATAGCACCAGTATAAAACTATTATTGATAAAATTTCTATTGTTCTCAGGCATTTGGAGAAAATGTAGTGTCTTGTCTGTTTTCTCGTGAGTGGTGCATCAGAGAAACGGCCTTGCGTCGACTCAGTAAAGATTTAGTATCAATTCTAACAAGTGACGAAGAAGGATCTACATCCATGTCTGCTCTAGAAGCTTGTTGTTCTCTCCTGTCCATGATGTGTGGTGATCCAGTCTACAAAGTATATGTCGCAGCCCTTGTAAGTAAATATTAACTTGTTTACTTTATCTTCAAATTTTATCAATATCCTGAAACAACCTCTGGGCTGATGTAAGTCAGGGTACGGCTAACTCAATGATAGAACCCTGAAACAACCTCTGGGCTGATCTAAGTCAGGGCATGCATGTCAAATTGCAATTTAGAGTGTTACATTGTAGAAGTGAGTGCACTACTATTTATGCTTTTATCAAGAAATTGTTCTCAGTGTATTCAGTTTTTGACATTCACTTTTCCTTTGTGTTATTCAGAGAACTTTACGAGTCATGCTTGGTCACTCAAAGTACTCAACCAATGAAGAGAAAGTTCAGCTACAGATGTTGTTGCGTCCTGTGGTCGAGGCCATCATGGCAAAGTGTTCTGATGGAAACAGGTACATGTATACTGATGCAAAATATAGATATACACTGTAGGTGTCTGCTTCAGGAATGTATAGTGGGATACTTAATGATGGCTATGATGATGATGGTAATGATGACAATAGTGATGATGATGATGATAATGATTGTGAATTTGATGTTGGTGGTGATGGCAATGATGATGATGTTGATGATTATGATAGTGATGCTGTTGGCAGTGATGATCATAATGATGGCATTGTTGATTAAGATAAATGAGATGGTGACGAAAATGAATTTATCAACATTATTGTATAGTCCTTTTGAGTACAGGCTAATACATGTTTCTCATTGGTCATTTCCCTTGATCTCACCAGACGAATCAGCGCCCTGTCAAACAAAGTGCTCATAGAGATGTGCAAAGATCAGTCAGGTGACTTAGCACTAGGACGAATGCTGGAGCACAATGACAACCAATCACTAGGCGGGCTCAGCTTCATGCTCACGTGCATCCTTACTACAGCACATGAGTATGCTACCTGGCTATGGTGGCTTGGACGGTTGTACTTCCTACGCAAGTTAATCGAAGAATACACTGACACTTTCAAACTAGGACCAGATAGTCCCCAAATATCTATAGATAACAGTGTTGGCGTCATTGTCCAGGAAGGGGACCATGTTGATGGTGATGAGATTTATAGTGATAACATCACAAGATTGATGTCTGTCTTACGGTTTGCTATTCTTGCTGGGCAGTGCTCGCATGGTAGTGTCTCCAAACTTGCTATTTCAATATTGATTTGCTGTACTAGTTTAGCTGCATCATGCCCTTCTGCATTTATTCACATCAAGAAGCTAGTATCTAGACTAAAGCCATCTCAGAGAAGTATTTTACAGCGGCGATTAGCGACATTATCGAGGAACAACCCAGAAAGCAGTGATGGGGAAAGCAGCCCTCTGAGTGATGTGAGCTCTGCTCTTACAGATCAAGGAGAGTCCAGCTCTTCCGAAAGCTTTAGTCAGTTTTACTCGACTCAGAGAGTTGGAGGCAATGCATCGCACTTAAGGGATGACAACGATCATCTGTCGGAAGCAGAACTATTACAATCTATCGTAGAATCTCTACAAAGACCAAACTTTTTATGTCTTAATTTGTCAAGTCGACCCTCTTCACCCACAAGAGATCTCGAGTCTTTAGATTGGTCAAGATCTGAAGGCGAGTCTCCAAGGTTACCTCCTGTCAAAGTCGTTATGGATAACAAGTGCCAGAAAATGATTGAAGAGGAGGAAGCCGAGGCTGTTGCCAAGGCAATTGAGGTTTCAGTTGAGCCACGAGGACCAAATCCTATAGCAAGCCTTAGACCCAGTGTTGATGAGGATGATGAAATGGTTATTGTATATACCCAACCTGAGGTAAGATTATCCATCCTTTGTCCTTCAAAACCCAAGGGAACGTTCTCTTCAAGGGACTTCACACCCTGGGAACGTTGTACTGATGTTTGAATCTGGTCTCGTAGAAGTTTAATACATTCTATTGTCGGATTGGTCAGCCATCATGTATTCTCAATTCTGATTGGTTGAATAATTTACGGAAGTTCATTCTCACGTTGACCATACAACCACGCTCAATTCTGATTGGCTGATCGTTTAAATTATCAAATCCATGATCTCTCGTGATTGGCGGACTATTTATAAGTCCATTTAGATTTTCTCTCGTGATTGGTTAACCACATAACTCTTATACTTAGCTATTAAGGTCACTTTCGCGCCAAAGGAATGGCAAACGTCTGACCGCAATCATGTATTCTATATTTTGATTGTTTCCGAATAGTTCTAAAGTAATCCATTCATGGCCCATTTCTGTTCAATCTCCGTTTTTCTTACGTCTTGTTACTATTACTACCAGAATCCTTTTCGTAATTCCTTTTATTGGCCTAATTTACACCATTATCTTGAGACTTCCAAAGGAGTTTAACATTTAAATAAGAAAATTCGAAGAGTATTCTTGTGGTAGTGGTATGAAGAGGTCTGGCTGTAGTTAAGATGGTAGAAATCGTGATCAAGAAATTTGTTTTTTTCTTCCATTATTAACGCAACTGAGTTGAATTCTTTTCCCAGTCGATGGAGAAAGCAGTTAATACCAAACACCTTTATCTTGAGAATGTTCACTGGAAGAAAGGTGAACTGCTTGGCACTGGAGCTTTTTCTTCGTGTTACGCCGCACGAGATGTCACTACTGGTGCATTGATGGCGGTAAAACAGGTAAATACTATGTGGAATCTTATTGGATAGCTTCATATCACGTGAATAAATTTCTGCGCATGTCTGTATGCAAATAGAGCAATTTTCGTATGAGTGTGAAAAGTCACGGTACACGACAAGGTCACGGCAAGGTGCGGTCCGTGCCGTAAGTTTTTCATAGTCATAAGAAAACTGCTCTAAGACGAAAACCTCTTCGTGCTATCGCTGAAAGTTTACTTTCAAACTTTTCTGAAAGGATTTGAGTAAAGAAATAACCAAGTCTTCTCTTGCGGTTCGTTTAGGTTTCTTTCTGTCGAAATTCAAAGCCAGAACAGGAGAAGGTGTGCCAGTCGATCTTGGATGAGATATCTATACTGGGCAAACTACAGCACCCTCATTTGATCAAATGTCTGGGTGCTACCAAACATACTGGACACTTTAATATCTTTCTTGAATGGATGGCAGGTACGATATGCATGTAGATGTGGGGTTCGGGACTATGGCTATTGATCATTATATTCATCACCATCATCATCACCCACCATCACTATCATCATCATCATCACTATCATCATCATCATCACCCACCATCACTATCATCATCATCATCTTCACTACCATTATTATCATCATCACCATCATCAACAGTCATCGTCGTCAAAATTACCACCACCTGCATCAGCAACAACGAGTACTATAATAATGATGATGACGATGATGATGATAATGATGATAATAATAATAACAATGATGATAATAATAATAAACTTTATTTAACGTCTGAGTCTTCTAGCTTAGCACATGTGTTTTGCCGATCGTAATTCTGACTTCTAGTACCCATTTTTTTCGCAGGTGGTTCTATATCTGTTCTCTTGTCAAAGTATGGCTCTTTTGAAGAAAACACACTGATCCGTTACGCAAGACAGATCCTACAAGGAGTTGCGTACTTACATCAGAACCAAGTCATCCACAGGGACATTAAAGGTGAATACTTTCTTCCTTTTTTTATGTGTTCGAAAAAAAGTCCAAAATAAGTAGTGAGGACATCTGTCTTCAGTCTGTTACATGAGAGATTTCACAGCTATTTTAAGACGTTGGTCGGAGATCTGAAATCTGTTAATATATAAATTTATTAAGTCATAGTTCACCACAGGTAGCCCATGACATGGAATATGCCATTTTTTGTTTTGTTTTCTTTTGTTACTAGTCATCATGTCGCTAACTGATACTTTGTTTGTTGTCTAGGTGCCAATATTCTCGTCGATTCAACAGGACAGGAAATACGAATAGCTGATTTTGGAGCTGCAGCACGCCTGGCAACTCAAATTACAGGGGCTGGGGAGTTCCAAGGACAGTTATTAGGAACCATAGCATTTATGGCCCCTGAGGTACCTACTACAGAAATATTGTGTTGACTGTTACAATGAATTAAGGATGGATGGGTGGATGAATGGATGGATGGTATGGAGGAAGTGAGGAAGAGAGGGAAGGATGGAGGGAGGGATGGTTGGTTGGGTGGAAGGAAGGAAGGATAGAGGGTTGGTTGAATGTAGTGCATAAATATCATGGATAGATGTTTGGGTGGATGGATGGACGGATGGATTGGTGATTGGACGGATGTAAGGAAGGAAGGAAAATAGAGGGATAGATAGATAAAGTGCATGGTTTTATGGATAGACAGACAGACTGACTTAATCAGTTAACAAATTCAAAAATAAATGGACTTTGTATCAAACAGAAAATAAACGTCATTTATTTCGTTTTTCCAACAGGTCTTGAGAGGAGAAAGTTATGGCAGGAGCTGTGATGTATGGAGTGTAGGATGTCTGGTAATAGAAATGGCAACAGGAAAACCTCCATGGAATGCTCACGAACACTCCAATCACCTAGCACTTATTTTTAAAGTAAGAATGCCTTCATTTTGCCGTCTAATTTCAACTCAGATCAGACAGTAGTGAACAAGTCACTGTTGCAGCAATTTTCTAAGTGTCTTGTTAATTCAAATAATTGACTCGGTGATCTTATCTCAATAATGCTATTTTTCTACTCAGATCGCTTGTGCTACAACACCACCAGAGATCCCAGATCATCTAAACCCAGCAGTCAGGGATGTTCTGTTGCGATGTCTAGAGTATAAACCCGAGGATCGGCCAGCCGCACTGGAATTGTTGAAGCACCCCTTGTTCACCAGAGTAACGCAATAATTTTAGAAATATTGTGTGGCGGTGCTGTGATTGGCTCAAAATATTGTGGCGTGACATGACATATAAGTCACTGGACAAAGAATTGACATCACAGCTTAAAGTTGCTGTGATTGGTCGAAAATCACATGATCATAAATCGGACGTGATGTCCGGACGCTGCGGGCCATGATTGGCTCAAAGTCATGTGATATGCAGGTGAATCTGATTGGACCATATTTGCCATGTGATAAATTATCAACGGTCAAGGCAAGAATTTGAGGCAGCGTTCTTATTGGTCAATACTAATGGATTCAACTGACGTAAACAAGATTGCGTTACAAATGAGTCACGCATAAAAAATGACCAAAACAATCCATTCCCATACACTAATCACATACCATACAACTGTAAATACTTTTAAGGGTTTTTTTAACTCTTGTAATGTAACTAAACTAGACGTTTTGGAAGGTTTTCATCAAGTAACCATCATTTTGTACATTTTCCATACTTGTTTCATACAAAGTTTCTAAAACATTGAAATACCAGTTCTTGAAATGTAAATATTTCTTTTAGTTTCCAATAACTGATTTTTGTTCTGTTTTTATATGTATTGATATAATTTTTTTTGAAAATGAGATGAGAAAATAAGAAAATCGCTATCATTGTTTCCTTGATAATGTAATTTTCATAAGGTCATCTTGAATCTTGTGCGCAAAAAAATACAAATTTGTAATTTGTTACTGTGAAATGTAAAATAAGTTTGTAAATACCTAATAGGTAATCTATTATGAGAGAAATTTAAAGGAATTTGATCGAAATTCTTATATAAAATAATTATTAAATACTAACTTGATTTTATTTCGTATGTGGTTTTTTTTTTCTTGGCTTCTATACTTGCAATTACTTAAATTGCTTAATACTCCGCGACGATCATATTCATACACAATGTGTTGTTTTTGTTGTCTTTTTTCTTGTTGGTTTTCATATTTTTCACAGCTTACAGAAGGACTAGCTAGCTTCTTGTGGATGATTTAGCTTTTCAATATTTTCCCATTTCAGACTAATGTAACCTCTCAAGTATTACTGATAAACAAAAGAGTAATAATCAGGGAAATGACACGTGTCTGATAGTAATCATTGCCTGTACCAGGTTTATTCGTGTTTTTTTTTTTTTTTCTTTTTTTTCTTCTTTTTTTGGTATCTGATCATCACTAAAATTATCAGCATTGCATCTGAATTTTTCACATTTTTTTCACATAAATCCTTTGATACAAAAACATGACAGATCACCAGTTAATGCTTATAGATTCCATTTATTCACCCAAGTGCAAATACTACATAACATACCTTGCAGGGGTGTAGCTAGGACACTTTGGTAAGTACGCACGGACCGCATTGTCTCAAACTTTCCCACGCCAAAAGTAAAGTTTTTGCTTGCCACACATAAGCAAATCTAAAAAAATTGTGGATTTGTGCAAGTGCGTATTTGCGTAAAGGAAGCTATGCTCTGTAAAGTATTTTTAGTTGTAATGCGCGAAACAAAGTCGTCGGGCATCACCGTTGGTGTGCGCATGCGCTACTAATGTGTCGCTTCATCAATTGAGACCCTGGTTCGATTCCTGGTTCGGTCTTGGTGTCGTATGTGAGTAATCTAAGTGTTGCTTGTTGGTTCTCTCCTGTGCTTCGAGAGTTTTTCTCCGGTTTTCCACCCTTCTTAAAACTGAACTTCCAATTCGATCTTTCACCTAGTTTTGAGCCACGCTGTAATACAACAGCCAAAGTGCAATAGATTTTAGATTTCGTGCAACTTGTCGCGCAACACTTGCGTGCAAGTTGCAGACACAAATTTTCGAAACTTAGAGTGCAGTGAGTTTTGGCCTCTTGCAAATATTCCGTGCAGATAGTTGAAAGTTTATTGTGCACGGAGCAGCAATAAAATCCTTAATCCTTTCCTAATATTTGTTCATTCTTCCCTACAGAACTTGTATTGGTGCGATGTTATATAGAAAGTCGTAATCACCAACATGGCCGCCATAAGTTTGTCTTTTGACTCTTATGGGAATAGCTGTAGACCTACCACTATATAGTGCGCATCCAGCTGATCTGAAATAGTGGAAATGACATCACTACAAAACTGAGGTGTCATAACTAAGCCTGCGAAAATTGACTCATAAAAGTTTATATGCGAGATAAATCTAGATTTTCAGGAGAATTTTTTGATATTTCGTACACATTTACTGTGATATGCATCAATGTGTGGGAAAATAAAATAAAGAAATCGTACTACTAAAGGCCGATTTACACGGTACAACTTTTGCAGATTGCATGCGACAGTTGCAAGCAAAAGTTGTATCATGTAAATTGGCCTTAAAGGTGACACTTAAATCTTATCGATTCTGGTTGGTTAACATTTTTTCTCAGATCAGCCGGGTGCTGCGCTGTGGTGTGCTTTTAAACCGGTTTAGCGCAGATAAACTCCATCATCTGGTTACACTGGGATTTCTCCCATTGATATTTACCCCAGCCTCTCATAGACACACAGCTGGTACTGGGCTGAGGGTTGGATGCAAAGTTTGAGTAGGTCTTAGAGGCTCCAATCCAAACGTTGAGGTTTAAGCTTGTCGCAGCTGATAAATAGAAAAAAGACACATTTAGAACTCAATATTTAAACCTTATAAATAATTGGTAATATAATTGCTTTGACCTCATGTTCCATTCATTTAGTATCTGGACCCCCTTTGACCTTATGTTCCATTCATTTAGTATCTGGACCCCCTTTGACCTCATGTTCCATTCATTGAGTATCTGGACCCCCTTTGACCTCATGTTCCATTCATTGAGTATCTGGACCCCCTTTGACCTCATGTTCCATTCATTGAGTATCTGGACCCCCTTTGACCTCATGTTCCATTCATTGAGTATCTGGACCCCCTTAAGTAAGCTAGGTCTGGTCCACTGATAGTAGAGACTTACAAACCCGTGGAAAAATTAGAATCTTCAATTTCCTTACCTCTGATTCTCCTCATATCCTCGGTCGACATCTCTCGATCGAACACCATAAGATCCCTTATCCAGCCTCTCATAACCTGATTGGTGTCTCTCTTCAGACCAATATCAAACACTGTGCGGATAGGCGAAGGAAGGGGCTTATTAGTACTTGTTCCCCATGACACTTGTACACCGTCCTGGTAGAAAAAGGCTTTGCTCAAACCTTTGTTCAAGACGAAGCCAACATGCGTCCAAACATTGGGGACTACGGACCTTTTAAAATGAAAAAAGAACTTTATTAAAATAGATATTGTGGGTTTACACCTATTTCGAAAATTAGTTATAGAGGCAAAGAACATAGAAGATTGATCCCTTATCGCCAGACATTTGAAATGATAAAAGAATACTGATATATCCCATTAAGTAAACGATTTTGTAACACCTTTGATTTCCCTGTCGCAAATTTTGTCTCGATCAACGTGTACCAATGAAAAAAGTGGTAAAATATATAACTGAAAAGGCTCTCTTCATGTGGATAGCATGTTTATTTCGGTTTTGTGCTCCACCAGACTCATTCTGAAGCGCATGAATGCGAGGCTAAGTGGGAAAATATATATAGGTACTTACCCCCCTCCGCAAAAGAAAGATACACCCCCTTCCTCTCCTTCGGTTTTTCCCTCTACCCGAAATGTAGTAGTATCTCCAGCTTTATAAACGAAAAATGTAAACATGTGGGGATTGCCCCAGTATGAGTACATGTAGTATTGGCCTACGGGAGCAGAGTCCAATTTCAACCAGAGTGCCATAGTCATGCTGGTTTTAGTGATGGCTAAAGCTGGGGTTGTGGCATATGAGCCCGCGCTGCCTGGTAGATATAGGGCAGTGAAGCTGTCGTTGATGCCTTTCTTGAAGACTGATTTGCCGTGTGAACTAAAGAAGAGGAAAATATTTGAGGTTTTTGTGTAAGGATAAAGTAATCATCATCATCATCATCATCAACATCATCGCCACTATCACCAGATGTCATCATCATCATTATTGTCCGTCATCACGTGCACGATCACGATCATCGTCATCATCACTAGCATCATCATCACAGATCATCGTCATCATCATCGTCACCACCATCATGATCATCATCATGATCACTATCATCATCATGCATCAGCACTATCATCTTAACATGGGGTCGATCTTCGTCATCATCATCATTATCATCATCTTTACCCTGATCATTACCATCACCATTTACATCACTATCACGATCGGTTGTCATAACTGTCCTTACTCGTATTTTCAAGTATAAATAATGATAATAATTATGGTTTTTGTGAAGCGTGACCATCACCAATATAACATTATCTATGATTATATTTGCGGTAGTGGGTTCACTGTGGAAAAATGTGGAAAAATGTGGGATACCTGTGGTACATGCGCCATCATTGAACGAAGCAGGTCGGTTTTATTTTGCTCTGTACTTTACGAATGAGTTTCTATATTTCTACTCCGCTTATTTGGAGAGCGAAATTCATGGAGACTTTTAAAAAGTAAGCAAATTATATTCCTTGTATTTCATTTTCTTCATTTTTTCTAAATATTCGCTCCATATTGCTTAAAGAAAATTTGTCCTTCAATCCAGCAACTACAAATGTACGTAAAACAAACTTAAAACTTATAATATTTTTATTCATCACAATTTCTAGAATACTTACACCACATCAGTGTCACTTCCATCGAGTTTCCAGTGTTTTAGAGGCCTCAAACTTTGGATTTCTGGTGCTGGGTCTAATAAAGGTAAGATATTTGGTCAGTCACTTTGAAAAATTACAGCTACAATGTAGCTTTTTTCATTCACTCAAGGGCATTCTTCATAAATAAAAATGACGTTCTCGGTTTTGGTACCTAGTGTAATCTTTGGTAGAAGAACCTTGGAAAGAAATTCGTTATCACTTTCGTTGTTGATGGTGACTAGTTCACCCCCATTAGCTGTGCATACTTTTCCTGCTTCAGAGTGGGTTTTGAACGCCTTGAAGAGTTTGAAGGCAGATGAATCATGGACATACCAATGTCCAGGAAGAATTCCTGGGAAAACACATACACCAGTCAAATAAATACTAATAGTTATAAGTATAAGGGTTGAAAGCTGAATGAACTGGACATGACGTGTCTTAGACAACATTTGTGGTTATTGCAACACTATCATGGTAATCATGTAGAGGGAATGGATGGATGGATGGATGGATGGATGGATGGATGGATGGATGGATGGATGGATGGATGGATGGAGTACCAATGAATGAATATAAATAAACAAATGATGAATATATATCAATGTGCATAAACATAAAAATAAAATATACAAGTCCAACAAAAATGAACAAATATGGCACATCTAATAGCAAATATCAGAGTTACACTACATTGCCTTCAAACAATTTTTTCAAGTCGTGGCATCTGGGTCAGTTTATATACATTTACTGTATTATTGGCCCATTATGCCTCGACTTGTAATGTTGACCCAAATGCCTTGACTTGAGACAATTGTTTGAAGATAATGGAGTGTAAATCTGATATCTGCTATTCAAATGGGAAAATAAAAACTAAACAATAATAGAATAAGAGTCTTCTTGTTTATACATTTGATTATAAAATTCAGCGATAAAAAGTTTGCTTTATACATATTTAAGAAAAATATAAAACGACGATGTTTCGATGTTCCCAGAACATCATTATCAAGTCAAAAAATAATAGCTAGAAAATAAACAATAAACAAACAATAATAATGAATATCTTTCTTATTTTACCTTTTTTTGTAATTTTGTACTCAATTGATTTATCCTCACATGAAGTAATAGTCTAAAGAAATAAAATCAAAATGAGTTACAAATTATCTACAGTTTGTTGTTGTTGTTATTACAGCGCAACACACAAAAGTATTACCACTGTTAATATATTCGCATACTTCTATGCATGGCTTATTGCTGCGAAACAAGTTTTTACATGCCTTATTTGGTAAAACCAGACAGCTTGGCATCAAATATGTAAGTTTAACGTACGAAAGCCTGCGCATAGAAGTATGTGAATTATACAAAGTATGTGAGTTATAGAAAAGAAAAATATCTTTTCATTACATTGCTGAAGTCATCATAACCAGCATTTGAAACAGCATGCTCACATTAGTAATTAAGAAATATTTCAGTGCTCTAGCACAAATATCTGAAGAGTTACAGTGTTTTGAAATTAGAAGGATTTGTATGAGAAAGAGAACTAAGGCCCAATCAGCCTCACTTTCATGTTTTTGGCATATAATTTTAAATTGTTATAACTCTGCAGTGATTTTTATATGATAACAGAACTCTACCAAATTACTAATTTAGACATGCTCTTTAATTTAATGAAAAAAACTATTTTTTTGAAATCCTTGAATGTTCGTGGTGCTTGTCCTTTTGCATAGGGCGTATGTTACGGGAAAAATTTAGAAATTAATTTAAAATTTAATTTCCAATGTTATCTCACCTTAATCTCGTTGTGCTCGCCTCCATTTTTATGCACAAGGACCGACCATCCTACTGATTCTTTAGTCTCCTTAACCAACTCACAAGTCATGGCTCCTTTGTCATTCCTGTAGGTATTTACTGAGAAACAGCTCAGTGTCCTTGCACAATCTTTTTGGCACTCAATCGGACTGCATTCCAGAGTTTTAAAAATGCCATACCCCAGCCTTTTGTTTTGATGACGAGAATAGCTGAAACCAAAACAGGGCTGAGCATGCGCAATCCTGAGAACCAATCCCTGGACCAACAGTATCACCGCCAGTATATCTGTCATCTGACATTTCAAAATTTCAAAATTTCATTAAATAGACAGTCGTAAGTATCGATTTGGTGCGTTAGATATTTAAGTCTGGCATGTTTGACATGTTTAGTTAAATTGATTGAAAATATAATTAATTTAGTAGTTACAGACAAAAAAAGCCGATCTAAGGATTTAGGCCGCTTTTATGGTCTTAAACCAATAAAATTATGAGATTTTGGCCCAAAGCTAATTACAAAAGTAAGTGTTTGAAATGTAGGACCGACTGTCCAACCAAACCATGCATTAATGAATTTTGAAAAAAAAAACAACGTTAAAATCTGCTTAATTTTTTCTTGTACAAGTCCAAACTTGCTGAAATTTCACATATCTGGCACACCTCAATTTAGGTATTTCCTCACTCATAGGTTTTTGTGTGATGTAGATTGAACAGTTTTGAAAGATTGACAAACAATTTATGGCTGGTTTCAGAAGTTAATTAAAGGCACTAAGTTCTTGGCTTCTTTTGAGTTCGTCCTGCATGTGTTAATTAGATGTTGAACTAGTTCAGCCAGTTAATTATTTCAACTGTTGTTCTTGTATATCATCCATTTTCTGTTGCTGATTATTAAATGCCGCATCAAGAACGTGACCAATTAACCCCTTAACTTTATCTCTGACCTCGACCGAAGAGAGGTGGATTAATCGTGCCTAATTACCAGTAAAGAAATGAATATTACCGGACACTTGGTGTCTATGTGGGTAGAGTTTCTTCAGTGTTGGTTCATCACCTGAATTTTCTCTGGTTTTCCTCCCTCCATAAAAATCACTTCTAAATTCCAATTCGATCATGGAACGAGGGCCACAGGTTCGTTAACCACTGGCTATTAAGTGCTACCCTCGTAAAAACAAGAACCATGTTTTTATATCTTGCTTCGTTTTATATCAATGTCTCCATCAATTTACCACTGATAGCAAATAAACTTTAGTCTTATCTAACGTGAGTCCGGTGAAGTTCATACCTTAGTTTATTAGCTCGTTATTTTAAAGCAGCCAAAGAACTTTCGAAATTATCCCAAATACCTTGGCACAAAGGACGGCAACGCCTATTACTAAAAGGTGTAAATTATTTTGAAAAAAGAATAACTTAAAAACTTTGTTCAATTTTTTTTTTAATTCATTGTTGTTTTTTTTTTTTTTTTTTTGTCTTTTCTTTCTTTTTTTTTTTTTTTTTTCCCGTTTTGCGGCAAATCAGTATTCTTTTTGTCGGTCTTTCTTTTTGTTTTTTCGTTGTTGCTGTTGTTTACTTTTTCTTTTCATTTTTGTTTCTGCTAATTTTCGTTACTCGATATCCTAAATATATAGTAAAAATCAAGGCAGGAAAAAAGTTTTTGCAGAATTCCTCTATCAATTGCTGTCTCTATTAATCCCCGATAACGAATCCTGAATTTCTGGGCTGGGATGAAACAACAATATTCATCCATGCATTTTCGACAGGATCCAACGACATGAAAGATGATTTTGCAAAGTTTATATATGTGAGAACCCATCGTGTTTGGGAGCTCTATATTATGATTGAAACTTTTCTCTTTTTACAACCTCAAAGACTATCTACTAGCTTAATATCTAAACCCCTTCGATATCACAGCAATTTTCAATGCTTACTCGGTAGTTAAGAGTTGCCCGTTGGAATTTCTTTTTTTTCTTTTTACTGCTGCCAGTCAAAAATGTAAACTGTACCGGCTGATTATTTTTGATTGACGGCAGCGAAAAACCAAATTTCTTGCAACTATTAAGTTCGCATAATCATATCGAAAGCTGTCGCCAACAAGATCAAAGGGACGAGAAATTGTTTTAATGTTGTCTCTGCTTTTTGCATAGGAAAACATGTTGTACGCTTTTGGTTGTGGGTTCGATTCCTGGTGGACAAGCCTTCATATGTGAGTAGAGTTTACGTTTGTTTTTGGTTCTCTCCTGTGCTTCAAAGGTTATTCTCTGAGTTCTCAGTCAGACAGGGGTTTGTTTTCCCTTCACAAAAATCAACTGAGGGCCACAGGTTTGTTAGTTACTGGCTATTAAGTGCTACCCTCGTAAAACAAGGATAAATTTCGATAATACTTGATTATTTATCTTTTTACTTGACTTTACCCACCTTAAAATGTTGTCCAATAAGGTATGAAACCGTGTCCCTGTCATGCAAGTATTCAACCAACTACTACTAACAGCTTTCGTAAAGCGATTAATTTTATATACGCTTGGTGAACAATTAAAGTAAAGTCATTCAAAATTGACCAATCGCTGTTCAGACTGATTTGACCACGTTCTAACCGAAGAAAAGTATTCGTATTCTTTTACTTATCTTCCACTTGGAGATTTTTTCGATTCTTTGTTACTAATTCTAAAGAATTTTATGCTTGTCAACTTAGGGACCCGTCATTATTTATGTGTTACTCCATCAACGATACCTGGAAAGTAACTGTAATGTAATAAAACTACTGCATGTTAACAATAACGTTGGTTTTGGACGAAAGATGCTCTATATTCCATGATTTATTCCCTTGGAATTTTTTTTTGACATTTCTCAAATTTTTCCGTGAAAAAAAGAAAAGTTGGGTCGAAAAGATGAATCATATAGTGGGGATTAAAGAGTTGCCATGACAACCCACATTTGCATAATAGCGTTTTGGAGGGAAATCCCCCAAAGTGTTTTTTTTTTTTGCTAAGCTGTGAAATTGCGCAAAGTAGAAAAGCCAGGGTACTAATTTTTGAAAGTATAACAAATTGTTTCCACTCAGAAGAGCTTTGGATTATTATCTGTTTATTGTACCACAGTTAATCATATCCATTTTGAAATCATTAGCAAATCCTGCAATCTGATTGGCTACAAAGTGTGCGATTTAAGCATTAATTGCACTATTTTGAATCATTAATTGCATCATTTTGTCAAACAATCACTTTTGAAGCTACATATAACTGTTGAGTATTTTAATATATTAAGTTTCAAAATGGAAATGATTAATAGGTAATAGAACTGAGTGTCTTGCAATTTTGGGCAGAAATCACACTCGTGATTAACAAATTACACTCCCGCTGCGCGGTCGTGCAATTTTGTAATCACTCTTGCGATTTCAGCCCAAATTGCACTCAACTCAGTTCTATTACCATTATTAATCTTTTAACAAATGTTTATCATGTGCAAAACTAATTCGTAGATGTTCAATCACAGTTCGTTATATTGCATGCTAAGGAGCTAGACCTCGGTGAGGAGTCACTTATACTTCCAAACAGAAGTCCAGTCCGTTTTTCCCCCAAAATAGCGATCGCCTCTCACCATTGCGACCCGGGTTCGATTCCCTGACTTGGTGTCGTATGTGAGTAGAGTTGTTTCGAGGGTTTTTCTCCGGGTTCTCCGGTTTTCCTCCCTCCACAAAAACTGGCTAACTTTTAAACGTAACTAATTCCAATTCGATCATGGAGAAACCGAGGGCTACAAGTTTGTTAGCCTTCCAATAGCCCGTGTGTTATTCAAAATAAGTGAAAAATATGAATCGAGCTTATGCTACCACGCAGTGTATACAACTAAAGTAAAAATCGAACTATTCTTGACTGAAATAACATATTTTAGCTACTTTATATTTTTTCCTTGTGACGGTTGTTATTGAATGCGTGTCTTACTGGAGGAATTAAAGAAGACCTTAAGTGTACTTATCAGAGCCGATTCGTTCGTAATTTAACCGGTTAAACAAGTTTTTTGCAAATAAACTTCATTTTTCGTTCACATGGTACTTCTTCCCATTGATATGTTCCCCAGGCTCTCGCAGAAAAGCAGTTAGTGCTTGGCTGAGAGACTGGTGCCATGTTCAGGTAGCTTTGTGGTGGTCCGATCTCAATTCTTGGGTCCAACAGCGTTGCATCTGGTTGATATAAGAATGATTTAAAAGAGAAAGAGGAACAAAATATTGCAGTATCTATAGATCTTTAAGATTTATTATGATTACCTACTTATAGGGTTTAAGATTTATTAGGATTACCTACTTACCTTTACCTACCTACCTACCTACCTACCTACTTACCCATCTACCTACCTACCTACCCACCTACCTACCTACCCATCTACCTACCTACCTATACCTACCTACCTATACCTATCTACCTACCTACCTTCCTACCCACCTACCCACCTACCCACCTACTCACCTACCTACCCACCTACCTACCCACCTACCTTCCCACCTACCTACCCACCTACCTACCTACTTATCTACCTACTTATCTACCTACCTACCTACCTACCTACTTATCTATCTACCTACCTACCTACTTGTCTATCTACCTACCTACCTACCTACCTACCTACCTACCTACCTACCTACCTACCTACCTACCTACCTACCTACCTACCTACCTACCTACCTACCTACCTACCTACCTACCTACCTACCTACCCACCCACCTACCCACCTACCTACCAACATATCTACCTATCTATTTCTCTGTGTTTCTGTCTAAGTACGGAAGGAAGATGGATAAAAGAGGGAACTCAAGAGGAACTATAACCATAAAGTTAATTACCTTGAATGATGTTAACCTCTTCACTTGTCACTGGTCGATCAAACACGAGGAGTTCTCGCAGCCAACCCTTCACGACGGTACCGGAATCTCGTTTATAACCAACATCGAACACAGAACGAGTGGGCGCAGGAAGATCTAACTCTGATGTAGTTAATGGTGTAGTCTGAGAGACCTTTGATCCATCTTGATAGATCGTTCCCTGTTTGGTCTCTCTGTTCCACACATAAACGATGTGTGTCCATTTGTTTAAAACAGCTTGCCTTTAAGGAAAATATTGGGAGTTAGAAAAAACCTACTAATGGTCTATCACCAATCGAGCCCTGTGATTGGCTGAGCTACTAGGGGTCTATTAGTGATAGACCTCTAGTAGCGAAAATGGCCGGTTTTGAAAACCAAAAAATATATATTTAAAGCAAAATCCAAAACTTTTTGCATCCTTTTATTGGACCGATTAGTAGGTTTTTACTAAAACAATTAGACCTCTCGCCCTCATGGCCTACGAGTCAATAGCCCATTCGGCCTTCGGCCTCATGGGCTATTGACTCGTAGACCATTCGGACTCGAGGACTAATTGTTTTAAAAATAATAGCCTGTTGATGGGATAGATGATATTTGTGACTGATGACAGTGACCTCATTGCTGTAACCACAAACATTTTCGTTCTATTCACTCCGTATCCTCATCAGGTATTGTTCCTGGATGGTTACCATGACCATATCCCGATATGACAACCCAAAATTCACATGAATGTTGAAATATTCAAGAGTTGTGTTTTCACTTACCCTCCTTGGATTCCAAAGAGGTCGGCATTGTGATTTGATTTCTTTCTGCTATTAAAAAATAAGGCACCATTAGCACGGACTCCCATGCCAAAGATGTACGGATTGCTCCAGTAACTGTAGAAATAACACGATGCACTGGGCATACTCTCCAGTTTCACCCAAAATGAAATACTGAAGGACATCGTGCTGATGTCCCAGGCTGGTGTAGTAGCATATGAGCCTGCAGTGCCTGTAAAGTGCAGGGCAGCAGACCTATTATATTCGTCATTCTTGGCAACAAGACTTCCAAGTAAACTGTTAAAGGATCAAGAAAAAGGCACTAGTTTAAAGCAAGTCTTTAAATTACTGTTAATATTATCGATACTCTGAAACATCCTCGAAGACAGAGCCAGGCTATCTTACGATGAAATCTGGATAACCCAGAGAAAAATACTAGAATCAAGGGAGAGAAATAACTGAACTTATTACATGTAATACTGAGTCCAGGAATAGAACTCGAGAGCCAAGAGGGTGAGGCAATGAGTACAATTACGTAATACCGCTACACTAACCTTGATTCCAACAGTGTAAGGCAGTGAGTGGATAGGGTTAAAGCATTCACAACGTTATATTCATGAAAAACGGCGAAGAATTTAGGGTGTAATGGTTTCCAACTTACGTCACTTCCTGGTCAGATCCATCTAGTTTCCAGCGCTTGTATGGTTTCAGTTTGTCTTTGATGAGCCGATCTAGTGAAGTGAATTTGTAATTATCTTTTAACCTCCGTCTGTCTCTAGTGTTCATTTTGCCTTTATGTTTAAGCGGGAAAACAAAAGTTTGAGAATGACATAGTTTCCCTCACCTCTTTTAGATACCTCCTCCTTAAGATACAATTCTGTAACAAATTTGTTTTCATCGTCGCTGTTGATGGTGGCCAGAGTTCCTCCATTAGCAGAGCACACTGCACTGGCTTCTGTATAGGTTTTCTTTTGCTCAAAGAGTTTGAACACAGATGAACCCAACTGGTACCAGTTGCCAGGCAACGCTGATGACGTAAGCAAAATAAAGATAACTTTTAGTCCAAGCTTGCTAAATTTAGTTTTATTTAGCTCAGGATTGTTGGGGGATCACCCCAAGATATACGTTTCTAGGAATCGATATTTTCCATATTTTCGAGGAAATACTCATGTGTAAAAAAGATGGTTGTATAGTATACGCACCCAATTACAAAGTTCAAAAAAAGTCCTTTCGTTTTGCCTCGCATGCAAATTCTTACATTTAACTATTTTACCTTTTCTGGTTTTTGCTGTGGGTTCGCACGACACGGACGAAGAACAAGAACCTGTGTTCTGAAATGCAACTACAAAATGTCACCGAGAGAGAAGGCGTAAGCAATGCAATATGCCTCAGTGTTTACTTACCATTAACTCGTTGTATTCACTTCCTTGTTTCCATTCAAGACAGTTTGGGATTCCCAAAGAACTTGTTGTTCCTTTATTCAACTCGCAGACGTCTGTTCCGTTCTCATTTGGGTAAAAGTTGGTGGAGAAACAGCTCATTTCTGATACACATTTTTTGTTGCAGTCAAGTTGGCTGACACCCGATAATGTTTTGTAAATAGAGCATCGTAACCTCTTACCCAATTGACGAGAAAAACGGAAATTTGAACATGTCTGAGCGTGAACAGAAAAGAAATGGAACCCGCAGCAGAATAAAAGAACGAGCATCAAAAGCTGAGTCATCCTGAAACTGAAAGGAAAATATCATCAGTTTGGACCCGAGTATTCAAAGTTTGACCGTCTGTTTTCCTTGGGTCACTGCATATTTCAAATCACACCAGTTTTAACTCAAAAGTACGTCTAAAATGTTTAAGATACATTCACAAAATGATATATTTCAATTATGGCAAACCGGATAGTTTTTGTTTTCTCCAGCTAGACGTTATCATTGTTCTGATATTTAATTGCTATGCAAACAACGACGCCTGAAGAAGATTGATGTTGGTGTCAGTGTTTTGAGAATGTGTTTACCTATTTGTTCAGTTCAGTGGATTTGTGCACCAATATCCAATGTAATAGTATTCATTTTAGTCGATAGTAAAAGCAGGTGGAAATTTTGGGACATGCTAGACTGAACTTGCAATTAGACGTACAGTAAAAATAGAAATGTGTTGATACACTACCCCTATAATGCTCCCAAAATTGGCTGTGTGAAATGACTGATGTCCACTGTACGCTCCCCCTCCCCTCCCCTCGCAATGTTGTTTAAGTGGCCAAAGTTTGGTACCGTGAGCTAGCCACATTCTCAAGGAACAACATTGAATGGGGGAGGGGAGGATTTAGTTTGTATACGATTTTTAAAGCGCTTTTCCTTATATTGCAGGCTTAATTTTTCCAACATTATGAGGTATAGTGTCAGTATCAACACTTTTGATTTTTACTATAGAAAGCGAGTAAACAGCTTGGTTTAGATATTAGATAGATAGATAGAAACCTTTTGATTTAAAAAAGAACTAAACTACAACAGGAGTCCTGTATGTATAAATGAATAAATACAAAAGGGTAACTTTGATGAATCAATACTTCTCGCTAATAAAATTAATAATTTAATAATTAATAATTTAACTGTAGGCAATAGAAAGAAACTCGCTGATCTTCCACGGTATACCTATATCTTTCTTAATCTGTATTCTTGTTGACATACGTCGTACTTTTATCACTCGAAAACAGGACATAAAATTCAAAAAACTTAGTTGGAAAAAATTCTAGAAATTTTCAACAATTTCTCGTTTACTCTAATATACTGACACAAAATCCAGCTTTGCATAGTCTCCCCGCAGCCGTTTTTAGGGTCGTCACGAACGGAGATCGACTAAGCTTTGCATGGCTCTATTTATAACTTATGATCTGTATCGCGATTCTCCTATAAATGGTAAAGTAGAAGAGATTCAACTGGGCACCGGTCCTAATATTGATTGTTATGCCCTAACCTATTCATGTACCAATTTTGGTACTTTTGTCCGCTCTGTATAGATCTGGCTTAAATCTTGCACTTATCTACTGGACTATAAGTTTGATTGGGAAGAGCCGCCAATCTAAACCCGTAATCGCAATAAGTTTTGGATGCCTTGTTTTCAATATTTCGTTCCATTATTATCATTATCACCATCATTATTACTGTTATAACCATTATATATAGATACCAAACCCACTTACTTGAATAGTTTCTTCGTACAAAACAATCGTAGGATGACTCGTGAATATACCTATTATGGCCCATAAAATACGACAGAGCAGCTGAAAATAAAACAAAACAATGTCATGGAAAATTACCTTAGTTTCGTTAACAAGAATCAAGAATACTGGTCCAAAAATCTGCAAGTTTAAAGCAGTACTGAACTTCCAGCATATTTTTGAGGCAATTGATAAAAGACAATTTTTCCGCAAAATGTTAGTTCAGCCGGTAATTGGGATGGATCATGAGTAAGATACACTAACAGTTCAAGAGTTTCTGTCTTTCTCAAAGTCATTTTGAACTGAACGATAGAAAATAACTCGTCTTGGCTAACAGTGAAAGCTCTCAATTTCCTGAACACAATCTAGTAGAAATGTTTCTTCAACCTACCTTCTTTTAAAGTGACTCGTATTCGAGTTAGTTGACAGTGATGATTAGTTTAAACAAACATCTGTAACTGAACCTGAATAGTTTATTTTGCTTCATCATATTATTACATATTATATATCACCTGGTTCCTCCGAGGGAAATCAATGGTTACCACGTACGGAGATCGATCGATTCAACCAATCGGAGACCTTTTTTCGTGTATATTTTTAGTCTCTAGTCTTACCTAGACAACTCAATAGCCGACCCTGTTAAGAAATCTCCTATCAATGTCTTATGACATTATTTGATTTAGTGCAAAAAGTAATGGAGCAAAAATTCGCAACTGGAAGTTAACTGTGCTTGAAAACAGAACCGTTCCTAGCTTGTTAGTCCCGCGAAGCAAGAGTTTCTAGAAATTTCTGGCAGAGAACAAAAGAATGAATGAGAATTGAGAAAACAAAGTTTAAAATAACTTGTTTTGCTAGGAGGACTAAACCAAATACTTTTGAACAAAAACAATAGAAAGATAACAATTTCAAGTCATTTGACTAAATTAAAGTTCAGCGAATCACCCCGAGATTTCAGGGGTTCGATTCCTACGGACGTAGTCTGTGTCACATCACATCCAGGCAAATACCTTGGTAAAGGACTTTCCCGAGGTATTTGTGCGGATATGATGCAGGCTATGCGCATGCGCGCAGCATGTGATGATTAACATTTATTTGATGTTGTTTTCTATATCTTCCCACGAGTGCTTTCTCCGACTTTTGCCTTACACATTGTTTTAATTTTCCCTAGTTACATAAAATTAGGTAACTAAGTTCATAAATATATGCATTGATTTCATGTATATTTTGAATCAAGCGGAAGTCAACGAAATTGTTATCACTAAGGCACGGTTAAAGGGGCACTTGGATGAAAACGCCCCATATTTTGAAAGTCCGAATAGTTCAAGTATTTAAGAATAATATGACTCAATCATGATTATGAAAACCAGATTGGCAAAAATTTTAGCCTGGGAGCCACTCGCAGTTGAGAAATTTTGGTTTAAAAACTAGAAGAACAATAGGGTTGAGTAAATGACGTCATTTACTCACAATTTAGATGCTGAAAAAAATATATAATTTTTATCCGCAAATTTTGACTGTGAAGAAAATATGTTGCTTGGCTACTATTGGGGCCATATAGATAAGTTTAACCAAGTTTCAAGGCATTTCCAATTTTCATCGATTTTCATCCAAGTGCCCCTTTAAAATATCGAACTTTTCATGCTCCGAACCTAATACCATTGAGATCGACCAAAGATCGACAAATCCCTATTATTGATTCAGGTATTAGGTTCGGCTCATGAGAGGTTCGACGTTTGAACCGGGCCTAATTCAAATCTATTCCTGCGGCTTGTTTGCCTTATAACTTTTAGGATCGGACTTAGGCCCGGTTTAAACGTCGAATTTCACATGAGCCGAATGTAATGCAAACGAGCAAAACCTATTTTTGCTCAAAAAATATTTTCATGGAAAATATATATATTTCCCCTCAGGTCAGTATTTCCACATACCAGCAAAAAAATATCACCATCTTTTTTAATCCTCAGCCAATCAGCTTTCGTAGGTTCAGGAGAACGAGAATCAGTGAAATGAGTAGGGTCTGGGTACGAGAATGAGCTTTAGTGCGTCAGTTTATTTGTTTGGGATCCCTGTGTAAAGCCTGGCGCCTCAAGAAAACACGTTCAAAACAAAAAGGAAATTTTCTCCCGATCACCAAAATTCTCATTCATTCATCGCCCTAAATTTAGCCGTAATTCAAAGCCTACGGCTATTTCAAGGTATCTGTGGTAATACAGTGGAGCTTTAGTACATGGGTTGTAAATCTTCGAGCCTGAGAGAAGAAAGTGATGAATGTTCAAGTTGGAACCGTTCTTCTCAGCCTCGTCTTTCTCTTCGTTCTCACCGTCCATTAACCGTTTCAAACCGCCATAATCAAGTCTACGATGTCGTTATTCAGCTCAAACACGAAGATAAAGATATCTACGCCTGTTGTTTTCCTAGTGACGACGATGGAGTTTTACTCTCAGCGTCAAAGGTCGAACAAACGACTTTTTTAAGACACACTCGAGACTTCTCGTCAATACGATTATGGGATCTGAACAGGCGACAAATAAACACTGGGTTTTTAGCTGATTTCCCTCGCTCTTGTCGCTCGTGTGATTTCTCCCCAGACGGTCAGTTAGTAGTATGTGTATTCAGCGAAGATTCTTTGGCCTTAGTTCGTATGAGGTCGTGGAAAACAACGAGTGCTGAAGTTATTCAGATGAGGAAAATATGGCGTAGTAGAGGGACTCTTCTCTGTTGTACTTTTTCTCCCGAAGGCCGATCAATTGTCGTTGTTTCTCGACTCACAGGAGACACAAACCATGTCTGTATGATCGATGTGAATTCTAAAAAAATGACCAAAAAAATGAGTCCTACTTTGTCATCCAGAATTCGTGGTTTTGTAAAGTCGTGTATGTTCTCACCCGATGGATTATTTTTATCTGTTTCGACTTCGAGTGGACAGCTGATATTATTCGACATACAAGATTTACATATTCACGGAAGTCTTGATCTTGACACAGAGGCCAGTACTTCTTGTCTTTGTGATCCTTTTCATCAATCCTCTCGGCGGTCCATAACGTTATCGATGCAATGTTGGTATTTATTTGACCCCCGGTATGGTCACAAGTACATTGCTTCATGTATTGAAGATGGGACTATACAAACATGGTCCCTTAATTCCAATGTTCAAGGGCTTACAAGAATTCAGAGTATTAATATATTACAGACTCCATGGCAGAAGATTTGTTCTGCATCATTCTCCCCTGATGGTAACATTCTGGCAGTTGGTACCTCAGATTCAAAGATTTTAGCCCTCAACTCTGAGAGCCTTGATCTCTTATTCACACTAAATGCTCATTTACAGCCTGATGGCCTGCGCACATGGTATCAGAACACAGAAGTATCATGTTTAGCATTCACACGGACATGTCAGCAACTGGCTGCTGGTTATAATGATGGACGTATCAGAATCTGGCAGCTTCCACCTCTCATAAGTCTTCAACATATGTGTAGACTTGTTATCATAAAATTCATTCCTGCAAATAAAATACCAAGACTTCCACTTCCATCACATCTGTTGAGATATCTTCTATACTCTCCATTAAAACACCTCTGAAACCTAAGATTGGATGAGGATTTTTTAGATGGCTGGTTGCGACGTAGCTTATTTAGATAATTATTAGATCAATGATGGTCACAATGAATTGATCAACGGCGCTTCCTTGATATTTAACTATTTAAACCCACTAAGCTCTCATATGCTTGATGAGAGTCCATTTAGCCTGCTTTACTAACTATACATGCCAAAAGATGTCAATATAGATAAATTATTTAACTGCATTTATTTTAATATATATATTATTTACTAATAAGGTTGATGCATGCGAATCTGACTACATCAAATGTACTATATTCAAAGATATGATTTTATTGGTACATAGTTGTGCCCTCTAACGTACGTGTCAGTACCATGAACATACAAGAATTTCAGATAAAAAAGGTGATCTTAATTCTCTTAGAATTGAGCCTTTTTGATATTTCTGTCAGTCCCAATTGAAATAATATTGACATGCATTTCCCACTAATAAATGAGGACATGAAAAACCTGTGAAAAATAACGGTGAATTTTTGAAATTTCACATCGTTTCAGTCTTTCAGTCAGTAGTGACTGTTGTTGTGATGCATTATGTTAAATAGATCTCTTTTGCTTCGTTGTTTGTGCCCATTTCAGACCATGTGATGCCGCAGGAGTTCATTCTTTCATGTGTAAATATTTTAACAAAAGAACATTTCTCAACGGAATGTCATGTGGTCTGAAATAGGCAATGTGCATGTGAAGGTAAAGAGGTTTATTATTGTTCGATAGGCTAAATTAAAGCTTACTAGACATACTATGAGACTGTTCCTTTCCTTTGAAGTCCCCTAGTGTGTGTTGTGAAATTAACTTAGCCATCTTTGAAAGCAGTTTATTTTGAAACTTTATAAAAAGTAAAGTAAAAATTGTAAATATAGATGCATAATTTTGCTCCAGATTTAACAAAGTATTTAAAGATTTTTGAAAAATTATTCTATTAGGAATCAGGATTGATGTTAAAGTTATGAGCTGTCACTTTAGAAAAAAAGAAGTCAGTGTTGTCAGAATATTTTAGTGGAATCTTGCCTACATAATTATAGATCTATTGTGGTCACTGGTCATGCATTAGTTACTAACTTACTATCAGAGGAGTGGAGAAAGGAAATGTTAGTATCATGTTTTTTTCTTCTTGGAATTAATAAATTAAAGAATAGCCTGCGTCACATCTGGATGTGACGCAGGCTATTAAAGAATGACATGAATATGTTTGTGGGTTTGAATCCTGCCAGGAACTTGGATTTTTTTCTGACCGGCATAATGATACAAAAGGGAGCTTCAGATTTGACTACGACTCCATTATTATACCACTAAAAATCTTACACTGCAAACTTGTTGTTGACCTCTGTTTGGCAGAGCACAACACATCTCTAAAACAAAATTGAACGAATATTCACTTGGCTTTGTAATGTTCACTTGAAATAAAGCTTATGACAACTGGTTCTCATCTGAACTTACATCCAGACATAATTTAATGTTGTAATGTATTGTAAATTATATATCTGTAAGTTTGGTTTTGATGGACTAGGGTATGCCTCAAGGTTGGATCTTAGGCCCTCTAGAATCTGTTATTGTATCGCCCAACTTAAATCTTAATATATCTTTCTTTTATCAATTAGTTTTTGTAAAGGACTAGGGTATGCCTCATGGTTGGATCTTGGGCCCTCTAGAATCTGTTATATAGACCCCTTGTAGCATTTTGGAGGGCAAAACAATAGGTTGCAATTATCAGGAGATTGAAATTATTTTGTTTTGTCCTCCAAATTTGAGCTGCTTTGACGTCACTTGAAAGGGGTGTTTATCTTCCAATTTACATCTAAATAATCTTTTATCAACAACTGGAATTGATAAGATATTTTATTTTATTTTGAGAACCCTTTTCGATATATTATATTGATTCACTCCGAATACATTAGCAACAATTAACTAGATAATGTAAACGTATGTTGACACACCAGCAAAAAGAGTAAGGGAAAATCAAGCTTGTTTGCTCTTCATTAGCATGTTTGGAAAATAAGGCAATGAGAATTGTAAGTAGTTGAAGTAGATGAAAAACAACACAAAGTGGGCACAGGAGTAGACAGATATCAGAACAGGATAAAGATCTGGATAACGTAAAGGAGGCTTTACAGTTGCTGCAGTGAGATGTAGACCCAAAGCTCCAAGCACAGATAGGTAAAACTATTGATGAAAACAAACATTTATAATCATGAGTAGTGTTGGGTGATGGTGAGTAGTATCAGGTGAACAGTAGTAGTGATGGTGAGTAGTATTGGGTGATGGTGAGTAGTATAGGGTGAACAGGAGTAGTGTTGGGTGATGGTGAGTAGTATAGAGT
Organism: Anthopleura sola; assembly: GCA_023349425.1. Classification (NCBI taxonomy): domain Eukaryota; kingdom Metazoa; phylum Cnidaria; class Anthozoa; order Actiniaria; family Actiniidae; genus Anthopleura; species Anthopleura sola. Next base: position 10,577,677 of record JALHLI010000007.1, on the reverse strand, counting down.
GAACAGGAGTAGTATTGGGTGATGGTGAGTAGTATAGAGTGAAGAGGAGTAGTGTTGGGTGATGGTGAGTAGTATAGGGTGAACAGGAGTAGTGTTGGGTGATGGTGAGTAGTATAGGGTGAACAGGAGTAGTGTTGGGTGATGGTGAGTAGTATAGAGTGAACAGGAGTAGTATTGGGTGATGGTGAGTAGTATAGGGTGAACAGGAGTAGTGTTGGGTGATGGTAAGTAGTATAGGGTGAACAGGAGTAGTGTTGGGTGATGGTGAGTAGTATAGGGTGAACAGGAGTAGTGTTGGGTGATGGTGAGTAGTATAGGGTGAACAGGAGTAGTGATGGTGAGTAGTATAGGGTGAACAGGAGTAGTGTTGGGTGATGGTGAGTAGTAAAGAGTGAACAGGAGTAGTGTTGGGTGATGGTGAGTAGTATAGGGTGAACAGGAGTAGTTTTGGGTGATGGTGAGTAGTATAGGGTGAACAGGAGTAGTGTTGGGTGATGGTGAGTAGTATAGGGTGAACAGGAGTAGTGTTGGGTGATGGTGAGTAGTATAGGGTGAACAGGAGTAGTGTTGGGTGATGGTGAGTAGTATAGGGTGAACAGGAGTAGTGTTGGGTGATGGTGAGTAGTATAGGGTGAACAGGAGTAGTGATGGTGAGTAGTATAGGGTGAACAGGAGTAGTGTTGGGTGATGGTGAGTAGTATAGAGTGAACAGGAGTAGTGTTGGGTGATGGTGAGTAGTATAGGGTGAACAGGAGTAGTGTTGGGTGATGGTGAGTAGTATAGGGTGAACAGGAGTAGTGTTGGGTGATGGTGAGTAGTATAGAGTGAACAGGAGTAGTGTTGGGTGATGGTGAGTAGTATAGAGTGAACAGGAGTAGTTTTGGATGATGGTGAGTAGTATAGAGTGAACAGGAGTAGTGTTGGGTGATGGTGAGTAGTATAGGGTGAACAGGAGTAGTGTTGGGTGATGGTGAGTAGTATAGGGTGAACAGGAGTAGTGTTGGGTGATGGTGAGTAGTATAGGGTGAACAGAAGTAGTGTTGGGTGATGGTGAGTAGTATAGGGTGAACAGGAGTAGTTTTGGATGATGGTGAGTAGTATAGAGTGAACAGGAGTAGTGTTGGGTGATGGTGAGTAGTATAGGGTGAACAGGAGTAGTGTTGGGTGATGGTGAGTAGTATAGGGTGAACAGGAGTAGTGTTGGGTGATGGTGAGTAGTATAGGGTGAACAGAAGTAGTGTTGGGTGATGGTGAGTACTATAGAGTGAACAGGAGTAGTGTTGGGTGATGGTGAGTAGTATAGGGTGAACAGGAGTAGTGTTGGGTGATGGTGAGTAGTATAGAGTGAACAGGAGTAGTGTTGGGTGATGGTGAGTAGTATAGGGTGAACAGAAGTAGTGTTGGGTGATGGTGAGTAGTATAGGGTGAACAGGAGTAGTGTTGGGTGATGGTGAGTAGTATAGGGTGAACAGGAGTAGTGTTGGGTGATGGTGAGTAGTATAGAGTGAACAGAAGTAGTGTTGGGTGATGGTGAGTAGTATAGAGTGAACAGGAGTAGTTTTGGATGATGGTGAGTAGTATAGAGTGAACAGGAGTAGTGTTGGGTGATGGTGAGTAGTATAGGGTGAACAGGAGTAGTGTTGGGTGATGGTGAGTAGTATAGGGTGAACAGAAGTAGTGTTGGGTGATGGTGAGTACTATAGAGTGAACAGGAGTAGTGTTGGGTGATGGTGAGTAGTATAGAGTGAACAGTGGTGATCATCAGTGGCACCTGAGGTTCATGAATAGTGCATGATCTTACCATTCCTTTCGTTCTGCTGCGTGATTTACCAAGATTCAAAACATGGTAGGCAGCTACATAGAATAACAACATGGTTGGAATGTACGAAAACAACAGACCATCTTTCTCCAACAGCGGCCACATGCTAAATCATAAAAAAGGTCTGTAGGTTAACGGTGAGGTGTTGGTGAGGGCAGACACTTGCTGAACTAGAAATAAATCATGCCAGCTATCATTTGTCTGCATGTTGCATTGTTCGGAATTGACAACAACAACCAATCACAGGATGCGCAATCATTGCTCAACCAATGAAAATGCCCTGACACAGTAAAGTCACGATTACAGTATGGAATTGACAACATCCTTTGAACGCGGTTAACCAATCATACTACGTGAGATTGAGTGCTTAATCAATAAAAATGCTCTGACTCTGCACTGTCACAATCACAGCACCATCAGTTTTCAACAAAGCAAAAGCTGCTCTAAAATCAATTATATGAGTTTAATGATTCTTTTTGTTGCGGTCACAGTACAGTGCTGTTTACCTAAAAGTGGAGATGAGGAGGAACCAAGTGCAGGGCAACGGCTTGAATGGCAGAAGCAAACAGACAGGTCTGAAAATATTTACAATATTTTATGAGAGTTTTTATAATTAAAATAGACCCCTTGCAGCACATCGGAATGCAGCTCAATTTGGAGGACAAAATAAAAGAATTCCAGTCTCCAGAGACTTTGAACATATCGTTTTGTCTTCCACAGACTGAGCTGCATTTCGACGTGCTGCCAGGGATCTATTAACTATATTATATAAAATTTTCCAGAAAGCTTTAGTTGTTTCCTAGCAAAGACTCAAGTTGTAATTCAATATGCAATATTATGCAGCATATTATATCGGAAAACCATTTCTGATGAAAAAGCTAGAGGGTAAAGAATATCTGCTTTACTTACAATGCAGCGAGAAGAATTGACTTTTCGTGAACTTGATAGGAAAACAGGAAGAATGCCAAGGAAGAGTTTACCTGTTGATTGATTGAGATTCAAAGATTACTGTTTTGTTTTAATCCTGCAGTATAATATTCACTGTAGTTACAGGTATTGTGTTTCAAAGAGAACTAAACCCTTACATCAACTTACCAGACTGATTACAAAGCGATCCACAGATGGATGTCTAAACAGGTTGAGCGACGAAGGAAGAACGGAAATCAATGTGCACCATAAACTATAAAAAAAAGTTACAGATAGCATTTTATAACTTCAACTTTCCTAGAAATGCTTGCCTATTCAATGAATTGAGGTCTTTGTTTGGCAAACCATTTGGATAGTGGATTGGTGGAGCATATACTGTAGCTCGAGCGAGCGGTTTTCATATGAGTTGGAAATGTATGGTACGATATTCCATAGCATTAAAATGGCTTCCTATTGTCTCCCATAAATCATCCAGTCACAACAAGTAGTTGAGACTACAGTAATACAGTATGTGGTACAGCGATACAGCGATACGGCTACAAATTTGCAATAACGTTTCCAACTTGGTTCCCACATACGAAAACTGCTATATTGTATAGCACATCTTGCCATGCATGTCCAGCGATGGTGTCTCCCAACAATCATTCCACTCACCTTAATTTTATAATTTGTTGTTGAGTCAGCATGTTTTTCACCTTAATAACAACAGAAGCAGCACACCAAAAGTTTGCTACTTTGTCCTGAACAAAAAAGAAACACAAATGATTAGGGAAAGTTGGTGTATAGACCCCTTGCAGCACGTCAGAATGCAGCTCAATTTGGAGGACAAAACAATAGTTTCCAATTCTCAGGAGATTGGATTTTTTTGTTTTGTCCTCCAAATTGAGCTGCTTTGACGTCACGTGAAAGGGATCTATTAACCTTGCTACTAACTCACTACTCACCTCAAACAGCCCCCTTCCAAATGGAAAGAGACGATGCACTACTTGGAATATGTCTTCAGGGTTGGATATGAAAGGAAACCAGCTGGGAATGAAGAGAGCAAGATTAACACATGTAGTGAATCAATAATGAACCAGAGAAATAAACTTACCATATCACAAAAGTTCCTATGACAGCAACACCTAGTTTTGACAAGTAGAGAAGTCTGCCAAACCTGAAGGAAAAGTAATTAAAGTCCATAAATTGTAGTGTAACTAGTTTGATTTGCAAACAATTATCTACATCTACACCAAATTGACTCCTTTCAAGTGATGTCAAAACAGCTCAATTTGGAGAACAAAACTAAAGAATTTCAATCTCCTGAGAATTGGAACCTATTGTTTTGTCCTCTAAATTGAGCTGCATTCCGACATGCTGCGAGTCCGTGTCTGTCAACTGTCAACTCTTTCATCATGTCTATAGACTTACCATGAATTTACAGTGAATGTCTTCCCAAGAAGATAGAAGAAAAATGGCATTGCATGATAAAGTTCCATCTGTTTGTAGCTTAGAGCCAACATGAAAGCCACTGACCCTAACATGTCATAGTCCATACATAATCCTATAACACCCCACAGGCACAAGCCTAAACTAACAGCATTATATCTAGGAAATGTTAAGGAATATACTCGAGCTCTGTGACTCAATCTGCAAGTTAGCCATGCCTTAACTTGGAAACATACTGAAGATATGTTATATGCAGAACACTTGTATTGAACAGGCTAAAGGCAACCAAAGGAATAGTGAGTGGCAATATCTATAATCAATTTACTTGCAAGTAGTTCCTCCCATTCTCATAACTTGAAAATTCTCATATCTTTGAGAATAGCTCTAGGACCATCAATTGAAATACTCAAACATTACCCTTTGAAAAGGTTGTCTGAACCTTCCAGTTTGCAGTTAAAGGATACTGAAAATGGCCATGGTCTATTAATGCCAAACCAGGGTAAATCAACATAACAGCAGCGATAAGAACCTAAAATGTACAGGCAATTGTGTTATGATCTGTTCTAAACTATACATCAACCCAAAAAGGTTTTGTGCCTTCATTCAGTACATGTACAGTAGTACATGATGATGGGATCTCATTAGCACAAGATGAAAAGCCAAAAAGATAATTATATGATTTCATCTCAATCAAAAACAGTGAATCCTAAAAATACCTTGTGGACTCTGGATTTTCCAGGAATACATAACAGACAGAAGAAGAATACAGCAGGAAAATAAACTAGGATGTCAGCACCTAATGCTGAAAAAAAACAACATAAAAAATACATGTAAGTTGGGGCTTGAGGAAAAATTAAAATCACTTTTCATTTGATCTGTGAGTTAGCCATGCCCTGACTCAGATTGGACCAGAGGTTGTTTCAGGGTTTGATCTGTGAGTTAGCCATGTCCTGACTCAGTTTGGACCAGAAGTTATTTTAGGGTTCAATGGAATTGGGGGGTTTCTTATAAAATGAAAAAGAAAACAGAATGTTATAGATACCTGTGTAGCGCATGAAGAGCTTGTGCTCTCGACTTTCATAACCATGTGAATCATTCAGTTTTACCCAGCTTGGGTCAATCTTGTGTGCCAGCCAGCCACATACCCAACTGTGGTATGCAGTCAGTGGAGGGTAATCAAGGCCCCAGTATTGAAGATTGTTGTCACTTGTGTTAAAATACCTAAAAATATGAATATAACAAAAGATATTTCCTGTCAATTTCGCTTACAGCAGTTCCTGATAACGCCCAAGAAATTGTACAATTTGCTCTTGTGACAAAGTTGGTTTTGGTGGACATCAGTCAAGGCATGAAACAACATTCCATATGGCATGCACCTTGATATCTTTGTGTTTTCCAACAATGTCATGGAAACACTTTGATTCACATTCACCAAAACCTTTTTTTGTCACGACGGTGATTCACACGTGTGATTGGAATGCGCTGTAAGTAACCACAAAACAATAGTTCCAAGTCAAGGTTGGACTTGATGTGTTTAAACATTCACTGCATTTGATCAAGTCCAACCTTGACTTGGAGCCATTGATTTGTGCGGTCACCAAAGTGAATTTGGGGGTTTCTGTTGAATATAGTTGTGGAGATAAAGCTCACCATTGACTTATTGGTAAATTGTAAGTGATTTCTTGCCAATGCCGCTGTGCTTCATAGTCACCAAACATTGGAGACTTTCCCTTCCCTGTATAGAACAACATCATCATCAACAACAACAGTAATAGCTACGTACATGTATACTGTACAACAACAACAACAACAACAGACATCAGCTGTTTCCTGGAATCAGGTAAAGAAATTTAAAAAGAACAAGCTGTTTCTAATTTTTATATTAAATTCAAGTCATACCCAAGGGTAGGACGTTGGGGCAAATAATGTACAGTATGATGAAGCTAGTATGATGGAAGAAAGGGCAAAAGAGGGGGAGGGGAGGGGACATTAATGTTGCCGTATATATAATCTCCAAAAAAGTACAAAGATTTACAACCTGTCATGAATAAAGAAATTATTCAAGTATTAGTAGTCTTCTCCAAGTATATTTTAAAGGAATGTTCTATTTATTCGCGAAAATCATGAATAAAGAAAGAGACGGACTCTTCACAAACCTACCAGAATAAGGTCCGAGAGAAACGCTCCATCGTAGCACCACCGCTCCAAATACACAAAGCAATACCGAATAGAAAGTTTCAGCCATTAATGATAGCAATCAGATCCAAAATACCTGTCAAAAATAACAAATTTCTGTCTCTTCAGACAAAGGCCTCTAGACAGCCGCCATCTTGATGAAATACTAATTCCCAGTCCCTCGTGCGACCGGAAGCTGAAAACGAAACGGAAATCTTTCAGTAAAATAATTATAACGGAATTATTTTTGTTTCCTAAAGTGAAGAGCCATTCATTATAGTCTAATATTGAGTATTCTAGTGGTGATTTATAATTTCTTTTTTAAATTTGTGATAAAAGTCAGACAGATTTACAAAGGGACTCCAAAAGACTAGACCCAGGCCATCCCCGCCTTGTAGTCGAGCCGAAGCGCCCAATTCCAAGATGGCGGATCATTTATGAAAAGGTTGAAAAATTGGACCAAAAAACCCTGTTTAAACACAGTGTATAGTTAGAAAACTATTAAGGTAGGTCAAATAGGGTTTAAATTTATTGCTGGAGTGCATTTATTAAGTGAATGTTTGATTTTTATTGATGTAAAGTTGTAGTTTTGTGTGCAGTTAGATTCGTACGAGACAGTTTGTTTGTGGATTTTCGTAGAGTATAAACGACTAAACAACTTGTGTTTATAGTTTATCTTTAATTCACCTTTACTTTAACTGTCTTGTTTCGTTTATCTAAAATAATACAGTCCCTTGATAAAACACCAGGCGTTAATACTATGTATCGTAATTTTTGGTTTCACAAAGTAGTTGTTTTTGTTTTGGCGCTAATGTAGTGAAACAAAACCAGCGTAAAAAATCGCTTAAAAATTATCCAAAAAACTTCCAAAAACTACTACATCGATATCTCTGGCTTTAAAGCTTCATAGCGTACCCCCAAACCATTGTTTTTTTACCTAGACAATCAAATTCTTGGAAGTAATCTCAAAAGATATTTCAAAACATCAAATATGATCGACTTACTAGAAATTATATGCATAATTTATTAACATTGATATAGCAGTGGTATCATTAACATAAGTTTATAATAACGGCCTGTTAGATCGTTCTTTCAGGTAATGTCTTTTCAAATTTCACGTAAGATTATACACTTTTAAGAAAGAATTTCGAATTTCAATTTTTGAGCTTCTTGAAACCTATAGAAGACCTAGAAATACTCTATAAATATTGTACATTGTATTGCTTTCGTACTTTATTTGACTAAATATAGTGATATATATTCTTCTTTATATAAACTATTTGCTTAGATCTTCTTATGACCCAAGTATAAAACTATCGTGGGATTCAGAATAACAGAATATTTTAGGCAATTCCAGTTGAATTTTTAGGGAATTCACAGTTAATGAGAGACATGTGGGAGAAAAGTTTTTTGACTTTTGAACTTTACTGTGATGAAACCATATAATAATGCTTTGCAAAATTAAAAATTATTAAAAATATTCCTTTTTCAGAAGTATATATGGCCTTCGCTTCTGTTTTCTCTTTTTTAATATACTAAAATCTAGATTTTTTATCGACTACGGTATGAATTTTGAGTTTTTAGGCTGGCCTTACATGGTACTGGAGAAATATTTAATGGTTCAAATATTTGACCAGCTCATACCATTTACACGGAACCATACATCTCTTTAATTTGCAACGCTAGGCATTTGAATTTTTGTTCGGATACCACAGTTCAATGTAAACAGAAAGCCTCAATGTACAATTTTTTGAAATGTTAAAAATTCATCTGTTACTGTGTAAGGCCAGCCTTCAAAATCCCTAATTCAGGCATTTTTATTGTGTTTGAACATGCTTCTTATTCCATGTTTTGCTTCTGTAGATATTATACAGTATATAGATATTACAAGAATGGAGAATGCATATAAAGGGATATTTACTGTCCTGGATGAGTTAGGGATGCCTGACTTAAAGCAAGTGATTGTTCAACACTGTATACAGGTAAGGATCCCTTAAACTAAATCAATCAATCAACCTTGTTTTGCAAGGGTAACAATTACAATGCAGACACATTTAAACTGGGACCACTTGAATAAAACTGACCAATCAGATTACAGTAAAGTAGACAAAGATTGAACTGATAACAGTGTTAGCCAATCAGATTATCACATTTTCATGCTGTTTTTATATCTTTGTGCCATCTGATTGGCTGATTAAAAATATTTTACTAAATATCACAATATAATTGGTGACACTAGTTTATCAAAGTGGTCTGGTTGGGGTATCCACACCGTAATACATACTATCATGCAGGATTTGATATAACAGATGTGCTGTCGCCGGCCATGATCACTGGCCAAGTTAGTCTTAGCTTGGTCATACCTCATTTCTGGCTCAAGGTTACTAGTGAAAATGACTGTCAAGGCAAAGAATTGACTGAACAATAGTCCCCTTCTCAGTTCCCTGCACCATCTTGAAAGATAACTGAGGCCTTGGCACAAAAGCAAGACGAAAGGCCCGGCTACCTTTCAAGATGGCGCAGGGAACTGTGAAGGGGACTATTCTGGACAGAGATTGCCCAATGACCAGCTGTTATTTCAAGCCCTGAGCTTATCATTTGTTCTGAAAATAATATAAATGCCATTTATTCTGTACCATGTTATAGTGTGATGCACAGTAGCTAGCATTTCACAGTACAAGTCATGCAAGAATTATTCTATTGTACTCAATTCTAGTATTGTTACCATGCCATACATAGGCTGTCCCCCAATTATGAAATCTCTGTAGCATTTAGCATCAATCCAGGGACCAAAACAATAAAAAGCATATTGTAGCAGAAGTGTACTTACTGTACCTCTCACTTCTGGGGTCTTGGCTTCTGGATTTGGTATCACATTTGAGTTTGTTAGGTCTCTCCTTTATGAATTGAGGAGTTTTCTCTGGAATCTCCCTGATTCAATCTGTGAGTTAGCCATGCTCTGACTTGGATCAACCCAGAGGTTATTTCAGGGTATTACAATTACAACTTGAAGGTGTAATAATTCTTACCTCATTTTGAATTCACAGGACAGAACGTTACAATATATGGACACAGAAGATGAGCTAAAAAACCTTTTAAGGGTAAATACATTGATATTTTTTTTGCCATTGATAGTTTGCTATATTTTAGTAACTTCACCAATGCAAGGCTGCAAATAGAAGCGCCAGTCATCAGACAAATGTCCAGTAAAAATGACCACTTGGCTGGTAAATAATTCCCATTTCCTGGACATTTGACCAGCCATACTTGGGTTTGATAGGTCAAATATTCCTCTGACTTGACAAAGGAACTGCTGATCAAACAAATTATTTGCCAATGGATACGTATATAATTTCTACTCAGGCATGTGTCAAAACATTTGACATAGAACTGTGATTTTTTTATGGTTTTGAATGCTTGAACTTAATTGGCTCTAGTCACCTAGTGAAATGCTAGTGATTTCTTTGTTTTGGCAAGTGAAATTTGCTAATTGAATATGTTAGTTAGGGAAGCTTGGGCGGCATAGAGGTGAGAGGACTTGCCTCTCACCAATGCGATCTGGGGTCGAGTCCTGCCCTGCTCGGTGTCGTATGTCAGTAGAGTTTGTTGGTTCTCTGCTGTACTGCAAGGGTTTTTCTCCAGGTTCTCCAGTTTTCCTCCCTCCGCAAAAATCAACTTCTAAATTCTAACTCGAGCTAGAAGGGCCTAGATGGAAATTACTCTGTGTAACCCTAGTAACCTTCCATTGCCTTTCCCTCCATTGCCTCCAGGCGGCTATTTTGGCATGTTCATGGCATTCCCATTTTTGACCTTGAATTGAAGCAGTTGTTTGGGGGCAGTGGAGTGTGGCTCTGATATCTGCTATCATATACACATTAGATCCTAGAACATATATGTCCATACATATTAAATAGAAAATATTGTACTAGACAAACGTAAATTTAGATTATTAGTGATTTTTTTTCCCAATGTTGATAATTTCTTAAAGGGGAACTCCACCCCCAGTACAGGTCTATCTTATATTAAAGGTATATATGTGAAAAATATACTGACAAACCTTGAATAGTTTGGAAAAAATGAGGATTAAAGTTTCAAAAAAAAGCAAAAAAATCAATTTTCTTTTCCTTTTTAGTTTTTAGTGATTACTTAGTTTTTCAATAGTTTTTAGTGTCCTAAAGGATTAATTACATTGTATTTTTATAATTGTTGTAATGCACATTTGAAAACAGTGAGTTGATATATATTTGCACACTATAAATGAATAAATTATTATTAATACTTATTATTATATTAACCCTACCAAATTGTGAAGTTTAAGCTTTTTAATGACTGTTACATGTTAACTTTCTAGGAAATAAATATACCTCTTGGGCAGTGTATTCCTATTATAAAGTTATGGATAAAATGGTGCACAAGAATGAATGGCCCTGACATTAACCAGGGTGGCGATAATTTAGGTGTAAAGTATAAAACAACCATGGTCCAAAAGGCAATGCAAGCAACTGTCCCTACTGTCGATGCCACAACACAAACATATGATGAGCAAAATGCTTACTCTCACCACCCCGGTGTGATAGGAAGTGGCTACAATCACTCCCCAGGGAACGCCTATGGTCAGTACTCTTTAGTAGATCAGATGAACAGCCTAGGATTCACAGACCATATAGGCCCGGCTGGAAATCAGCATCTTAATAATGGTGATGCAAATATAAGGCCAACCTTCATGCCGCAGCAGAGCCCAGCACCACACCCACAGGTATTTGAGCCTCAAATGTGGACCAATAATTTATATTATCAACCAACGGTTAATGAAGACCTTGGAAGATGCGGTTGGCTTGGAGTGTTGGGAGGGGGTCCAATAATCACCTCAGCGAGTCGAGAAGTCAGTCCTATCCAGTCTCCTTCATTACCTGATATGATGGCTGGTGATCAGAGTAATGATACCAGGTCCAATAGTCATAGAATTAATAGCTTTGATAGACATAATGATGTACTGGATGAGAGAGAAGATCTGGCGATAGAGAGGTCTTTGGTGGCAGAGGAGAAACAACAGTCATATGCCGCTGCTCTTAAAGAAAAGCAGATTGCTTCTGGTGAGTATTTCTATCAGTCATTTGCAGAAAATATATATTTACTAGTGTATGTAATCATTTTCGATTTAAGGAATCTTTTTCATCCTTTAAAATTCAAAGTCATTATATGAACAAATATTTTTTACAGTTATTCAGCTGTGTTTCAAATTCAGAGAATTTACTTGAATGTATTGTTTCATGTTTTTCATATTGGCACATTACCTAACTTACTACTTTAACAGACATTTTGTTTTGTTGTTGACAATACTGCTATTACTGTTGTTTGCCGTTTGCTGTTGCTATGCAGGTAGCTTATAAAGATGAAGTCGCTGCTGTTCAGTGTTGTTTATGTTGATGCGACTGTTATTGTTGATGCTTCTGTTGATAATATTGTTCAGTTGCTGTTCTTGGTGCTGTTGTTGCATTTTATGTTACATTTGCTATTGATTATAATAACTTTGTTGTCCTTTCTGATATACACCCCTTTCACATGTCGTTAAAGCAGCTCAATTTGGAGGACAAAACAAAAGAATTTCAATCTCCTGAGAATTGGAACAAGTTGTTTTGAAATTGAGCTGCATTGCGACATACTACAAGGGGTCTATATTCAGTGTTATAGTTTCTTCGGTTGGACATAGGATACTGTAATTTATTATACTGACATATTCTTGTCAAACTTTATTCCAGCAAAAGCCGCAGATAATAAAGAAATCAGACCTCGTTCAAGCAGCATGCCCCACCCCTCCCCTCCTCCTTTATCCAGCCCTCCAGCATCATTCACGAGTCCTCCACCATATATCAAGTCCATGTCTTCACACACCCCAGTAATACGTCCCAAAGAAACGGCCAGCACCTTCTCTAAATGTGACGAAATCTCCGTGGAAAGTGCCACTAGCGGGGTCGTGGGAAATAATCTTAAAGATATTGGTACAGCGAGTCTTAGGTCCTATCTAGAGAAGCTTATGGCTAGTCAAGAATATATAGAGGCCACATCAAAGCCTAAATCTGAATTACCCAAGGGTTGGTTACCAATAGATGGCAAGCATATCCTGTCAGCTCGTAAAATCCAGTTTAAGCCTATGTTTATTGATGATAAAGGACGCATGCGACACGGGGTGTCGGTGCGAGGTGCTGATAAGTCCGAAGAGTGCTCAAGGCATACAGTGGGTAAGGCTCCAGCGTATTGTACATTCGCGCACTCCCGGATAGGCGATACTCTACAATTTATATGTATCAAATGCTCATGCGAGAAGTCAAGGTATACGTATTGTCAGGATAAGAAGGATCACCGGGAATATATTTTTAATCTAGGCCCTTATAAGAATATAAATGGCGAACCCTGGAAGCTTACCACATAAGTCATAATATTCACCCCAGATATCTGTCTGTCTGTCACAGACTCAGCGACATAGTATTATATTTTAAATACTTATTAAGAGTAGATTTTAATCAATCAATGTGGGGCCAATATAAGCCAATCACTAGTGAAGATGACTAGTTATCGCGGGGTTCGTGCTACTCCTTGAAATCCTTGAAAAGCCCTGGAATTCAAAACTCATTTTAAGTGAACTTGAAAAGCCCTTGAAAATAGAAAAGTTGTTGAACACTCCTGGAATAGCCCTTGAATATTATACCTAGTTTATTATGGTCAACTGAAACCTTATTTTTGTTCAAAATTCACTTGTTATTTCGGTCGTAACTTTATTTCAATAACGACAAGTTTGATATCCTACTTTCCATCATTTTACATCAATGTTACCAAGCTTACATACCCTTTAATAATGACTTGGCTGTTTTTATTGATTGTTAAGAAAATAATTCCCAAAAATAATTCATCCTTGGAAATCACCATTTTGGAGCTTGAAAAGTCCTTAAAAAGTCCTTGAATCTTGTTTTGGAAGATGTAGCACGAACCCTGTATCGTGACTTAATAATATTATTGTTACTTAGTTAGTATACTGATGTATATGACCTACGTATGTAGCATATCTGGCTCATTCTGCCAGGCCCCCACTCCCGTCCATCCAAAGTTATTTACTACTTATTACTACCCTTAAAATGTTATATGAAGGTTTATTAACAAAATGAATTAGAAACAAAGCAAAGAAACACTAATTATAAGTTGAATCTCATAGCGCACTTAATATTAGACTTCACGAATCACGCAGGGAACTGGGCACTAACTACTTTAACAGTCACGTGACAACTACTATTTTATACAGTCACGTGACGAATATTTGGTTATTTCTTAAGTTAAGATGATATGACGGAATGGATTGTTTTTGTCGTTAGTAGCCAGTTTTTGGTGTAGATTCGCGGTCTACGACATGTCAGGGAAGCGTTTCCTTGTAGAACTTTGCCTGTCAGTTTATCCTAGGTATTTGTTATTTTATTACACGTTTTAGCTAGCCGGCCACTTAAAAAATATTTTAATTGCTTCTACTGCAATGGGGAAGTCATACTTGAGCCCACTGATAATGATGCCGCTTGAATGACGTCATTTATTGTTTTCACGGAATTTCAAATCACTGTTTGTCAGCACTTGCCTTTGATCAGTGAATTCACCTTATATAACTCACTTCCTGTTTGCAGTCCATATATGGCTGCGTACAACCGGAAGCAAGTTCATCAAGTCAGTGACCTATACAACCGTGGGCTCAATTATCTATCTTCCCAAGCCAAATCAAAGCTCATTTGTGTGCGTTTAGTATATTATTTACTTATTGACTTGGAAGTCAAAAATTCCTGTGTCTATTTTATTTTGTTCTTGATTTCATAAATAGGTACATCTGAAGCACCAATGCTTTGCTTATTTGTAATGAGTAATAAGGTCAGAAATTATTTGTTATAAATAATGCGTTCTAATAATACTTGATATTACGACACGCAGTACCGTAGGTAGCTGTCTCATAAAATATAATGACATAAAAAACAAATTTCTGCATAATCATGTGATTGTCATTGATTTGTACTGCACCGTGGGCAAAGGTGTCAGCGGCCTGCGAGATCCGAGCATGTGCAATAAGAATTCTACTGATTTGCACAGGAAGCCCAAGCTATGTTTCTGTTATGTCGAAAATAGACATGAAAAGACTCCAGAAGTGAAATGCGCCTTCGATTCCAACTAAAAATGGCTAAACATGTTTTACACTTTGACAACTTTTACAATACAATACAACACTTTGACAATAAAGTTGAACTTTATTGGAATTTTGAAGTCATGGTTACATGTTAAGGATTGAATTGCAAAAATTTAAACTGACGAAGCTTTTGTTTTTCTAATATAAAACCTGAAAACTACATGCATCATCACGAACCTTTGTCGCGATCGTAAATCTAAGGAAAGTGCAAAGCATATCATTAAGTTTGACAAAATTAATTGAAGTTTACTGGACAACGTTTTCGCTTTCTTCGGGGGTTATTTAGCAGCTGCTATAGGCATACTCCGCTCCGGACACATCGGAACAGTGACTTCGCCATCCATACCTACAAACGATTTAGAATCATTTAGTCAGTTCGCCACACCCACACGTGATGGGTCAAACAAAAATATAATGCAAATAGCATGAATGCAAGGGGTCGTGATATAAGACCTGTGGCAATTAATAATACTGAATTTCATGCACTTACCAGGCACTGAAACCTTTGCAATTTTTGATCCGTACAGCACAGTTGGCATCGTCCGAGATGTCCGAATTGAGAAGATCTGAAACAAGAACACGGGCATTAATGAATCGAAAAAACATGTCCTGACTAAATATATCCTTCAAAATGAGTTTCAATCAAGTCTAAGTTGTCTTTTTTAGGGCGCCAAGTGATATTGTATCTGATTACATTAGATTTCATCAAGAGAGCATCAATAAGTTCTTCATGCTCTCTTGATTTCATGTGGCTGTAAAAAATCTAACGGTCCGTCCGGACTTACCATTCTGTGTTTGTGACATGCCTTAGCATTGTCATAGTGGATAAACGATGGCCTCGTGCTCTGTGATCTGAATTCGTGGTTTTCGGACATTTAAGTTCTAAGATATTCTAGTTAATTTGTTGAGCTTGTGGGACATAGCAACGGTAACTAAGGGCGATAGGAACCATGAATTCTGTGTCGTGTTTATGTGAAAGTCGGCTGTAATAAGGGCTTTACGATTTCTACCTGACAAAAATGCACTACTGGGGTCGCTTGAAGTACTTACTACTGCAGGAGACATCACATCCAAAGGTATTCAATCTCCAGCAAGTAGAGGATGTGGTCCCGGAGGGACGGTCACACCAGTATCCGTCATTAAGTTGAAAGATCCCGTAATCTATGGAATTGCTGTTTGTGCCCGTGACATCATAACGAAAGCTACTTTCGTGTTTGACCAAGCACAACCCTGAAAATAACAATGAGAAACGAAGGAGTTGAAACTCACTGAATGTTTCAACAGCCTGAAGTACTTCGAAATTTTAGGCAATGAAAATCACACAATTAAAGATAAAAATTTTCCACTCATTTTTGTAATAGCAATTAATAGTCATGTTGTAATTTTTCCAATATCCTCCCCTTCCTGTCCCTTCTACTCGAAAAAAATAAGGAATCTGCTTGTAAAGGAAGAACGGAGAGATACTTACAGTCCCTCAGATCACCATCGGGAACGCCCTGGGCGCGCAACGCACTTACAACCTGGCATTTAGTCTTGGTTGCAGCTTTTGATCCTTCGACGATCAACAACACAACTGCAACAAGCTTGATCGGGAACAGGTTCATCTTGAGTCGGTCTTTAAAACGTCAACTGATTAAACTGCACAGTCTTGTAAATACCTATTAGTGTTAGAATATTAAAATATCAAATATTCATTAGAATATTCTAGTGCAATGTACAATCATAATCGTTGCTTCTTCATAGAGTTTCAATAACATTTTAGTAACATTTTCGCCATAATTTCGGCCTAATTTGGGGATCATAAGAAACAATTACCCCTGCAATCTACAGAAATAAAACAATAATAGTTAAAAAAAATGGTAAACAACTATTTGAAAAAATAGACGTTCATAAAAATATACTGAGGAGTATTGTCTTTAGACATAACCTTTTTTCGAGACTTCAATAATACCCTTACCTTACCTCGCAGTAGATCACACTAAAGTGGCTGTAGGTTAATTTGAACTAGTATAATCTGGAGGTTCAGTATTTATACCTTCCTTGCGGAAAAACATTCCTGTGCGTGCTTGGGTGCTAATTGCTCAAAAACATGTTTTTCTACAATCGTTGCCAAATGGTTGACACGTACGAATATTCTTTTTTCAGACAAACTTGCTTTTGCACTAGATTATTCTGTTAAACTATACTATATCGTGCCAAGTCATTTTGGCAACGATTGTAAAAATCAAGATCTGATCCCAGATGAACTTCCACGTAGCCCATTTCAGTGTTCAAGATCTTCATCGTTGTACTCAGATATATTACTGAACTCCCCCCCCCCCCCCCCCCCAATTAAATTGGTCAGTTCTAGGGGGGGGGGGGCGGGAATACGTAAATCCACCGATCCTTTGAAGTTTTTATAGAAAACCCGTCAATCCGCTGATATTATTATATTTTCGTTCAAATCCGAATCCGATTATTTACGGTCCTAGCTTCGTACAAAGCCGTAATCCGAACCCTTTGCGCGTTGAGAATCCATGATCCGGACCCTAATACTCAACAGATCTGCGATCCCCTTTGATTTCTGTATCCGCGAATCCGCTCAATTTTTCGTCAAAATCCACAATCCGAGCGATTTTTAGGGCCAAATCCGTCCCCCCTCTTCTAGCGCGCTTTCTTGCACATCAATCGTCTGATTGTTAAGAAGGCTAATTTCAGTTCAGAGCCAAGTTTATTCATCAAAGGTCATCAAAACAAGACAAACAAACATTTTCCAAACAGCTCCTAGGCATGAACAGGAACTCACGTACAGGACGCACAAATGTCTTATCACCTGGACCAGGACAACGTATACCTGAACCATTCAATTACAATACTTGAAAATAAAAGCCTAGGTACTTCGTTCGGTACAAGCAGATGATAAAGTACGATTTTTTTACTTTAAAAAAGGAAGGAAAGTGAAGCTAGTGACGGATTGCCGCCTCGAATTCAGATTGCTTGAGATTCAGAATTAAATCATTTCTAGGGGAGGTCAAACAGGTCACTGATCATCACAGGGTGTAGGATTAGAACCTCGTTGTTCGTAGTTGAATCAAAAAAATCAGCACATACAAAATGTAGTCTTCCTAACCTCATCCTCGGGAACCCAGGAGAAAAATCCTGTCGCTCGCGAGAAACGAGCGACAGGATTTTACCCCTGGGTTCTCGAGGATGTTCTAGTCTTGCTTTATTCAATAATTCTGTAAGATACCTGTAACAAGCCATTCATTATTATAATCCAAACCAGTTTTTTTTTTTTTTTTTTTTTTTTTTTTTTTGGCTGAGGTTCTTGTTTCACTGCATACATCAAAAGGAAAGCGAGCAAGCAGCGGTAAACAAACCACTTAAATTCCACAAGTGTCCCAAACGTCTTTATAATCATATGACTATATTTGATATTATGACTTCATTAATTTGAACTAGCTTGCTTTGCACAGATTCGATTTTTTACGCTCAACATTTTCGGCAACAAGATTTTCCCCCTGTTTTTTTTTGGCAAAATTGTTGAGCGTAAAATAATCGAGTCTGCAAAGCATGCAGGCTACTTTGTTGGGCAAAGGTGGCAGCGGCTAGCAAGATCCGAGCATGCGTACCAAGAATTGTTCACATAATGGCTGGTATTCATCTTGCTTGTTTCCAGGCCCCTACCAAATTCATCCGGCCAACATGGCGACTATGAAAACCAGGAATTAGTTAAACCTTTCATGCCTTAGAGTTACCTTAGAGCTAGTGATTCTCATAAACCCGAAAAATTCACTTAAGTGTATTACGCACTACTTCACTCTGATTCTTTTGTTTTCTATTGTGTTTTTTTTTTTTTTACTATTACACTTTTATAAGTACACTTTGTTTCACGGGTTAATGAAAACCACTCTAACGTTGCTTTTAATCACGTTTCTTCTTTGTAGTAAGAAAAGTTCAGTTAATTCATTTAGATTTTAATTCTCTGTCTTATATTGGTTAGTTTTTTAAAAATAGTTCTTATTATATTTTTGTGAATTAGTATTGAAAAGTCCTATGGGGAATACTTAATATAGTATGTATGTGTATGTATATGTATGAGCCTGGGACCAGTCATTATTTACAGGGAGGGGGGCTGGTGCAAATGGAGGGGGGAGCATTTTTTATGCTCCACCAAGCACGGGGCTAAGATAGACAAAGGGGACTTTATAGGGGGCGGGGTAACGAAAAATTGTGTAAGTGAAAATAAAAATACACCATCCCCCCCCCCCCCCCTGCACATAAGCATGACTGGTCCCTCAATGTACACGAGTACGAATTTCTAGAGCTTTTTCGGCTCGTCTAAAAAGTTACTATGTGACAGTCAGTTTTTCCTTCGACATTTTCTATGGAAAAGATAAGTATCTAAACAGACAAAATAACATGGTATTTTTTTTCTGATAGTCCCTTTGTTTTTTCTATGCTTTGTAAGCTTTGATGCACATTTTTGTCCAGTCTAACACCGAAGTTTTCTAAGCATAGCAATGACTGCTCGCCTAATGTCTGTTCGCCTCCAGCAGTAGATAACAGGGTTAAAACTACTGCTTACCATCTGTATTGACATGGTCAGAAAAAAGGCGTTGAACAAAAAGGCACTGGGCTTCCTGCTAACCACGAAAACTTGGAAAACAATAATGGTCGGAAGATAGCACAGAATTGAAATGCCAATCACATAAGCCATAGTTATGGCAAGTTTAGTTTGGGAAATAGTGTTGGCACTTACTGTTGATACAGCTGCATGTTGAGAATGTATTTGACGACGATGTCGACGAACAAGGAAGAATATCTTGATATACGAAGCTCCAATCACAAAAGAAGAGATTATCCAGCCTATAATAAATGCTATTTGATCTGCAATTACTAAATATTTATCCCGGGCACCTAGAATATACGAGATGATGATAGTCATCCAAAAACTCCAAATGATAACTGCAGCAATAGCTGCTCTTGTGTTCGTCACGAGTGTGTTGTATCTTAGATGTAGGAATAAAGCTGCATACCTATCGCAACTAACAGCACACATTAATGTTACTGATATAGACGTAGTTACAACTCCAAGGAACGTTACACTATCTTGATAAGTATAATCAAGGAAAAAGGCTTTATTGGTAACGAAACCAATACACATTGGCTGCACAACAGCGCCGACCAAAAAATCAGCTAAGGCGAGTGCAGCGATGAGAATATTCGCAGGATTGTGAAGTGAAGGAGATGTGATTATAGCCATGAGGACAAGAGCGTTACCAACAGCAGAAACTGGTGCAGAAAGACAAGCCATAGCTGTTATAACTTTACTGATGTAAAAGAAACTTTCTGAGTCGTAAAATATCGGATTCATCTGTTCAGAATGCCACAATATGCTTTCTTTCTTTCCTTCGCTCATTTTTAAACCGTGGACGTGTTTCCAAGAAGCCAATCGTTCAACTTGCTCGCGGTGAATCGATTCATTAGTGAATATTGTCAATACAGTAATAGTTGTTAGCGGAGCAGGCGCCAGGAAGAGAGCATAAATATTTAATTTTGCTCTCTTGGCGCTAGCCCATTCGGATGTCCACCAAGACTTAAGTAAATAGCCATTGACTGAACCAACCAGCTGCTCGTTGGGATAACTTTTATAAAAGTCCTTTTATAATAGTACGTTAGCTCAGCTTTTAAAACTCAAACAGGATTGCATCATTTTTAGACACAAAATATAAATACGTCACTTAGATTTGATTTGTCAATCGAAAATGTCCTCTTATCTGGGATTAAACCCGCTGAACAAACGCCACGAAAGACCCTTGGTCAAAAAGGATGAGAAATTACCGAAAAAAGTTAATCAACGTTACATCTAATATGAAGCTGACAAAGACCAATAAAGTTATCTTTGGAAATCGCTGATCGCCAATAACACGTCGGGTCCTTTGAAATCATGGCGTAACAGAATAGCGAAATGAAAACTTGAAGATCGTATTTACTCTTTTATATTACACTAATTAGTCCATGGTAGTGTGACTATATATCGTATCGAACCAATCAGACATCAGAATATGCTGGCTATCCAATCAGATTCATGAGACTTGAGTATGGAAGCCATTTAGATGTTCAAATAAAAATTACTGGGAAGTTCTCACCTCAGTGAGAAAAGATCGAAATAATAGTAAAGAAAAACAAAAAGTTTCACTGTTAAATGTTATTTTCAAAATGCAAATTTTGGTCATTAGTTGAAAGAAAGGATCGGAAACTTTTTTCCCCAAATCAAGAACTCGATAATATGAACTTGTGGCCCTCTTTCTTTCTTACTTTCGTAATGAGATGGAACCGCCTTTTAGCAGTAAGCCATGATTCAATCAAGTTTTTAAGAAATATTTTAAAAAAACATCTCTTTTTTAAGGTGACTGACTACTTTTGAACGTTCAATTTGAGCCCACGATTTACGCGATTTCGAAGAATTCCCAAAGGTATCGAAAGTATAGCGTATTCAAAACGCAAAAGAAATCAGAAATCGCCAAAGTTTCGAAGCGTGGTAGGACACGAATTTCATCACGCGGGAAAATCGAAAGAGTAACCGACTCAAGTATAATAGGATTAACGAGGGTCACGACGCCTTCGGTTTTAATTTATTTTCCCTTCAAATGTTTTTTTTTTTAAATAACTAGCGAACTTTCAAAAATTTCGAAACAATTTTAGTTCAAAAAGAAAGATTAATATGAAAACTTTCAATCAGTGAAGTAAATATTTTTTAGAAACATCTACCCGCGAATGTCTCCAGTAACATTAAAGTCAAACATGGCATAGTTTTGATAGTTTCTTCCTGACTGCTTGTCTAAGCTCTGGCATTCTTGTGCAGCAAAATAAAGGGTTCAAGCTACTGGATGTCATGTGAATGGCAAGGGCAAGTGATTCACCGTTGAATAAAGCTTCACTAGGCTTCTTGAACAAGGATATTCCGAAAACAATTTCAGTAGGTACATAAAACAGCAAGGAGAACCCGATGATGTATCCCATAGTGATAGCTAGTTTCATTTGTGATGCAGTCAAAGTATTAACATTCTGAACGTTACCAGCGGCTTGGTTGGCCTGAACTGCAGCTTGTTGAATTTGAATTTGACGACGATGACGACGAACGAGTAGAAAAACTTTGATGTAAGAAAAAGTTATTACAAAACACGAAAAACACCAAGCAACAATTCCAAGAAGAGCCCCGATCATTTCGACTTTACTCAGGATCAAGACAAGAGTGATCCAAAAAAGCACTATTAAAGCTGCTACAAATAGAGCTCTTTTGTTGGTTGCAATTGTCGGGTATCGTAGAGGATAAAACAGTGCTATGCATCTCTCACAACTAACAGCGGCCATTAATGATACCGAACAGCTCGCCGAGATAATACCAATGCTTAATGAATAATCTCTGAATATACAATCTAGAAAAAGATCTACCTTGACCGTTCCTGCCACATACATTGGCTGCACTACAGCTCCGATGACGAAATCCGATAATGCAAGCGCAGCGATGAGAATATTCGCAGGATTGTGAAGTGAAGGAGTTGTGAGTATACCCATCAGGACAAGAGCATTACCAACAGCAGAAACTGGTGAAGAAAGGCAGGTGATGGTTGCTACAACTTTGCTAACATAATAAAAACTGTCCGTGCTGGAGAGTGTCTTCATGTCAATATGAGGAAAGAATATGCATGTACTGTTTCCAAAAGTTAAGTTCATTGCAACGTTACTGAGTTAATTGAACGTGGAATAACACTCACTGCAAGATGCATGTAACTTGACTGACTTGGTGAGTTCGATATTCTTCAACCACAACAAGGACTCTCGATACTCAAATTGGTGAAGTTTGAACTTGGAAGGCACGCCTCAGGAACTAAGCTAGGAGAAGGCGGTGGAAGTTTTTGACTTTCTCGTTGTACAATTCACAAGGCAGAACAAGACCTTAAGATCATGAGACAAAGACATGGTAATATCCTCAATGTATGGGTTTTCAAGGTCCTGTTTGACGTTATCCTTCATGTGCAAGCACACAAATGTTGGCCTTTAAACTGTGAGAATGAATATTAACTCCTTTTAAGGAGTTTTAATTTCAATATTACTGCGCTTTTATTTAACAACCAGCAAATTAATTCGAATATGGGTTTTGAAAAAAGCAGCTGTCACCAACAGGTGATATGAATGAGTACTAATAATACCCGAAAACAATTACATATTTTCCTTTTTCCTCTCTTATTTTCTAAGTCAGTGTATTATACAGTATTGGCTTACCAAGTTGGGCTCCCTGTGCTTTGAGAGAACATGAATGTTCGCACGCTTTTATTATTCAGCAAAATGGGATGTCACCATATCATACACGCATCAAGAGTTCCGAGCTGCTGCTCAATGCGCATGCTCAGGGGATTAAAAAGTGGGATAATTTTTTTAAAATATGCTATATTTTAGTTGTATCTTTTTTGTCAAGTACAATTTTCACTAAATATTCAAGATCGCGTACCGTTAAGCGAATTCTGAATCAAATATACCGAAAAATTGCATATTATACAAAATATTATCCCACTTTTTAATCCCCTGAGCATGCGCATTGAGCAGCAGCGCGGAACTCTTGATGCGTCTATTGCCAAGCGAAAACCGACCCGACAACAATGCGGATATGAATCGAGAAAAATCGACTTGTCCTTGATCTTGGCCCAACTGATACCTACTCAAAAACACGTTTGATAATATATAGACCCCTTGCAGCACGTCGGAATGCAGGTAAATTTGGAGGACAAAACAATAGGTTCCAATTCTCAGGAGATTGAAATTCTTTTGTTTTGTCCTCCAAATTGAGCTACTCTGACATCATGCATGTGCAAGGGATCTATAGACAAAAAATCTTCACCAGAAAATCTTACAAATTTTACTTCCATTGACATTTATAACTATGATATTAATTTTTTTTTAAATACTTTTTATCACTTACGAGACTGAGGACATTTTCTAAATTAACATATTTTTCAGTTGTTGATTGGAGTTTATACCTACATTCATATGAATCTTTACAACAACAAAAACACACACATGTTTTCTCCACTCCGTTTCATCCATTTTCATATCAATATTAATAATTTTTTCTTGCTACTTCATGGAAAAATATTTCGTTTTCATGATTTTGTTTTTTCCTCTTTCCCTTTCCCTTCTTTTAGATTTTCTTTTCTTTTCCTTTTTCTTTTTCTTAATACCTCGAGTAAGTTGTGTACTACTTAAATTTGTTTCTCTTCACCCTTGTGAGCTTTTAAGTTGTTTCAAACATTATTTTCTTTATAATAATAAATGTTATAGTCAGCCTTGTTCCGCTCTTGCTAACACTTCAACCATACACGTCTCAAATTACTAACCCTTTTTAACCTTGGCTAGAAACTGGCAAAATTAACACCGTTACGTGCTAAGACATCGATACACACGTCCTGTAACTCTGATCAGAGTCACATGACGTGTGAGCTGAAACGGATTGTTTTTCTTGTCAAGAAAGCTATAAATACCAGTTTTTCAAGTCAGTATGCTCAAACCATTTCCGACGAAGAAGGAGACGCAAGAGAAAGTATCAGAAATCAACTGACCACGCCAAAGGTTCGAAATTTCTGCAAAAGTTATTTAGTAGTTATCATATTTAGTTCTTAGTTTATAGTATATCTTAGTTGTTCGTGTATTATGTATTTCCAAAGATTTTCAATTTTTCTTTGTTACGACAACTCTGAACTGAAGCACGTCGAGAACTGAAGATTTTTTGCTTTATCCGTTGATACTGTAAAACGACGATCATCGACATGACAAGCTTTTAACAATTTTTTTAATTATGATTTTTAGTTTTTACGGTTTTTGATTTGAGTTTTTATGATATTTTCAGTGCCAAAGATGACTCGTTTAGTTGTGATTTTGGTTATTGCTGTTGGTTTGGCAATGTTTGCTATTCCAAGTGAAGGTACCGATGGAGCATCATGTTTTTTTCCTCAGTGTTTCCTTGCCTTCCTTCCGTCCTAGCTTCCTAACTTCCTATCTTCCTTGCCTACTTGCTTCCTTCCTTGCTTCCTTTCTAGCTTCCTTGCTCAGTTCCTTGGTTTTTTCCTTGCTTGTTTCCTTGCTTCCTTACTTAGTTCATTGCTTGCCTGCTTGCTAGTTTCCTTCCTTCCTTCCTTCCTTCCTTCCTTCCTTCCTTCCTTCCTTCCTACCTTCATTGTTTTATTGCTTACTTGCTTCCTTTCAACCTTCGTTACCGAATCTTTCCCTTCTAAAAACAAGGTTTCCATTTATTATATATTTTTAACCGCACGACTGAAAGTCGAAAATGTAAGAGAAAGCCCCGTCAGTACAACAAATTGGTTCCTTTTCGGCTTATGGCTTATGCGGGGGGAAAAACAGAAACAGTTTCTGTGGATTTGGCAGTAATTCTTGCTCCAGGACGCGTAACAATCCCTTCTGGCTTTCCCCGCTCACTCAAGGTCTTGGATTTTCACCGGCACTGTTGCTTATTTCTCGTATATATCTTTGTTTTTTCAGGTGCAGCAGCCAAGAGAGGCTTCGTTGCTCTCAAGGAGAACTGTTTCGGGGCCTGTCCATCGTTTTGTAGCGGTGGTTGTAGGTGCATATGCTACCCCACTGGCAGTGGATTTAAATGCAGCTGGTCATGTAGCTTTTAAACCAAATCTCGACTTACTGTAAACCTGCACAACAGACCGAATGAATATGATAACCAGAACAATGTAGAACAATCAGTAGATTTAAGAAATTATTTTTGAGGTAAAATGTTTTACTTTCAATGTAATTTCACTCGTTTGATCTTAGCAATAAATATCTGAGCATAATGTTTTTTCCGTTTTATATTTGTTCTTTTTTCTTTGGGGGGAAGGGGGAGGGGGCGGAAATTGTACCACAGGAACCCCACGAGTGCCAAATCATTTACTAGGAACGCCTGGTGAAAACGGCTGTCGTCATTCAACTAACAACTTCCAGGTGAAAGGTTGGGTTGAACTCTTGTTTGAAAATTTAACAGGTTTTTCCTTGAGTTCAAATGAATAACTGATATTTGTAAATTCTACTCCTATCATCAAAACTAAAGGAATTTTTTTATGGAATGAAGATGAATTGTCAACATGCCGAGTCAAATTGCACAATACTACAAGACCTGCCGTACAAAGATAGTCATAACACTCTAAGTGGACGTGAAGACGGTAAAGATGATATCCTATCAAAAAATAAGCTGGATTTATTTCTACCTAAAGAGTCCAACTGTGAAACCCCAGTCGTAGTGTTTATTCATGGCGGAGGATGGATGAGGGGCGACAGAAGAGCTTATCGCCATTATTTCTCTTGTTACGACACTAATCTTCTGGTAGCTTTGGCTTTGGCATACTATGAAGCTTACTGGAATGTTGGCAAGGCTTTTGCCAGAGATGGAGTCGCTTGTGCTGTTGTTTCGTATCGATTGAGTCGACTAGAGTTTCCCTGGCTGATAATTGAGCTATGTTTTTCCTTTCTGATGTCTTTATCAGTTCTATTAACTCCACTTTTCTGCATTGCTGTACTGGTCTATTCTTCACAGATTTTTGGTTTTAATTTCACAACTTTAGACTTTGCTACAATATTGTACATGCCTCTATTCACTGTTTCTGTTATCTTAGTTCTCTCATCGTTCTTCATTTTATGGTTAATTATTTGCAACGCTGGTGAAGGGTATTTCATTACGCCATTAGAGAAGTTCTGGCCATTATTAATATCACTCCTTGTAACAGCAATATCCATGCTTATAATCAACATAAATGTTACATCGGTGATGGTATGTTTTACCTTATGTCTGGGTCTATGTCTACTACATTCCTTTGGGACATTCCAGCAGACATGGCGCCCTGTCGTGACGCACCCATCACACATAACTGATGTTGCACTCAGTGTGAAATGGATCAAAGATTATGGCTCTACAACCAAGAAATTTGATCCAAATAAAATCTTTCTTTGTGGGCATTCTGCTGGTGGACATTTGGTTTCACTATTAGCACTTGATCCTGGATACTTGGTAAAAGTGGGGTTATCGGTAACTGATATTAAGGTAAGTAGTTTCTTGTTATTTTAATTTTATATTACTCAATTGATACAGATTTCTTTACTCAGTAGATCAAAATAGTTCTTGTCATTAGGAAAACAGTAATTTTTATCCCATTTTATTCCCCCCTTTCTCTTAATTCCTTCCTTTCTTTCCCTCAACTTCTTCTCTTTCTTCTCTTCCTCTCCCATCCATTAGTCTTCCCTTAACTTGTTCCTTTTTCTTCCCATTTTTCCTTCTTTTTTCCTCCCCTCCCCTTATCTCTAATATTTTTCACTGTACTTCTGTATATTAGCTGGGATAGGAGTATTAATTTATTGCCTTTAACAATTATTTTATTTCTAAACATGATTGTATTATTTCTCTAAGGGCGTCATGTCACTGTCAGGTGTCTACAACCTACACGTTCTTTCAGGTGGTCTCCTGGAGTATCTCTTCCTCAGACCTGCGTTTGGAAGCAAACATGATGACTGGATGGCTGCTTCACCCTACCATCAACTAATGAGACAGAAAGAAATTACCATGGAAACAAATTGTAAACCTTACTCAAGCTCTACATGTTGTCATGGTGATGATATTTCAAAGTGTTCTTGTCCTGTTGATATTCTAAATCAAGACAAAACTCCATTTCTCATCCTGAATGCAGAGAGAGATCCTCTCTTACAGCAAGATGCTGAAGAGTTTGTAAAACTTTTGAGAATAAAAGAATATGCATGTTGGCATCATGTGGTGAAGAACACAAACCATCTTTCATTAGTTCTATCCTTTGGAAGGATGCTAAATGAAGGGCAATCAGTTGAAGAACATTGCTTGAATTTCATCAAAGAAATCCAGAATCAATTGATATAAAACTATTCTCTCAAATTTTGAAGGATGTAGTGCAAGCATCAGTTAAACTTATCACAAGTAGATAGGCTTGATATAGGTGCTTGTTTGGTGGGAGGTCAGCCTAGCTTGGACGACTGAGTAAACCATGTCAACCTTGTCACATCCCAATTTATTTAACCATATTTATCTTTACATTATAAATCAATCTGAAACTTTGAATCCCAAGCTGATGGTTTTGGTTTCAACTCACATTTAAAACTACAGCAATAATCAGAAAATTACTAAGATTGTTATGAATTTGACCTAGTTGAAGACAAGGACCTAAATGTCTGGAATTTTGGCTTCTTGTCTGCATTATTTTAAAAAATATGGATTCATAAAGTTATTCCTTTACACATACAAAAATAGTATTGGTGTTTTACCATAGCAGGTGTATTACCAGTATATATATAGAAATCATTACACACAACTCTTATTAAAATAGGTTTTATTTCAAATCAAGAGTATATATATTTTTCACTTATGATAATGAGTTTTTGCATTCACAAACAAAAAAATTATAAGTTTTGCTGACTAAAGAAGCACCCGCTATAGGCTTGTGATGGCCTAAAGTTCACATGCTTCATGGTATTTTATTTAAGAAAATATTTTTTATAAATTATCAATCTTTACTCTACAAAATATTTGGCTGAGCATAAATTCATTTTTAACTGTGGAAAGCTTGCTAAAATGTTTGGAATATAATCATTTATTACAGCAGTTATTAGAAAATGAAAAAATACTGATAATGAATTCAAATTAATGGGTTAAGTTTATTTGTGATTAATAGTATCTTTTGTTTCATAGATTTTTGCTCATTTGTCCTTTATTCATGCATTATGTCTGTCTGTCTATTTACAGCAAGATGCACAAAAGTATGATCACTTTTAATGTATTCACATACTTTTATACACAGGCGTTTGTACTTTAAACCAACACATTTCTGCCTGGCTGGTTTTACCAAACAAGGCATGTAAAAGCTTGTTTAGTAGAAAAATTAAGCCTGTGCATAGAAGTATACAAATACATTAAATGTGGTCATACTTTTGTGCTTCAAGCTGTAATGTTCAGGGTATGGCTACTTGGTATTGATTCAGCACTAAGTAGCAGGGCATGTACACTGACAGTCTATGTGAAAGTCAGCTGGTGCTTCCACGTCTTCATTTTTACTACTGAAAGTCTTCAAGATTTCATCAAATTTCTTATCAGTAATCTGTTGTTCTAACTTCTTTGCTTCATCTGTTCCATTGTCAAGGCAATGGTATGTACGTTTTGCAGATGTTTGTCTTGTAGGCTGACAGTTGGGAGCACAGCGTGTCACAGGTCTTCTACTGACACATATCTTTCCTATTGGTTTTTGGATATCAGGACGATGCACAAGTTTACACTCTAAACATGGAAATACAAACTGTAAGTACAAACTCAAAAATTAATTTTATATATCATTTTATAAATATTATTTATTATTGATGATTAATGCTATTGCTGGTAAAAAATATTTTTCATTTCAAATAGAAATATATACTGTAACTAAATATGTTGTGTATGTCCAACCAATCAATTTTCTTCCATTCTTTCTCTCATTCTAATTTCCCATTCCCGCATCATGTATCTCTTTCCACATTTCTGAAATCTGGAAAAAACTTCAATGCTGGGTACTGTGGATTTCATTAAAACTTTCATTACAATTTACTTCCTTCCCTCTCATTCTAATTTCATCATCATACAAAAAGGTAGTCGTAGCCGAAGGAGATAAGCGATAGGTCATTCAAAGATCAAGGATAAACACAAACAATCCCAGTGTTTAAAATGTTTTTGTCGACTACAAACAACACTGCATATCTCAACTGACGAGAAAATATACCAGAAACACAAGTCATTCCAGCTATTCTTGGATCTTGAAATGATCTATCGCTTATCTCCTACTGATTTCAGTCATATCTACTATTTCCTACCTTATTAGAAACATGTATTTATCCCAGTATCAATCAATCAAACTAGAAACAAAAGTGTCTCGTTAGATACCTGAGTTGCACGTCTTTCCTGGAATAAGCCACGAAGTGCCAAACGTCTCGTTGTTAGTTTCTTGTATGAAATCCTGTGGAGCTATGAAGTCATCACTTGGCAACCAGTTGAAGTTTCCACACATTCCGCACATGTAATCAAAGTACCTGTGGAAAAAAAATTACAAACCTTAGTAACTGGGATGAAATCAATACGATCCAATTTAGGATTAAGTTCTAGGTGACTTCGCAAATACCAGCAGACTGGGAACAGATTTAAAGGCAAAAACTGGATAATTTAAAATATATTTCCTATCTGCTCATTATTTGCCGGACCTACCAAGGTGTTACTTTGATATTCAGGTTCCTGCCACGAGCTTCCAGTATCACTCCAGCTTTACATTTGATTACCATTGAGTTGGTGCCTTTGATCACTTTGCAAACCTTTGGGAAGTCCACTTCAGCGTTTTCCTGCAGAAAGCAATTGTATAAAAACAAAATCAAATGAGGGTACATAATATTCTGAACTCCCACTTCGAAGGCCTGATACTCGGGCTATCACTGGGATTATTTTAATGTAGTAGTGTCGAAGTATGAGTGTCGCTATGATAGTAGTGTCCAAGACGATGGAGGTTATAGGCGCACCATTACAAAATGTACAAAAGGAACAAGAAGATAAGTCCAAGAAAAAGTAGCGATACCAAAGGCTCGGCACGGTAATCACGGTTCAATATCAACGGCATTCGTTGAATCTACCACAACTGCGACTTGACATTTATCTGGACGCCGGCACGACACGACACATCATTTCTTCAACATCAATTTCATATATATGCACTCGAGACTTACTTGAATTTGCACGACCTTTCCATTATACGACACAGTCATACCGTCGATGACAAAGACGTGGCCTTTGTTCTTTTTGTCTTTGATTACCAGTGTGTAGATCTTTTGGTTACTGTCGTCCTTCTTCATGAACACGGTGAATAAATCTTTCTTGGAGCAGTCTTTAGCCAAGACGTGGGGACAGCCTTTGCTTTGGTCATAGGTGTAAGTACGTTTGTCAAAAGTCGTGATTTCATTGCTACAAAGCACGTTGCATGTCTCTGAAATTGAAACCATGTAGAGAATATGAATCAACGTTTTATAGACTTAAACTATAGACTATTTACACAGACGGAATGAAGGGCGAGTGAGAGCGGAGAATGGTGCACAACTGGTTACAAGATAAAGAATTAAGAGAAAAATATCATATGCCCTTGGCAGGACTCGAACCCACGGTTTCGGTATACTAGTACGACGTGTTAACCACTACACTACAAAGACCAACCATGCTGGTTACGCAGCCAGGCAATGCTGTATATGTGGCAACTGTGGGGGTCCAGGACGATATTAATCTCATGGGTAAGCTGAACACCGTGGGTTCGAGTCCTGCCAAGGGCATATGATATTTTTCTCTTAATTCTTTATTCTATTATTCACACTGAACGCATTTCACTAGTTACAAGATAGTTGGAATGGATACGTTTATGTCCGTACACTAAATTGTGGGTCAGCTTCATCAGAGCCTTAAAACAATGGAGTATAGGGACACGCTGCATTTACTCTTGTGATATTTTCCATGCAATGTTGTTCTTTTATTACCACAAATATGTTCAATAATCCGACATGATGATCCAGTTGCATTGTTTAGAATACAACTACTGGGCACGACTTAACTCGCAGAAAGAATTTAGGAAGACCAAAGAGCCTGCAGAGAAACCCTCGAATCAAGGGAGAGACCCAACAAAATCTACAAATGTGTTGTTGAGTGCAGGATTTGAATCCAAGACCACAGAGATGAAAGACAAGTGCACTACCACTACATCACCCTTGATTCCAAATACACACCTGTAATTCCGTACAACATGACGTCCTTGGTTTTTTCAAACACCTTCGTTCCATTGAAGGGCAGTTGATAGCTAATGGGTTGTGGCATCATCGTCCCAGATAACTCTATGGTGGTTGAATTTTTTAAGGATAGCTTGAAACCAAGGCTTTTGAAGCAAGGAATCTGTCCGAGGCCTGGGATACCACCAGATGTATTGCCAGCTCCTGCACCCATGCCTCCAGGCCAACCACCCATTCCACCTCCTCCTCCAGCTTGACCACCAGGTCCACCACCCATACCTCTACCTCGACCACCAAGTCCACCACCCGCACCTCCACCTAGACCACCACGTCCAAAACCCATACCTCTACCTTGACCACCAGGTCCACCACCCATACCTCTACCTTGACCACCAGGTCCACCACCCATACCTCCTGGCTTCCCACCTGACGCTCCCATTCCAGCATTAGAACCCATTTGCTTCCGTACCTTCGAGTAAAACGAAAGAAAAGAGATTAGTGTACCATCCACTCAAGACACCTTATCTATGAAGCCCTAAAGACATTGACAACGATCTCTGTGGGAAACATTTTCTTGCCTACCTTTTCCATTTGTTCACGCATTCGTCTCTGCATTTCTTCCTGGAAGTACTGTCGTGGACACGTCATTCGTTCAATCATGACTGGAAGGTGGTCCCATTTTATAGACATGTTAATGTTAGGATTCCCTTCTTGGTAGTATAGTACGCTGCTCATGTTGAGGCTGTACTGTTTGCATGTTTTGCCCCATCCGACTCCTAAGTCCCAACGCATGCTCGGAACATCAGCCCTGAGTAAATGAATTACGATAAAACTGAGCTTTTGATGCGTAGTCTCGCATAAAAAGTTAAGGTTGTAGAAGATAAATAGTTGGTGGATTGAATCTTCGCAAATGAATCTCGTGACCTCCGTTTTAATGAAACACATCGCACAGTTAGGTGAATTTGCGCGGCCACGATCACGGCATGGCATGTTCACGGCATGGCATGTTTACGGCATGGCACGTTCACGGCATGGCATATTCCGGCATCCCACGTTCACGTCATGGCATGTTCACGGCATGGCACGTTCACGTCATGGCATGTTCACGGCACGGCACGTTCACGGCACGGCCAAACCTAACACTACGGATGTCACCAAAGTGGGTTTTCACGCCAGAAAAACCCCTCACGGTCACACCCTAAACGTCTACGACTGCACTGACAAACATCAAACTTTTAGTCTGCATTCCTTTTTCTACGGGCCGGCATCCTTTTGATGAGTTGTAGAGAAGGAAATTATCAAAAGGATACCAACCCGTAGAAAAAGGAATGCAGACTAACACGTTGATGTTTGTCAGCGGAGTCGTAGACATTTTAGGGCGTGACAGTGACTTGTTTTTCTGGCGTGAAAACCCAATTCGGTGACATCGTAGTAAAAGTGAACTGAAATCTACCCAAATGTTTACTTACGCACTCTTAATGCATGCCATATAGGTTATTACTCCTTTTTTCATTTCATAAGTTTTGGCAGAAAATCCGCCGAAGTTATCAGCAAGTCCATCGGACGAAGGAGGAGGTTTTGTTGCGTTCAACTCCATGTGATATTCTGCAATCTTCGTGTCATTTTCTCCGTTAACATGGAGCTCCAACAAAAATTTCTACGGTAGGATTAAACATAAAGGATATTACCATATACATTTTACTCAGTATCAGATAAATGTATTATCTGTAGGTTTTTATTTTTATATATTACAGCCTACGGCTTCGGTAGATAATACGGCCTTGGTCTTGATAATTTACGATATCATGCCCAATCTCATCCAATAATTGTTTAATAGCTGCTTGTATTTTGACATAACAATGCAGTTTGAAGTAAGAATGAAAATTAAACGTTCGTTAGGACAGGAACCGTTTGAGAAAATTGCTTTCCCCTTTTGAGGATAAAATTATTTGACACAAGAAAATTAATGACAAGCACTAAACAACGAAGAATGTGATAATGCTCAAGAGAAAGAAACGTGGTTTAAAATAAGGTAAACGGACCAGATACAATTGCAATTCATTGACTCAGCCAGAAAACTCTAAGTCGTCTTGATATAGGGTGATTTCATCATGATATCGTAAGACGAGGTTTGGGATGTATTTTAAGTAAGGTAAGTATATGCATACTTGTTATTATAACATTAACTTACTAGTTTTTTGTCGCTTTCTTTGGTAATGTTCTGGTATTTTATCTGTACTTCTTCAATGATCCTTTTATTGGGTTCATACCACATCTGCGAATCCGTCCCATTGACCGTCTTAAAACAAACTTTCATAGAATCATTCCAAGCTCCTATGCAACGTAAAGGCAGGGATGTTTGCGTGCTACCAGAACCCGTAGATTCTTGACCACCAAACGATTGACCGGCACCTCCTGGAACCCAACCTGGAGGAGGACCACCAGACGATTGACCGGCACCTGGAGGAACCCAACCTGGAGGAGGACCACCAGACGATTGACCGGCACCTCCTGGAACCCAACCTGGAGGAGGACCACCAGACGATTGACCGGCACCTGCAGGAATCCAACCTGGAGGAGGACCACCAGACGATTGACCGGCTCCTCCTGGAACCCAACCTGGCGGAGGACCACCAGACGATTGACCGGCACCTCCTGCATTAGGACCCCAACCTTGTGCAGCACCACCTGAAGGTTGCCCAAAACCCGGTAACTGAAAGCCACCGCCTATACCCGCAGCCTGGCCACCAGGGTTTTGTCCTGTACTTACGCCAATACCCGGCAAGACAGAAACCTGTGGTGATGTCCAGTTAACTTTGTCGTACTTCTGGTATTCACCTCCTAGCTTGACAAAGCGGTAGAACGTAGAGCTTTGAAGGGACGAAAATGTTTATAAATTAACACATTGACAACAATGATGGACAGAAAGCCAAAATGAATTTTCTCGATGATTCTTATAATTGCAAGTTTACCTTGAATCGTAGAACATATATTTCTTCTTGCTCATGACTGAACCAATGGTGAACTTTTGGCTTGGAGGTTGACCGTTCAGTGTGAGCTTTTCGATGGGTACTGGACAACGGTGAGACATGTTTTGATGCACAACGTAGCCAAGCTGAAAGTCACGGTAAAATATGTATGCTTTGGTCTTGGAGTAGGTGGATAAACTGGAATTGAAAAAAGACAAATCAATGATGAAATGACTTTTGGCTCTAGAACATGTCACTCATAATTAATATAAATGACTGGCTGAGTGAATGAATGAATGAGTGACTCCCTGCTTGCCTAAGGAGCTCAGTTCAAGGCAGCCTTGTTTTTTAGTTTTGGGAATGAAATCTCTGGTCATGCCGAAACACGCCGAAAAAAGCTTGCCGTGAGACCCTTCGAGACCAGCCGCTTGAAGTGACGGAAAACAAAGGAACCCTCTTGTATCTCTTACCTGTAGCATTCCCTGTAATTTGCCGAGATCTCAGTTGGCTTATTGCTCAAGGACAGAAGGTTCAACATGGGCGAGGTTTTGGCATCAACATACATTCCGAAGGCAAAGATGCCCGCAGTGTTGGTCTTGATTTTCAGCGGTACTCCAATGGATGTAGGAATCTTTCTCATGGCGTCAAAGAGAATGTCATTGGCGCTAATGTTAAACTTGAATCCTGCTTTCAGGGAGTTCGACCACCAGTCTTTGTCAATCTTGATTGTTCCGTCTTTCATCAGGTTTTGGATGAAGGTGTGAGAGTCGTTCAGGACCAAGTACGCGATTTCTGAGCCGAACATTTTTGATGATAGTGTCGCCTTGAATGGGAGATCGCTTCTTGTGCTTGGGTCGAGCTGGAATGAGGAGAACGTTATCGTTAACCCTCAATTTAGTGGCTCGTGGGAAGCGACCTCTATTCAATTCTAACATAATTACGCTGGGATGAGTACACAAGTCGCACATAGGTAGTTTTTTTTGCGTTCGTTTCACTGAGAAATACATGGCCGCCATGTTGACTGATATACCAACAAAAAATCAACCAACATGGTGGCTGTGAAATACAACAACTCTAGCATTATCAGTAAGCTTGTTCCCGTTTTGTGCCCTTAAAATGGCCGCCATTTTGAACAATTCAGTCCATTGTACTTACCATTTCTTTCATTCTCTTGTAAACATCAGGGAATCCATCGCTAGCCGCACTTCTCTTGGCTCGAATGAAGTCCCAGAGTGACTTCTTCTCCTCCATCATCCCATATGGTCCAAAGAGTTTCCTAAGAAGAGGGATAATCTCCCGCTGGCGAAGTTTATGCTGAAATGAAATGAGAAGAGTAAGTTTTAGCTTTCTTTCTGACAAGGTGAATATTTTCCTGTTCTTTGACTGGGAAGCACGGGTAGTGAGAGCTCCTGATGCACCTTCTTTCATTGATGTGTGCGTGACTACATATCTGGCCTCAATCGTCAGACCCGACATCAGATGGGATTAGAGCTGCTTGTTGGTTCTTTCCTGGGCTTCGAGGGTTTGTCTCCGGTCTCCTTCCCACTGAAAGTTTATGTTTTTTTTCCCTATAACATAGACCTTTTCTGAGATAGCGGACATGGTGCATTATGGTCTAGCTTCAGTACAAACATCTTTTGTTCAACATGCCTTATATGGTGTTGTTTGTACCCAAGCTAGACCACAATGCATCCTGTCAAACTTATCAAACTCAGAAAAGGCCTATGGGATAGGACAAAGTGAATGTTTCTTTCCTCTGCTTTTGATTGGCAGGCACGGGTGCGTAGTAAGAGCTATGTTTAAGGTCAATTCTTTTTTACCTCAACGTGCTCCATGTAGTGATCCAACAGTTTCATAAAGTGTTTCATCTTGAGGTATCTGGGGATCCCGCTCATCGGAGTGTGCACAGATTGGATATTGATCGTTTGGGTGAATAAGTTTGGTATACCTCCCATGGAAAACGACTTGGAGAATGAGAAACGAGGTTCAAAAGATGGCCGAGGGAGGTTCGCAGTTCTTGCTAACAAGTCAATCGCTGTTTTCCTAAAATTAATAATTATCATTGTCTTTACAGCCATTCTCAGACACGCGCACTGTTGCGAATTTTTCTGTCGCGACCAGTTGGTTTTTGATGGACGTCAATCATCTACGTCCATCTTCATCTCCACCATTATCATCATGCACCATCAATATCATCATCATCATCATCATTACCATCAACATCATCATCACCATCAATATCATCATCATCATTACCACCATCATCACCAGCATCACCATCATGATTTTCATCACCAAACTTTTTTCGCTAACCTGCTCTTTTTTGCCGGGCAGTTTACTTTGCTTTCAGTATCGAGGTACGTATAAACGAACTGTTTCATCAATGGGTTGATCTCTGTTCTCATGTTGTTGGCTAATGGCATAAGAATATCAGTCCTGGTTGGTCCAGTATTAATAAGTTCTTGGAGGGCCACAATACGAATCTCTGGGCACATCTTCTTGTTTACAAAGATGTCACGCAGCCCCTCTTGAACCTAGGTGAGAAAGACAAGGAGAAGTTTGCACCATATATAGTTATTTTGTATTTTGAAATAATTCTTCATTTTATTTAACTATGTGCACAAAATTGCACAAATTCTATCGAGTGTACAGGTTTCCATAAACTTTGAAATTTGGATGTCTCAAAGGGTTTATCCATAAAATTAAAAAAGACGACGAAATTTTCCAAAAACGTGGAGAATTTTATCGCACTATAGATTCCATCGAGAATCGTTAAAATTGGAAATTCTCCAAAGAATTTTCTATCTTCAAACGTGGAAAGTTCTATCGTACTATAGGTTTCGACATTGGACAGTATTCAAACCTTGCGTTGTTCAGCATCATCGAGTACCATGCGTCGTGTTGCCTCCATCGCAGCAATCATAATGGCGTTATGATTATCCCAAGTGGTGATGATCTTCATCAGTTGAGGTAACAACCTTTTCTGTCCTGAGTTACCAATGGCTTTTAGGGCCACGACGAGCTTCTCGTTGTTTTTGATGACTTCCATGTGGTGCTTCTGGGAGTGCAAGTTTGCGTCGTATTCTGTCTTCATTGCCTATACGGAGTCAGTGAAGGAAAGAAGAAAGGTATTCGGGCAGGATTTTAGTGACGATTTTTGTTGTCATTAAATGTACAAAATATGCTAGAGCCAGGGCAAAGAAATAAGAGAAAATTGCTACAAACCATTCTGCATAGTGGCATGTATGAGTGGTTTTATGATGAAGAACCTGCTTAGGTGAATATGGAGGGAGGCCGGCTAAGGTGGAGGGACATCGATGTCCATAAAAAGAGTGAAAATTATTGAACCACTGCCAAAGACGTTGGAGTATTTTGCCCCTTGTTTTGGGCATGGGGTTCAATGTTATTCTCTCATACCTAAAATGTGCAATGATTCTGCCTCTACTGTCCCCAGGTGACGGTTTTATCTATGCAACCTTAACTCTGCCCCTTGCGTTGGTCATTGCTCAAGAACTAGAAACACATGTAATAACATAAACTAGAACTATTCTGTCCCTACCTCTATAAACATATCAGGACACGTCTGCTTCTCCTTGCAGTATGAATGAACCAGTGAGCCAAACGTGAGCCAGCAGGATGAATGGACAGTGGCATTATCAACAACAAGAGACGCCTGGCAGAGATTCTACAGAATTAAGAAAAGATGTTTTTGTAAATGCAAAACAAGAATCCAGCCCTTAATGCTTTATTTTCCCGCCAAAATGCAAATTAGCCGTTAACGGAAGTGACGTCATCGAAGCCAAGTAACCAAGAGGGACTTGGAACTATTTTTATTAGATCATTGAACACACGATCGAAGAAGTAAAGTCATTGCTATGAAGGTCAGTCACTATCTCAGGCTGATAACAGCATGACAAAACAATTGCGTGACTAGATGGTATTTTGTGAATGCGTGACTGCTACATACCATGATATTTTCACACAATCCCTTGGTAGGTCTGTTTACCATACCAAGTCGCATCAGTAGTTTTACTGCATACATTCCAGATATCGAACCACTTTCTATTTTGTCCTTGATTTCTTCTCCAGCAGCATCGCTTCCAACGAAAGGTAACGCGCTTTCAAGCCATGGTCTGTTGAAATAGGAAATTCAAGCTTATAGATACTTCTTGTTTATCCAATCCAAGGTCCACCGCACTTTTTTATGACTATGAAATATATGACGTGTCGTGCTGTGACCGTAACAGTGCGTGTCAGATCTAGCTTTTTGATTGGATAACCAGTGATCTCGCGCACTGTGATTGGTTCATCGTACTTCTTCAACTCCGTGAAATGATGGTGCAGCGTGCCAAAGTCACAAAACCTCCACGGTACCTCTGAACCCTACTTAATTTGAACCGTCGATCCTCCAATTAAGTCATACCTGTATTTGTCTTGATTGTAGTATTGTTGGTAGATATCCCTGAATGTTGCCTCATCGACTTTCCATTTTAGTTGGCCGATGAGTGTGGAGAAGAGACTGGGCGCCTCAGCACTGATTAGGTCCCAGGCCTTGGTTTCTTCGTTCACTAGCTCGTGAAGTCTATCAAGAGTCGCCTTCA
This sequence comes from Anthopleura sola, assembly GCA_023349425.1. NCBI lineage: Eukaryota > Metazoa > Cnidaria > Anthozoa > Actiniaria > Actiniidae > Anthopleura > Anthopleura sola. The sequence goes on along the minus strand of JALHLI010000007.1, from coordinate 10,538,710 downwards.
CCTACAAGGGATTTAAGCATCTTTAGAGGTTTGATAAAAGTCAAAACAGTTGAAGTTCGAAGGAAAACTGATGATGATCTCTTTGTGCATAGGATTGCGGGACTTCAATAGCGGAGGCGAGGTGACACAGCTTTCTGATCTCGTCCTTAAATTCAGACCCACAATCCTATGCAACATAAAGTCGTTACCAGTCTTCCTGGTTAAGATCTCTTTGTGTATGCTAATTTCCGTAGTCTTCCCACAATCCCTTATGATCCCAGCTCGAAGTCAGGGTAAAATTTGCATAAAAATGTATAAAAAATATGCAAATTTTACCCTGACCTCGAGCTCGCGCTGGGATCATAAGGGATCATGGGAAGACTACGGAAAGGAGCATAGGACTGTGGGACTTCATTAGGGAAGGCGTGGTGGCAGAGCTTTTTGATTTCACCACCAAATTCTGGCCCATAATCCTATGCGACACAAAATCGTTACCAGTTTCTTTCAACATCGTAATATTCATTCATCGAATTCAACTGACAAACAATGGAGAGAGAGATAACAAAAGACGAACCTGGCTTTTGTGAATTTGGTATAAAGTTTTCAGTTTAATGAAAAGAAGAATGAGAGAAGATGTTGCATATAAATACTCCGACTCGGGAATTATTTTAGCATTTTTACCTGGTTTAGTATTTCCTGAGAAGTTCCATCTTTTTGATAAAGACCATCAAAGCTGAAGAGAATTGAGCTTCTGGAGCCCCAGGTGTTAGGAGTGTTATGTGATTCAACCATCATTTTCTCTAGTTTGAGGGATTTTCTGCAGATGTAAAGGCATGAACTTGGTAAATATTTTCATGCATTACTAGAAAATAGGGCAATGATTCACAGAAGTACCCTTGGGTCATTGTAAATTACATCTCGGTCCCGAAAGCAATCCTTAAGCAATACAACGGTTTTCTTATAAGTTGGAAACAATATCGCAAAAACGTAGCCCTACTGTATCTTACTGTTGCCAATACGAATACTGCCCTAACAGCTAAAGAGAGTATCGTTACCTGGCCGTAACTATGACAACAGGAGGATCTCCAGGCTTCTTTTTGAAATTGAGCTCTTGTCTTTCATGTGACTCACAGGAATTGATGACGGCGCGGTTGGACATCATGTCTTCACGTATGAAGACGGAACAGGACGTTCTCATACGGGACTTGGGAATGTTGTTCTAAGGTGAGAGATCGAATATAATGAATATAATGTGACAGAATTATGACAGTTGTTAACGGTTATTGACAGAGCTAGTAATACATCCAAACTGAAGGACAGAAGAAATGTTCTTCTGTCATTCCTTTTCATTGACGTTTGTTTTTTTGTTTTGTTTTGTTTGTTTGTTTGCTCATTCGTTTGTTTGTTTCTTTACGTATAAACCCCGTGGAATTAATTTGTAACAGTACGCGCTCTGTTGATTAGAATATACCTCTGCCTCGGGCGTAATGTTTTACCCATTAGAGACCACGTGTTATTCCCTAGAGTATCATTTCTTTGTTTAATTGTTGCACATGAGAAGACACATGAATACAGATACAACTGAAACAAAGAATTTTATTCTCAAAAGAATGACACCTGGTCTGAAATGGGAAAACATTACGTCCCCCAAGGTAAAGAGGTAGGTGTATTCCTTACCCCAGGCTGTTCATCACATTTGATTGATTCCATATTTTGATACAGGTCCCGTGGTCTGTTCTCACAGTCCGTGTAGTCGTTGATTCGCGTCACATTGATCTCGTACAGCTTCTTGAAATTACCCAAGGGAGGAACCACTCGTCGTTTTGATTGGTACCTCACGCGACATTTACCAGTAACATCAGTCTGAAAGATTATTAAATATAAGATCAGGAAGTGCATTGATCGAAAGCTTGGGCAGCTGCAATGAAGAAATAAAGAAAACAAGAGACGTTATCCAGATTGGGGTGACTGTAAGGAGACGGTGGAGATCAATAAGGTGAGGGGTAGGACTAGGGTGGAAGGTGGGAAGAAATGGACAGGAAAGGGATCGGAAGGAGAGGGCTGTAGATAACAAAAGGAGGAAATGCAACCCTGTTTCTTAGTTATCAAATGTGTAAATGCCTCATGAATCCAAACCGTTATTCAAACGCAGCCTTACCTCGACGTTTTCGTAGCTATGCGTCATTGAGTCATCATCAGTCTCGAGCTTGATTTGAAACAACGAGATAATACCTTTCTTCATGTTGAGAATATCTTGCGGATGGCCTGAGTCGTAGTAGATATTTCCAATCTCTCCATTATCTTTGAACTTAAACTTCACTTCTTTCTTCCAGGATGTTATTTCCTCATCAGATAAGACGTTGAAAGGGTCTTCTTTGGACTGACTTAGAACGGGGTTATCAAACTATGAGGTAAAAATATTTTAAACTCAGAATATATATTGTGTTGAGTGATTTGATAGAAGCTGATATGGGTGGAGTTGCGTTGCATGGGCGTCCGTAAGTAGATTGGTTGTTGAAGATTGGGGACTCTCCAATTGATGCTAATATGTCCTCCAAAAGTCATGTTATTGTCCTATTTATTATCTATTTATTATCATTTATTTTCATTCATTTATGATCACACTTCATACAAACCAAACGGTGCCAAAGGGGGACAAAAGAAGAAAACTGCGGAATACATGCACTATATATACACGCGCGTGCAAAGATGTTACCCTGTGTTGTACCCCATCATACTATACGTATATTAGCGTAAGTTCAGAACTCTAACCTTCATGATGAAATCGTTGTTCATTTTCATCAACTTGATTGTTGTTGAGATGTGCATATTAACGTCCTTGTGAGGAAAGAATAGGTGGCCACTATATTTGTACACATAAACATAACCAGGCGAATATCCTGTACAAACACGAAAAAAAGATTGATTAGGTAGAGATGGTGGTTTGTGTAGAGGATGGGGGTAAGTTGGTGTGGTGTGGGTATGATGGTGTGGTGTGGGTATGTTGGTATGGTGTGGGTATGTTGGGGTGGTGTGGGTATGTTGGTGTGGTGTGGGTATGTTGGTATGGTGTGGGTATGTTGGTGTGGTGTGGGTAGTTTGTATGGTGTGGGTAGTTAGTGTGGTGTGGGTAGTTTGTATGGTGTGGGTATGTTTGTATGGTGTGGGTATGATGGTGTGGTGTGGGTATGTTAGTGTGGTGTGGGTAGTTGGTATGGTGTGGGTATGTTAGTGTGGTGTGGGTAGTTGGTATGGTGTGGGTATGTTTGTATGGTGTGGGTATGTTAGTGTGGTGTGGGTATGTTGGTATGGTGTGGGTATGTTAGTGTGGTGTGGGTAAGTTGGTGTGGTGTGGATATGTTGGTGTGGTTTAGGTAGTTGGTGTGGTGTGGGTATGATGGTGTGGTGTTGGTATGTTAGTGTGGTGTGGGTATGTTGGTGTGGTGTGGGTAGTTGGTGTGGTGTGGGTAGTTGGTGTGGTGTGGGTAGTTTGTATGGTGTGGGTAGTTAGTGTGGTGTGGGTAGTTTGTATGGTGTGGGTATGTTTGTATGGTGTGGGTATGATGGTGTGGTGTGGGTATGTTAGTGTGGTGTGGGTAGTTGGTATGGTGTGGGTATGTTAGTGTGGTGTGGGTAGTTGGTATGGTGTGGGTATGTTTGTATGGTGTGGGTATGTTAGTGTGGTGTGGGTATGTTGGTATGGTGTGGGTATGTTAGTGTGGTGTGGGTAAGTTGGTGTGGTGTGGATATGTTGGTGTGGTTTAGGTAGTTGGTGTGGTGTGGGTATGATGGTGTGGTGTTGGTATGTTGGTATGGTGTGGGTATGTTAGTGTGGTGTGGGTAAGTTGGTGTGGTTTAGGTAGTTGGTGTGGTTTAGGTATGTTGGTGTGGTGTGGGTATGTTTGTATGGTGTGGGTATGATGGTGTGGTGTGGGTATGTTAGTGTGATGTTGGTATAGTTTTGGTATGTTGGAGAGGGGGGTTAGGGAATTCACTGTTTACGTCATAGTGTTCATAACATTATCATCAATTACAGCTAAACTTTACCACAGGGGTACTCGTCCGAGCCACCGGTACAATCGAGGGTACCATCGCACTCCCAATCTTTTGGTACACATCTGTTTTCCTTACGCAGACCACATCGAACTTCATTTCTATTGCCTTTTCTGCACCCGTAGTCTAGACACATATCAATAAAGAAAATATCAGCTAATTGAAAATCCTAGTTAGTGCAATCCTTATTCTCCAGTTGATGGCAACATCCAACGTCAGATTCACTTAGTGTCACGTGGCATAACGTGCCAATATGTCTTTCAAGGTTTTCGTGGCACCTTAACATCTACTTTTGATATTTCAGTTGCAGTATACTTACCCGCCGCAAGTGTAGCAGAAGTTAACAGGGCTATGAGAAAGAAAAACAACAGGTTAGAAATAGATCCCATGAATCATGTGATGTGTGACCCAGGTCTACACAGGGAACCCAATAAGGGCAAGTGTAGCAGAAGTTAACAGGGCTACGAGAAAGAAAAACAACAGGTTAGAACTAGATTCCATGAATCATGTGATGTGTGACCCAGGTCTACACAGGGAACCCAATAAGGGCAAGTGTAGCAAAAGTTAACAAGGCTATGAGAAACAAAAACAACAGATTAGAAATGGATCCTATGAATCATGAAACATCTTTTGTTCATCATGCCTTATATGGTGTTGTTTGTACCGAAAAGGCTTATGAGATTAAAACAACACAGGGAGCCCAATTCCGAATGAATGAGACTGAATTGAACACGGGAAACCCAAAACTGACATTCCTTATCAAAGCACAGGGAACCCAATTTCAAATAATCGTGTCTTGGTACATGTCATTTGTCACGTATGATTGACGTCAAAAGTTTGACATTGAAAGTCTTATTAAACACAACATAGGTCTGGACGTGACTCAAAGCACAGGAATCCCAATTTATTGATTCCGAATAGATATTGCATGTTACAAATCATTTGTCACTGACAACTGGAAACTTACGCCAGTTTAGCAATGGCGTCAATGGCGAGCAATGGCAGAATGAGGAAGAATAACACAGGAATCCCAATTCTGAATGAACTTGGCTTGTCTGTGATCAATCACCACCATCCCACGTATGACGCTAATCAGTGTATAACCCTTGGAATCATAATACCGAGTTACGAATTTACTGGAATAAATTTGATACTAAAAAATTTGCTCTTTCGCTGCTTGAACTGAAATCAAAGCCTGTGACAAAACTTTTCTTCCCTCTGAATCTTGCGAAATTTTCAAAATTTAGTGGTGATTTAAGGTAGTTGATTCCTCGTCTCTTTACCACGACTTCCTGTTCTGGTTCGATGCCATTTTAAGCTCATTAGAGTGTAATTTTTAAACTTTTAATCTAGGATAAACTTTCTTCGAAAACTTATACACATTTTCCTAGGTTTTTAAGCCTGCAAGAAATATTATCTCTCTTTGCAGAATCAAGGGGAAAAACATATTTGCAGGAGCACGTTCTTGAGATGACCGAGGTTAATGACTTCAAATCCCTACTTGTCATACGATATCTGCGCTGTGTTCAAGCCAAGTATACTTGACACTCGAAAGTATTAGATTTTGCCTCTTTGTTCGCAGACCGATTATACAAGCAAAATTACACTTAGAAAATTCCATAGCGAGCCAACTTGCTTTCTTACTCTTATGGCAAACTAGAAAACATAGGAGTCGAAAATATTATTTAAAATTAATTTTTGGAACGAGTTTCTTTGCAACGGAAGCCTTTGTTCGTGTTGGAAAATCAATATTTTAGACTTAGGATTTCTTAGAAAATAAAGGGATATAGTAAATTTTAAATAAGAGAGGGGAAGATCTTCAAGTTTGTTGGGCGATGCAAATGACACGCACTAGACGACGTTAATAACAAGACAAAACAAAAAGCTACGAAATAAATATTTTGGAAATCCTACCTGAAAGCAACACCGTTGCTAGCCAATGAGTCGACATTCTGCCTGCAACTCTGCCTAGAATAGTGAGCTACTGGTTTTGAAGAATCGACGCTCTTTTGCGAATGACGCAGCTTGCACTGACCAGAACGACGCAACTGTACAAGCAAGCCCTTCGGCATAAAACTGCTTATGAAGAATTGATGATTGCAGCGGTTTATATTACTATAGTATGTTAGTAACATGAGAATAATGATCAATACTGTTGACATACATCATTGTTCAATGTTAAGCGATCCTTGTAAGTTCGGGGGGGGGGGGGGGAGGGGAGCATGTTAGGTTATGCGTGTATAAGACGAGATGTTTGATTTTGAATCTCGAATCCGACTTTGCAGTTCCGTCGAGTTCTGGAAAAAAGTTTTGATTCATAGAGAGAGTTGCGCAAAAACAAATTACGGCCTCTGCGGTCGAGTAAAAAAACTGCTGAAATAACCAGCACTGGTGAACTGGATCAATAGGAAATAAAATCAGCATTTAGGAAGTTGATCTGATTTAGAAATGTATTGTTCTCAAGATGTAGATGTTTCATCCTTTTTTCCTCTATTCTTTCTTCTGTTTTCCTTTCTTCCAACTTGGTTTCTTACATCGTTTCTTCTCTTTCTCTGTCTCTTTCTCTTTCTTCACTATTGGTTGTATTACAAGTAACTGCGTCCCCCCGGCTGCCAGTATATAGTATCATATACCACACTTACGTGGGTGAAGGCAAAGTATGGATAACTTAGAGTAATTGATCTTTCGTGGTATCACTTTTCCTCTACATGCTAAGGTCGGAAAGCTAATGCTGATTCAACAGTTTCATTTCACGAACAGAGCAGAATGCGTAGGAGGAGAAAACTGACCCAGCTGGCAGCTTGTTGCTATATGTACAAAAAAATACAATTCAGACTTACCTGGTAAACAAGTCCCGTGTATAGTTAGCTTGCGTGCATCCCAAAGGGTTTGTGTTCGGATACGTGCAGCTAGACTAGCCTACAGTTTGACAAGCCTGTCGATATTAGGTATAAAAGGCGTTGATTGATTTGGGTACCAAAGGATCTGGGAGCACTGTTAGAAGTGGAAGGATGGCTGGAATGTAGTCATCGTAGACTAGTATGTACAAGACCGTATTAAAAGTGATGGGGCTGAGACTTGAAGATTTAGTGGATACTGGCTAGACTTGCTCCAAGTCACGAGCAAACCAAGTGAAAAAAGAAAGCGAACGTCAAAGTCCAGCGCGCGTGATCGTGGTTGGGATGCTTGTGCTTCATTCATCGCGTGTTCAAACTAATACGGAGACTAAAGACCCGTTAACACGATACAACTTTTGCTTACAACTGTCGCATGTAATCTGCTTACGCCCACGCTTACAACACGAATTACTTCGTCTAAATCAACCCTACAACTGTTGTGTACGACAAGAAGAAAGTTATAGCAGGTTGTAGGATTGATTTACACGACGCAATTCGTGTTGTAAGCGTGGTGTAAGCAGATTGCATGCGACATTGTAAAAAAGTTGTACCGTGTAAATCGGCCTTAAGGACTTTTGAAACGTCTAGATACTGCCGATGCATCCTCAACTTTCCCTGTTATCCCTCTCTCCTCCCCCCTTCTGTGCTCCCCAGGAGACCTTCACGCCCCTTTCAGTATTCATTTCATCTAGGTGCTTCTTTATGTGTTTCTACCTGTAAAATATTCTTATCTGATATCGTTAACCTTGTTTTGACGACCTCGGTTTATTCTTAGCCCCAGTATCTATAAACATGCTGTTCTTATCTTAATATTTCACCTAATTTAATGACCCTCCTCAGCCCATGCAAACTGAAACCGTAAATTGAGTTCAGACTTATATATTTTCTCGAGGAAAAAAACCCAGTTATTTGAATTAAAGGTGATAGTTTTCCAGAAATTTCACCCAGATTAATATTCGTTAGCTGTCTAATATTGTCCCATGCTGGGAGAGCCTCCTTAATTTCCTTCTCTCGTTCGTGGAGGAGGTTAAACGAGATTCTGCTCGCAGGGAGCTGGGAGACAACAGGGAAAGGAAATAGCATTAGTGTATGGGGATATTTATTCAGGAAACTCTTGATGTGTTAAAGTGCGGTAATTTCCGGCAGGATTCGTCTACGAGAGACTCTGTTAACAGGGAATCGGCAAACCCCATACTATAGCAAAGGCAGATTTCCCTCGTGTTGAACTTAATGTCGTGATCCGCGCTATGAGAAGATTTTACATTTATTCCTCCCGCAGATTTAAGTCTCGAATATAGGCTAACACATTCGTGAATTGTCGTAACTAGACAATAATGGGCTTGCAGCGGGGGAAAAAAAAAAAGGAAAAAAAAAAGCGCCTTCAATGGTGAATTCCCGGTTGGGCAATTTTTAGCATCCACGTACAAACAGTTTTCGCCATACCCTACTCCTGTGCGTCAAAAATGGTGTGCTTCATCCAAACCTGGAAGTAGCGAAAATATGTAAAGATTTTTTTGGAAAAACATACATTTCGCGAGAAGAGAGGCAAGGAGGAAACGGGACGGAATAGGAAGAAGCTCTTTACTCGTGGTACAAGCTAGAGACTGCTATTTTTTAGATCATAACATTTTTCCTTTTTCTTCAGGATTCCTTCTTGAAGCGCAGAACAGTGTAGCCAATAAAGATTGGTCAGCGGTCTTCACTGAGGTACAACTTACAATTCTTCCAATTTTGATTTTTTTTTTCACTTTTATTTCAGATTAGAACATCTTTTGTTGAACTATATTAGATCTTTAACTATTTCCCATTTAAGGTTTCTTACACGTAACCCTTACCTTATATTTTTGTTTGGGAAATGAACACCAATGAACATCAAAACGAGGCCAGTGAGGGAAAAAAACAATTTGCTAATATACAAATTGCGCATAAGCATTTGGAGAACGCGGGGGAAATTGGAGGACGACAAAATATTGCTTTGTTTGAATGCTCATCTACCCCCAGTTCCCATAATTTTAAAGTTTAACATTTCATTACGCTGGGATTCCTGTGTCGCCTTAACAGCTCTGGTCACCTTTCTTCAGAGTCTTTCTAACAGCAACTCTAAATACTTGAGTGTTGTAACAAGCCGAGTACCTAAAAATATTCAAATCAATAATCATATTTTGAATTTTACATACTCGACTTCGCTAAAAGCGGATAAGAATTCTTTGTTTGACGCGCGCGGGGGTTTGGGCAGAGACACATAAGAACCTCTGTACACTACTCTAACCCGTGAGGGGGACATCAGTATTGATAGAATGTATACTCTCAATATCAGCAGTGTTGTATTTATCGTACACTCTGGGGTGTCGATTACCGGTTCGATTCCTCTTCTTCTATAAAACCCAACATGCTAAATTCCATGCCCTGACATAGATCAGCCCAGAGGTTGATTAACATTCATTCCTGGTACTCACTTTTCATTTGTATCTGGGAATTCAATGAGAACTTTTTTGAGGCTCCATCCGAAAGTCAAATCCTGATACTGCCAAACATCAATGGATGTCAAGGTCCCAAGCTCTTTGAACGGTGCAATAAAGCGCTCGGTGCTTCCTTTCTTCATATTTCGACTGAAGGAAACGCAAAAAAAAATTACTTACCATAATTTTTGCTCCCAATTTTTATCGCAGCTCCCGGGAAAAGTATGCAATTTATTGAACAAAAGCAAAACAGTAAGTGCCTGTCGTACAAACAAGAAGTAGAAAAATCTCTTGTTGGTGCGTGGAGTGGTATACTGATAGGGCACCATTCATTGTCAACTTTTAACCGCATGTGAGACAACATGCCTCACACATTTCCAGCATATATTACGTACATTTAGCGAATTTAAATTAAGTTTCCGAGACAGATATCCGTATAGCTGTCATGTCTGTTGCCGGAACAGTTGTTGTCTGTTATCAAAGAGTATGTTCACAGCATCGTATTTCAGTCCTTATCATTGGTTTTCAAACTTACTTTCCAAGTCGTATTACTCCAGTGTTTTTGCCATTGCTGCCATAAACACGCATTCCTGGGTCTCTTCCTCCACTATTGAGCCACCCACCATTAGTCTTAAAGGACACCTTGCCAATACGATGAACTAGAACATAAGTTATAATCGTAAAGTCTAAATTATTTCTTATTCCGATACTTTTGTGTACTATTCAGTATATGATATACCTTGAAAAAGTAATACTTAATTTGACTTTACAGTGAGGACACTCGAACCGTGAACACTTTGATGTTTTTTCATACTTTTTTTCTCCTTCATCCCTTGTGTGAATCGATTGGAAATATGATTTATTTTGAACAATAAGATTATTTGAGTTCAGTGCTTCATTTTCAGAAGGTTTGAAGCAGTAGAAAGTTCATAAAATAAAAAATATAAAAAATATCAAGTGTTCATGGTTCGAGTGTCCTCACCTGTAAGGGCCAGATTGTCAAAACGTTTTTGATCTCCCCCCCCCACCCCCCCCCCCCCCCCATGTATGGGGATTCTACGTAAACACAAAGTATATAGATAATGTTGAAGTCTAATTTCTTACTTCCACAGCTAAAAGGCTTCTCATCGTTTGTGAACAGGTAATATTTTCCCGATGCTTTTCCTTTGCTGTTGATTGCCTTGTACCCCATCTCAGGACAGCCGGAACTAGGACATGTCTGACAGTTTCCACGGGTAAATTCGTCCCATCCACCAGGACAAGGGTAAGCGCGAAATGGACACTGGGAAGTGATTGATTCGATGAACAAGTCAGGAGCTCTCATATGGCTGCATATACCTGAAGTGATTGGTCCAACTGCAATGATAAATAGAGTTATCAAAATGCTGTTGTTGTTCTATAGGCTTTGTGCAACACTACCATGCACACGCCCGAAAATGAGCATGATGTAATGAGCATGGTGGTACAAAAGTGGAGCGTTCGCGCCATGATTGTCATCTGAAAAATGTATTTTTATGGAGCAACCCGTCAGCAATCCATAAGAGAAGCACGGAGCAACTCGTCAGGTACCTAAAAGAGGAGTATGGCGCATCTTGTCGGCACACAAAAGGGTAATATGAATCAACCTGTCAGCATCCCAAAAGGAGAACATGGAGCAACCATCAGCACCCCAAAAGGAGAACATGGAGCAACCATCAGCACCCCAAAAGGAGAACATGGAGCAACCATCAGCACCCCAAAAGGAGAACATGGAGCAACCCGTCAGTACCCCAAAAGGAGAACATGGAGCAACCATCAGCACCCCAAAAGGAGAACATGGAGCAACCATCAGCACCCCAAAAGGAGAACATGGAGCAACCATCAGCACCCCAAAAGGAGAACATGGAGCAACCATCAGCACCCCAAAAGGAGAACATGGAGCAACCCGTCAGTACCCCAAAAGGAGAACATGGAGCAACCCGTCAGTACCCCAAAAGGAGAACATGGAGCAACCATCAGCACCCCAAAAGGAGAACATGGAGCAACCATCAGCACCCCAAAAGGAGAACATGGAGCAACCATCAGCACCCCAAAAGGAGAACATGGAGCAACCATCAGCACCCCAAAAGGAGAACATGGAGCAACCATCAGCACCCCAAAAGGAGAACATGGAGCAACCATGCATCAGTACCCAAAAGGGGTGCAGGAAGCGACTCATCAGCACCCCAAAAGGAGAGCATGGAGCAACCATCAGCACCCCAAAAGGAGAACATGGAGCAACCATGCATCAGTACCCAAAAGGGGTGCAGGAAGCGACTCATCAGCACCCCAAAAGGAGAGCATGGAGCAACCATCAGCACCCCAAAAGGAGAACATGGAGCAACCATCAGCACCCCAAAAGGAAAATATGGAGCAACCATGCATCAGTACCCAAAAGCAGTGCAGGAAGCGAATCATCAGTACCCCAAAAGGAGAAAATGGAGCAACCATCAGCACCCAAAAAGGAGAACATGGAGCAACCATCAGCACCCCAAAAGGAGAACATGGAGCAACCATGCATCAGTACCCAAAAGGGGTGCAGGAAGCGACTCATCTGCACCCCAAAAGGAAACACGGAGCAATTACCCCATTAAGCGCCCTATTAGCAGGTAACCACATCAGTAGCATGCTTACTTACGCATTGATATTTCGCATCCTCGTTGTTGAGTGCCGGCATTAGGGTAGAAATCAATGTGTCCACTAGTTGTTAACGTACCCAGGCCACCTATACTAGTGTGGATGACGTCAACGAAAGCAGCGTCGGTAGAGTCCAGTCTTACGTCAGTGTGTGTGTCTACGAAGAAGACGCTGGCTGGATCAAGACCTAAGTAAAGAATTAGATACCATTAATATCTTTGAGGTGTCGTTCTTTAGGGACGCAATACTTCAGTATTGATGCAGTTAAGCTATAGATAATTTTACACTGGAAACTGCTGTAAGGATTATAGGAAAAATTGAAGCATCAAACCTGTGATACGACCAATTTTGGCGGGTTGTTGCAGTCGTTCTCCAGCATATCCTGCCACATGAGCACCCAAACTAAAGCCAACCACGTAAAACGATGCTGGAGAATTACCCGTTTGTTGGTTGAGGAACTTGATCATTTCTGCCACCTTGAAGCAAGAAAAGAAAGTAGTAAATAATCCCGGGAATGCATGTTAATTACCAGACATATACTGGGTAATTAAACTGTTGCGTACATGTACGACGCTGCAGCCAGTGAACAGTTGTTAATGTTGCGGGATGTCACACGTTGCTGAGCTTGTCCCATGCTGCAACAGTGGCGCATTGATTAAAAAAGCAATATTTCATTGGTTGAGAACACATCCAATGACACGTTCACACTTTAAAATTGGTTGCGATCACCGCTGAGAAGAAGAGCTTGATTCCACTTTTTCAGTGCTGCCAGCAACCTTACGCGCATCACTTTAGATTACATACCCTTGAAAGTGAGGGGAGAGGGCTTAGATTTGAAGATATAGTACACTAGAATGCATCACTTCACTTCACTTTTTTTATAGTGGGATTCAAATTCAGATTAAAACTCAACTCACATAATATACATAAACAGAACATGGTACGATCACAATCACGCGGCAGTTAGTTGAACCTTGATGGTGAAACTGTCCGATTAGTCTTACCTGTGCTCCGACAATACGAGTGTTACCAGCGGATTGGGTGTAAAATTTCTGTGCTCCTTCTTTCCATTCAACAATGATTATATTCTTGTCCGCGGACAGAGCGAGAAGAGTTGATTTTAGTTCTTGAAGCCACACGGATTTGTCGACGTCCTCTGTTGAAATAAGAGGTAATTGCGTTTTTTTAAAATTAAATTTTGAATGTTTAGGGATTGGGACTAGGATTAGAGGTTTTTTTGTTGTTGTTGAAATTATATCTATATTAGCTTTTATATATTATATTTTATATTTACAATTACATTTATATTTAGCTTCACTGGATAATACTGATAGATTTTTCCAGTTTAAATAAAGTATTTATCCTCCTCCTCCTCCTCCTCCTCCTCCTCCTCATTATTATTATTATTATTATTATTATTATTAAAAGCAACAAACCCTTTGTATAAATGCACTTATCGTCATTCCTTCTCATTAGTTAGCCAATTTTCACTCTTAAATCTTTGTTTTCAAATATTAACTGTAAAGAAAAAAATTTGCCCTCAAAGCTAAATTGGTATGAGTACTGACCAGTCCATCCATGGATCAACATGATGGTTTTGATCGAGCCGTTGTATCCAGAGGCCTGGAGCTTAGTGACGTCACTGTCGTCAATGATCTTCAAGTTGTCAGGGTCGTTGTGAATAAAGAGACGAAAGCTGGTGCCCACCTTACTTGGTGATTGAGGAAGAGCAACCAATGGGTTGTCGAACGGTGGGTCCTTAGTGAAGCAACCGTATTTGCCGTAACACACCGCGCCTGAGGAAACAATTCGCAAATAAGTAAAATTAGCCAACTTGAAGTCTCACGTGCATGAACAGAGTTTGTTGAGTCTCTCCTTGATTACAGGGTTTTTTTCTGGGTTCTCCGGTTTTCCTCCCTTAGAAAATTTCAGCATGCTCAATTCGCAATTCCAATTCGATCTTTGACAAGAAAATAAGCGCCGGAAATCAAGTAAAGTATCAAGTGCACTGATAATCCCTCTTTTCCATCCTAACTGAGTCGGGTCAGATTTTCCCCCTAACTTGGTCGCGTGGGGAATGGGGTGTAGTTTGAAGCGGCACGAGGGGAGAGGAAGAAACAAACCCGAAATGACTAAGTTAGGAGGAAAAAGAGACACTGTTTATAGTCTAGTGCAATGATGAATATACATGTAACTACCTCATCATAGGAAATTAAAGCTTCATGAAATTAACGCGAATTTCAAAAAAAATCGCGCAAGTTAATATAAGTCGTGTTCATTTCTTTTAATGTTAATTTCCATATTATTAATAAAGTTTATACAATAACTTTGATATTACGCGCGCTCTGATTGGTCAAAAAGCCATGTTTTATGAGAGCATAATACATGCTCGCGTCATTTTTCTCTCTCTCGAAACTGCTTCTTAAAAGCATTCGAGCACCAGTTATTTTATAAAAGCAATAAAAAAAAACAGTTTTGCGTGTATTGTACTCCGCTACGCGTCGTGGTTTCCTACGCTTCTCAAGTGTTCTCTCCACATCCCGCGTGTCTTTGTATAGGAAATTACACCGTTCGAGAAGAATTAATGAAAAAATACCGCGCGTATTTGATGAAAGTGAATTAATACCACGAGTGCGTAGCACGAGTGGTATTAATTCACTTTCATCAAATACAAGCGGTATTTTTCATTAATTCTTCGAGAACATAGGTGTAATTTCCTGTTAATACCAAATCTATAAAAAAAATACGAAGTTTGTTTTTGTTCTTGAATGGATATCAAGCATTCCGAAAGCAAAGTTCCCGGATGTGTGTAATTAATTACGCGCGAAGTTCCCGGATGTGTGCAATTAATTAATTGCACAGTATTAAGAAAAATTTCACAGTTCGTCAGCCAATCAGAATCGAGTATTTTTTATAGATGTGGTATTAATCAGAGTATAATACACGGAAAACTGTTTTTTATTCTTAAGGAACGTTAATTTTCACGATATGAATTTCTAGCAATTTTATTAGTAATCTACTTTTGAAAAATTATTTATTTAAAACTGAACATTACAGCTAGTCACTTAATAACAACAACATTTCAGTTTTTGTCGGAAATAATATTTTGGTTTTTCATTCTACAAGCTCTTCATTTTCACTTTCAGATGAGTTATCTTTGTGTCCATCGCGTTAATTTCATTTCAATGGAAATTTCTCTTTCGCGTTAATTTTCTTCATTTGGAAGCATTTTTGCCCTCAATTCGCGTTAATTTAAGTCGCGCTAATTTCCAATACTTTATTTTCGTGGAGCGTTAAGTACTGTTTAATAAACGAGTGGTTTTAAGCCCGATAAAACACGATCGGTGAGTTTATTGAACAGCTTAAAAAACCTTGAGGTGTATCTTCGCATTTTCTACTGAATTTTTGACAAATGAACCAAGTTTACCAGAGAAAATCCGAGTTAAAGTTTATGCAAATGAAGAGGATGTTTTATCAGATTTAAAACCACCTCCACGGACAATGATTTCTATAGTGTTTTCCTCATTAAATATTCATGAGTTTTTTAATTTCCTATAACTGAAGGTGACCGGACTAATCAAGCTATATATGGATATAAATGAATTGTTAAGATGTTAAGTAAACAAGATAGTGTTTTCGATATATTTTTTAACTTCCTCAACTGATTTTGTTAACCTTTTATTACCAATGAAAGTACAATGTTCATACTAAAAGAAAACGATTCTGTTCAGTTGTGGCGATCTTCTCCGAATTCCCCATTTTCATATTAGATCGATACATTTTTGGTTTAGGTTTTTGGGGGGCAACTAGGGCCCCCAGGGGAAATATGCATATTGATTATGCAAAAGACTGGTCAGATGATGTTGTAAACACTTATTATATACTTAAATATATATATAGTGCCCGACTTACTTGGTGATCGAGGAAGAGCAACCAATGGGTTGTCTAACGGTGAGTCTTTGATGAAGCAACCGTATCTGTAGTAACACACCGCGCCTGAGGAAACAATTCGCAAATAAATAAGATTAGCCAATTTGAAGTCTCACGTGCATGAACAGAGTTTGTTGAGTCTCTCCTTGATTACAGGGTTTTTTCTGGGTTCTCCGGTTTTCCTCCCTTAGAAAATTTCAGCATGCTCAATTCACAATTCCAATTCGATCTTTGACAAAAAAATAAGCGCCGGAAAGAAGTATATGTAACGACGTTTCGACATCTTCAGATCTCAGTATCAAGTGCACTGATAGTCCCTCTTTTCCCTAATAACTGAGTCGGGTCAGATTTTCCCCCTAACTTGGTCGCGTGGGGAGTAAGGGGCTAGTTTGAAGCGGCACGAGGGGAGAGGAAGGAACAGACCCGACTTGACTAAGTTAGGAGGGAAAAGATGGACTGTTTATAGTCTAGTGCAATGATGAACCTCATCATAGGAAATGAACGCTTCATGAAATTAACGCGAATTTCAAAAAAATCGCGTTAATTTGAGTCGTGTTAATTTCTTTTAATGTTAATTTCCATATCATTAATAAAGTGGAACGTTAATTTTCACAATATGAATTTCTAGCAATTTTATTAGTTATCTACTATTGAAAAATTATTTATTTAAAACTGAACATTACAGCTAGTCACTTAATAACAACAACATTTCAGTTTTTGTCGGAAAATATATTTTCGTTTTTCATTCTACAAGCTCTTCATTTTCACTTTCAGATGAGTTATCTTTGTGTCCATCGCGTTAATTTCATTTCAATGCAAATTTTGGCTTATCTTTCGCGTTAGTTTTCTTCATTTGGAAGTATTTTTGCCCTCAATTCGCGTTAATTTAAGTCGCGCTAATTTCCAATACTTTATTTTCTTGGAGCGTTAATCTCCTATAACTGAAGGTGACCGGACTAATCAAGCTATATATGGATATAAATTAATTGTTAAGATGTTAAGTAAACAAGATAGTGTTTTCGATATATTTTTTAACTTCTTCAACTGATTTTGTTAACCTTTTATTACCACTGAAAGTACAATGTTCATACTAAAAGAAAGCGATTCTGTTCAGTTGTGGCGATCTTCTCCAAATTCCCCATTTTCATATTAGATCGATACATTGAGGTTTAGGTTTTTGGGGGGCAACTAGGGCCCCCAGGGGAAATATGCATATGGTTATGCAAAAGACTGGTCAGATGATGTTGTAAACACTTATTATGTACTTATATATATATATATATATATATATATATATATATAAACACCCAGAAATAACCAGAAAACATTTTGAAGAAGTTTGTAGTGATTTTTTTTACTTTTACGGCAAGGTAAATCGTGTCGTGAAGCTAGGGGAGACGCTGGTTAGAGCTGGTACTGGATCTTTATTGACGCTTCAAGTCCTAGTTACAAGACTGTTCTGCATCTAACTCACGACTGTAGTAACTGTCTGTCTCGACTTCTCTGTAACTAAACTATCTGAACTAACCTATATTTATATGAACTCTTAGCATAAATTATGGAAACCGGTTTATGACAAGTTTCCAGTAAAAGTTCTGTGATGAAAGAATATGAGCAATATTTACTCAAAGGCTAAAAACTTAATAAACTCTTTGGAAAAGGTAATTCTTGTACAAAGCGTCGATGACTGTCGCTTGTACTTTTAAGTTAAAGTAAACTGTGCTATAGAAAATAATAACTTATCTTAAAGTAAGAGATGGATTCTTGACTGGAAAATCTAGAGTAAACAACTTATAACAAAGGACAGAGAAGAACTTTCTTGTTTACAGGAACTGAGAAATCCTATTAAGATCTATTGAAAGAGAAGTGTTTTTAAAGGTCAACATAAATGTTCTTTTGTTCTGCTAAATGGTCTTTTGTTCTAATAATAAATATTTGTCATGGAAGTCAGTATTTCCAACAAGATAGAAAATGGACGATTTTTGTCCTCCTCACAATCGTCTTTAACACTAAACTTCTTGATGTTCTGTTTTACGTGTGAGATCAACTTAGAACTCAACTGATAATCAATATTAACAAAATTTACTGCGAGAAAAATACTTCGAATAAAGATGGAAAGAATCCATTGCGATTTCTAACATTTCGAATATTCACTAGGATAATTCTTCCTATCTATCGAGAATAATTAGTGCAAAAATGGGAGGAAAACTAGGAGACATTTTCGTCTTCTCTGCGTGCGATCTTGCTTGTTTTGAGTTGAAAAACACAGTCGTTACTCGCTCATTAATCATGGATGCAAAAGTGGTTTCAAAATCAAAGAAACATTAAATATCAAGATACTTGTTAAATTACGCCATTTAAAAGATCTTAATTATAGATAAAGAAACAAGAAATACGCCATTTAGAATTGTATTGTACATTGTATTGTATTGTAAGAATTCTGTAGCTAGCTGATCTTGGCACTTTCGTTTTGAATTAGCCGGTTTTTACTTTAATCTGGGACAAAAATTTTGCTATATATAAAGGAATTTTATAACATTTCAAAAATCCACAGAAAAGAAAAAAATATGAATTTTGTGTTTGAATAAAGCGAAACCATTTGTTTTTCGACTTTCGAATTCAGCACTCTATTCGGTGAAATTAATGGAAAATATTTAAAGCCCCATATGTACCTAGCGATATTGTTGTACAATTTTGATATATTTTTTCCTTCAACAACGTTAACAGAGTTTTTTTTTAGTCTAATACCTTTATATCAAACAGCTGTTTTTCCGTATTCTTAAATAATCTGGTGAATAATCTCTTTGAAAAAAATTCACAGCCATTCGTATATTTAGAGGCAATAAATACTGAAGCGAAAAACTGTTAGGGATAACTTACTTGTGTATGAAAATGTCGAGAGGGCAAGAAGGACGAAGGTTAGAATCTGGTTCTTCATTTTGTCCAAGTGTGCTATCCTGTCGAGATACTGAAACTTTTGATAACAGTGTACTTGTTGACAAGGTTAGAAAGTGAAAAAAAAAATCAAGAACCAAATATAGCTGTTTTAACGGTTGTGACGTATTTCCGGGTCCATCTGCTCACGAAAACGTTAAAATAAAGCGAAAAATATTCACAATGATTTAACCTCCACCTGAAATAATTGGAACTTTGGACAACAAATCTTGTCATGAAGAGAAAGTAAGAAAAACCTTTATAATCACATTTCAAAGCTATAACTTAAATTTGTTCCCATAACAACGAAGTACATTGCTCGATATCCAACATGAGCCACGGGCAGTTGGCATGCGCACAACAGTCTTCACTTAAATTGTGGCCCACAAAATGCCCAAATTGTTGAATCCTAAGGGAACTCAACCTATTTTTTGAGCATTTGTACAGTTTTGTAGGGTTTCTTCAAAGTATATTGCTCAAGCTAGGAAACGGTGGTCTATTCTTGGATTTTCTTAAAGTTGAGTGATAATGAGCCAATTCATAATAAGGTCAGGGGGAAATCTGGGGAAAAAAGAAACAGTGAAACTGAAAAACAAACTATTCAGAGTCATTCTGTCTGGGCTCTGATAATGAGATAAAGGTTTGATATGTATGTCGTCCACAAAATAAAAAAACAGAAACACAGACTATTCAATATTATGGTGCAGGTGTCTGTGCTCTTAAAAGGGTAATAATGAGTCATTCATTTTCACATCAAAGTATCTCCGCAATAAAAAAGAAAGAAAAAACTACTTTTGGCTTCAGGCCCTGAAAACAGGATTATAACGTTAATTAAACCGAAAAAGTGGAGCTTGCAACCACTTAAAATTATTCTCTTCTCACGGCAAGAGGAAAAAAATAACGTTCAGTGCCGTGGTTTCTTTTGCACATCCTAAAGTTTACTGAGGTTTCTTTGTAGCATCGGCCGACCTTAAAAAAAACAGAAATCTAGTTTATAAACTTTCATAGGTGTCTGGTTTTTCTGCTCTCCGATCCAACTGAGTAAACAGTGTGGTTTTCCCAATCAAATATCAATTTTCACAGACCTGATAATTAGTTTTTTTGGAAATATATTTATCCAGCGCAGTCTGTGACTAGGCTGTGTTTATGGATCTTGAAGACACCGATGTAAACAAGTTGTACTTAGCATCCCAGGGATAATGGACGCGGACAAACGTATTTATAACACGCTGAGTTAACATTAGGAAAGCAGTCTTCAAGCAGTAAAATCGTTAAATCCTTTTTTTTTTTTTTCGTCTTATTTCTTTCTTCCCTCCCACCTACCCTCTCTCTCTCTCTCTCTCTCTCTCTCTCTCTCTCTCTCTCTCTCTCTCTCTCTCTCTCTCTCTCTCTCTCTCTCTCTCTCTCTCTCTCTCTCTCTCTCTCTCTCTCTCTCTCTCTCTCTCTCTCTCTCTCCTTCCCTCCCTCCCGTCCCTTCTTTCTTTCCTTCCTTCGTTCCTTCTTTTCTCTTCTTTCGAGGAATACCCTGTTCCTCTTCTCTCCTTCGGGACCTCATGAAGTACGTTACCGATTAATTCCGAGTGACCCACGATCGGTTCTTAATATTAAACAGACAAACATCACGAGATTGAAATCGGAGCTAGATGTTTATTCACTGCTAAAGGTCAGCCGTACCGAAGCAGATTTATTCAACCGTTGGAAACAAAATAAAGCGTTAGTTTTAATCCAAACGAGGAGGCGACTCTGGCGCCCGTGATTTGAGGATAAAATCCAGGATTTCACTTCCAGAAAGGTGGTGCCCAACATGTACCACCCCCTCCCCCCCCCCCCCCCAAACCAATTAGTTTACATTCCTCCATAACCCGCTCGTCCATGATAAAGACGTGGTTACCTAGTGTATCCTTTGAAACAAAATGGAGCCATGTTGAACAAAAAAAGACAAAAATACCATGAAAAACCACGGGAAAAACTCAGCTAAATAATACTTAATAGTGAGGATTATTCACCAAGGTTGATGGATAGATAATGTTCTCGTCAGGAGGGTATTTTCGTAGCGTGAATTGTCCTTTTTTTGTCCATGGCTTGTGTCATCGTCCGTACTGCCACTTCAGACACGCTAAACCTGGTAAAAAAACACAATTCTTTTTACTAAATAATACATAAAATATCTCTTTAATATTTAGCTTAATTTCTACTTCATAACTTAATAACTATTATCCAAGCTTTTCTTTACAGCTTGGATAAAGAAATGTTTTAAAACTTATGTGTTTTTGATGAAAGATAAACTTCAATTTTTGATTCTATTTCAAATTTTTTAGAGTTCTTGCTGTAAGAATATATGTTTTGTGACCCTCTTCAGCTACCAATAAAAATCTTTGTTATGTCCTAAACGTTATTTGGTCGTATATTATTTTCTAGATGGTTCGTACTAAGTGTTTATTAATTATTCAGTCTATTGTTGTCATGTCAACCTGTCTTTTCTTTTGTTGTTCAATTAATTTTACTGAAGTACGAAATTACAGTACATTTTGTCTGTGATTTAATGATTTGTTATTAAAGTATTTGCATGACATTCTTTATATTAAGCCTGTGTTACACAGAACACATTCTTACTGTGTGACCACCTGTGTGACATTAGGTTTACACAGTGATGTTCGTCACACACACCATCGCAAAATTAAATTTCTACTTTTTGTGACATCGCCGGTAACGTCTCATGGAACATTGCAAGGGTGGTCACATTGTACGATCTCTAATTTTTGTGATGTCACCTGCAACGTGGCATGAAAAAATTGCATTGCGTCTGTACCTTTATGCAACTAGTCCTGAGGGGGGAAAAGTTGCAGGTTGCATGAAAATATGTCACGCACATGATATTGGTTACAACCAATCTCACAAAAAATGTTACAAGTTGCACACGTAATTCAAATTAATGGATGACTGGCTCGTGCAGTCATGCATATAAAGATACAAGCTGCACATCAACAATTACATGAATTTTTACAAAAATTGTTGCAGAAAGAAGTTTCTGGTTCTTATTTTAATGCAGCAAAAATATGAAAAATTCAATCACCAATTTTACTTTTTACTCTCAACCCTTTTTATTATAGGTCATGGCAGTGCAAGTAAGAATATCGTAGTTAAAGGTTGCTTAAAATCCAAAGTTACAAGCAAGTCTGGAATTGAAGGTATGTTAATCTCAAGGGTGGGGTACTGGTAGTACACTCGCCTCTCATCTCTGTGGTTTTGGGTTAAATTCCTGGACTTGAGATCACATGTGAGTAGGGTTTGTTGGGTCTCTCCCTTAATTTGAGATCTTTTCTTTGTATTCTTTAGCTTTTTTCCCTCCTCAAAACTTAAAATGCTAAATTCCTTGGAATTTGATCTGTGAGATAGTTGTGTACTAGCTGACTTTGATCAGACAGTCCAGAGGTTGTTTCAGGGTTTGATCTGTGAGTTAGCCATGCCCTGACTTTGGACTGCCCAGAGGTTGTTTCAGGGTTCGATCTGTGAGTTAGCCATGCCCAGACTTTGGACTGCCCAGAGGTTGTTTCAGGGTTCGATCTGTGAGTTAGCCATGCCCTGACTTTAAACTGCCCAAAGGTTGTTTCAGGGCTGGATCTTTGAGTTAGTCGTACCCTGACTTTGAACTGCCCAGAGGTTGTTTCAGGGTTCAATAGAATTTGGATAATGGTCAGTTGTTTCTTTTTCAGGGTTATCTTCATCACAATCTCAAAAAAATCCAATCAACAAAGAGTCATTAACAAAACCTTCACTTGATCTTAAAACCAATGTTCAAGCACAAAACAACACAACTAAAACTACTACAAATTCACTTACAAATATAAAAGATGGAGTTGATCAACAGCAGTCCAAGGAATTATCAAGGTGTAAGGAAGAAAACAAGGAAAAAGATGTTTCTCAATCTTCAAGGAAAACTTCTTCAATATTAGATTCTCTGAATAAGATTGAACAGGCTGTAGATGAAGCTTCAGCAAGTTTATTGGTTCATAGTAACACAAAAACCCTTAGTTTTTCTGTAAGCAATAATTCTAAAGATTCAAAGAGTTTATCTAAGAGTTCATCATTAGTTAGTACTACAAAAAATGACCAAGCAACGAAGGAGGATAGCATTGACAAAATTAAAACTAAGGAACAAGCGATAGTAAAGGATTTACAGCGTGAAGATTGTCAAAATCTTAATACTTCAACAAAGAACAGCAAATCTACAAAATGTAGTGAGGTTAAAGAAACACCATCTTCAAGCAAAGACAGAGAAATCACAAATATTGAAAATGAGTTAGAGAATTCTGTTGAAGCTGATACTAAAGAAAGCTCTGTGGATTCAAAACAGGAGGGTTTTGAAGATGTTTCCAGAGCTAGAGAAGCTCAAGCAGCTGGACGACCAAAAGACCAGAAGACAGAATCTACAGTTCTAGGAAAGAAGAGAAAATTGTCAGATAGCAGTGATATTGTAATAAAAAAAGCAAAAACGAGAAAGCAAAATTCACAAGACGATTCGGCTAAGCTTGAAAGCAAGAGTTCATCTGCGGATTCTAAAGAAACAAAGAACATGGACAAAACAAAACAATCTAGTGATAAGAAACAAAAAAGTGATGATCGTGACAAGAAAAACTCAACTTTGAAACAACAGCTAAAACAAAAGCCAGAGCCTAAGATCGTAGACATTGATTTTTTCAGCTCTCCAAAAAAAGTGAAGCCAAGTAAAACAGAATCAAAAGAGAAAACAAACAACAAAAAAGAACCTTCAAAAGAAGAAAGAAAAGCACAAAATAGTCAATCACAGCTTAAGACTTTACGTAAAAATTCAGATAGTAAACATTCTGTGAAGCGAAAACTGAAACAAAGTGACTCAAAGGAAACAAAGATTTCTAGGAAATCAAAAGTACATGATGTTACTAAAAAATCATCTGTTCCCTTGACAACATCATTATTTGAAAGCGAGGATGAAATAAGATTTAGTAGTGATAGTCTTAGTGGTTCTGAGTCAGACATGGATCCTGTAGACAGCAGTACAGAGATGCTAAGGGAAATTTTTGATAATTATGACCCTCAAAGGCATCTGCCAAGTACTTCATCAAATACAAGAAAGGCTAAAGAATGTGCGACAGGGTCATCTAGGCTGCCATCTACCAGTTCTTCACCAGGAAAAGAGAAACAACAGAAAGCTGTTGAATTACAGGGATTGGTGAAGAAACAAAGAGTAGCACATACTGCCAGTTATGTGAGTGTAATTTGACTATTTTGATTATTTTTTGCTGTTCCTGCTGTTGTTGCTGCTGCTGTTGTTGTTGTTGCTGTTGTTATTGTTGCTGCTGTTGTTGCTGCTGCTGTTGTTGCTGCTGCTGTTGTTGTTGAGCACTGCTATTGTTGTTAGTATTGCTGCTGCTGTTGCTGTTGTTGCTGCTGTTGCTGCTGCTGCTGATGTTGCTGCTGCTGCTGATGCTGTTGTTGCTGTTATTGCTGCTGCTGTTGTTGTTGAGCACTGCTATTGTTGTTGGTATTGCTGCTGCTGTAGTTGTTGCTGCTGCTGCTGTTGTTGGTGTTTACTGCTGCTGTAGTTATTGCTATTAATGGTATTTTTGTGATGTCATTATTATTCTATTTTTTCATTCATTTTCAGTTAGTGCAAAGGAAATCCAGTAATATCAATCCTATTCGAAGAGTTCCCAAGACAATAGCAAGCTCCTCTAGTGCTTCATCTACACAAGAACAGGTTGGTGGAAACTTGCACTAGTTCTTGTGTAGTACCAGAAAACGCACCTACCATAATGGACAAAATCTATGTTATACAGCACCTCACTCCCAATACCTACCTTAGACCCTACCCACCCCTTGGAAATTCTCAGGAACTACACAATATACCCCTCCTCAGACCCTCCCTACCCCACCTCCCATGGGTATGGTATTGATATTCTCCGCTACACAAATACCCCTCCTCAGACCCTCCCTACCCCACCTCCCATGGGTAAGGTATTGATATTTTCAGGAACTACCCAATATGTACCCCTCCTAAGACCTCCTCAACCCCTTGGAAA
Organism: Anthopleura sola; assembly: GCA_023349425.1. Taxonomy (NCBI): domain Eukaryota; kingdom Metazoa; phylum Cnidaria; class Anthozoa; order Actiniaria; family Actiniidae; genus Anthopleura; species Anthopleura sola. Next base: position 10,513,744 of record JALHLI010000007.1, on the reverse strand, counting down.
TTCCAAACCACCTCCATGAGTGATGTATGTATATTATTAGAAACTATATCTCTTCACTGCCTTCCCACCCCTTGGGAATCCAAATCCTCTTTCAATCTGGGAGATATACTGTAGATATTTTGATGTACCCTTCATAATTTCATATTTTCCTGTGTTTTTAGTCTTCTTCAAAAGACTACAACTTGTTGCACGGTAAGAAAAGGGTAGCTCATCAACCAAAGCCTGTCAGTCAAAGTTCCCTACCAAGACCCCAAATACCTATTGAATATGGTGCTAAAGTACCACAGAGTTTCCGTCAGAGATACCTGGATAAGTTCATCGATGAACACCTCAGGCTGTGTACATTGGAGAAAGAAGCCTTTGACAAGGTTAGAATGAGAGTGTGGATAATTCGCTTTAGTTAAAGCTGCTACATTGCTATGCCCCACAAGCTGAACAAATTTGATAAAATATTCCAGAATTTAAATCTCTGTTCTTGAAAAATTGATCAAAAATTGTTTCAGTTTACTATCCTGTAAAATTAATGTGATGTTGACATGGTGATGATGATGTTGGTGATTCTAATGGTGATGATGGTGATAATGATGGTGATGATGATGATGATGATGAAGATGATGTTAATTCTGATTGTGAGGATGATGATGATGATGGTCATGGTGGTGATGATGATAGTGATGATGATGATGGTGATAATGATGTTAATTCTGCTGGTGATGGTGATGTTGGTGATTATGATGGTGACAATGATGGTGATGATGATGGTGATGATGTTGGTGATTGTGATGGTGATGATGATGGTGATGATGGTGGTGATAGTGGTGATGAGGATATTGGTGATGATGATGGAGGTGGGGATGATGATGATGATGATGATTATAGATATCATTATTGATTATTAATCATTTGTCACAGGCAGTGGAAGAAGAAAAGAGTATATATAATCGCAGTACCAGAAGACACCTGTATCTAAACCTTTGTATTAATGCAATCAAGAATCTGCGCAGTCAACAAACACCAGAGCATGAACCAGAATTGACCCAACCCCAAGTGAATACAGCTACTTGTACAGTATCTAGACGTCGTGTATCTGCAACAAGTCTTGATGATAAAAGCTCTAAGAAGATCGATATTAACAATCTTACAGGTACGTATTATGAACAGTATTTCATTTTGTATTCTTCTATTTATGACAATCTTATTTTCCCACACCTAATTAAAAAAACATTTTTGGTCAGAGGTCTGAAATCTGAAATCTGAGACTGAAGTCATCACACCAAGGTGGTGGCAAATTTAGATATTAACTTGTTGTGAGCTACTAATTAAAAAAACAAAACAATTATCACTTACCTTCATATTTAAACTCAGAGTACATAATTCCTCTTGGTCTCAGATTTCATATTCCAGATCTCCAACCAAAAACATTTTTTTTCCTTTTGAATTAGGTGTATATTTATTGCTTCTTGAGCTGTTCATTCCATTCATTTGCTTGCTCATTTCTTATTCTTTTCTTGTGTTCGTGCCACATGTGTGCTGAAACCTTGCTCTGTTCCTTCGAACATTCATTCTTTCATAATTCACTTTCTAACAGTTTTATTTTATATTTATTCAGAGGAGATGTTCTACAATTTGTTGTCTCAGTACATTCTTACTGAAGAAGAACTCATAGAAAATGGTTTCCCTCGCTCGTCCCCGACAACGCCTGGAAAAGTAACTTTCAAATCCAGAAAAACACAGACGACTCCAAGTAAAGATCGTAAGTCTCTGAGAAGCAACTTGAGGGAAATCTCAGTCTCTTCTCTTATCCTATCCATCTTAGCTTATCCTATCCTATCCCATTTCATCCATTTCATGCCTTCATTTTTCTCATCCTTATCCCATTCCATCCATTTCACATCTTTATTTTTCTCATTCTTCCACAGCTAACCGTCGTACCTGTTGCCGTTGCGGCACACTGTATACCGTGCTTGAAGATGGCACATATTTCAGGCCAGAGGAATGTGTCTACCATGTTGGACGGCTGCTTAGGAGAAGAAGTAAACACCTAAACGCTGTTGATATCGTAGACGAGTCATTATTCCAATAACTATATTATCATTAGATTAATATTAATGTATTATTATATTTTAGTTGCTGGTGAAGTAACCACTACCTACGCATGTTGTGGTGGCGATGGTTCGACTCCTGGATGTGCTGTAGGCAAGGTAAAACCATAATTACGTTAAGGGCTTTTTTTATATATATAATAAAAATGGGTGGCGTGCACGCTCTAGCTACCCCCCTTCCCCCACTAGTCTGAGCCCCTCCTGCCCCCAGTAGCTTAGTCTATTATATCAACCAGAATTCCAAAATCTTCGAAGATGTTGATCAAATCTTGTCTTTGTCCTACAGGTTCATGTGTGTGAGGGTAAGAATGCAACTGAAGGCTTCATGACGACCATAGTCAGTCCATTAGCAGGAAACCAGAAGAAAGTATTTGCTGTTGATTGTGAGATGGTAAGAAACCTTCCAAGCGTAAAGGCGCGGCAATACGAGCAACAAAATCGTGCTTGTCGTACAACATTGTTGCAAAGTGAGTATTACCACCCCGTGCACCAACAAAATTTTGTTGGGGACTTAGTTGCAGAATTCTTGAAGTACTTTCTACTCTCTGCAGCAAAGAAAATTTGTTGCGTGCGAGATGGTAATATGGGCAACATTCGCTAGGCAACTGGCAACTGGCAACGCAACAATGTTGCGCTACAAGCTGCAAGATTTTGTTGCTCGTATTTCCGTGCCTTGAGACTATAGATCACTGATTCTATGATTCAGTGTTGAATTTATACATCATCACGCGCGCAGTGGTAGACAGGCGCTAGACTACTTATGTTTTTTTCTCTGTGCTTCTCAAGATCTATTTAGCCCAGTAATACTATGATTCATATCATGTAAAAGGTTAATCAATGCGCAACTTAGCCCATGGGTCGCTTTTTCTCCAAATGTATCCCATTATGCTTTACATTGTTTAGCCCCAATGGCTTCTTTCTCTCTCTAGTGCTATACTGTTGCTGGATTAGAATTGACGCGAGCAACCGTGGTGGACTGGAAACTAGAAAAGATTTACGATACGTTCGTTAAACCGGACAATCCTGTTTTGGATTACAACACAAGGTAGGTAGTTACTACAGAACCTTTATGAAATAATCCATCAGTGTTAGGTGTGTAGTTACTTGATATTTTTACCTGACAAAATGCGGTATTTAGGTTCAGCGGTGTTACGGAGGAATGCCTGCGTGGTGTCAAGACGAGCATCAGAGAAGTCCAGGCTGTAGTGTTGAGTATGATACATCGAGATTCGATTCTAGTGGGGCACAGTCTGGAAAGCGATCTTTTGGCACTAAAGGTAAATATACTATGGTGTCCCCCAGCGGTCTGTATTTGGGCCGTCAATTTTTTTAGAGTTTTATTTAAATCAAAACAGACATCTGAGTCGAAACTCCAGATAAATGACCATTCTATTTATTTTCTACTCAATTTATCGGAGCCTCGGTATCGTTCCTCAAGCAATTAAAAAGTAGGTTTAACGTATGCTTCAATATGTAAAGCAAAAATCTTACTTAACACCTGTGACATCCATACAGCTCGTCCATAGTAAAGTAGTTGATACATCAGTGGTCTTCCCGCATCGCCTTGGACCTCCGTACAAAAGAGCTCTACGGACGTTAACTGCGGAATTTTTGAAGCAAATCATACAGGATGATGGTGAGGACAAGTGTTACTTTTTGCTATTTTGACAAAAACTTTACGACGCTGATAGTCATAGTGTTTTGCGCAACGATCCACAATGTTGCGCAAGCAACCATGATGCTATGCGGGCCGATCCACAAGGTTGCGCATACAACCATGATGCTATGCGGGCCGATCCACAAGGTTGCGCAGACAACCATGATGCTATGCGGGCCGATCCACAAGGTTGCGCAGACAACCATGATGGTATTCGGGCCGATCCACAATGCTGCGCAAGCAACCATGATGGTATTCGGGCCGATCATCAACGTTGCGCAGACAACCATGATGCTTTGCGCACCGACCCACAATGCCTTGCACTAATAACCATGATGCTGTGCGCAACGATTCACAATGCTTTGCATTATACTAATCTTTGTGTTGAAAAGCTTTGATTTTGCTTTGTTTTGCGCTTCGATCTGCTTCAACAAGTTTACTTTTGTAATCAAGAAAAATATCTGAAAGTATCTGATCACAAACCTTTTTTTTCTTCTTCCACGACACATGTAGAGGCTGGTCATGACAGTCATGAGGACGCAAAAGCCAGTCTTGAGCTGATGTTATACAAAGCAAAAGAAGACTTGAAGAAGAAAGAAAGAAACAAGAGATAATGAACACGAAGCGACAGGATCGCTTGAAGGATTCAATAGCAGGAAAAACCACTGTTTATCAAAGAATAGAATCAACTTTGAACTAAACTTAAAGAAAACCAAAGTTGGATGAACCAGCATTCTTTCAGTTTAATGTAAGTTATGATAGCTAAGCTGATTAAGGATAAAGGCAGAGGATGGTGTTACTAAGCGAATTACATCGGTTCAATGTTTGAAGCAGATTCTTCAATCTTAAAAACATCCATGGTTGTTTCTAGTTCTTGCCCCAATTATTTTCTAAATGTAGAAAAAGAAAAATCCAAAATATGTTAATATATAGATATAGATATAGATATAGATATAGATATTTAAGAGAAAAGTGAAGTATCTTCTCGATAGTACATATTAAGGTAGCCCTGTGACCATAACACGATTATAGGAGTACTATTTCACTTTTGCGATCTAAAATTACACAATTACAAGCCAAAGATATTCGTTTCATATTCTATTCTATTCTATTCTATTGATCGACGGAAAGTGTTTTCATATCATTTTCATGTGATGTTTCCTTCCGTGTTGTACGTCTGCCAAGCCCCTGTAGTGATACTGGTCAACAAGTCAATTAGATATTGCTTCTTGTCATGACTTGTACGACAGACACCAACAAGTAAGTACATCCTTAGATCCATCAGGGACTGGGGCAGAGAGATTTGATTGGTTGAGAGGTCGGGCGTTCTCACCTTGAACCATGAAAGGGGGGGGGGGGGGGCTACGAAGCCCAAAATATCTCTTTCACAACTTTCAGTTACTAAGTTTTTGATCATCTATCTCCCCCCGATACAGTAGGTGTACCCCCTGATTTGGCGCAAGGATATCCTTACAACATTGTCTTAGAAGGGACACCTGACTATCACGAGGGATTGAATCTTATAAATCGATGCTTGATAAGCTTGAGTTGAGTCTTTTCCTGATTAGTACTCTTCGGTGTTCTTGAGAAGAACTTTCTCAAATTTTGAAGATCAAGATGTACTTGAGTATTCTCGCTCTATTGGCAGTCGTAGCGACTTCTTCAACATCCGCCGCAGATGGTATTGAACTTCCGTACGAGGTACAAGAAACTCTCTTGAATCTGATGGATGTTGATGACCTGAAACGCATCAACACTACAGATAGTCATTCCATTCGTCCTATTTACCGTAAAGATTTGGACTCGAGATACATAGCTTACTACGAGGTCAACAATGGAGAGAGCTTCCGTGTTCTCTCCGCCGGGCCGAAGACGGGTGAGGAGGAAGAAGTGGAGTCAGGGCCAGTACCGTCACCAAGCCAAGTCCTTATCGACCAAGCAGAACGTGTTGGACAGGAATGCAACAAGTATTACCGGCTTGCAACGGGACTTTACATGTGTGAAAACAGGCAGAATATTGTAGTTGCGGCTACATTTGACTGGGATGCAGATTCACCGGTAAGTTGATATTCTGTACCGAACAAAGAAAGCAATAAGCGAAATATTTGATAGATGAAACTGCTTTTTGATATTCCAAGTTCAATATTCTTGAGTATCGAATGACATCTGTATTTGTTGTTTGTACAAAACTATGCTACGCGCAGAACTAGTAACTAGTCTCGCGCAGAATTGTTTTTAGCAAGTCGCAGAAAGAAGGCACTTCTACTTTTTTTGTGACAAAAAAAAGTACAAGTTGCGCGAGCGTATTTTACGTCCTAAAACCTCTTGCGAGCGCTGTATCTGCTACACATTTTTTCGTGTGATTAGTTCAAGAGAAGTAGTTGGGATTAACAGCGCTTATGCTTGATGGACGGAAGCCAAAAGAAACGAAATGTGCTATGGCACATCAGAAGTTATTTGGGTCGCAGAGATATGCAGGAACCTTGATGACAGAATAAAGCTTGCAGTACTTTGCTCTGCGCTCATCATGGATGAGAACACAGTTGGGAAGAAAGGGAGCAGGACCCTTGCGAATTGACTTTTCTTTTTATGATCTTTTTGAATCATAAATTCCATTTTAGTTTTTGTTTTGCTGACAACACAGGTGCAAGACTGGCGAAACCTTCACCAAAAGGTCCAAAAGAGTTTGGCTGACTTCAAAACTGCTTGGGAAAAGATTGCAGCCACAGCGAAGAACGAATGGTCTTCATCACAACGATTATCATCAAAGGAAGACCCACGGACAGTTCTTTACAATGCTGAGTTGATATCACCTGGGTCAAGTGCGCTTGTAGCTCTGGAACATGACTTCATCAACATCACAATCCACGCAATTGAACATAAACGACAAAACCAACTTTGTCAAATCCTGGTCAAAGCATGCGAGGACGAAAAACTGAGAGTGAATCCAGAGCTTATTCAAAAACTTAAAAACGGCATCTCTTTCATCAAGATTGAGGTTCAAGAGGACAAAAAACTTGTTCGCCAAGTATTGCGCAATCATGAAGTTTCATTCTATGTGAAGATTGAAACAAGAAGAGGTGAGCAGATTTTGAAGTATTTTTCTATTGACTTGAGCTCACATCGCCAACGTCGTTGGAGCCCCTGGAGTTTATGGTCAATCAGTCAAGAAAATCTCTTTCCTGATTACAATCAGCACAAATGCTGTGGTTGTGCTAGTGGTTGTGGACCAGTTGCCTGGGCTCAAATTCTTGCTTATTATGATCGTCTTGCAAACTACAGTCCATCATCGGGCTACAGTAAAAACTTCTGGAAGTGCAGTGATGGGTCTGCTGATAACTGCGTTGCTCCAAAAACCATGAACACTAACGTTAAAAGGTACATTGAAAGTATCCGCTCCAAACTTGGTACATTCTGTTTGCTCGGTGGAGGAGCGACGACTCCAAGAAAAATGAAAAAGATTTCTAATTGGTATCGTGCAAGAGGGATCAAAGGCCTTATTGTAAGTCGTTACAATCCCTTATCGTTGGTCGGGATTACGTATCCATCTTTTAAGAAGAGCGCTGTAAGCTGGTTAAAAGAAGGTTACCCAGTGATTCTAGGGTTCTGGACCAAGGGATTCAGTATGCATTATGCTGTTGCAACTCGCTATAAGGAAAGGCAGAAGAAGTACAGAAAATGCTTCTTATTCATCTGTCGCACTAAGACCAAAGTTCAAGGTTTATTCTACATGCATATGGGATGGGGAGGGAAAAGTAATGGATGGTATTCTATAAAGACATTTGCTGTATACTCTGCCAAAAAAATCTGAAGGATCAAGATCAGGTAGATTTAAAACAACCTGCCTTTGGTCAAACGTTTTTCTTTATTTTCGTAGATAAAGTTAATTTATTTTAGTTAGTTAATTTTAAAATATAATTTAAATATATAATTTGGTACGGTTACTAGAATTAGAGGGAGGAAAACTGGAGGACCCAGAGAAAAACCCTTGAAGCACAGGAGAGAACCAACAAACAATCTACTAACATGAAACAAAACCCAGTAGGACTTGATCCTGGGTCGCATTGGTGAGAGGCAAGCGCTCTCGCCACTATGTCATCTGTGCTTTGCTACCCTATGCCATACCATATTATGCTATACTACCCTTTGCTTTGCTATGCTTTGCTATGTTACCCTATGTTATACTATGGTATGCTATCCTTTGCTATGTTACCCTATGTTATACTATGGTATGCTATCCTTTGCTATGTTACCCTATGTTATACTATGTTATGCTATGCTTTGCTATGTTACCCTATGTTATACTATGCTATACTATGCTTTGCTATGTTACCCTATGTTATACCATGCTATGCTATGCTTTGCTATGTTACCCTATGTTATACTATGCTATGCTATGCTTTGCTATGTTACCCTATGTTATACTATGCTATGCTATGCTTTGCTATGTTACCCTATGTTATACTATGCTATGCTATGCTTTGCTATGTTACCCTATGTTATACTATGCTATGCTATGCTTTGCTATGTTACCCTATGTTATACTATGCTTTGCTATGTTACCCTATGTTATACTATGCTTTGCTATGTTACCCTATGTTATACTATGCTTTGCTATGTTACCCTATGTTATACTATGCTTTGCTATGTTACCCTATGTTATACTATGCTATACTATCCTTTGCTATGTTGTTCTGTGCTGTGCTACAGTATGCTAAAAATTGTAGGTGTCCAAGCCAGCCAAAGAATCTCCTGTTTCCATCTTTAGGGGAGGGGTCCGAGGTCTAACACCCTTGCAACACACATCCCTCCAACAGAAATCTATTTGTATTTTAGTAATTCTACATTTTCTGACTCAGCCCATCTAGGCTATGCTCAATTTCTTTTAATCCACGGATACACCAAGAATCCTCGTAATAGCTTTCCTAGTAATGTACCCCAGGTATCTTGCCCTTCATCTGTTTCATGACCAGTATCTATCGACCAGTCCTTTAACTGGGCTATGGATAATGGTTTGTTGGTGAGCTTGAGGTACAAGACTGAGGCTGGTGGGGGGAGGGGTGGGGAGGGTTGCACAAAGTTTGGAGGCATTGTTGGTTGGTTGGAGATGTTCTCAAGAATCTCAAGATGCAGTCCTCCTGTGATGATTAAAAAAAAATGTAAAAAATATCATTTAGAATCTCAGAAATAAGTGTTTTTTTTTATTTGTCTTTCTGTGTAAGATATTGGGTGATGGGTCAATATGGCGGATAGGAAATAAACTGATTGAGGGGGAAAACATTCGTTTTTAATGTATTTTTTTCATCATCATCATCATCATCATCATCATCATTAATGCTTATGTGGCATGTAGGGCCAATTTTTTTTCATTTGCAATTAAAGGTGCATTTGCACAGAGAAATTTTCTCTGCAAATTGTCTTGCAACAGCATTGTGACACAAGTTGCATGGAGCATTATGACATGTAATCCATAGTGCAATTCAAAAAATGTTGCGAGACAAGTTGCAGCAGTTGTTGCAAAAAGCAGATTTGTTTCTACTTTTGGAAATGATTGCATCTCTCTGCTGCACCAAGTAGTTTGACTTGTAACTTGTATCACAATGCTGTTGTGAAACATGTTGCAGCGTGAATTGCATTTGAATACATTTATGACATCTTAAATACCTGGCAGCAGACTGGGCTGAAAAAACAGCAGCAGCAAACCAAACAAAGGTATCTTATTCACCAGATGTGTAGCACATGACAGTAGGTACTTGACAATATACACCAGAAGCCGTAGTGTTGTAAATACCACATAATATAGGGCAGTGGTAGGGAGAAGAAAAAGCAGAACAGTAAAAAGTAGTGTACCAACAAACAGGCGATCTACATCATGGGGAAGACTATCCACTCTGCTTCGTAAAATATTCCATTTTTTGCCTGCAAAAGGTGAATAAATATTATTAATGAATAACAGTAGTTTTTGAAAGTTAAACCGTTGAAGGGTACTGCAAATCCAATGAAAAACTTCTATTAATCTGTCAATAGGCAAAAAATTGTTTATTTAACCGAGTCAACTCCAGATGCAGCAAATTTTCTCATGTTTTGGCTTCCATCCATCAAACTTATGATTCTTGAGTTCATAAATTAATTATCAATAAGACTAAAAAACTTTGATTCCTAGGTCTGGAGTTGTAGAGGTGGTCATAGAAAGGTAAGAAGTTCTAGCAGAAAATTTACTGAATGCTCTGCAAATGTTGTTGTATGAAAAACATACTGGGCATTAATTAGAGACCAGTCATTATTTTTTAAGGGGGGGGGGGGGGGCAGCATTTTTTAAGCTCCAAAAATGACAGGGCTAAGAGAGACAAAGCAGATTTTAGGGGAGGGGTCATGAAAATGTGTGCAAGAGAAAATCAAAAGGCACCAGCCTCTATCCCCCTCCCGGTAAATAATGACTGGTCTCTTAAGATATTTTTCTTTTCATCAAAGTACCTGTGAAAAGTCTTGCAAGTGATAATATAGTATAAAGCTGTAGACTATACAGCCTGGCAGCATACACATAGAAACAGTAAATATGAAGCGTAAGAATGGACAAAACATCAGATGCTAATGAAATAAGAAAGGTCACCCCCAAACAACCAGATAGAATACATGTCCATAAAAGCGTCTGTAGGTATGGCAGGATAATCTTCAAGTATGTTTGCCACAGGTATATATGGTACAGAAAAAACTTGCCGAGGAAGCTGGTAAGAGTTTTGTTCAGTTTAAGCCCAGCTGGGACACCCATAAGCCATTGGATAAGCTGGGTGAGTAACTGAGCAACATTCTCTGTATTCTGTAGTAAATAACTTGCCATGTCTGGAATGATATTGGTCGACGTAAGCCATGTAACTATTACTACTCCTAGTATAACATCTAGTGCAATAATAGTTATTAAATTTCCTTTGATAATGAATGCCTGTTGCTTCTGACGTAAGTATCTTTTCAGGTCCATTCTGTGCTCTTGATTATCATGGAGCATGCAGTTTGAAGCTTGCGGCATCCCTTGTTTGTCTGCAGCGTCTATTTGTTTCAGACGTAATGAAAACTGTTTGAATAATAGGGAAAGTGACAACAAGTACCTTACAACTTTTGATTTAAACACTGCATGACTCATTATGAACATTAAAAACCTTGAAACAGATACAACGAAGCCAAATATAAAGCTTGGAAGTAACAGTAACCAGTATAAAAATCCCGAGAAAAATTCCTGAACATAACGCTTCTTCACTGTCTGAATGGAAGTTTGGATTTTAGGATCTTGAATCATGTTGATATGATTTGTAATTTCCTCAATATACGAGTCTGTATCTTTGTCTGGTAATGGCAGAAGTGCTGGTTCATTAGACTGCCCACCTGTTAAGCCTCCTTTGTCTTGAATGGCGTTATTCCTTAAGTTCAAGGGATGTATGGTCAGGAGAGTTGATGATGAAGGTTGGTCGTACAAGATTATGATAACTTCCTCACTGCATGATAAAATTCTTGGGCGCTTTTCTCCACGAGGCAAGAATAGAACTAGACTAGTTGGTTCTTTTAGTATTCTTTCTTCTGTAATACTATCAGAACGATACCATAAACCAAGAACTGATAAGTCTTTACACTTCAACTGCTCTGCTTGTGAGGGAGTGACAACAGCAACAACAGATAGAATATCCTTATTTTCGTCCTTCACTCCTACCATCAGACCACTTGGACATGTCATGCAATGCGTTGGGAAAATCAAATACATGGTTGATCCCGAATATAAGCCTAAAGAATTAAAATATTTGTTAAGAAAATATATATGTCGTCTCGTCCGCCATCTTGGATTCCCCTTAGTAGTGCTCAGTCTCTCACTGTATATCTCATCTGAGAGAGATTGAAACCGGAAGTACAAATCACCCTTACCCCCTCCCCCTGAGATGATCTTTCTTTCTCGACTGCGTTCCGAAAATGGCCGACAAAACTCCCGAAGCTCTTCCTTCTTTCCCACATTTCGGGACGATCGCCATTCATGATGGCCAAGAACCAGAGCAATGGATTTCCAGGGCAGTTGTACCACCGATATCAATGTCTACTACGTTTAAACAAGATAGTCCGGGTCAACACAGGGTATGTTTTGTTAAAGAAAGATTATATCTTTATAGGCCTTTATACTGACGTGTCACGTTGGTAAATGAACACTTATCCACGTGTGGCAATATAAATAAGTATTCATAGATTGACTAATTACGAAAATCAGATAAAAATGTTCTTTTGTACTTCAAAAATATGAAAAGAAAAAACTGGAAAAATTAGTTACGATGTACAAAAACTAAGCTTATTGTTTTACTCAAAAACGCTGACTAATATTAAGATTATGTAAACTTAAGAAATTTATGAAATTTATTTAATAAACTTGTTGCTAGGCAAGTCATTTATGGCCACTAGGAAACCATTATAATTATGATATATAAATTGTAGTACTTTTTTCTTCGTATTTTTAGGGTTTTGAGTATTCGAGATCAGGAAATCCTACCAGACAATGTTTCGAAAAATGCGTAGCTGGTCTGGAAGGAGCGAAGTTTGGTAGGTTATTAGGTCAAGTATTTGGTAAATCACAGATATTTTGCCGGATATTGCTAATTGACACAATTTAGATAATGTTGTACATATTCTGGGTACTTAACTGTGATTTATAAACAATTTCATGTATATATAAAATGCTTAATGACTGAAAGCTTAAATGATTACTGTGTGACTGAGCAGGCATGGCTAATGAAGAGAGCAGTAGCCTGAGAAAACAGATGGATGAGGAGCGATAGGACGTCTGTTTTCTCAGGCTAAAAGACCAGGGAGAGCTGGTGAAACAAGATACTGAATTAGACCATAGACACCCTAGACATAGCATGTTTTCTCATTTGTCCATGAATGCGACTGAAAACGTAAATGATTACACATACTGTGACTCAGCAGGCAAATGGCTAATGACGAGAGCAGTGGAGGGCTGGTGAAACAAGATACTGAATTAGACCATTCTTAGACACCCTAGAAATGACCTGTTTTCTCATTCACTCATTAAATTTACAACAGATTGAGTTAGTAATTTCTTTATTGATGAAAGCCAATATCCCCAATGTCTGGAAGTAGTGGAGGTATCTTTTTTCGGAAACTTAAAAAAGCACTCAAGTGGAACATGAGATCAAATCAGGGTCTAGATGTAAGGCACCTTTGTTGTCTAGTATTAACTATTTTTCCTTGATTTCAGCCTTTGCAACATCATCTGGCCTGGCTGCATCCATGATGATTGCACATTTAATGAAGACTGGTGACCACATTGCTTGTGTTGATGATGTCTATGGAGGTACATACATAAATCAAGGGCATATCCAGTGTAGTATCCACTGGACACCCCCACCCCCCAATAAATCTAAGTACCAATTAAATAAGTCAGATCAGGATTATTGATGACGTCACTGCATCATCACTTTTTCATTTTGGACACCACCCTTGCAAATTTCTGGATCCACCCCTGTGTGTGTCTTATTTCAGTGAATATCAGGGAGCTAGGGGGATTAGGGGGAGGTCATTAACAAATAAGGTCAGGGGGGGTCATTCACCACTTTCCCCAATAAAAATGAACTGTAAATGTCCCTTTGTTCTGGAAAAATACTTGTTGCTCCAAGATGGCCCTCCAATCAGTTGGGGAGGGGTGAGTAAGGGGGCCCAAAAGTAGAGTCCTAATTCTGCCACCAACATTTTTTTAGGAACCAACAGATACTTCAACAGAGTCATGGCTAATGCAATGGGAATTGAAGTATCAATGAATGACTTTACAAATCTGGAAAATGTTGAGAAGGCAATCAAACCCAACACAAAAGTAAGAAAGAAAAGTTAGGACCATTTTTAAACAAATTCATATCATTTCTGCTGGGAGACTTCAATCCCTTAACATTCCAAGAATTTGACAAACCAATGAAAGGGCTATAAACCAGGGACAGATCTAGGGGTTGTCCGAACCCCCTAAACCACAATCAAACCCCTTAAATAAGAATGACAAACCCCATTTATTAGAAAATATCCAATGTACTGTAAAATAAATTATTTTTTTGTCTTCATTTTTTTTTTTTTTTGGTTTGGCAGTTTGGCAGTTTCGAACCCTTCTAAAAAGAATTTTAAACCCCCAAGTGTCTTACTGCTAGCCTGCAGCCTAATGAATATAATTATGACCTATTCAGAATCAAAAACCATTAATACTGCATTAATCAACAGATTGTGTGGATTGAAACACCTACCAACCCACTACTGAAGTTGATTGACATCAAGGGCGTGGCAGACATTGTGCACAAACATGAGGTATGTATCTTTACTCTTCATTACGGCAGGATGGTAGCATGCCTTCAAAATGGAAATGGTGTGTTTGGTAGACAGGGATCCAATAGACACCATGTCTTATGTTTTTCCTTCCAATCCCTTTCCTCGCAAACCAAAGGGGGGAAATGTCACAACCTCCAAGCAACTGTTGGAAGTCGTTTGTTGACAGTCATTTCACTAAAAACCTAAGTACAGTTTGGAACAAATTCTGCTGCTTGGAGGGGTGTGGACACACCCCCACCCCCCCCCCCCCCCCAAACCACATGCCTAATAACAGTACCTGTATTCAGTGTTAGAAATAAATATCTATGTAATATTTTTTGAATCAATTCTGTTTTGTTGTTTTATAGGGTGTTATTCTTGTTGTGGACAACACTTTCATGTCCTCATATTTCCAGGTAAGACTTCTCAAAACCTCATAACTAATAACCATGATAACTTAGATTGTAGATAAAGAAATCACATTGTGTTTCTATTTCTGTCCTCCCAGATGACTGTTTACTTGTATTATAGGCTAATAATATTATTAATGTTATTCGATAGAGGCCTCTTTCTCTTGGAGCTGATGTTGTGATGCATTCTGTTACTAAGTACATGAATGGTAAATATCTTGACACATTAATGCTGGTGTTTTGTACACACCTTTTAGCTAAGTATCCTAAATAAACATTTTATTCCTGCTTTTGAACTTCCTTTATTTATGTCAGTTATGGACTATAGTTAACTATAGTAATGGACTTCTGTTTATGTCTATGTTACCTGTAAGTTTTGTGAATTTTTATTTCAGGTCACTCTGATGTTGTTATGGGAGTACTTGCCACCAGTAATGAGAAGATAGCGGAAAGGATTAGATTCCTACAGAATGGTATGCATAACTTTCCACAGGTCATATAACTACACTTTAAAACGTCCCTTAAAGACCATTTATACCCTCACAATCCTTGCAAGTCATACCCTTTTTTCATGTTCGAATAAAAGTTGATATTTTCTGGAACTACACCGCACAATGTACAATCTTCAAGCAATGAAAATATCTTTTTCTTCTTAGCTCTTGGGCCAGTGCCTAGTCCATTTGATTCCTATTTGGCCAACCGTGGGCTTAAAACTCTCCATTTACGAATGCGACAACATGGAATCAATGCTATGGCTGTGGCAAGGTTCTTGGAAAAAGATCCACGATGCTCCAAGGTCGTTTACCCAGGTAGGTTTATTTTAAAGTAAGTTTGTTGGTCTCTAGACCTATCAAGAAATTAAAAAAGTCATTTTCAAAATAAACACAATCAATGTGCGGACACGCGATGCGATTTTTCAAGCGATGTTTCATGCGACGTGGCAAACAATTAGAGATCGCACCGTGCGACCACTTTGCATGCGATGTCGCAAAAAGTAGAAACGAGCCCTACTTTTGCAAAGTCTCGCGCGACGAATCTCACCGCGCGAAGCAACGTCGCACGGTTTTCAAACATTTCGATCAAGTTTTTCGCATGAAAAATCGCATCGTGTGTCGGACCGCACCCTTTTTCTGAATATATTGTGTGACTTTATTGTGTGTTAGGCTTGGAGTCTCATCCTCAGCACGAACTAGCTAAGAAACAGATGACTGGATTTGGTGGTATGGTAACATTCTACATCAAAGGTGGCCTGGCAAACGCACAAGAGTTCCTCAAGAAAGTTAAGGTTTGTTGTGAGACGCGGCACAAGAATACACCCAAAACCCGGCCGTCTTCAGTGAGGCTACGCCATGTTGTCAAAAATTGAAGTTCTTTGATTTGGACATTAAGTTTCCTGACAAGTAAAAGATTTACTTTGTTATAATATTTTTTTAATTTTTCAGATTTTCACGCTTGCTGAGAGTCTTGGTGGATTCGAGAGTCTTTGTGAACATCCGTAAGTGTGTTTCATTTAATTGTTGTAAGAAGAAATGTTGTAGGAGAGACACAAAGACCAAGTCTTTTGTTCAAGTCAACCAACATGGCGGCTATAATATGACGTCACATGGACCCAAAAAATACAAAAAACTTGCGTGTCACGATTAAACTTATGCCGGTCTACAAAAATTAATTTTTTGTTGTATTTTATTGAATGTTTTAGTGCCATCATGACTCATGCATCTGTACCACCAGATCAGAGGGAAAAACTGGGAATTTCTGATACACTGGTGAGTTACACACATGAAAAGACCACCCCTCCCCTCCCCTCCCTGGTTATCGATTTTATCTTCTTGTTTTTATTTGAAAAAGCTAGGACAGACAACAAAAATCTGCGGTATTATTTCCGTGTTTTGACGTAGGCTCCTTTCCTGAAGTCCATGTTTGTCCGTGCCATTTCCTTGTCAATAATTAATAACGATTAACTAATTTATATTGCGCAAATATCAACATGATGTTTTCAACTGCGCATGCCCATTATTCAATACCTTGTTTATGTTTCGTTTCTTTTCTCAGATCCGTCTGTCTGTTGGTCTAGAGGACACACAAGACATCATCGATGATGTCGATCAAGCACTTGCAGCCGCAGTACGTGTGGTTCATATTTAGGCATAGTTATTTGTTCACGTGCAATGACCGCAGATCTAACGCGTAGCCAGTAATGAATTATTTAACAGATTTAGCAAAAACGAAGTGACCTCGAGACATTAGAGAAAATTTTTTTTCAATACGCGCTCTATAGACCTTTTTAGCTTCGTATGCAAATTGCCCATTTCAGACCACATGACATTCCCTTGAGAAATGTTCTTTTGTTAAAATATTTACACATGAAAGAATCAACTCCCAAGAGTGGCATCACATGGTCTGAAATGGGCACAACAAACAACGAAGCTGAAAATGTCTACGAACGTCGTCTGATGAAGACGCTAACCATTGTACGCGCACAAACTAAAGAGCATGCTTATGTTATGAGCTGCGTCGTCTGTACTCGGTATTCATAATATTTTCGTAAGCAGTTAATGCTAAATGACTTATGAGAACAGAGCAGCCGTCATCATGGGGGCTAGATCTTTCATTGCAAGTCCTTATATTAATCTAATCTTGTTTTTCCATTTCAGATGCTTGTTAAGAATTGATGAGGACAAAAATGAATCAGACTGGACGTCGATTATTTATATAATCGTAACTGGAATTTTTTTACTTGAATAACTACTGCTACAACTTCATTCTATATTTATGTCATTTCAATGTTTATTTTAGACCTATTTATTGCTCAGCCCTAATTAGAGCACGGCTAGGATGAGTCAGAAATAGATAAAGGAATGAGTATATATTTTTTCCTCGATAAAAAAAGGAAGACAAACATTTACTAGAAATTCCAATAAAATGTTTTGAACCTTACATTACCTTGTACTTTTTTGTCCATAACATTTTAAAACCATTTTGTTAAGGTGGGTCCTTCAAGAATCTTTTACAGGAGGCTCTCTAACACCCACTGAAAGAACAAGAATACTTCCAAATGAAATTGTGATCGAATACAGCTAAGACTACTAGGAAAGTGCATGCGCACTTTGAATTCCTTAGAATGAAATCCGAGGATTTACAGACTCATCAGGAAGCTCAGCCGAAGCCCTAAGGGAGAGGTTAGTCTACTCCTAGCCCGTAGAGGATGAACCCCTTGCTATGACCAGCAGACCCGGTATCTCGATTGTTTCGCTGATAAGTAGACGCCCATGGACACGCCCTTCCATGTGGGACGCTTTTTGAAACACTCACTAGTCGTGACGTAAATTTTACATGCATACTTGATGTAGCCTGCGTAAAATCCGGACTTTCTCTGTGTTAAGTCTTTAAAACAGCTAGAAAGAGAGTCCGGATGTGACGCAGGTAGGAGGCATTTGAACATATATTGAAAGGACAAGAAAAAAAAAAGAAGGAAAAAAAATTGAATAAACTTGCGCAGTGACATATATGCTAAAATAATTAAAGCATTGATCACCACAAGCCTCGTTTTCATTTAGATGAATCAGGAATTCCAAATAAAAGGAAAAATTTCCGGAAACGTTTTGTTCAAAGTAACTCATTTCTCGTGCAAGTGTGCTAGACAGATTAAACATGAAGTTCCAGTTGATTTCAAATCATGAGTCAAAGACCAGCATTTTTAAGGACAGCAGAGGTCGCTTTGGACCTGACTCAAAATATAGGGTAATACGTCATGGGTGAATACAAATAGTGTTTTACCATATGTTCTTTTTCCATACCTGATTTCCTTTGGGTCCAGAATTTACTATTGAGGTTTTCACCTACATTTAATGTGCTTTCCTGTCTTAGGCGTATTTTACTATGTGTTTGGTAAAAGTCCATAAAAATCGCTTAATTTTCCCTTTTTCCAACAAGTATTAAGTTATTTTTATATCTTGTAAGTTTTATGAAATTATCGAACCATTTTTGAGATAACAAATTCAAAATGCGCTCAAAAATGTGAAAGTGAAGCGTTTCAAAAAATGCCATAATGCTTATGCGATTTGTTCAAAATCAAACAAATTGAAGTATCTGATTATTTTATATATTGTGTGCCATAGAGTGTAGTGTTGAGGAACATGGCTTAGATATTCCCTCGTTTCGAATGTGGAAAAATATTAGTAATATTCGAAAATCAAAATGGGAAAAATGGTGTATCGGTCTTCCTGTGTGATTCCACAGGAAACCCAATGACCGAGACTCTAGTATCATGGCGACCGAATGGCATCTAAAACAAAAGTCAAAGGCCATACTTTCTTCCTCAAAAAGACCACGAAAATCATCCGTCTTACTATTTTTCTGTAAACAATCATGAATATTGAAGTAGTAGCTCGAGTTAGACCACCGGGTCGAGGAGAAATAGCCTCCATTGGTATCTCAGGGACAAGAATTGAATCTTCCAAAGGCACAGGGAACATTTTTAATGCAGTTTACAAACCTCATATCCCTACCTACGATCTTTACAAGGAATCCTTTCATCCATTGATTGAATACTTCACTTCTGGGTACAATGTTTGTGTACTTGCGTTTGGAGAGACAGGCTCGGGGAAGTCGTACACGTTGACCGGAGAAAAGAGAGCAAAGGCAGCCATTCTGCCTTTCTTCATCAATGAACTGTTTATGAAGTTGAAAGAAGGAAGAGTGAAGGACCATAGAATACAAGCTAACCATGGATTTGAAGGGAAGATTAGTGTGCAGTGCTTTCAGTTGTATAATGAGAAGGTTTCTGACCTTTTGGGGCTATCTTTTGAAGGTACAGTCACTAACATTTACTACATTGGTTTTGGGAGGTCAAACTTGATCAAACATAGTAAAAGCTGGAATGACACGGGAAAACAAAATTATTTCAGGGTTTGACATCGATAGTTGCCATGTGCTTCCCATGCTTGTTGTTGTTGTTGTCATTGTTGTTGCTGTTGTCGTGACTGCTGTTGCTGCTGCTGCTGTTGTAGTTGCTGCTGTTGTTGTTGCTGCTGCTGTTGTTGCTGCTGCTGTTGTTGCTGCTGCTGTTGTTGCTGCTGTTGTTATCATTTTCATTGGGTTTCTCTATTTCTATGCTTTTAATGAATAAAATTTAAATAATTATTATTAATTATATTTTTCAATTTTCAGAAAAGCACGTTGAGGTGTTAGAAGATGCTGTTCATGGCACAGTTGTTAAGAACATCACAACTAAACAAGTTACAGATGCCGCTGAGTGTATATCATTATATAGACAGGCTTTGGAATCCAGGACACATATGCAAACAGACTATGGCTTGTCAGATCCCAGATCTGCTTTGTTCTTTTGCCTGGACTTGCTTAAGGTAAATTGTACTTTATCATCATCATTGTCATCATTGTCAACACCTTCACCTCTGGGATGCACCATCAGCAATATTTTGTTTATTGATTTTATTTAAATTTATTATTATGTACATGACTGTTCGTTCTTTCGTTTTTTGTTTATCCTTTTATTATCTTTATCTGTACTATTATACAAAATACACAATGTTTTGAACTTGATTTTATATAATTATGAGCTTTATTTAAGAGGGTGACGTATTAATATCCCCTGGTCGATTATGACTCCTCATCGACAGGTATTTTTAACACCTCAAAAGCAGCATCATTTCCATGAACATCATCATCACCATGTTTCTGCTTTTTAGAAGATTAAGCTTTAAAATCCTCAGGTAAAATTTTAGATTTGTTTACACCAAAGCTGGCCATATTTTTTTCTAACAGATTAACAAGGACAACCCTGAATCCTTGTCTCGTCTGATGGTTGTAGAGCTACCAGGAGCAGAAAAATTAGCAGAAGATCCTACACAGCTACGAATGAGGGAAGGGCCAACCTTGAATCGTTCTGTCTTGGCATTTCGTCAATTAGTATCATCACTGGCAGGTTTACCATCACCAACCAGAGTTATTAACTATAGGTATGTCATCTGTATCCATGGCAACCTTAACCCTAAACATTGTTAGTAACACTTGCAAGATTACTCTTAGCAACCAGGGTCATTAAACATACTGTAGGTCTATTATCTGTAGCCATAGCAACCTTAAATCTACACATTGTTAGTAATATTTGCAGGATAACTCTTACCAACCAGGGAACATATGGACCTGCATGTCATCTGTACCCATGGCAACCTTTGAACCTAATTGATATTTGTTGATTCACTAGCAGTGTTACCGTATCCATGACAACCAATATAATAGACCTCTTTACCTTCATTGTTTGTTGTGCCCATTTCAGACCATGTGATGCCACTCTTGGGAGTTGATTCTTTCATGTGTAAATATTTTAACAAAAAACATTTCTCAATAAAGAGGTTTATAAATTGCATTTTTTCCAGTGATTCCAAACTAACATTACTACTGAAGGATGCGCTTGGTGGAAACTGCAAAACAAAAGTTCTAGTCACATTGAAAGCCACAGAAACTCCAGCTTTGAGTACGATTCTGACAGTATCAGGACAACTTGGCCAGATACACAACTTTCCAGTCATCAATGATCATGTGACACAGGTATCCCATCACTAGTGAACATCATTAATTCACAGGTGTCCGACAGGGCTGAAAAATTTATGCACATGTACATGTATGGGCCAAATTGCCCAAGAAAACAAACATGGCTGCTCGAAAACTTAACAGCTAACAATGGTTGAAGTTTTCAGAGAGAACACTTCCCATCCCACATCCCAATTGTACCTGTTACCCAGTAGCCCCTTCATTGACACAGCCACCTAATTAAGTAAACCATCTGCCTACTTGAAATTTTAATGAAATTTCAGCCCTGTCCAGGTCATCTCACTAATACAACCAACACATATAGGTATCCCATCCACAATTATAACCATATTATCATCATCAGGAACTGATATGCCAGTACAGAGCAACTATCCTTAGTCTTCAAGATGATCTAAAACATGGAGGAAGAAGCCCTGGAGATGCAAGTGGCAGTAAAATCCAGGAAATCAAGGATCAGTTAGCAAAAGTAACAAATGAAAATGTATGTCAAATCCCTTTCATATGTGCTAGCAGATCTCATGTATTTGTGTGGGAAGCCTGACTGTGTTACTGG
The DNA here is from genome assembly GCA_023349425.1 of Anthopleura sola. Classification (NCBI taxonomy): domain Eukaryota; kingdom Metazoa; phylum Cnidaria; class Anthozoa; order Actiniaria; family Actiniidae; genus Anthopleura; species Anthopleura sola. Next base: position 10,492,114 of record JALHLI010000007.1, on the reverse strand, counting down.
TTCGTGTTACTGTGTGGCTATCAAATGATTTCCAATTTCTAATTTGCATAAGTTACAGACTTTTGATGTTATCCTCTTTTGATATCATAGGTTAAACTACAAGAAGGAAGGGAACAACTTTATCGCCGTATTATTGAACTTGAAGCAAAATATACAGAGGCTACTAACTCATGGAAACAACTGTCTTCAAAGCTAGAGTTTAGTGATGAAGAAAAACTACAGGTAAAATAGTTGTTATTAGCAGCAGCATCATCATCAGCATCAGCAGCATCATAATCAATATCACCATCATTATCACTAGCATCACCATCATCATCAGCAGCTGCATCATCCTCAGCATCAGCAGCATCATAATCAATATCACCATCATTATCACTAGCATCACCATCATCATCAGCAGCTGCATCATCATCAGCATCAGCAGCATCATAATCAATATCACCATCATTATCACTAGCATCACCATCATCATCATCATCAGCAGCTGCATCATCCTCAGCATCAGCAGCATCATAATCAATATCACCATCATTATCACTAGCATCACCATCATCATCAGCAGCTGCATCATCATCAGCATCAGCAGCATCATAATCAATATCACCATCATTATCACTAGCATCACCATCATCATCAGCAGCTGCATCATCATCAGCATCAGCAGCATCATAATCAATATCACCATCATTATCACTAGCATCACCATCATCATCAGCAGCTGCATCATCATCAGCATCAGCAGCATCATAATCAATATCACCATCATTATCACTAGATCACCATCATCATCAGCAGCTGCATCATCATCAGCATCAGCAGCATCATAATCAATATCACCATCATTATCACTAGCATCACCATCATCATCAGCAGCTGCATCATCCTCAGCATCAGCAGCATCATAATCAATATCACCATCATTATCACTAGCATCACTATCATCATCAGCAGCTGCATCATCATCAGCATCAGCAGCATCATAATTAATATCACCATCATTATCACTAGCATCACTATCATCATCAGCAGCTGCATCATCATCAGCATCAGCAGCATCATAATCAATATCACCATCATTATCACTAGCATCACCATCATCATCAGCAGCTGCATCATCATCAGCATCAGCAGCATCATAATTAATATCACCATCATTATCACTAGCATCACTATCATCATCAGCAGCTGCATCATCATCAGCATCAGCAGCATCATAATCAATATCACCATCATTATCACTAGCATCACCATCATCATCAGCAGCTGCATCATCATCAGCATCAGCAGCATCATAATCAATATCACCATCATTATCACTAGCATCACCATCATCATCATCATCAGCAGCTGCATCATCCTCAGCATCAGCAGCATCATAATCAATATCACCATCATTATCACTAGCATCACTATCATCATCAGCAGCTGCATCATCCTCAGCATCAGCAGCATCATAATCAATATCACCATCATTATCACTAGCATCACTATCATCATCAGCAGCAGCATCATCCTCAGCATCAGCAGCATCATAATCAATATCACCATCATTATCACTAGCATCACCATCATCATCAGCAGCTGCATCACCATCATCATCAGCAGCATCATAATCAATATCACCATCATTATCACTAGCATCACTATCATCATCAGCAGCTGCATCATCCTCAGCATCAGCAGCATCATAATCAATATCACCATCATTATCACTAGCATCACCATCATCATCAGCAGCTGCATCATCCTCAGCATCAGCAGCATCATAATCAATATCACCATCATTATCACTAGCATCACCATCATCATCATCATCAGCAGCTGCATCATCCTCAGCATCAGCAGCATCATAATCAATATCACCATCATCATCAGCAGCATCACCATCATCATCAGTAGCAGCAGAATCATAGGCATCATCTTCATCATTATATTCATCAGCAGTGTCATCATTAGCAATGTCATAATCATAGTCATGATAATCAATGTCATAATCATCAGCATCAGTGTCATCATTATATCATCATTGGTAGTGGCAGCATCATCACAACAACCACCACCATGATTATCTCTTTATTGGGTATCAGATAAAGTATAACTTTTTTCCAATCTGGTTTATATGTGACCTAAACTACCTCTTGATTTACATTTCTTTAGATTTATAAGAACTTGGTTGATCTTCAACTGGAGAACAACAAGATCATAGAAGAGTCTGCAGCTGACAAGTATGAACTGACAAATAAAGTGAGTATGGGCAAATTACAATGCTGTCAATCAGAGTATGTAAAGGGACCAAACAATTTGTTTCCTTGATGGCAGCATATTGCCTGATTTCCATGTCACGACTCTTGTCTCAATCAGCTTGAAGCAATAAGAACAGTGGTAATTCAAGTTTGAATTTGAGTCTCATCTTTTAACTATTTTGATGCTATCAATAAATTTGCATCCACTTTTTCTTTTCTTTTCTTTTCTTTTCTTTTAGATTTTGTCATTAGAGAACCACGTCAGTGAGATGGAGACTATAGCTGAAAGAGAGGCACGAGCTGCGCAACAAGCAAATGAAGAACTCAACAACTTACGCAATGAATACAAAGAATTAAGCGATGAGTATCTTGTACTCAAGACAAACCACCTGCAACTAACCAGTGACTACCAAAATGAGGTTGCTAAAAATGAAGAACTTGGGCTGGAGTTAGTTCACTTGTCAAATGTGAAGGAGAAGTTACTCAAGGATAAAGAAGTTGTGGAAATTGAAACCATGCAGGTTACAGTGTCAGAATTCTGTTGTTTTTATTTAGCCACAAATATAAATATTATAAATAAAACGATTTTGAAATATTGAAAGATTTACAAGTGCTTGAACAAGCAAATTGCAAATGGGAGATTCAACTGTTATCATAAAAAAGTTTAGGGGTCTGACTCAGACCCCCAAAATCTCAAGTGGGGGGACTCTAGCTCCCCAGCCCACCCTAGTCTTGTGCTTATTAATAATTGTCCCTACTATCTGGAATTAGATTCAATCCAACGTTTAGTGTCAGAAATAATTCAGGGTAGCTGAGAAAAGACAACTGAATATAATTTTTAGTTTTGTTCTTCACTTAGGAATATTATGGTCAACTGCGAAAACTGGCCAGCAAGTTTACTCCCAGCTCACTTCGAGACAAGGTAAGAATGGTTGCACGTTGATATTTCTCTAGAAGGAGAATAGGAAAAAAATTAAAGTAGTAGTTTTAATAAAAGGAAAATAATTGATATTGTTCTCTGATGTATTTGCAGAATGATATGTCCAAGAGTTTGGTGTCTCTGCGCTCTGAGAATCTACAGCTGGAAAAACAAGTAAGCTTGTAGAGGGATGAAGGAACTGTGAATATGAAGGGATGAAAGAGAGGAAGAGTGAATAAATAAAGAAATGAAAAGTGTAATAATCCTCGATTTTCCATCAAATAATTGATTCGTCTGTTTTTTAGTTGCTGATGTCCAACCATGCTAAAGAAGGAATGGTTGATGTCTTAAGAACTGAACACAGAAAGGAGCTTCAGAAACTGGAAGATAAAATGTAAAAAAAACCATTCAAAATTACTTAATATCATAACTCCTTTCTCAAGCACACATACTTTCTCTCACAAGAAATTAATAGACCTTTCCCAAATCTGACCACAAAACAATGGTTCCAAGTTGAGGTTAGACTTGATCAAATACAGTAAATGTATGAACACATCAAGTTCAACCTCGACTGGGCGCCATTGTTTCATGGTCACTCAAATGAACTTGGAAAAGGTCTATTGCGATAGAGCAAAAGGGTATGGGAAAGTATAGAATATGGACTCAAGTGGTCAACAAACCCTAGTTAGTAGCAGATAGGTCTCACTAGCTATATATCATTTCCACTATATTCAGCATCTTTCTATTGCTGTTGTTCCAGCAATGAACTTAAAATGACATTGAAGAACTTCCAGGTATCACAAAGAGAAAGTCAACGTAAACTTGCTGGCCAATCAGCTGTAAGTAGGCTATAGACATCCACCACCCCGGCTCCCAAAATGTCTCCCATGGTTCCATAGAGTGGTTCTTCATCCAGAGAACCTGGAGAAAAACCCTCAAAGCACAGAAGAGAACCAACAAACAATTCTACTAACTGACATTCTGCTATTATCTTACCATGGAAATTCCCAGGGGGTGGGGCAGAGGGGTGGGGGGGGGGGGATGAGAAAAACAAAAATTACAAGATTCGTATGAAGAAAATTGGAAATTCCAGAGTGGTGGGGAGACCCTTTTCTAGATTCCTCCCTGGTGGGGGTATGGAACCAGTTTTGGAACCACACATTGTAAAATAATGACTTAATGAATAAGTTAATTTTTTCAGGAACTAATTACCACACAAGCTGACAAGCGACGCCTTGAAGAAGAAAACAACAGACTTGATGAACAGTTGAAAGAAGTCAGTGTCGAGTACAGCAACAGACTGCAGCAGTATGTACATGATATATCTGTAAGTATACCATCTGTAATGCAGCGTCTGGCATAGGTATAATCTGTGATCTAGCCGTTCCTAACTTAGATCAGCCCAGAGGTTGTTTCAGGGTTCAATCTGTGATCTAGCCGTGCCTGACAGAGATCAAAATAACGGCTGCTCAACTGTCAATGTCTGGCCAAATTTGGTACTTCACTGGCCAAATCTTGATCTGCGTATGAATGGCCTTTATTTTTAGTCCTGGCTGAGTTAGGTCAGCGCAGTGGTTACTTCAGGGTATAAATGAAATTTTAAAGGTTTTTCTATTGTTAGGTATACTGTGGTCAGATGACAGGACAACAGGTATCGCTTGAGTCTCTACACGCCTATATTGATGCGATGGTGCGAAAGGTTCGTGATGCGCAGGAAAATCAAGTGGTTGTACTAGAAGAAAGGGTGAAAACACTAAAGAATACTGTGGCTGGTATGACAAAGAAGCATGGGAAACTCCTCTCAGCTTACAGGTAAGACTTTATTCAACATGATCACAGGTTATCATCACACAACCAAGACTTGTAGGAGACTCTTCAAATAATCGATACTCTGAAACAGCCTCTGGGTTGATCAAAGTCAGGGCATGGCTTATTGTGAAGGTTAAATGGGAATTTAGTGGGTTAGGTTTTGAAGAGGGAGGAAAACCAGAAAACCTGGAGAATAGCCCTCGAAACTATGGAAAGACCTAACAAACTCTGCTCACATGTGATCTTAAGTCCAGGAATCAAATGCAAAACCCAGAGATGACCACCCTTGATTCTCCCTCCGCAAAACCTAATAAGCTAAATTCCACTTTGATCAGTGAGTTAGCCATGCCCTGACTTACTATAGGTCAGCATGGAGGTTGTTTCAGGGTTCCATAAAATTTGCAGTGGATAACAAACATGATCATGAGTACTGAGATACACATCCACTGATTATTGTTCTTGTAGTGTTTTGCGGTTTAGTTATGAAGCTGCTAATGGGCATATTGAAGAAAATGAAAATGTTTATGTGCCAACAGAAGAAGAGTTAGACAATGCTCAGGTACAGAAAGATTTCATACTACAGTTTACTAAATATAAAATGCCATACTAATAATAAGGGAGGAAAAACTGCCAATCGCCTCCAGGTTTGGTCAGTTGCTAAGGCATCAGCCTGGTTTTTTTTTGTAATACAAAAAATTAATTAATTAATTTTGTATGTAGTCCAATGAAATTAGAAAATTGACAGCCAAGCTACACAGCTATGAAACTGAAATAAAGGAACTAAAGAAACAGGTGGGCTATTTCTCATTCACTTTCCCTTTCATTTGTTTTTTTCTTTAAATTTCTTTCCCATTTTTAACTTTAATTTATTCTTACTAGATATCCAGTATGGCAAACAAAAGTGAAAAATTCCAGCAAAATGGTTCATGGATGATCTTGGATGGGATAGAGGGAAGCAATGAAAAGTAAGTAATTATTAAATTGAAAAAAATATATGAATGGTGTATTTATATTCACCCACCCATCCATCTATCCATTCACCTTTCCCCCATCCATCCATCCATCCATCCATCCATCCATCCATCCATCCATCCATCCATCCATCCATCCATCCATCCATCCATCCATCCATCCATCCATCCATCCATCCATCCATCCATCCATCCATCCATCCATCCATCCATCCATCCATCCATCCATCCATCCATCCATCCATCCATCCATCCATCCATCCATCCATCCATCCATCCATCCATCCATCCATCCATCCATCCATCCATCCATCCATCCATCCATCCATCCATCCATCCATCCATCCATCCATCTATCCATTCACCTTTCCCCCACCCACCCATCCATCTGTCAGTCCTTTCATCCATCCACTACCCATCCATCCACCCATCCATCCACCCATCCACCCATCTATCCATCTATCCATCTATCCGTCCACCCATCCATCCGTCCACACACCCACCCACCCACCCACCCATCCATCCATCCATCCATCCATCCATCCATCCATCCATCCATCCATCCATCCATCCATCCATCCATCCATCCATCCATCCATCCATCCATCCATCCATCCATCCATCCATCCATCCATCCATCCATCCATCCATCCATTTTTAATACTACCTTCATTCATTTTGTTATTGTAGAATAAGCTCAGATTCATCTGTTAACTGGAATAATCTCAGAAAAAAGTTGAGGGAATTTACCTTGAATACACAGGTGAGAATTGACACATTTTTTGCTGCTTTTTCAAGTCTTTCATATCAACAAGTTATTTAATTCTTGGAACCCTTTTACTTATAATTTGTATTTGTCATGATTATAAATAGTTTTACTTTATTTTTGGTTTCAGCAAGAGTTGGAGACTGAACGAGCATCACTTCTGACACGTTGTGTTGTTGCTGAAGAACAGGTGACAAGTTTGCAAGAATACATTGATACGCATCTTAAAAAGTAAGCTATTATATATATTTTCAGGTTAAATTTTTTTAGAAAAACCTAAATCAAATTTATTGATACCCTGAAACAACCTCTGGACTTATCAAAGTCAAGGCATGTCAGCTAACACTGTCACAGTTTGAATTGGGATTTAGGGTGTTTGCGGAGCCTGGGAGAAAAACTGACACTCACATGTGATGCCAGGTCCAGGAATCGAACCTGAGACGTACCCAGAGTTGAGAGGCAAGTACACTAGTGCCACTCATACCACTACACTACGTCACCCTTGATTCTTTCAAGGTTATGAAATTCTGGACAAGACAATGCCAATCGCTTTAACTGAGAATTAGTGAGTTCAAAATTTATTCTTTAATAGTAGTTATTATATTTTATTCAATGCTTAGATACCTAAAAGAGATCACTGACTTGAGGAAGCTATTAGGTAAGAATGACAGAACTAACAGTGCAGATGCAGCCTTACCTTCTAATGGACATGAAACTCTTTATGGGAGACGATGGGGGAAATAGAAAAAGAACTGAAAGAACCTTCAAGAAATGCTTGTTGAAAAGTATTCCCAAGATCAACAAGATGTGTCTGCCATGTTATTAATAGCGACCTTCAGATTTGACTACGAGTACGAGAACGAGTACGAGTATGAGTTTTGAAATTGGCCCTGTGCTCGTAATTAACACTGAATCGTATTCGATTTCCTATTTTTAATAATCTAAAGTTTCAATCTACGTACTCCACCACGACTATGAAATTATAGTGCCAATCTTTGAGAGTTTAAGACTCGTACTCGTACTCGTTCTCGTACTCGTAGTCGAATCTGAAGGTCGCTAATATATAATCTGACAAAAACTACAAGAATGTACATATTCAGAGGGAAGAGGAACGGATTACGGATTAACAAGACATGTCTGCCATGTTATTAATATATAATCTGACAAAAACTACAAGAATGTACATACCGTATTTAGAGAGAAGAGGAACGGATCAGTGAAGATGGAGAAATGGCTAAAAATAGACAGGGAGGGAGAAACAATGAAAAAATATGGGGAGAGTAAGCATTTAAAAGGTAGAATATCAAATAATTTTATTGATTTTACAGTGGGTTTTTTGTGGAGGGAGAAATGGCTAAACGGAAATATTTCAATGCCTGTTCCTCTCTGCTCTATTCAGCCAATCATCCAATCAGAAACAAGTTTTGTATAAAGAAACAAATACTGTGCTATAAAAGTGTGTATACTTATTCAGACTTCTTAAACTTTATGATGGAATAGAAAACAATGATGATTCATTCTTTCTTTTAAATTATTTATTTATTAGCAAGATTTATAAAAGGTAATAATATTATTAATAGTGAGACTGTAAATAGTAAATGGGATGTCATACATGCGTTAAACATAGAACACATCTCATTAATGTCAATTAAAATGTAATTAGCAATAAAAATGTTGAGAGCAAAATAATACTCTTTTTATAGGAACCTTGAGTAAAGCCAGCTTGATTTAATAGTTTAAAAAAGCTTTGATGGGTTACCTGTGGTAAGGTCAGTGTGCTGATTTGTTTAGACATCACTCTGTTTTTTACCAAAGAGCAATTTTCTAGTGATAGACTGTTTTAGCTTGGGTGTAATATTTTCCCATTTCAGACCACATATCATTCCTTAGAGTAGCACTTCTGTGTGATAGTTGGGCATGAGAAGACATGTGAATATGGATACAGCTCAAACAAAGAACCTTATTCTCAAAAGAATGACACATGGTCTGAAATGGGAAAACATTATGTCCAAGCTAAAGCAGTCTAAGTCGGTAGGTCATAGAAATATGAAAAGTGTTGTTACCTATAGATGAGTTCCATAGCAACCATGTTAAAGGAAAAAATAGAAATTTTCCTTCAGGAAAAAAAAATCTTGTCATGTAAAAACATTTCATGTTCACTCCTACAACATGGCTGCATGAACAATCCTCTCTAATTATATCTAAGCAGCAACCTCTTTTTCTAGTGCCTAATATTCAACCATCGTAAGGAGGTAACTTGATGGCTTGAAATAACGGCTGGTCAGTTGCTGGTTATGATGACTGGCCCAAATTAGTTTTAGCTTGGTCCTACCCTGTTTCTGACTCAACATTATTGGTCAAAATGGCTTGTACTGTAAGCCGGAGATTTGACCGGATGTTGACCAGCTGTTATTTCAAGACCTGTGGCTATTAATATCCAGTGGAATATTCATAATATCTTATTTATAGATAATCAAAATTTGATACATCCAAATACATGTACCTTACCCCCTTGCCCCACCCCTACCCCTTTGTGTGGGCACATTGTATATCATCTTTAAATCTTTCGATGGCACAGTTTGGAAGCATTGTCTTGACACTATCCAGTCCTGCTGATGTAATCTTGGGACACTCCAAAATGTTCAAAATGGCCAACTTCTTGCAGTGTTCAGCAATACTAGCCAACCCATTGTCAGAAATCTCATGACATTTTGATAAACTTAAATAATTGAGGTCTTTTAGACTGTATACCAAGGCCCCAATACCGGTGTCTGTGACAGAACGACAGTTTTGAAGGCTCAATGACCTCAAATTGATTAAATGTCGTCCAATATGATGAAGACCAAGGTCTGTCACCTGTGTACAGTCTGAAAGGTCTAAGTGAGTGAGATTAGCAAGTTTTGTAGCGATGCATTGTACTCCATAATCCGTAATTCTATAACAATTGCTAACATTCAACCGTTTTAGAGTTGAGAGTTTCCCAATGCTATTAACATCTGTATCAGATACACGAGTACAATAGGTAAGGTTAAGGTCCTCAAAATCTTTTAGAAATGGGTCTGTCTTTAAGCTGTCAAACCAGCCTAAAGGAATAATAGAATGATCCAAAGATAACGACTTCAACGAATAAGGAAGGCACCTCACATCAACATTCCTCATGTCACAGTAGCACAGTGTCAGTTTTTCCAAATTTGGACATTTTGTTTTGATTTCCTCAAGCAACGACAACGAAATCTTGTCATTCTTTTTAGCCGTACCAATAAATCCCTTAATCTGTAATTCAATAACACTCTCCGAGATTCTATTTCGAACGACTTTCCACAAAGTTCTGAGAGCTAAAGGCCATGGACGGAGGTCTACAGTCCTCCAGAGGGAGCGGTCCTTGCCAAGATGATACCACCGACGACAGACCTTAGATCCTGCGCACAAGCTCTTGATATCAAGAAAACTGAAGATTATTAGCATTATATTGTCAGGTAGCTTGCAGATCTGTGACGTCTGGACAATTTTAGCAGCGTTTTTTGAATACTGTGCACGACGTTTGGCTGCTTGGTTGGACGCCATCTTGTTTTGACAGCGGTCAATTTCGCTGGCTCGGAATCTTCCGCGCAACAAAATTACTTCCGGCCATGCAGTAATACTTCCGGTCCTTCGACCATTTCTAAAATCTTCACTAAAGCAAAATTTTGCAGTAGAATTAATAAAAAACGTATTAGTAATATATTTCTACAATGATGTAACATTTTGGCTTATATAATTTTGATAAAGTAAAGAATAAACCAATGCTGAAAAGAATATTGCTTATGGGATACCTTTATTAGGGGTTGCTACATGATGTGACACAGTGTTCCTCATTTGGTAACCCTGAGTGATATAGTACCTAGTAGCGCACATGGACCATAAATCTCTCACTAAAAATCAAAATGGCAGAAAGTGAGTGTGAGTTTTTGTACTTATTTCTGTTCAAAATATTCCCTAAATACAGCTTGTGATATACTCAGAGTAACACGAGTTTATTAATATCTTTTTCAGCTTCTGCAGTTGTTGAAGACAATTCTACAAACGCCACGCAAGGTAAGAAACATTTGATTAACAGAATTCAAATTTGAGCTCTTTTTACCTTCTTCCCGCGAAAAATATTATCAACAACCCGGAGTTTAACTTAGTTGCTTTACTTGGTTTTAGTATGAATATTGACTCTATTTTCTTCTGTGTTATCTTTAAGGCTCAGTAGTGGCTCCTCCTAAGTTTGTTTTTGGGCAAAACATGTCGGAAAGAGTCAAAAACCAGGTAAAAATTATCGTCCTAAAAAACAACGTTTACTTCTTCGTCGTACGAGTTAACTCTCATTCCAAATCTGTATTGGAATTTGCGATTCAAAAAGTTCATAAACTTTGAACTGTTTGCTTCACATTAGGACGAAACACAGGGAGATTCAGACAGTGAAAATTTTCCACTATATCAAGAGAAGAGTGTTTCTGAGGCAGAGGAGGGAGCGAACTCAGACAGCGAAAATTCCCCCTTACATAAAGAAAAGAGTGTTTCCGAGTTAGAAGAGGGAAACAGGAATGCTGTAAAGAAAAAGGTAAGTTATGATAAAATCTTACAATGATCTTGAAATCTTATTTTAATAGGAATTTCAAGATCTCTGTGTCTAAATAAAATACAAAAAAAAATCTCTTAAATTAATCATGTTACCAGCAATGCCATATTCCCTATTTCAGTTTTCCATAATTTCATTAAGTTATTTATAGTTCTAAGGTCAGGCCGGGTAGTGGGAAGACTTTGCCCTAAGCCTTGAAAATGGAGCTCAGTCTATGTGGCCTCTGTCCATATATTCAAGACTTCAGGTTTTTCCCTATCCCGACTCCTGGCCAGTAAATAATCTATTTGGATTGCAATAAATCATTAGTGAGGCATGGTTAATTTTAATAATTGATGCTTAATTCTTACTGTGAGATAATTTTGATATCAATCATACTGAGGCAGTTGTTATAATTAGTTTTTGATGTCAATCATACTGATGCAGTTGCGTATGGCCTAAGATATTTGGGTGGGCGAAACCAGACAATTTTAATGTCTTGTCTCGTTTATTCAAGAGAAGATTTCTGGACATATTCTTGGGAAGAAATGTGGTGGTTGGGTTGATAGCAAAGCACATTGCCATGGGACCATGGACCATGGTTTGAGTTGGGGGGTGGGGTCTTGTCTGGATGGTCAGTTGGAATGCCCCCACCCCCTGAAACCCTGAAAATTTTGAAATTGTTTTAGAGGGGCAAATTCAAATAATTTTTTTGCATTGAAATCATGTCTTAACATTAGGTAACTCATAACAGAAAATCATTTTGCATGTGTGTGTGGGGGGGGGGGGGGCTGCTGCATCATCTCTTTAGACCCTGGGATTTGATTTTCTAAAGGTTTTTTCTTATTTGTTTAGCGTACAGCTGAATCTGATGACGACAAGGATGTAACAGAAGGAGGTTAGATATTGAGACTATTTTTTTTTTAGTTTAAACATGGTTTTCGTATAGCTCACAGAGCTCAGTACATTCTAAGCCACACTAAGTGATCCAACTTGTGAGGATACCAGTGACTTGCTGTCATCACCGAGAAGTGGCAGATCCAGGATTTTTAAAAGGGGGTGACTGTCTCTTTATTACTCATAAGGCAAAGTAAGCATGTCGCAAATACCACAGGGAACCCATTCAAGGCAGTTAAATGGTGATAAAATGGAGTCTTAAATTGACTGAGATTAAATTTGAGAACTTCAAGTAAACTGAATGAAAATCTATCAGGGAAAATGTTTTCATTTGTAAGCACATTTTTATATTTGTGCAAAAGGAGGGGAGATTATTGACCTTCCCTCTCACTATCCCTGGACCCCCCTCTGCCAAGAGAGCCAAAAGACAAAGAACTGGTAGCCATTTCGATGGTAGTGTCAAGGGCTGCTTTGGTAGTGAAAAATATAATGTGGAGTAATACCAATATGGTTGCAGGACCCCCATTAATATCAGCAATGCTGAAGGGGCAAACTCCTGGCTAAATATTGATAAATAGTAATAATAATGATAATAATGCCATAATATGAAGATGAAAAATGAATTGTTAATTTAGTTGTGTTGCATAAATTAATTTATTATTCATTATTTTGTTAGATGGACCTTTATCACCTGTCAAAAAAGTGGCCAAAGTCTTTCAAAGTTAGTAAACACTACCATTATATATATACATTATGCTATATACTTTAGAGGTGTCCACTTGGTGCCCTCTTTTCCCCCTCTGATACCATCTTCTTTGACCAAGTTGATTCATATTGAAAAAAACTTGTCAGTCAGTCCCTCTAAGAACATATTGCACTAAGCTCCCAATCAAAAAGATTTCAATATTTTGTTTTGACTCCAAAATTGGGAATTATTGGTAGAAAGAGGTGTATAACTTAGGTAGTCCAAGAACATATTCATTCCTCTTCACAGGATATTGTCAAAGTTTTAGAGTTCTTTTGTCCCAACAGCTTTCATTAGATAAGTTTAAGCAACCCTCTCACCCTTTGTAATTCCAGTGTGTCAGGAGATGGGTTACTGTTTTGGATATCTTCTACAAGTGTCAGTTCAAGATCTTTTAGATGACACATGTGTATCCGTGGTTTAACAATCTCTTACTTTTCTTTAAATTCCAGCTTCATTAGAAGAAGAAAACGAACCAAGACAGTTCAAACTCAAACCCTCTATTTTGACGGAGGCTGCAAAGAACTTAACAGGAGCATCAAGCAAGGGTTAGTGACAGACTCACTTAAGCTAGAGCAGTTTTATGTGGCTGTCTATCACAGACATATAGTGTAGGGCTGGTCCTGTTGTGGTTGTTTCAATCATGCTAACAGTTTTGACTAAATATTTTTTCAAACATTTCTAACTTTTGCAGGAGAGAATTCTAACACAACTTCATCTCTTCCAAAGGTATGACAGCAGTAAATCTACCATAACTCCTCTCTGCATGTACATGTAACCCAGGGCTTCAAGTGTCCCTATATTTCCTATATTTTATTTTCTAAGCTCCCCTATGTTCCCCTATATAGTTCTTAAATGTCTTATAATTCCTATCATTTTATTCAGAAAAGAAAAGGAAAAATTATTATCAAGCTCATAAACTTTGGTACAGGAGGAAGGGAAATTAACTTAAAAATATAGGGAATATAGGGACCCTTGAAGCCCTGGTAAACTTTTGTCCTTCATTTCTTTCTTTCTCCCTTTCATTCATTCATTCATTTATTTACTCATTCTCTTTCTAACTTATTTTCCAGACTTTTGGTTTATCAACCAGTGAATCATCCAGCACCGAAAACAGGAAAGGTGCCACAGCACCAGAGCCTCTGTCTGGAGAAGCCAAAAACTACTTTCAAATGTTCCTGAACAAAAATGACCAGTAAGAAGACAGTTTGTTAGCATTAAATTTTCTTTATACTGTAGTAGAATTAAAGAATAAGTTCAGTGTATTTTCAATTTGTAATAATTATATGCTTTTTTCCCTTTTCTTTCAGGGCTAATGATAACAAGAAATCAGAAAGTTTTGTTTTTGGTCGTAACATGGGTGAACGTGTAGTGGTAAGTCTCCAGTTTCATCTTAATAGGATTAGTCAGCTAATGCGTTGAGTACTATGTACATTTCTGCCCAATTCAAAACCTTTGGGAATAAGAATATTTTTGTTCCAAGACATTCTACATAATATCCAGATGCAACAGACAAAGAATCTCATTCCTAAAAGATTTGAATCGGGTGGAAACATACTTGCATAGCATGTCTTAGGCAATTATGGATATACTGTTTCTTGTGATGACCCATTATTCATGTCATTCTGGTTCATTATCATCAAATTTGAGGGGCACTATTCATAAATACAATCATAAACCTTTCCTGATTTTACTTGAGTGAGCATGAAACATTGGCTCCCTCCAGGTCAACGTTGGACTTGATAAATAATACAGTATGAACACATCAAGTCAAACCTCGACTTGGAGTCATTGTTTTGTGATTGCTCAAATGAATTCAGAAAAGGTGCTCCCCAAAGTGAAGAGCAAGAAACTAGAAACTAGAAACTAGTGGTCTTATCCAGCATCCATACGTTCCCATCCCCATTGAGGACTAGTGAATTTCCAAGAGCTAGGCAATGTCATAGGCTTCAACACTTTTATTCAGTAGAAGGAGGCATGAATACTTATGGAACATATATTTTTATTCAAAATGTTTGTAATATTGAAACAGAAAGTTGGGATTCAAAATTAAGAATATGTATTTCTTTTATTTCTACTTAGTTAACTGCGGCAGGTCAAGATAAAGATAGCAGTCCTGAAAAACAAGATGACAGACCATCAAGCACAGAGAAAACAACACTGACTGGTGTGTACTGTATAGTTGATTAACTATGACCTATGTATGGTTATATCATCTTCATATAAACTACATGAAAATTTGTTAGGGTTGAAAAGGGAACATTATATACAGTATGATTGTTATGTTAACTTTATTACCTGATTGTGGAGCTTTTCCTTGTTTCAAAGCTAGTTTTCTCTGCATTTTCAAAAAAAAAAAGTAATCCCTCCAAGCTCAGAATACAAGCTAATTTTCATTACCACTGAGTAATATGTGAACGAATGTAAAACAAAATTCAATATTTTTATTTCATAAAGAAGAGGGTGAACCCAAAACCCTAGCAGAAGTAGCCAAAGCATGTGCTGATAAAGAAGGGCCAGATATCCCAAATGCTTCCCCAGACAAGCAGCAGATGACACTTGCTGAAGCTGCTAATGTGTATCAAAAGATGACACCATGTAAGTCACAGCTGGAGGAAGTAGAGGTGGTGACTGGCGAAGAGAAGGAGAGAAATGTCATGCAAGTGAGTAAAATCCATTGGACAACTGGTTCTTAAAAAAATAAATAATAATCTTTATTTGATGTCATGATATGGGGAGATTTCCCAGTCTCCTTAGCCATGGTTAATGTTTATGGGTATGACACTATCCAAACTCACTACCCAGGGAGCATGGAGAAGGAGGGGCTGGGAAGTTATAGCCCAACACTTCTTGCTGATATTTACTAAATTTTCCAATCTAAGCCCCCACCCACACATTTGTAAGTATACTAGGACTCCCCCACACTCACCCAAACACATACACATTTGTAGACATATTTGGACTCTGATCACAGTTTTAATACATTTTTCTTGTATAAACATTGCACAACTTCTTTATACTCTTGCACACTCTCTCGTCTCTTTGAACTCCATTGGTTCTCACCCCAGGCCATATGGCTCTCACGTGAGATCACTATACAACTCTCATCTCCATGTTGGTTTTTGTGGAGGGAGGAAAACCAGAGTACCAAGAGTAAAAACCTTTGAAGAACAACACATCAAACAAACTCTATTCACATGTTTCATCAGTAGGGATTGAACTTGGCAGTATTTTATGCACTTGACAGAATTGTGCCCTGATTTTGTCTCCTGATTTTTTTTCACAGATTAATTGCAAACTCTTCTTATTTGATGCTGAAAACCATTCCTGGAGAGAAAAGGGGCGTGGCTTATTAAAGCTGAATGACATGCGCCAATCAACATCTGAGAGTACATTTCAGTCTCGTCTTGGTGAGTTTTTGATTGTCATAATCTTTAATCAACGTTTTAAAATGCAAAATTAGACCAACCAAGTTACTGTTTGTGGGTAAATGTTCAATCCTCTCATCAATTCAGAGGTATGTCGCAAAGCTTGCTCTGCAAATTCTTTTAGCATAATAGATCAGGCCATGTCCATATTTACAATTTTTACATATTTACAATATTACAATGTTTAAATTAAAAAAAGTTTTCACTTAAAATATTAGTACACTTCTTATCATCTTTGAGGTTAAATTATAGCAGTGTCATAAAGACGATTCATGTAATATAAAATATATTTTATTGGCTCTTACATGACATCTTGGTATCATCCCATGTTGGTGTGACATTAAGAAAAAGTTTTCAAGATGCACTTGTTTGGTATGCATGTAATTTGCTCGGTTTTCTCCCTCTGCAAAATTCGTAAATTTACACTAGAATACTAGATTGTGGCTAAAGAACTACTACAATCTTAAATCTCTCTGGTTTTGTAATGAATGTGTACCAATATTTGGGTGTTTGTTGATGGTGTTTAAGTGATGAGGACCCAAGGACATCTACGAGTAATGCTCAATAGCAAACTGTGGCCTGAGATGACACTAGACCATGCTAATGACAAAAGTCTGCGCATCACAGTCATGGAGGCAGAAAATGACGTGAAAATATATCTTATAATGGTAAGTATTAGCCATCTACATAACTATTACAATAGTCTGTACTGTAAGGTTTTATCCACTGGCAGATCCAGGATTAATTAGCAGTGAGTTGTACAATCAATAGACCTTTTCTGGATAGGGAACATGGTGTATTGTGGTCTACCTTCAGTACAAACATCTCTTGTTCGCCATCCCTCAACTGGTGTTGTTTGTACCGAAACTAGACCAAAATGCATCCAGCTTATCGAATTCAGAAAAGGCCTATGAAAGACAAAGTAAGGCCTAAAGTAATTCTAGTTGCCCATCATTCTCTCACTCTTAGCCAACGGAGCCAGTATTCTCATAAGGTGTTGCAACCCCCTCAACCCCTAACCCGATCTGCATGGATGCATGCCCATAATTCCTTTTGATCTTGGAATGACCTATTATCTATCGCTCCGACAACCTTCTTGGAAATAGGACAGGTGTATTTCAGTTTTATCAAACCCTGAAACAACCTAGGAATTCATGGAATTCAAGACAACTGTGTTTTTGTATTATCCCAGGCTGGACCAAAAGATATCCAGCAGCTGTACACAGCCATCGACCGACGAATACAAGCGCTACGCAGAGAAAAAGAAATGCAGAAAGAGAACTCTAAACCTTCAGAAGACAATGCTGGTACCGACACCGACACAAAGAATGACAAAAAGGAAGAGACTGAGGATAGTGGTTCGTCACATGGTAATAGAGTCGCACCCTCTCCTGATGGAAGCAGTAACGATTCCTGCTCTAATTCTCGCGAATCAGCTAGGAGTAAAGACAATTTTAGTGACGACGAGTGATTTGTGTTGATGAACATTTCTGTAGAACAGATCTTTCGTATATTTGTGTATTATATGGCAAGGGATAATGTTTAGGACATGTGTATGATAGAACCGCACAGAACAATGCCCATGAAACACAGCCTATGAAACAAACCGGACCGGCTCATACCCATGTATATACGGCATTCTTACACGGGACACGTGTAGATCCGGTCCCGTATTCGAATCGTATGGGTGCAGGTTTGTCACTCATGTACACCCTATACACTTATGGAGGTCATGTTTGATCATTTCTGCTCTACATTCTTTTCAGCTTTTGTTATTTGTTCCAAGAAGAAATTCCTGGGTGCTTACCATTTATACGGAAATAAGAAATAAAAAAACACTGATGTAAAAAATTGACACTTGAAAGTTCCGGAAACTCGTCTACCTCTGCCTACCTTTGAATTAAGGTCGCTCCCGCTTTTTCCCCCGGTCAGCGCGTGTACCCATACCGGAAGGCGAACTTTTCCCGCTTTTTTTCTGTTGGGACTGAGACGCGTGTACCATTTACCGGAAGTTATGTCAACCAACGTACGTTTTATTAGTAGTCTCCGCAACATTCCATTCAGTATTTGAAGTTATGTTTCCTGCTTCCAGATAAAAATTACCCAGTACGGAATAACAAATGGTAAGCACCCTGGTTCTTAGTTTTATACCCTTAGAAATGTTTCCAAACCACCTATAATACTTGTGTTAATGTGGCGTCAGTATGTAAGGAAGGGAGAATTGTCCTAAGGCCATATCCACACTAATGCCCTTTTCGAAACGGTTCGTTTTCGTCTCACCAAAAACGCATGGAAAGCTTCGCGTCCACACTAATATGATAGGCCTCCGTTTTGAAAAGTCTCCACTTTGGAGAGCTTCTTCAAATGGATGCATTATCGATCGAAACGAATTACTCTGCTACTGTATCAGCCAAAAGACAAACTGATCATAGGTTGGGTACAAATTCCTCATTTTGTGTTACTCTAGTTGTAACGAAGCTATAGACATTCTAAGGTTATAACATACACTATGAAGCGCATGTCACTCCCATGTAAACACCTGTTACGGATTTACTAGCTCTGAAAACTGACAGTTGATGTCGGGATTATCAAACCAGGATGTATAATAAAAAAAACTTGAATAAGATTTTCTGGACTGCTTTTTTGCTACCGAAATGGCTGAAAATTCTGTGCACTTGAATAGGTTTTATCAAGCAGCGCAATCCACTTTTGTGCTTTGGATCCAAACCACTGGCTGAAAATTCTGAGCACCTGAATGGGTTTTTATCAAGCAGCGCAATCACGTTTCTGTACCTTAGGTCCAAAGCAATGGCTGATTATCCGGCTGAGCACTTGAATGGGTTTTATCAAGCAGCGCAATCACGTTTCTGTACCTTAGGTCCAAAGCAATGGCTGATTATCCGGCTGAGCACTTGAATGGGTTTTATCGAGCAGCGCAATCCACTTCTGTGCCTTGGGTCCAAACCACTGAATATTCTGAGCACTTAAATGTTTTTTTTCCCCAAACGGTGCAACCATGTATTTGTGTCTTGGATCAGTCGTTTATTTGATTTAACAGTGTTAAGAACTTTGCAATTACTTACGTAAGTAGAGCAAACTATCCAAGAAAATTTGACAACTAAAATATGGTCAAGGCTAGTCACCAAGTTACCATAGAAATTAGAACCTTTTAAATACCTTACTAATACGAAAACAAGTTTTTTTTTTACAAATTAAAATCTACTCCTAGTTTTATTTAATATCCACACCCATCTGCGCGTTGACGGCTTACTGAGAAAAAAAAAACTGATGTCAAAGAAAAAAACGTATAAATTAATGACATTTTGGTGATAGTACTTTCAAAGAACATTTCTGGATCCGTTTCTGAGACTAAACTTCGGTTAAAGTGAGTCGCAGATGAGTTTTTTGGTACCCTAAGTACCAAGTCACATAACAGAACACTGTTTACTCTCTTTGTATGGGTTATTCGAATGGTTTTCGTTCAAAAAGTAGTCCTCTTTTGCGTGGCGTTTGCAGTAGTACACCAAGTCGGCAGAGGTCTCTGATATCTTCTTTCTTTGTAAAGTCTTTTCTTGTTTCAAACGAAGGATTTCTTTGTGGAGAGCGATGATTGATTCTTGGGACGACATTTCTGAAACAAGATTTTTAAAAAAGTATTTTATAAATGAGTTAATCAGTGCAGGTGCAAAGAGAGCGAAGTAAAAGACAGGGCGATATGACCTAGTGTAGAAATACTCAAAAGCTCTGTGTTTGTTTTGCCATCGTTATACCGGTTACACCCAGTGTCCCAGGCATGAATGGATAGAAAAACAGCAACAACAAAACAAATTCCCAAAGAGTACTGTACATATCTGTATACCTTTGTGATTTTCTCCTTCTTTGCCTTCAATTCGTTGATATCCTTCTGTTTCCTGACTTGGGTGGTGACTGGTAAATGACGGAATATATTACAAAGTGATACAGCGATCTAAATCTAATCAAGATATATTACAAGTACCATATATGGTAAATATTACGTCACTACTGGGATGGTACAGGTACCATATATGGTAAATATCACGTCACTACTGGGGATGGTACAGGTACCATATATGGTAAGTATTACGTCACTACTGGGGATGGTATAGGTACCATATATGGTAAATATTACGTCACTACTGGGATGGTATGGGTACCATATATGGTAAATATTACGTCACTACTGGGATGGTACAGGTACCATATATGGTAAATATTACGTCACTACTGAGATGGTACAGGTACCATATATGGTAAATATTACGTCACTACTGAGATGGTATAGGTACCATATATGGTAAATATTACGTCACTACTGAGATGGTATACGTACCATATATGGTAAGTATTACGTCACTACTGAGATGGTATACGTACCATATATGGTAAATATTACGTCACTACTGAGATGGTATACGTACCATATATGGTAAATATTACGTCACTACTGAGATGGTATACGTACCATATATGGTAAATATTACGTCACTACTGAGATGGTATACGTACCATATATGGTAAATATTACGTCACTACTGGGGATGGTATACGTACCATATATGGTAAATATTACGTCACTACTGGGGATGGTATAGGTACCATATATGGTAAATATTACGTCACTACTGAGATGGTATACGTACCATATATGGTAAATATTACGTCACTACTGGGGATGGTACAGGTACCATATATGGTAAATATTACGTCACTACTGGGGATGGTATAGGTACCATATATGGTAAATATTACGTCACTACTGAGATGGTATACGTACCATATATGGTAAATATTACGTCACTACTGGGGATGGTACAGGTACCATATATGGTAAGTATTACGTCACTACTGGGGATGGTACAGGTACCATATATGGTAAATATTACGTCACTACTGGGATGGTATACGTACCATATATGGTAAATATTACGTCACTACTGGGGATGGTACAGGTACCATATATGGTAAGTATTACGCACTATATACGGTAATATACACTATTACACTGAACAGCAGCTGCTACACCAGGTGATCTTGATGTCTAAAATCAGCCAATAAGAGTGCAGCAGCAAAATATTATAAAAACGCACAGAATCCTTTGCGCGCGTAGAGTATATCGTCTTACAAGAGCCACAAAATGGCCGCGAAACTCTATGAAACAAGGATAGAAAATAGTTTTGGGGGCTAATCCTGCTTTGTTATGTGGACATCAGCCTTTTAACGGTAAAGCTGACCTTGAACATCAAGAATTCTCACAGCAACTTCAGGTTGTGGCGGGAAATCTCCAGTGCTCTGATGTAAAAGCAGCTCGTGTAAACAGACATTTATAGTTTAAAAACCCAATACTTTAATAAATATTTGTATAACACAATACATACATATTTCATATAAAACATGTAAACTGTATATGAACTGCTTCGCCAATGCAATTCGTCTTAATAAGGCCACCAATAACATTTTTACGACGATGTCACTCAAGTCAAGATCGCTATTTCGAGTATTAAACGTACTATTACGAAATGTCTCTGCCTTTCTATTACCAGAAACTGCGTTTTAAAGACGGTGTTGTTATAAGCATAAATATTTTTCGCTTATGGGCTCTATAAAGGCTGCGATTCCTATCAATTTTGCCTTAATCTCTGCATCTTCGGGGAGCTGGTTTGGGGCCGCCATGTTGGATTCAAATAGTGGAGCGCCCGCAATGACTTTTGGGATACGTTTTTAAAAGATTTTGGCTTCGCGCTAAAATGACGTCATCAGATCACCTGGCAGTGGAGTGACGATATTGATTTCTTCCTTGCATTTTGATCGTGTGAGCTATTTTATTCATTTTATTCAAAATATCAAAATTTAATATTAAAATTAACGATAAACTAAAAAATTATTAATAACAAAACTAATGAAAATTAATTAAAGAAAAAATTGCAAAGAAAAAAGCCTGTCTCGTAATGTTTTGCAATATTTCTATATAATGCAACACGGTTACTGGTAGCATCTGAGAAGCAATAAACATAGATGTATTTATTGTATTCTAAAAATAGCCCGCTTAATAGATGCATGACTCAGACAAGCGTAATATTATACTAAAAACAACACGGAGAAACACATTTTATTTATTTATCTTTTATTACAAAGCATTGCTTTTCAAAAAAGTTGTCATTAAAAACCGTACACAAGGACTGAGTTTGACGTCACTACCACGCAGCCCTATGAAAAGAAGTCACCCGTGTCACGCGATCGAAGTGATAGAACATGGCGTCTCTCCCTGTCGCAGCTGTTGTTGGTGTTGGCGGTGTTTTAGGCCTTTATTTCGCAAGGCAATATTTCAAGGGAGGTGAATTCAAGAGTACAAGAAGGCTTGATGGTAAAACAGTTGTTATCACTGGAGCAAACACTGGCATCGGAAAGGAAACTGCCATCGATTTGGCCAAACGAGGAGCTCGTGTTATCATCGCTTGCAGAAGCCCAGACAGGGGAAAACAAGCATTGAAAGAAATCCAAGAACAGAGCAACAGCCAGCAGGTCTACTTAGAGAAACTAGACCTTGCATCTTTGAAATCTGTGCGAGAGTTTGCCGAGAAGATCAAGAAAAGTGAGTCGAGATTAGACATCTTGATCAACAATGCTGGTGTAATGTGGTGTCCCTATATGAAGACTGAAGATGGCTTTGAGATGCAAATCGGAGTCAACCATCTGGGTCATTTTCTGCTTACTAATTTGCTTTTGGATCTTTTGAAGAAATCAGCTCCAAGCCGTATTGTTAATTTGTCATCTCTTGGCCATACACAGACTTCAAGGTTCAAGTTTGAAAACGTGAACAACGAAAAAGCCTACGGCAAGTTTGACGCCTATTATCAAAGTAAACTTGCCAACGTCCTCTTTACAAAGCAGCTTGCAAAACGTCTGGAGGGGACAGGAGTGACCACGTATGCAGTACATCCCGGGGTAGTAGACACAGAATTAACAAGGCACCTAATTGTGTCAACTCAGCCCGTCAAGTTTTTTATGAGACCTGTCGCATGGTTGGCTTGCAAGACTCCCTTCCAGGGAGCACAGACCTCATTGTATTGTGCTGTTTCTGAAGATCTTGAAGGAGTAACTGGTAGATACTATGCTGATTGTGCTGAAACTCCAAGTTCAGAGGCTTCCAAAAATGAGGAGGATGCAGCAAAGTTATGGGATGTCAGTAATGAACTAGTTGGGCTTTGACAACTAGTCTTCAAGCACCACCTGCACAACTTATATGTCCATTCATAGCCTCCAAGACTTTCTTTATAACTAGTATTTGAGCCAATGAGATTCTAACCCAATGAAACACATGCACTAGCTTTCTCCTCTAGCCAAATTCAGTGTGCCGTAACTGATTTTCAGCTGATGTTATTAATTGTAATTGATTTGTAAAAAAATGTCAATGTGTCTTTAATCATATTCATAGAAAATTTCTCAACATTTAGTAATTTCACAAAACCAGCAAAGGGGAGGGAATATTTAAAGAAAGTAGCGACTGTATAGAGGAATATCAGTAAAGGTCTATATTCACTAAATCCCACCCCCTCCCCCCCCAAATCTGGTTCTCCATCCTCATTCTATGTGATCAAATCTAGACAAGAAATAAAAAAATCACCAATGACAAACTAGTTTAGTTGTGTTCACGATAAAAATGAAAGTTATTCTTCAAATAAGAATGCTGAGTTGAATCGGATAGCTAGAATAATAGTCCAGAGGTCCATGACAGGAAACACTATGAAAAATACTATTTCCGGTCCCTGTACATTTTACTTCCGGTTATCGAAGGCTTGGCCAACTCTCCAGCATGGGGTACGTAAGCAGAGTCAGTATTGCACGAAACGACTGTCGCATGAAACAGGAATATGGATTCGTTTCGAACTCTTCTAGTATTCACTGTTGCAGGTGAGTGTCAAGGGTTTAAAATCTCTTAAAAATTATCCAAAACCAAATAATTTGACTTATAGATTGGAATGAGTTCGAATAATCCAGTCATTTGTAAGTTTAAGGCCTGAAAAAGCGCCTGAGAAGAGATCGGTTCACCGACTGAACTCGTTTAGAGTAATTCATAGGTTGCTGTTAATACACGTTGAAACGTTTAGCTGAAACGACAATAGTAGAAAGTACATAAGTCTACGTTCTTGAGTAACCTTTTTTGTTGATAATGGTTTTAGGGTCGGTCGTTTGGTTGAAACTTGTCTCTCAACGACATACAAAGTGGCTTAAGCGTACCCACCTAGAAGCCATTAATGAATTAATTATTCGAATACTGGTACTCAACTCCAAAGTTGAAAATAAGTTATCTACTTGAGTTTTGATTTGATTCTTCAATTTCCATGCCAAGGTAAAAAAAACTCCCCAGATAGGCCATCACTTGGAATTTTAGTTGTAGAATGAATGTGAAGTCTTGAGTCTTCGAATTTTTATGAAAACTCAAAGTGAATAATCAACTCAATATTAGAATAATGAAATCATTAATGCAGACTAGGGGGTTATGCTTGAGCCGTTTTGATTGAAGTGAGGTCATGGCTTGAGTATTCTAATCGCTAAACCCATGAAATAGATAGAGTGAATTTACTTGCACTGTTGAATAGTTGACGTCAACTAAATTAGATAAGTTATTTACTATTTTAGCTGACGTCACATAATTTTGATTCTATGAGTAAACAGCTACTCATGATCAGATCAGGGGGAAAACAATAATTAGCAATTATTGGATGAGGTTGAGCATGATATCGTAAATTATCAAGACCAAGGCCATGTTATCTGCCAAAGCCGTAGGCTGGTCGAGGTGGATAAAACGGCCAAGCTATAGACCTATAGGTCTTGATATCTTCACAAATTCTTTGGAAAAGTAAACCCCCAGATTTGCATGACCGATACTTTGGTGCGCAGTTACTATTTTTATTAGGTGATCCTAATTCAATTGTTTTTTCTTGTGTCTTAATTTTTGAATATTTAACTCCTTGAAAACTCCTTTAATTTTTGTTTTCAAGGGGACTTGAAAAGCATTTGTTGGTTCAAATGCTTGAACCGTTTGTTGTGGTTCTGCAAACAATGCCAACAGTACTCTATCACCCCCACTTTACAAAGGTGGGGTATCCTCAGCCCCCAATTCTTTGCAAATTTAACTTTGCATTTTGTGAGGATCAAAGTCATCTGATGAAGATTTTTGATACCTCAACCCCACCCTAATTTATTTCGTTCAGCCGCCCCTGAAATGTTGGGTCAAATGTTGGCACCCTTTGCCAGAACCTTATACCTTAAATTAAACTAGTCATTCTGGTAACAAATACTCCTGCATAGTGCTTTCCCTATAATCATGCAGTAGATCTTATTCCAATTTGTTTTTATTTTTAAAGTGACTGTAAGCAGCCAGAGTTATAAGATGTGTTCGTATACACCCAAAGCTGAGGATCCAACTCTTGAGTATTTCAGTCTCTCAGATGCTTATGATGTAACCTGGATGCATGCAGCCAACAGCATGTCTACACTCAATAAATCATTGTCCAGCAGCTTGAATATGATTGAGGCAGATGTACTGATGCGTCATAATAGATCTGACACAGAACCAATTATGGCTCACCCACCAGACACCGACAGCAACCTTACGCTCGCTGAATTCTTAGAGAAAGTAACAGCTTCCAGTAAGGGTATGAAGTTAGACTTCAAAAGTGTGATAGCTGTTGAACCATCACTTCAACTCCTGAAAAATATCTCGGATTCAAAAGGGATAAAAAACCCTGTGTGGCTTAATGCTGACATTTTGGATGGTCCTTGTTTTGATAAACCTTCTCTTCCTGTCAATTCAAAAACATTCATAAAACTTTGCCAACAGTACTTTCCAAATGCAGTTCTTTCTCTTGGCTGGACTACTGGAAATAATGTAAGTGAATCTAAGAACAAGTACACATGGAGTAATGTTATTGAGATGGGGAAGCACATCAGTAGTATCTCTCAACCTGTCACTTTCCCTGTGCGTGCTATTCTGATCCAAAGATCATTACCACAGATTCTTTGGCTTTTGGATCTTTCCAGGAATTTGACACTTACTGTTTGGTCAAGTGAGAAAGATGTTTATGATCAAAGAGATATGCTTGACCTGCGAAGTAAAGTTTACAATAAGAAAAACGTGTACTATGATCTTCCAGAAGCACAAGCAGAAGACTTTAAATATCATTTACGAGGGAAAAATTTAGTTCCAAGGAATCCCTACAAGTCTATTATCAAACTAAAAGGGTATTCTACTGCGTCTTGCACTGATGTACTAGTTGGTGAGACAAAGGTCATGTTCACGGGTAAAGGTGGATGGGTGTCTACAGTAGAAGAACAGAAAGCAAAAAATCGAGAGAGTCGACATATTAGGTTTGAAGTTTCATTCATTTCATTGGATGGTCAGAATGCAACTCAAAATGTGACGGTCATTGTTGGAACTAGTGGACTATCTGGTGCAAATGCCAATCTTCCAGACAAAGAAGGGCTTAAAGTGATCCTTCAAAACAATGGAGAGTTCCAAATGATCAGTCCTGAAGGAAAAATTATGAAAAGTTCTGGTAGAGTACATGATCCTAACTCATCATACTCTATTTCGTTGTGGTATGGACCAGATATGAGATATTTCAATGTGGCCGTCAGAAGTCTAGCTAGATACCAGGAAGAAAAAACACTTCGTTATAATGAAGAGCTTAAACCATCAAAAATGTTCATGGTCATTGGCGTTGGGGAGCAGAAAGGAAGTGCTGTCTTGCTTAGTGAGGTGGGTTCTGCCATTGCTGTTCCAAGTAGCTCAAGCTCATGGATCCTTCCATTCAACTTTGTTATGATAACATTGTTTGCCCTTGTTCTGGGCATATTCATGCACTATTGGTAATGATTACTGCAGCATTACCATGACGGTCTCTTCAGGTTCCATTATGTGGTTGGTATTGCATAAACTCAATAGTCCCTTTCACAGTTCACTGCCACTGACCTTGAAAGTTAGCCAAGTCTTTGCATTGAAGCGAGACGAACCGTGAGCTTGTAATGATAGAGACCTTTTTTTGTCTCACTTTGATGCGAAGGCACAGCTACCTTTCAAGATGGTGCAGGAAAGGAATAACTGTGCAGGATACTATTGCAAAATCATTGTCGGGTTCGAAACAAAACATACTGTAGAAGCTGAGATTTAAAGGTATTCTGAACGGAAATGACTTAGACTTAGACTTAGACTTAGACTTAGACTTAGACTTAGACTTAGACTTAGACTTAGACTTAGACTTAGACTTTTAGACTTAGACTTAGACTTAGACTTAGACTTAGACTTAGACTTAGACTTAGACTTAGTTCGGAAATGACATAAATATCCTCTGATATATTCCATTGGAGATACACAGTCGATATAAAATGTGTTAAAAGCCTCAATGCTTTCTGTCATTGCAATACTTTATGAACGTTCCATGAGCTGTATCACTAGATACATCTAACTTCCCATGTAACAATTTGGGCTCGGCTTCTAATAATGTTCTATGTTTTGAACCTGACAATGATATTGCAATTAAGTGTACATGTGCCAATAGACCATTTTCGAGATGTACGAGTGCTTTCAAAAATATTGCAGACACAGACATGAAAAAGAGGCATTTTCGGGCAAGATCACGCGCGCTATTGACTCTGCCCGAAAATGCCTCTTTATCATGTCTGCGCCTGCAATATTTTTGAAAGCGCTCGCGCATCTCGAAAATGGTCTATTATTATATCAAATCAGTTTTCCTTAATAGTAATAGTAACCTAGCTCATGTGAAAACCAAGAAGATAAAATAACCTTAGAATCCTCAGTGCAGATCTTTTTCATTTTCTTAATTGCTTTAGTATTTACCAGTTGGTAGAAGTGTAGCCATGCCCATTTTTTTATTATAGCTTAAATTCAGAAAGTAGCTTGTCCCAATAATAAAATAATATTATTTAAGGTAAAAATTGGTAAAAATAGCACCCAATAATAATAACTAATTAATATTTACAGCAACTACCAGTAATAAATTATTAACTTTTTATCCCTTAGCCATCCTCAGGAACCCAGGGATAAAAAAAAGTGCCCAGGGGTATTTTTTCTAGTAGTAACAAACGAGGGACAGAATTTTATCTCTGCATGGGTTCCCGAGGACCCAATAGGCCTTTTCAGCTTTGTTGTTTGTTGTGCCCATTTCAGACCATGTGATGCCACTCTTGGGAGTTGATTCTTTCATGTGTAAATATTTTAACAAAAGAACATTTCTCAAGGGAATGTCATGTGGTCTGAAATGGGCAATTTGCATACGAAGCTAAAAAGGTTTATTGAAGTGGAAAGTTAAGAATTTGGAAAACAATATATCTATTGCACATTTTCTTTATATTTTTAATACATTTTTGTAGTTGCATGTGGAGATGTGAAATAGTCATTCTGGCATACATCAATGATTGCATGCTAAGATATTGTCTTGGAATATTTACACTTCGAAAAATGGCCGCTTTATTTAATTTACATATTTCCTAAATTTAATCCTTCAAGAGAAACAAAATATGTCAGTGGAAAAAAACATAATATAATTAAGGATTCTGTGAAAAATCTGAGACAAAAACGTAATTATTTTAGGAGTTACTACTGCAGTGTAAAGTGTGTAAATAACAGGCTAGTCAGTATTGATCAGCAAAAGCTTATAGTTATTTAAATTCAATTACATTAAATTTTTTATATCTGTAAATTCAATCCATATAACTTAAAAGAAAAAAATGGTACGGTATTGAAACTTTTCCTGCTCACTCACTTTTGGATCATCTTTCAGGTAAGAGTGATATATATACTAATACCATTTTTGATTACAGATGAAGTTCGAATAGAAAAGTGAAAAATCGCCCCATCATTTTTGCTAAAATACTTGATTTTTGACCATTTTCATTTTTATTGATGAAAAATACGTGATTTTTGACCGTTTTACGGCAAAAAGCATGGACTATAGCCCATGCTTTTGATGAATTTTCATCCATTTTCACACCTTTTTTTAAAATATCAATTATTTATTTTGATGAAAAATACGTGATTTTTGACCATTTTAGGGCAAAAAGCATGGACTATAGCCCATGCTTTTGATGAATTTTCATCCATTTTCACACCTTTTTTTAAAATATCAATTAATTATTTTGATGAAAAATACGTGATTTTTGACCATTTTAAGGCAAAAAGCATGGACTATAGCCCATGCTTTTGATGAATTTTCATCCATTTTCACACCTTTTTTTAAAATATCAATTATTTATTTTGATGAAAAATACGTGATTTTTGACCATTTTAGGGCAAAAAGCATGGACTATAGCCCATGCTATTGATGAATTTTCATCCATTTTCACACCATGCTTTTTGCCCTAAAATGGTCAAAAATCACGTATTTTTCATTTTTTAGAAAGGTGTGAAAATGGATGAAAATTCATCAAAAGCATGGGCTATAGTCCATGCTTTTTGCCCTAAAATGGTCAAAAATCACGTATTTTTCGTCAAAATAAATAATTGATATTTTTTAAAAGGGTGTGAAAATGGATGAAAATTCATCAAAAGCATGGGCTATAGTCCATGCTTTTTGCCCTAAAATGGTCAAAAATCACGTATTTTTCATCAAAATAATTAATTGATATTTTTTAAAAACGTGTGAAAATGGATGAAAATTCATCAAAAGCATGGGCTATAGTCCATGCTTTTTGCCCTAAAATGGTCAAAAATCACGTATTTTTCATGAAAATAAATAATTGATATTTTAAAAAAAGGTGTGAAAATGGATGAAAATTCATGAAAAGCATGGGCTATAGTCCATGCTTTTTGCCCTAAAATGGTGAAAAATCACGTATTTTTCATCAAAATAAATAATTGATATTTTTTAAAAAGGTGTGAAAATGGATGAAAATTCATCAAAAGCATGGGCTATAGTCCATGCTTTTTGCCCTAAAATGGTCAAAAATCACGTATTTTTCATCAAAATAAATAATTGATATTTTAAAAAAAGGTGTGAAAATGGATGAAAATTCATCAAAAGCATGGGCTATAGTCCATGCTTTTTGCCCTAAAATGGTCAAAAATCACGTATTTTTCATCAAAATAAATAATTGATATTTTAAAAAAAGGTGTGAAAATGAATGAAAATTCATGAAAAGCATGGGCTATAGTCCATGCTTTTTGCCCTAAAATGGTCAAAAATCACGTATTTTTCATCAAAACAATTAATTGATATTTTAAAAAAAGGTGTGAAAATGGATGAAAATTCATCAAAAGCATGGGCTATAGTCCATGCTTTTTGCCCTAAAATGGTCAAAAATCAAGTATTTTTCGTGAAAATAAATAATTGATATTTCTTAAAAAGGTGTGAAAATGGATGAAAATTCATCAAAAGCATGGGCTATAGTCCATGCTTTTTGCCCTAAAATGGTCAAAAATCACGTATTTTTCATCAAAATAAATAATTGATATTTTTTAAAAGGGTGTGAAAATGGATGAAAATTCATGAAAAGCATGGGCTATAGTCCATGCTTTTTGCCCTAAAATGGTCAAAAATCACGTATTTTTCATTTTTTAAAAAGGTGTGAAAATGGATGAAAATTCATCAAAAGCATGGGCTATAGTCCATGCTTTTTGCCCTAAAATGGTCAAAAATCACGTATTTTTCGTCAAAATAAATAATTGATATTTTTTAAAAGGGTGTGAAAATGGATGAAAATTCATCAAAAGCATGGGCTATAGTCCATGCTTTTTGCCCTAAAATGGTCAAAAATCACGTATTTTTCATCAAAATAAATAATTGATATTTTTTAAAAAGGTGTGAAAATGGATGAAAATTCATGAAAAGCATGGGCTATAGTCCATGCTTTTTGCCCTAAAATGGTCAAAAATCACGTATTTTTCATCAAAATAAATAATTGATATTTTTTAAAAAGGTGTGAAAATGGATGAAAATTCATCAAAAGCATGGGCTATAGTCCATGCTTTTTGCCCTAAAATGTTCAAAAATCACGTATTTTTCGTCAAAATAAATAATTGATATTTTTTAAAAAGGTGTGAAAATGGATGAAAATTCATCAAAAGCATGGGCTATAGTCCATGCTTTTTGCCCTAAAATGGTCAAAAATCACGTATTTTTCATGAAAATAAATAATTGATATTTTAAAAAAAGGTGTGAAAATGGATGAAAATTCATCAAAAGCATGGGCTATAGTTCATGCTTTTTGCCCTAAAATGGTCAAAATTCACGTATTTTTCATCATAATAAATAATTGATATTTTAAAAAAAGGTGTAAAAATGGATTAAAATTCATCAAAAGCAAGGGCTATAGTCCATGCTTTTTGCCCTAAAATGGTCAAAAATCACGTATTTTTCGTCAAAATAAATAATTGATATTTTTTAAAAGGGTGTGAAAATGGATGAAAATTCATCAAAAGCATGGGCTATAGTCCATGCTTTTTGCCCTAAAATGGTCAAAAATCACGTATTTTTCATCAAAATAAATAATTGATATTTTTTAAAAAGGTGTGAAAATGGATGAAAATTCATGAAAAGCATGGGCTATAGTCCATGCTTTTTGCCCTAAAATGGTCAAAAATCACGTATTTTTCATGAAAATAAATAATTGATATTTTTTAAAAAGGTGTGAAAATGGATGAAAATTCATGAAAAGCATGGGCTATAGTCCATGCTTTTTGCCCTAAAATGTTCAAAAATCACGTATTTTTCGTCAAAATAAATAATTGATATTTTTTAAAAAGGTGTGAAAATGGATGAAAATTCATCAAAAGCATGGGCTATAGTCCATGCTTTTTGCCCTAAAATGGTCAAAAATCACGTATTTTTCATTTTCTAAAAAGGTGTGAAAATGGATGAAAATTCATCAAAAGAATGGGCTATAGTTCATGCTTTTTGCCCTAAAATGGTCAAAAATCACGTAGTTTTCATCAAAATAATTAATTGATATTTTAAAAAAAGGTGTGAAAATGGATGAAAATTCATCAAAAGCATGGGCTATAGTCCATGCTTTTTGCCCTAAAATGGTCAAAAATCACGTATTTTTCATCAAAATAATTAATTGATATTTTAAAAAAAGGTGTGAAAATGGATGAAAATTCATGAAAAGCATGGGCTATAGTCCATGCTTTTTGCCCTAAAATGGTCAAAAACCACGTATTTTTTCATTTTTTAAAAAGGTGTGAAAATGGATGAAAATTCATCAAAAGCATGGGCTATAGTCCATGCTTTTTGCCCTAAAATGGTCAAAAATCACGTATTTTTCATCAAAATAATTAATTGATATTTTAAAAAAAGGTGTGTAAATGGATGAAAATTCATCAAAAGCATGGGCTATAGTCCATGCTTTTTGCCCTAAAATGGTCAAAAATCACGTATTTTTCATCAAAATAAATAATTGATATTTTTTAAAAAGGTGTGAAAATGGATGAAAATTCATGAAAAGCATGGGCTATAGTCCATGCTTTTTGCCCTAAAATGGTCAAAAATCACGTATTTTTCATCAAAATAAATAATTGATATTTTTTTAAAAGGTGTGAAAATGGATGAAAATTCATGAAAAGCATGGGCTATAGTCCATGCTTTTTGCCCTAAAATGTTCAAAAATCACGTATTTTTCGTCAAAATAAATAATTGATATTTTTTAAAAAGATGTGAAAATGGATGAAAATTCATCAAAAGCATGGGCCATAGTCCATGCTTTTTGCCCTAGAATAGTCAAAAATCACGTATTTTTCATTTTCTAAAAAGGTGTGAAAATGGATGAAAATTCATCAAAAGCATGGGCTATAGTTCATGCTTTTTGCCCTAAAATGGTCAAAATTCACGTATTTTTCATCAAAATAAATAATTGATATTTTAAAAAAAGGTGTAAAAATGGATTAAAATTCATCAAAAGCAAGGGCTATAGTCCATGCTTTTTGCCCTAAAATGGTCAAAAATCACGTATTTTTCGTCAAAATAAATAATTGATATTTTTTAAAAGGGTGTGAAAATGGATGAAAATTCATCAAAAGCATGGGCTATAGTCCATGCTTTTTGCCCTAAAATGGTCAAAAATCACGTATTTTTCATCAAAATAAATAATTGATATTTTTTAAAAAGGTGTGAAAATGGATGAGAATTCATGAAAAGCATGGGCTATAGTCCATGCTTTTTGCCCTAAAATGGTCAAAAATCACGTATTTTTCATCAAAATAATTAATTGATATTTTAAAAAAAGGTGTGAAAATGGATGAAAATTCATGAAAAGCATGGGCTATAGTCCATGCTTTTTGCCCTAAAATGGTCAAAAACCACGTATTTTTTCATTTTTTAAAAAGGTGTGAAAATGGATGAAAATTCATCAAAAGCATGGGCTATAGTCCATGCTTTTTGCCCTAAAATGGTCAAAAATCACGTATTTTTCATCAAAATAATTAATTGATATTTTAAAAAAAGGTTTGAAAATGGATGAAAATTCATCAAAAGCATGGGCTATAGTCCATGCTTTTTGCCCTAAAATGGTCAAAAATCACGTATTTTTCATCAAAATAAATAATTGATATTTTTTAAAAAGGTGTGAAAATGGATGAAAATTCATGAAAAGCATGGGCTATAGTCCATGCTTTTTGCCCTAAAATGGTCAAAAATCACGTATTTTTCATCAAAATAATTAATTGATATTTTAAAAAAGGTGTGAAAATGGATGAAAATTCATGAAAAGCATGGGCTATAGTCCATGCTTTTTGCCCTAAAATGGTCAAAAACCACGTATTTTTTCATTTTTTAAAAAGGTGTGAAAATGGATGAAAATTCATCAAAAGCATGGGCTATAGTCCATGCTTTTTGCCCTAAAATGGTCAAAAATCACGTATTTTTCATCAAAATAAATAATTGATATTTTTTAAAAAGGTGTGAAAATGGATGAAAATTCATCAAAAGCATGGGCTATAGTTCATGCTTTTTGCCCTAAAATGGTCAAAAATCACGTATTTTTCATCAAAATAAATAATTGATATTTTTTAAAAAGGTGTGAAAATGGATGAAAATTCATGAAAAGCATGGGCTATAGTCCATGCTTTTTGCCCTAAAATGTTCAAAAATCACGTATTTTTCGTCAAAATAAATAATTGATATTTTTTAAAAAGGTGTGAAAATGGATGAAAATTCATCAAAAGCATGGGCTATAGTCCATGCTTTTTGCCCTAAAATGGTCAAAAATCACGTATTTTTCATGAAAATAAATAATTGATATTTTAAAAAAAGGTGTGAAAATGGATGAAAATTCATCAAAAGCATGGGCTATAGTTCATGCTTTTTGCCCTAAAATGGTCAAAATTCACGTATTTTTCATCATAATAAATAATTGATATTTTAAAAAAAGGTGTAAAAATGGATTAAAATTCATCAAAAGCAAGGGCTATAGTCCATGCTTTTTGCCCTAAAATGGTCAAAAATCACGTATTTTTCGTCAAAATAAATAATTGATATTTTTTAAAAGGGTGTGAAAATGGATGAAAATTCATCAAAAGCATGGGCTATAGTCCATGCTTTTTGCCCTAAAATGGTCAAAAATCACGTATTTTTCATCAAAATAAATAATTGATATTTTTTAAAAAGGTGTGAAAATGGATGAAAATTCATGAAAAGCATGGGCTATAGTCCATGCTTTTTGCCCTAAAATGGTCAAAAATCACGTATTTTTCATGAAAATAAATAATTGATATTTTTTAAAAAGGTGTGAAAATGGATGAAAATTCATGAAAAGCATGGGCTATAGTCCATGCTTTTTGCCCTAAAATGTTCAAAAATCACGTATTTTTCGTCAAAATAAATAATTGATATTTTTTAAAAAGGTGTGAAAATGGATGAAAATTCATCAAAAGCATGGGCTATAGTCCATGCTTTTTGCCCTAAAATGGTCAAAAATCACGTATTTTTCATTTTCTAAAAAGGTGTGAAAATGGATGAAAATTCATCAAAAGAATGGGCTATAGTTCATGCTTTTTGCCCTAAAATGGTCAAAAATCACGTAGTTTTCATCAAAATAATTAATTGATATTTTAAAAAAAGGTGTGAAAATGGATGAAAATTCATCAAAAGCATGGGCTATAGTCCATGCTTTTTGCCCTAAAATGGTCAAAAATCACGTATTTTTCATCAAAATAATTAATTGATATTTTAAAAAAAGGTGTGAAAATGGATGAAAATTCATGAAAAGCATGGGCTATAGTCCATGCTTTTTGCCCTAAAATGGTCAAAAACCACGTATTTTTTCATTTTTTAAAAAGGTGTGAAAATGGATGAAAATTCATCAAAAGCATGGGCTATAGTCCATGCTTTTTGCCCTAAAATGGTCAAAAATCACGTATTTTTCATCAAAATAATTAATTGATATTTTAAAAAAAGGTGTGTAAATGGATGAAAATTCATCAAAAGCATGGGCTATAGTCCATGCTTTTTGCCCTAAAATGGTCAAAAATCACGTATTTTTCATCAAAATAAATAATTGATATTTTTTAAAAAGGTGTGAAAATGGATGAAAATTCATGAAAAGCATGGGCTATAGTCCATGCTTTTTGCCCTAAAATGGTCAAAAATCACGTATTTTTCATCAAAATAAATAATTGATATTTTTTTAAAAGGTGTGAAAATGGATGAAAATTCATGAAAAGCATGGGCTATAGTCCATGCTTTTTGCCCTAAAATGTTCAAAAATCACGTATTTTTCGTCAAAATAAATAATTGATATTTTTTAAAAAGGTGTGAAAATGGATGAAAATTCATCAAAAGCATGGGCCATAGTCCATGCTTTTTGCCCTAAAATAGTCAAAAATCACGTATTTTTCATTTTCTAAAAAGGTGTGAAAATGGATGAAAATTCATCAAAAGCATGGGCTATAGTTCATGCTTTTTGCCCTAAAATGGTCAAAATTCACGTATTTTTCATCAAAATAAATAATTGATATTTTAAAAAAAGGTGTAAAAATGGATTAAAATTCATCAAAAGCAAGGGCTATAGTCCATGCTTTTTGCCCTAAAATGGTCAAAAATCACGTATTTTTCGTCAAAATAAATAATTGATATTTTTTAAAAGGGTGTGAAAATGGATGAAAATTCATCAAAAGCATGGGCTATAGTCCATGCTTTTTGCCCTAAAATGGTCAAAAATCACGTATTTTTCATCAAAATAAATAATTGATATTTTTTAAAAAGGTGTGAAAATGGATGAGAATTCATGAAAAGCATGGGCTATAGTCCATGCTTTTTGCCCTAAAATGGTCAAAAATCACGTATTTTTCATCAAAATAATTAATTGATATTTTAAAAAAAGGTGTGAAAATGGATGAAAATTCATGAAAAGCATGGGCTATAGTCCATGCTTTTTGCCCTAAAATGGTCAAAAACCACGTATTTTTTCATTTTTTAAAAAGGTGTGAAAATGGATGAAAATTCATCAAAAGCATGGGCTATAGTCCATGCTTTTTGCCCTAAAATGGTCAAAAATCACGTATTTTTCATCAAAATAATTAATTGATATTTTAAAAAAAGGTTTGAAAATGGATGAAAATTCATCAAAAGCATGGGCTATAGTCCATGCTTTTTGCCCTAAAATGGTCAAAAATCACGTATTTTTCATCAAAATAAATAATTGATATTTTTTAAAAAGGTGTGAAAATGGATGAAAATTCATGAAAAGCATGGGCTATAGTCCATGCTTTTTGCCCTAAAATGGTCAAAAATCACGTATTTTTCATCAAAATAATTAATTGATATTTTAAAAAAAGGTGTGAAAATGGATGAAAATTCATGAAAAGCAAGGGCTATAGTCCATGCTTTTTGCCCTAAAATGGTCAAAAACCACGTATTTTTCATTTTTTAAAAAGGTGTGAAAATGGATGAAAATTCTTGCTTTTTGCCCTAAAATGGTCAAAATCCACGTATTTTTTCATTTTTTTAAAAAGGTGTGAAAATGGATGAAAATTCATCAAAAGCATGGGCTATAGTCCATGCTTTTTGCCCTAAAATGGTCAAAAATCACGTATTTTTCATCAAAATAATTAATTGATATTTTAAAAAAAGGTGTGAAAATGGATGAAAATTCATGAAAAGCATGGGCTATAGTTCATGCTTTTTGCCCTAAAATGGTCAAAAACCACGTATTTTTCATTTTTTAAAAAGGTGTGAAAATGGATGAAAATTCATCAAAAGCATGGGCTATAGTCCATGCTTTTTGCCCTAAAATGGTCAAAAATCACGTATTTTTCATCAAAATAATTAATTGATATTTTAAAAAAGGTGTGAAAATGGATGAAAATTCATGAAAAGCATGGGCTATAGTCCATGCTTTTTGCCCTAAAATGGTCAAAAACCACGTATTTTTTCATTTTTTAAAAAGGTGTGAAAATGGATGAAAATTCATCAAAAGCATGGGCTATAGTCCATGCTTTTTGCCCTAAAATGGTCAAAAATCACGTATTTTTCATCAAAATAAATAATTGATATTTTTTAAAAAGGTGTGAAAATGGATGAAAATTCATCAAAAGCATGGGCTATAGTTCATGCTTTTTGCCCTAAAATGGTCAAAAATCACGTATTTTTCATCAAAATAAATAATTGATATTTTTTAAAAAGGTGTGAAAATGGATGAAAATTCATCAAAAGCATGGGCTATAGTCCATGTTTTTTGCCCTACAATGGTCAAAATTCATCTTATTGGGCTAATCTTTGATTTTATTGGGCTATTCGTTCGTCTTTTTGGGCTATTCGTTCGTCTTATTGGGCTATTCGTTCGTCTTATTGGGCTATTCGTTCGTCTTATTGGGCTATTCGTTCGTCTTATTGGGCTATTCGTTCGTCTTATTGGGCTATTCGTTCGTCTTATTGGGCTATTCGTTCGTCTTATTGGGCTAGTCGTTCGTCTTATTGGGCTATTCGTTCGTCTTATTGGGCTATTCGTTCGTCTTATTGGGCTATTCGTTCGTCTTATTGGGCTATTCGTTCGTCTTATTGGGCTATTCGTTCGTCTTATTGGGCTATTCGTTCGTCTTATTGGGCTATTCGTTCGTCTTATTGGGCTAGTCGTTCGTCTTATTGGGCTATTCGTTCGTCTTATTGGGCTATTCGTTCGTCTTATTGGGCTATTCGTTCGACTTGTTGGGCTATTCGTTCTTTTTGGGCTATTCGTTCGTCTTGTTGGGCTATTCGTTCGTCTTGTTGGGCTAGTCGTTTGTCTTATTGGGCTATTCGTTCGTCTTATTGGGTATTCGTTCGTCTCATTGGGCTATTCTTTCGACTTATTGGGCTATTCGTTCGTCTTATTGGGCTAGTCGTTCGTCTTATTGGGCTATTCGTTCGTCTTATTGGGCTAGTCGTTCGTCTTATTGGGCTATTCGTTCGTCTTATTGGGCTATTCGTTCGTCTTATTGGGCTATTCGTTCGTCTTATTGGGCTATTCGTTCGTCTTATTGGGCTATTCTTTCGACTTATTGGGCTATTCGTTCGTCTTATTGGGCTATTCTTTCGACTTATTGGGCTATTCGTTCGTCTTATTGGGCTATTCGTTCGTCTTATTGGGCTATTCGTTCGTCTTATTGGGCTATTCGTTCGTCTTATTGGGCTAGTCGTTCGTTTTATTGGGCTATTCGTTCGTCTTATTGGGCTATTCGTTCGTCTTATTGGGCTATTCTTTCGACTTATTGGGCTATTAGTTCGTCTTATTGGGCTAGTCGTTCGTCTTATTGGGCTATTCGTTCGTCTTATTGGGCTATTCGTTCGTCTTATTGGGCTATTCGTTCGACTTATTGGGCTATTCGTTCGTCTTATTGGGCTATTTGTTCATCTTATTGGGCTATTCTTTCGACTTATTGGGCTAGTCGTTCGTTTTATTGGGGTATTCGTTCGTCTTATTGGGCTATTCGTTCGTCTTATTGGGCTATTCGTTCGTCTTATTGGGCTATTCTTTCGACTTATTGGGCTAACCTGGCATCTGATTGGGCTAGTCTGTCATCTTATTGGGTATTCTGTCATCTTATTGGTCTATTCTGTCATCTTATTGGGCTTTTTTTATTATGTTATCAGGCTATTTTATCATTTTAGAGGTTGGTCAGAAATTAGCAGGGGGAAGGGGGAGTGGGTGGAAAACTGGGGAGGGTCATAAGGTTTTGAGCCCCTGAAAAGGGGCTGCTTTGTGGTGAAAAATGGGCAATTTTGAGCATGAAGTGTGCAGCGTTTACCATGGGTGACAATTATAGACATTTGAATTATGCTATAAGATATAATTGTATTTGTTTGTTTTGTCATTTGTATTATACAGGAGGTTTCTTAATACACATTACTATATTCTATTAATTCATTCAATATTTTATCCTATATGATATCTTTGAGTTTGTCTTGTATTTGGAACACTATTAGTGATCTTCCTAGATTTGATGGTTTAGAACTGCCTATGCACCTTTCCAGATGACATCAAAGCAGCTCAATTTAGAGGACGAAATAAAAGAATTTGAATCTCTGCCTTCTGATGTGCTGCAAGGGGTCCATTTACCATTTACCTGCCATGACTTTGATCTCTATCAGCACATAGCAATAAAAACAGTTGCAATTCTCGGCCTTCAAATCTATGAATAACATGAACATATATTTACAAAGAAAGAATTTTCTATTTGCATATCCAGAATATTTCTCTAATTGATTTAGAAAATTTTAGGGTACAACTCTTTGAATTTCTACAGGGTATCATCGAATTCTTGAGAAAAGATTGAGTTCAGATTTGGATTCCTAGAAAATAAAATGAGAAATTAGTTCCTAATACAATTAATTATGTAAAACAAGTCAGGCGGAATACTTATGGTGAGGATGATGAGATGATGATGATATGAAGATGATGACTGTGACATGATGATGGTGAGGATGATGAGAAGATGGTGATGATGATGATAAGATGGTGGTGGTGAGATGATGATGATGACGGTTATTATGATGATGGTGAGATGATGATGGTGAGATGATGATGGTGAGATGATGGTGAGATGATGATGGTGAGATGATGATGGTGAGATGATGACGGTGAGATGATGATGGTGAGATGATGATGGTGAGATGATGATGGTGAGATGATGATGGTGAGATGATGATGGTGAGATGATGATGATGATGGTGAGATGATGATGGTGAGATGATGATGATGATGGTGAGATGATGATGGTGAGGTGATGGTGGTGAGATGATGATGGTGAGATGATGATGGTGAGATGATGATGGTGAGATGATGATGATAAGATGATGTTGATGGCGGTTATGATGATGGTGAGATGATGATGGTGAGATGATGGTGAGATGATGATGATGATGGTGAGATGATGATGGTGAGATGATGATGATGAGATGATGGTGAGATGATGATGATGAGATGAGGATGATGATGATGATGATGAGATGATGGTGAGGATGATGAGATATGGTGAGATGATGAGGATGGTGAGATGACGATGGTGAGGTTGATTAGATTATGGTGATGATGATGTTGGGATGATGGTGATGATGACGATGAGGGTTATGATGATGGTGATGATGAAGAGGATGGTGAGATGATGATGGTGAGGTTGATTAGATTATGGTGATGATGATGTTGAGATGATGGTGATGATGATGGCCATGATGATGATGATGATGATGATGGTGAGATGTTGATGATGATAGTTACCTTTTGTGATCTGGCCTTGCTAAAAACATTCCAGAACCGAAGAGTTTCATCTCCTGCACCAGTTACTATAGCCTCACCATCTGGTGAAACAGCCTGCATAAAATGAATAAATATATGAGCGAAAAAAATGAAAAAAATATGGAATATTGAATGGAATGTTTTTGCCAATAATATCTATACTGATTTATCAGTGGCTGAATGAATGGCAATAGAAAAATTAAGCCAAATCAAGCTACAAGACCAATACTACTGATGTACTACTGATGTGACTCTACACAATACCATTTAAATACTGTCTTTCACTCCTCACTGTACTCTGAAGATGACTTCCCTTCAGGTCATCGAAACGTCAGTCACCACCAACAACAGTCTTATTCTCAAGACTACACTCACCCGGACGATCACATTGCTCACTCTACTACTACTCCTGGGTTCAAATCATTTACTCTCAATTGATCTACTAATAGACAATATGATTTTCATACCACTTACCAGGTATAGTACTCTATAGGAATGTCCTGTTAGTTTGGCTACTTGAGTGAGGGAAGGGTACTTCCATACTAAGATCTGATTCTGAGAATAACCATGAGTGCTAACCTAAAAATACACAACATCATCATTAGTGTTTGGCACAGAGTGGCACAGGCGTTATATGTGACTGGCCGGCTAAAATAAGTTGGTGATAAGTAAAAAAGCAAAATTTTAAGACCGTGTGATTCGTGATTTTTCTCTTTAAATATGAATTATTGATTCAACATTTTATTATGTTAATAAATATGTATTTTTTTAATTTTACAGGTGGTATCTCTTTTATACTCACTAATTCATTGGAATGTTTTGACCAAGCAAGATTACAAACCTAAAAAACAAAACAAAACAGAACAGTCAGTTACAAATGAAATGATGATAATGCTGACTATGCTATTACAAGAAAAATAACCAATAACCAGCATAAAACATATTAAAAAATATAGTCCTTGATTTTATGAGGGTAGTACTTAATAGCCAGTGGTTAACAAACCTGTGACCCTCATTCCATGATCGAATTGGAATTTAGAAGTTGATTTTTCAGTCAAATGGAAAATTATGAATATTATGATGGTGATGGTAATGATGATGATGGTGATGATATGAAGATGATGACTGTGAGATGATGATGGTGAGGATGACGATGGTGATGATGGTGATGATGATGGTGAGATGGTGGTGGTGAGATGATGATGATGATGATGGTGATGATGATGGTGAGATGGTGGTGGTGAGATGATGATGATGATGATGAGGATAATTTAATATTTTAAAACGTGCAAATTCCACTTCTTGATGATAAAAGTGTACTCTCCCTTCCAATAATGTTTTAGTAGCTTAATATACAATCCTGGCTGTAGCTCCAAAACAAGAAGAACATTCATCAGACTTACTTGTGACCCAGTATCTACACATTGTAAAGGCTGTCCTGTTAGGGTATTCCAGAACCGAATACATCTATCAGCTGTACCTCCGCCTGATGCTAACAGTCCATGCTGAAGAATAATCAGGGAGGAATCAAAATCAATGAACAAATTTAAGTAGAAACAGTCACCAAGGGGTGTGGACCTTCTTTCAGCCACCCCTCCCCCAGTTAAATCAGTTGCAGTACATAATTTCACATGACTGAGAAATGAAAC
Organism: Anthopleura sola; assembly: GCA_023349425.1. Taxonomy (NCBI): domain Eukaryota; kingdom Metazoa; phylum Cnidaria; class Anthozoa; order Actiniaria; family Actiniidae; genus Anthopleura; species Anthopleura sola. The sequence continues at coordinate 10,449,364 of JALHLI010000007.1, read as the reverse complement.
AGGACACAACACTTTTATGACACAAGTTGATACCACCTGTTAATTTAATCACAGCATATGAGATACTCTACTGCTTGCTGATCAAGTAAAACTTCAGCTACCTGAACTTAAAGGCCTGTGTTACACTGGAGATTTTTGCGGCAATTTTGGTCATAGTCAAGAATTGTAAAGGATTTAATTGCAAAGTTTTATTCAGGACACAAAAATTAGCTGGAGAAATGCCTCTTTAGAAGCATAACTTATACAAAATTTATTATATTTTCAAAAAATCGCCACAGGAATCATTGAAAAAATCTTCGCAAAAATCACTAGTGTAAACAGGCCCTCATGTTTATGCAATGTTCATACTGTTTTTGACAGTCATAGAAAAGCTGCTCAAGATTACCTGATGAGGTGACCAGGAAATAGCCTTGACTGCAGCTGTGTGTTCACTATACTGTTGTACTGGTGCTACACCAGATAGATTCCATACTAATAACTTATTATCATTACCACCAGATGCAAGGTGCTGACGATCAGGAGACCACTTTAATCCACACACCTAAAATAATAAAGAAAAAAACATGCATGAATTAAAAATGATCATCACGGCCCATTATTTGACCACCCCAGACAACTCTAAGGTGGTATTTCTCAAACCAAGCCCTCTTTAAACAGTCACAATTTTGTCGATAGTCTGGGCTGTCAATCAATCGGTCAGACTGTCAGCTAGGATGTTGGACAGCCAGCTGCTAATCAGTCCTCTCGTCATTTATTCATTCATTCGGTCAGTAGCTTTCTCCATGTGTCAATAAAATGGTGGGGGTGGTGGCAGTGATGGTTTAATGGGAGAAGCTTGCAGTGAATCACTTCAACATACAGTACAGCATGGTACCTCCTATGCTACACATACTAACCTCTTGTCTGTGCCCTACAAGTCGTCCTTCTATAGTTGAAGGTGATCGTACATCTCTTTGTAAGATAAGTCTGTCTCTGCTTCCGGATGATAAGATGTCACCATTCCAGGCCAAGGCACCTACATTTCATATATAAAAAAACAGTTACAATGTTGGCATTTGTTTTAAGAAACATACAGTAAAATATGCAAGAATCTGCACTCCAGCTGTAAGAAAAACTAAGCGCAAAAAGGATTGTTGTTGTAATTCAAGCGGCCCTCGCCCGAGTCTTAAAAGTCATATATCTCACAGAATTTAAGGAGATGGATTGCAAAGATTTACTTTAATTTTTTAAACAACATGTATACTTCAACTTTTTTTCTATAAATTCTTTGAAACACATGTTTTTGTATTGGGAAGAGACTTGAAGCAAGGGCCGCTTGGCTAAGCATCAAAGCGCGCTGTGATTGGATGGTTCATGCGTGCTTCGGACACCTGGCTGTGCTATAAACATACTGGAAAGTATGTACAGGTAGAGCATAGAGAACCAGGCTTAGGAACATGAACTTTTATAGTTTTATATACTTTATATTTATTTGTATAATTTATATGTAATTGATTTGTTTTTAGTTGTCAAGCATATTTATCATGAGCTTCTGGCTCGGCAGACTGGCCAACCATTCCCTGTGTTATTGACATTAATTAAATTATCTTATCTTAATAATATCTATGATAATAATAATAATATCTTATTATGAAGGATAGAATTGAAAGGTCAAGCATTTTTTGTGTGCCTTTTTTTACAGAACACTATTCAGAATGATTCAGAAAGTTTCTAACATTTTCTGAATACTGACCAACTCTGGCTGAATGTCCTTCCATCGTTGATACTCTTTTCTGAGCAGACGCATCCCATATTTGAACTAAACCTTTGTATGTACCAACTGCTACCAAACCAGTCTAACAAGAACAAATTAATAAAGATTTTTTTAGAAAGAGGGAGAGATAAATTGAATATTTTGGGTGTTGGTGTTTTAATACTTACTCTTTCAGACCATGACACAGATGTTACTGAATCACCATCTGATGATAGATCGCAAAGCTTTGTTACCTACAAAATAAGATAAGACATGTAAACTGCCAATCACCTGAGTGCATACAGTAGCACATACATATTGCTTATTATATGAAATAAAGTGTGATATTGAGTGACATCAAAATGATAAAATTGATATCCCCACTCCCACCAGTGGCCAGTGGGGATACGATTTTTATCAACACTGGTGGTGTCAAATTTTGACCAAAGTCAAATTCTCTATTATTTTTCATTGAAGATTTCATATAATAAACAGAACATTACATGGCCGCTTGCAGATACAAATCTTCTTGTGCTGATATTATCTCTCACTCATTCGGTGCGCTCACTCATGAGAGATCTTGATATCAACACTCAAAGATAAAATGTGTATCTCCATGCCACCATGCAATATCCTCTATATAGCACATACATATTGCATAACACATACATGATTTTTTCATGCTTACAGGGTGCACTAAACATGCTCTATCAAGTTAACATACCTGACTTGTACAGGCACTCCATAAATAAACACAAGTACCAAGACCAACACTAAGAATATTCTGGGATGACCAGTCCACCAGGTTAAGGTAGAAATCATCCTGGAAATACATTATAATGATTAATCATTTTTAAATTATTCTTTCTAAAAATGGACATACATGTACATGTGCACAGACCTCTTTACCTCGGCATAATGTTTTCCCATTTCAGACCATGTGTCATTCTCTAGAGTATCATTTCTTTATTTAATGGTTGTGCATGAGAAGACACATGAATATGGATACAACTCAAACAAAGAATCTTATTCTCAAGAGAATGATGTGTGGTCTGGAATGGGAAAGCTTTATGCCGAAGCTAAAAAGGTCTCTCATCCTGCACTACAGTACTGTGTTAACTTCTAATAAAATGTAAACTAAAACTAAGCAAAGTATTCAAGAAAAGTCAGTTATAACCAAATTAATTTTCTCAATTATTCTTCTTACCACCAGATCCGGTGCATCAAGTACTTTGAAGGGAATCTTGGATATCTTTCTAGTGGACTGTAATGAAAAATAGGATGAATTCTTAGAAAACATATTAATAAATACCAAACCAGACAAATGTTAAAGCATTAATGCTGAGGTCCTTTTTGAAAATCATATTGTCATGAAAAAGTATCTTCATTAAAGGCTGATCATTATTATCATTAAAGCAGCGGCTACATGAGTGACTTTTTTGCGTGTATAGGACAGGCGATGCGATTTATTGAAATCACCAACGTGCAGTGAAAATCGCATATGTAGCTACCCTTGCACAGGTGATGTAACACCTGAAAAAATAGCAAAAAAGTTGTGGAGTTGTGTCTGTGGTGGAAGCAAAAAATCACTTGTGTAGCCTTGGGCTAATGCTCTGTGATATGTTCATTGAAGTTACCTTTCTTGGTGATCTTAGAAGCCTTTGACTGCAAAACAAGAATGCATGAATAAGGTAAAAATCATGATTGTACATTGAATAACTGCTGACAACTTATTAGGGCATAGCAATGCAAGTCCATCATCTCTATTCAGTTATAACACACATTCACTACTGTACCTTTTCTTTCCTACTGGGGAGAGAGAGTATGCAGCGGATGACTGAGCCTCTTCTTTTTGGCTTCTTCTTACTTGATACTAGTAAAATGAGAATACATACATTAATTTTTACCAATACTATGAAGAAACAGGTATGTTTGAAAACTCCATCAAACTGCAAAAAACAAAATTACATAAGCCTAAACCAATATTTATTTAGCTTACCTGGAAAACATTATGTACATAGTTACTATTGCTCGAAAGAACTTTACGATCATCTGTTTGACAGTCCTGAAGTAAAGGAAATAAGATCAAAAATTGAACAAAAGAAAAGAGAGAGACAAGTATCACATGACTGGAAATAGTTTGATGGTGAGATGTCATGATCGCTGTCAAAAGCATCACTGGCCGATATCAGAGTTGGGCAATTCTGGGCAAAAACGTTTTTTGTTTATGGCCTGAAATTGTCTGCTTTCATGCCAGCCCACAATATTTTTGTCAGAGATCATAACATCTTGGAATCAAACTGTTGACTTGAATGTCATTATTTATGTCATTTTTATAGTGATTTCATTGTAACGTCAGAAATTTGTCTTCTTTGGCAATCGAAAAACAAAAACATTGCATTGTTTCTGTCTACAACATCGTCATTATCCTCTTCCTTACATATTATGCTGTTTTCTCTCACCTTTAGATCCTCTATCCCTGCACCCAGCAATTCATTTTTCAGTAGACATTGATATGCAATACCCTCTACAAATAAACAAATAAATAAATGGATGAATAAATAAATAAAAAGACAAAACTGAAAGTGGAAGTTAAAAATTAGTATTTTATTGAATTAATCACAACACTCAAGATTACTCTTTATCCAATCAGAAAAAATACCATCATGAAAGAGGATTGTCAAAATAATGGCATGACATTGAATACAATAATTCTTCACAGCCTAAGACGTCTGGGTCTGCAACTGTAGGACTTCCATCACTCAAAAAAATTGGATTTTTTTTTTGACAGAAGCCAAAATACAGCTGCACCTCTAGATTTTGTGGCTATCGTAGGAGGAGTTTGAAGTTCTCTGGGTCACATTAATTATTCAGTGCTCCCGCTCATCTGGGAAAATAAAATTCCCTGAATTTTCCCTGACCAAAAACCATTTTACACTGACCACACTTGGCACTTATTTAAAAAAAAAAAGATAGTTTTAACACAGGAAGTCCAACTAAAAAATCTGAATTTAGAATGATTTTTTTGAAGGCTGACAGAAATTCCCTGACTTTTAACTGCCTTTTGGGTAAATTGCAAAAATTCACTGACCAAAATCAAAACTCCCTGACAATTCCCTGACCTTGAAAAAAAACCCCAGAATTTCCTGACTTTTTCCATGACCATGGGAGCCCTGATATTATTGTGTGAAGTCTTACCTTTGATGTCCACTCCAGCCTCTTTGGCAATAGATAAACTTTTAGAACTTGGGTCACTATTTTCTTGGACAAAATGAACATTTCCCTTAAATAAGGATCCAGCACGACTTGGAATAAACCTGTCAATTATCAATAACAAAATATGAAAATATATCAATAAAGATTTGGATTGTCACATGGTGTTCAACTCAATGCTGTTTATAAAGATCAGAAAGATCATGTAATGTGATAAATAATATTGTTCATTCAATCATGTTATGTTTAACTTACGTATTTTTACTTTCTACAACAACATAGACAGTGACACACAGTGCAACCTTTCTCATCATAAACTTCAACCTTCAAACTCTGAAACAACCCATGGCTAACTCAGAGATCGCATTGAAATTTAGCATGATTTGAATCAAGGGAGAGACCTAACAAACTCTACATGTACCCTCATGTGATACTAAGCACAGGAATAAGCCTGTGATAACAGAGGTGAGAGGGGAGTGTAATACTGCTACCCCATCCTTGATTCCCTTGAGACACTACCTGAGCATGTTGGTAAACTAATAATAAAACTCACATTCAAAATTTTAATATTTTCTATTATCGATTATAAATAGCAGATGACCCACAACAACATTTGCAAAAACCAACATAATGTACCTGTCTCCATATCTTTCCTTAGCAGGAGAGATACCTGGACTGGAATTGAGTCGTCGAACAGATAATGGCTGTAGGAAAAGTATATTTCATGTCCGTCAGTATTGTCACTTTGTTACAGAATAATGAGCATAAAATAATTATCTGTTTTCTTAAAACAGATTTTGGATATTATTTTTCGGGCTTTATAGGGCTTAAAAGAATTGGTGGTCAGCTGCCAGTCATCATGAACGGCCAAATTAGTTTTAGCATGGTCATATCCCATTTCTAGCTCAACCTTACTGGCCAAAATGATCGGCAAGGATTAGATTTGACCCCTGATAAGTTTCAATTCTTGCCAGACATTGTCCGTTGACCAGCTGTTACTTCAAGCCCTACCAATATGGAATGCTTTTTTTGTTGTAGTCAATGAAAACAGAGTAGCTCTTGCACTTTTGAAAGACCATAATAAAAAATTCCAACAATATTTAGACACAACATCATCAGAAATGTTAATAACATTAAATTTTTAGAGATGATTACAAAATACTTACTGATGCTATGGGAGATACTCCTGGGCTCCTCAGAAGTCTTCTTTCATACTCAGGATCCATTGTATCTCAATTTCTTATCTAATATATTATAAAGGTTCCTCTTTCAGCTACCAAATGATCCACACTGAAGCAAAATTCAAATTGCTGATGTTATTACTAATTTATGATTCTAAATGAAGGAAAGACTGAATGTAATAAGCTTAACTCAGTGAAAGAGTTGAAGAAAACCAACCTTGGTCTTCGATAATAAAACCTTGATATTTTTGATGTCTTATAGGAAACAAACAGTCTTGATTTTAAACGACAAGAGATAGTTCCGGTTGAAGTTGGAATACGTTTTCAGGTTCAACAAAATCAGCTGCTTTTTACAAGTAAACAAAAATATATTTCTAGTTTGTTGTTGTTCGTAGTTCGTTGAAAATATTCCACAATACCAACTCTCCCAGCCGCTGGAGCTAAAGTAGAACGAGGTATGATGAGGTAAACCAGTATATGTTGAAGAAAAAGGCTGTAATTCTTTGTCCTCTGGAGTCTTTTGTCGATGAATTTAAGAAAAGCTGAAACAAACCGTCTACCAAACGTTGACAATTCAAGCTCAATTCAATGAAAATTCCTCGTATTCTCCAGTCCCATGTGCGTCCTTTTTCAACTTCTTTCGTCCTCTAAGCAACAGCAGCTGTTCATTAACTTCTAGTACTTCCAAACGATAGCTAAATGTGTTATATTTTGATGGTCCCACGTGGATTTTTTCTTTTCTTTTCTTTATTTCAAATGTTGTCCGCCATTATTAACGGATGTTTTTGACGCCTCTGGCGTACATCCGGGACACCAAGACGCCTTTACACGACCGAGGTAGACTGGGTACAGGTAACACAGGAACCCCAACACAATAAATAAGTAGATTGAGATTAAAACTATATAGATTTATGAATTATTAATATTAGTACTGATTGCTGATTGGTCGAGTGAGTATGACTATATTCTAATTAAGTTTTAATCAGTTTTTATTTCATTGATTTTTTAAAGTTTAATTGTGATATGTAATTCAATGCGATTCTTGCAAAACACAGGAACCCCAACACCAATAATAAGTATCTAGAGTAGTAGCTCCCTAATTTCACTTTAGATCAAATATTTCTTGTGTTTTTTTGTTTTTTTTACGTTTTCTTTTTGGTACATGAGAATGAACTAACGCATGACACAACTGCAGTATTGGTTGATACTACAAGATGGCATCTATGTTGTCACATGAGAACCAAGATCGGGATAATATATCGATATTTCTAGGGTCTAGTTTAACGGGTAGTGCGTTCGTGGTCACCAAGATTATTTAATGTATTGCGCAGCTTCTTACAAGTATTTCTCTTCCATTAACTGAATTCTTTACGCAATTGATAACTATAAAAAAGATATCTTTTTTCATTGCGGGCCAAGGAGCAACAAACACGATACTTTAATTTTGTCCTTTATATATGTACATTTATGAACATCTTTTAATAAAATCTAGTTAATATTATGTTATTATATGTTATTAATATCTGTATTGTATACTAAGAAATCTCAACGAGAAATAACGCATGGTATGTATTGGAAAAACGACTGTAGCCCAAAGTGGGTTTGGCGCGCACAGAAAGTACAATAAATATTGCTAAAGGAAATATGGACTCTGTAATATATTTGTATATATTCACGCTTCCGATGTAGTAGATTGACTGCATTTTCTACAATAAAACAGGCTACCAAAGTAAAGGCCCGGTATAACTCTTGTACATAACATTGCGCGCGATAACAATTATAGTGTATCACTGCTCACCTTTGCGACAGTTATGCACACCATTGTCAGCAATGCTAAAGGAGTAGACTCAAGATCTACACTTCTGAAACATTGTGCGCAACAAATTTCATCGTGCAAACATGTCTGTAACTTTGCCTGCAATTGCGTCATGTTCTCAGCCAATGAAATTTAGGCATGCGGCGGGCCAGAATTCTGCGATGCGATGGCAGCTTTCTTTGATTTCTTATATTGTTGCAAAGTTGCCAAGTGACATTCCGCAGAAATCTGTCGCCAGCTTTTGCACACAGTAGGTGCAGCTGCAACATGTCTCGGAGCCTTGCCCTACTACATTATTGCCATCATTACTGTCTTACTGACATCTATATTGGAGCTATATATTCGTATATAATACCATTATAGTCTTGATACTTTGGTTTTATATATTCGTGAAAAATATCTACGATATGCTATATTAATTTCCTATGAATTTAGGCTTTCGACGCATCTTCTACTGCAGAAGCGTCATGTACTGTTGATGAAACTTCTTCTACAATACTGAGTTCTCCTCCTGGCTGGTGCTCATGGGCGTCGGCTTCACGTGAAACGAGAGAGTATCGTCCACTGTTGCGGTTCTGAGGAAAAGAATGGCATTGTCATTTAAAAAAAAACTGTGCGCAAATATACTTGATATTATTAAATCGGTGCCAGAACTAAGGGCTTGTGTTTTGCGCTGCTTTATGAATAATGCACACAAAAAGGTAAGAGGAGAAACTATGATAACATAGTGCGATTCATAATGTATTTATACCATGGTACGTTGATGCGCAATGACACAGCATAATCTTATGGGTCATAAAACCATGCCAAAATAATGCGCAATGATACTTTGATACTATGATACTATATATTGCAATTATTATCATACCGGTGAAAACAAAATGCGCAATGACATTTCAAAGTTCGCAGTGATAAAGGGGATTCTTATTGTCATGATCAATTAGCGCGCAACGGCACACCACAGTCTTTTGCTTAAAACCATGCCAAAATAGTGCATAATGATACTAATCATTGCAATTATTATTATACCGGGGCAAACAGGCAAAATGCGCAATGACATTTCAATAGTGCGCAGTGATAAAGGGGATTCTTATTGTCATGATCAATAATGCGCAACCATGGTGAAATAGTGCGCAACTACATTACGCATTGAGGTGCACATACCTGTAGTTTGAAACTGGAAAAACTAGCTAAACTATCACGTGGGTTGGTGATGACTTCTCCACTTATTCGCTGGCTGCTTATGCTCTCACTGTCACCGCGATTTAAGGAATTGCGTTGTCCTGTTTCAGAAAAAAAACCCGACAAATTACATAAAAGACAATGTATCAAGAATGGAAAGTGAAACTCGTAGTCATTCATGATATTGAAGCGGAGCGCCACAAGATGTCATTTTTCGTGTGCGCGTTTTTGTGAAGGTAAATTGATGGCATTCGTTCGTACAACTTACCAAAGGAGGATCGCTTTTGGAACATTACAAGTACGGGTCTTTGGCTATCTGAACTGGTTGTTCCCTAATCGAGCAAAATTAAGATAACATTCGATAAATAAGAAACGGAAACAATGCATTTTTAAAAAATGATTTAAAATTTGAACAACGTACCGTCGAAACAGTATTGTAGTTTAGGATTTTAGAGTCTCTGTTATCTAACGTTTTGAGCATCTTTTCTCCGCTCGAGTCTGACTTGTGACTTTTGGATGCCATGGTGTAAGCGGGTCCCTTCTCTCGACAACATATGATACGAATGTATTCACGACGGATCTTAAAGAACGAGAATAGATAACTGTTTTAGTATTGCTAGTGCATCCAAAACATGATGTTATGTCAGGAAGGGTCAATGAAAGATGGCTTGGAATGATACCAGATGGCTGCGTTTTCGCTATAGAATTAACTCGCTCTCTGTCTCTGGCCTAGACGTAGTATGGAAATTGGAGCTCCTTGCTTGCGTTCCCTAAATTCTCGTATTTCTAATAATATAATTCGCGCATCTGAGTATTCTATAGAAAATGCGCAATATGAATAAAAAATTATCATTATTATTATTATTTTTATTATTATTATCATTAATTATTATTATTATTATTATTATTATTATTTATTCAAGTACGAGGTTTTTCCGCGCACCACTATGCCATTGCCCCTTCCTCCACAAAATGTGTCCATGTATTAGATCAAACAATGTGCACAAAGCGCAAATCTTAAGCTGAAAATTTAACATAATAGATTTCCGTGTAAAAGTCTTTACCTTTTCATCTCCCACGCAATGAAAAAGGAATATAAATACACCCTAAAAGCAAGAAACAAATTCAACATTAGTTGTGTAAATCAATGAATAAAGATATCACATTCCTAGCTACCTCACGCTTACATGAAGCACAGGTCATGGAAATATTTATTGTAACATTCAACTTACTTGTAATGAGTTAAATATGGTAAAGAAATAAGCCATGAAGATCGTTTCGTTGTTGATGTAGAATACGCCAAATAACCAAGTCAGACCCAGAATACACGTCAACAGCGTACAAGCTTTGGCCCAATACCTGTCATAAACATAAACGATCTCAGAAAAAATATATATAAAATCGGTTTCTGAGGTATTCATTGAGGCCTTGCGCCTTGTGGCGCTAGGAGAACTAAGTCTGGGCTTCCTGTGTCAGTCAAATCACATGAACCAAATAGGAAACATTAGTACCTTATTCGTCGTATCTTGCTTGGTTTTCGTCGATGGCCTGTTCGTCTTGCCATCACACTGAAGGTTACTCCCATGATTACAAAGTTAAACTAGAATCAAACGAATTATTTAGTAAGAAACAAAGGTATATCATGGAGCGCAATATCATCTTAACATATATTTAGTAACTGTTTAATACTGTTCTTTCTTAGGAAATATAGAGCAGCTTTCGTGTGACTTTGAAAAATTTACGGCACGGACCGCGCCTTGCCGTGACTGCTTCAGTGCCGTGCCGCGGTGTATGAAAACATTCGACACTCGGATATAAACACTCGCGCTCAACTTACGAGTGTTTATAATATTTCACGGGTTTTCCAGTGCGCATGCCTAAATTATTCGTTGATTACAGATAAAACTTATCATTCAATAGTTGCATTGCGCCATTATGACATGAATGACTTACAGCGATTACAAGCAGTGCTGGACCAACAAAAGCCCAAATAAAACCCTGATTCATGGACAACCAGCAACTGTGAATACAAAGAAAAAGTAAGGATACTTAAGTACCGGAGAAAACCAACAAGCAACTCTACTCACATACGACACACCGAGCCCGGTGGGACTCGAACCCTAATGATGTAATAAGTTGTACTATACTTACTAGTATTTCGTGCCGTAACCGTGTGGATACAGACCAGCTGATACAGCCACGGCTATCAACGGTAAACCTAAATACAAAATATATCAATACTCGATTCATTTCCTACTAATCAAACTTAATCCATATGGATAGATGCATGACAAATTAATTTTTTTTAATAATCAAATTATAACCGCGATTTTTTATAGATGGGTTGCCTGTGTATACGCGAGAATTTTGACGTCATTTTTCTTACCAACTCCCGACACAGGCAACCTAAAATGTATCCCTTACAGCAACTTCTCGTAAGGTGGGATGCCTGTGTATGGATCAACATACACAGGCAACCCATAAAGCAGAAAATTCCCCGAACTTTGGGCACCTTTAGCGGTCAATAATCATTAAGACTTCAGTTCTGTTTTTGGGATTTTTCTACTTACCCCAACCTATTGTTAGAAAGACAAATCGTTTCTTTCGTGTTAACGTCTTGGAACCAAACACTTTAACCAGCATCAAATACAACATAACTCCCTCTAGTGCCATCCATACGAACGATGCTAACCAGATATAGTGAAGAGCAGCCGCGATTATCTGACAAACAAGCTGTTCGAATGATCATGTTAGTACTAACCTCACTTTCATGCTTAGTAATGGATGGATATCAGGGATGGAGTAATAACGAATAAGAGGTTTACTGACCTTAATCTGGGTCTTGTTGATGCCGAACAAGAAGAGAAGCTGGGCGAGGATTAACGATAAAGCCAGATTGGAATGGATGAATGTACGAGAAGACTTTAAAAACCTAATGTGCAATCAAGGTAAAAAAATAGGATAAATAAAATGTTCTTTATTGTATTGTACGTCCCCAGAATGGACTGTTTTACCATTTGTGTTCGACCGACCGCACCTTCAGTAATCGATCAATTCGACCATCCCCACGTTTCGTACTTCACTAAAGCTATCAAAATTGAACAGCTACCGGTGATCTCTCGTTATTGACCGTACGTTATACCTTATCTAACCGACCATATCACAACTTATAAAAACTAAAGGCACCTGTCACTCAATAGCACCACCGATCAATTATTACTGAACGCCAGACCTTTAATAACCGACCGACCACCTCCATAAGTCGATCGCAATTTTCAGTAGTCGAATAATTAGAGCAAACATACCTGAATGATAAGAATGTAACAAAAGTGAGACAAAGAGCTGCGACTGATAATACGACCCCGATGTAGGTGATCAACGTTAGAGCGAGCTTGTGTCGGCCCTACGGGGAAAAGCAACCATATTTGTTAATACAAGAACACGAATTCCCTTACGCGTTATCAAGGTATCTCCTCAGACAAACGGACGGACGACAGACAGGCAGGCAAACAGATGGAGGGACAGACAGACACAGGCAGGACGGATGGACAAACAAACAGACAGAAGGAAAGAGATTGACAGACAAACTGACTGACCGATAGACAGACGGACGGACAAACAGACAGACAGACAGACAGTTGATACCTGAACAAGGGCTGATGTGTCTCCCTTTACACTCATAAGAACAGCAAAACTGGTCAGGTGATAACAATGACACACTGTATGTGTACTGTTAGTGGTGTTGACATAGCAACCATCAGTTGACCAACGCGCTCTAAAAGACATGACAAACAACAAATGAGTAATAAAATAATATTGTGTAGACACATATGCAGATAAGTCCTAAGCCTCTTTTGGATGTACCCACACAAGAAACAAAGGAAGTTTTAATGGACCCATTGTTTTATCGCATCTTTGTGAAGCTGAGGGTGCATATATATAATATATAACTAGTGTATCCATGCAAAGGGCTTATACATTTCAGCAGTCTATTTCTTGAGTCTGTTCATAATTTGCTAAGATCATACATACTTTTTCATGTCCCAGTAGACGCAGGAAGAGTTTGAGGTATTTTTACTGTTTCTCTGTTAAAAATAAAGAAGAAAAGTTCGTTTCATTATTTCAGTTTGATGACCAAAGCGAACATACCTGAAAAGCGCCTGACGGGCACAGCACACGCTAACTTACATTTTTATGAGTGAATACAATAGCCACAGGATCGATGAAGGATTTCCTCTTGAGGTTACTCATTGTAAGCGATACAACAGCAGTATTGACGCTTCCATTTCTGAAGAAGAATTTGAGAAATCACTTATTCATTCTAGGTTTCAAAAAACTGTTTTGCGCAAGCACGTGTGTAAACGATGGACCCTTTCATTTTGTGCACAATGTTTTCCCACTTTAAATTCTCAAAAAAAAAACAAAAAAAAAATTGAAATGCGGTCGTAAATAGTTAAGATAACAATATTCAGCATAACGGTATTGGATACGTGATAAGGGATGTAGAAATGCTCTAGATACATGGTGAATATGCCAAATTGTGCCAATAAACCCAGTTAGATCCCAAACCCGCTGACCAAGAATGCAGAAGGCGCGAGGGACCAGACTGCATGATGGGTAAATTCATTACCAGTGCCTTTTAATGTTCTTCGAGAAAGACATTAGGAAATAGCACTTTTTTTACAATAATATATTTGGTTTTTGAAAAAATGACTTACATTCTCTTTGTTTCCGGAGCGAGAAGCATCCCCATAGTGTTGAAAGATGCGTACGTGAAGTACTGGGAACTAGAATCTAAAAAAATAAGCATTTTCAAAATTCTGCTCATCAATAATAGGAATACATATCCTAAAAATTTCGAGGACTAACAAATTTTATTATGAAAATATTCTAAAACTCTAAGGTTTTTTTTAATGCTAAGATATTTTTATTTTGGACATTCAGGAATCGTGTAGACTGAGGACTGGACGTCAGTTGACTGGATCTTGGATCACCAAAAAAAATTTCGTCGAATTTTCAGCTTTTGAAAAGAAAAGGATAATCTTGATGTAAAGCAAAAACATGCCCAACCTTTTAAATTTGATTAATGCTTCTAAATCCTGACTTTTGAGGGATTTTTTTATTTTGGAAAATCCGGAACCGAGCATGGCTGGACTGGAATGGACTTCGCTTGACTGGATTCTCCGGATCGAAAACACCTTTTAACCCCGAATTTGGAGCTTTTATCACATAATTTTTATTTTGTAGAGCTGGCCATCCACCATCAAACACTTTAGTACTTTTTAGGATATCATGTGTTACCATAGTCTATTGAGTGTGGCGAAGAGATAATGTTTTCCGATCTTGTATGGTTTCCACATTGACAGTAAAACATCATTCATATTGCAATACTTTTTTGTCTGTTTTTATTCACATTTCTTGAAGATATTTCTATAATATAATTCTCATTTTCCTAAGGAAAATTAAGAATACATTGAGCTGTTCATTACCTTGATTCAGTTCAGATGAAGGAAACACGATCACTGTTTGATTTTTTTCGTGCTTGTTCCTCTTTCCACCAATAACAAGACTGCTGGATGCTGAATGGTTGGTTGATCCGACATCAAGAACTACAAGAAAAAAATTCTGTTGGAGAAGCTTTCGTTTACGATAGGAATGCGCATCACCGTGATTTTCAAATGGCTTCCATATCCAAGAAATGCGATTGGATAGAATGTAACCTTGTACACTCTGATTGGTTAGAACGGAAGCCATTCAGAGTCAGTGCACGACAGGCTTATCCATCATATAAAATATCTTCAAGTTTATGAGACAGTACCGATACCATGTGATTAGGATTTGCGCACGCTCAGTGACCTACGCAGTCATTAATTGTTGACCGTAAAGACCCGATGTTCTTACTGCGTATGATCCAATCTCGTTCCCAGAGCCTGTGTTTCTCTTGGTCAGTTACTTTGTGCTGACCAAGAGAAACGCAGGCTCCGCTGGGAATGAGATCGCGCATTGCATGATCCAGTTGTGCGCGCATACCAACGACAGTTTTCCTTACAAAAATTTTCGTTTCTTACCAACATTTTTCATAGTGGTACGACCATGTTGTCCTGTCTTAGCCATCCGTAACGCAACACTGTCTACTGTATTTATTAACACTCCTGTTTGATTCTTGCGTGACAGCTGGAACATAGAAAAAGCACAAGACTTCAGTTGTATGTTTTGCATAAAATATTGCGTTACAGTAGAAGCACAACAAAGACAATGAATGCTAAACGATGAAGTGCGTGACGCTGGTAACGCAAGTGAAATCCGGTTACCTTTGGTATAAAAGCCCACTTGCCAATGGTCTTTGAATCTAAAATGTTGCTTGCGGTGTGAACAACTAACTACAAAAAGAAAAAGTTGGTTTCCAGTTAGTAACTTCCTCTTTGCTGACAAGAAGAAGGAATATCGTCACGCCATATAATGAGATACCAAGGAAACCGAGGGAAGATTTTATCGTAGACGTGTTAGAAAAATTTTAACTTAAAAATCAAAGCTCAAGGAATACTAAACCTACAGACACACGATACAACCATTATTACACGCAATGTTGCAAGAATTCGAGTTTGCGAGCCATGTCACTCGACACAATTTGTTGCATGCAATGTTACTGAAGTAGAAAACGATCATACTTCAGCAACATAACCTGCAATATTGCGCGCAATGTTGCACCGTTGCACCGCCTTAAGAGGTTTCTTCGATTTCTTGCTTCTCTTACTTTGGTGAATTCTGTGGTTTCATTCTTGTTGACTGCCTTCTTTTCTTTTCTCCCTGATACAGTCTCTAGTACGTTGACCATAGCTTTTAAATCACCAGGGTAAATATTGTCAACACGTCCAACATCGGTCAGGTTGGCGGTCTGCTCAGCCACGAACGATGAGCTCACTTTTGGATCATTAGCGATATCTTTCATCTCCAAAGCCCACTTGGATACACAATCACTAAGGTCGGGTGTTTCCCACAATGCGCGTCGACCTTCTGGGCCACCACAGAATCTCCGAGCAACGCCTTGAAAAAAACCAATGAATTTTCATTAAACTCGCATATTACCATGAAAAATAACTTGCGGCACGATTAATTGTGTAGGCAGACCATAAGAGTGAAGTCTAGAAGAGATTTCGTATTACTTTGAGAAAGCACGGCACGGTCACGGTACGGAATTGACAACATCCTTTGAACCAATCACAGCGCGCGAGACCACTGGCTTAGCCAATGAAAATGCTGAGACACGTTGCCGTCAAGGTCACAGCACGGCACGTGAATATTTGCTGTAAAATTATAGTTTATTGAGCGGCCTTCGCAGTATCTCGAAAAGAATATACGTTATTTGTTGCCGTGTAATGTTTGCTATTACAGACCACGTGTTATTCTCATGAGAATAAGATTCTTTGTTTGAGTTGTATCCATATTCATGTGTCTTCTCATGTGTAACCATTAAACAAAGAAACGATACTCTTGGGAATGACATGCGCGGTCTTTTACAGGAAAACATTAAAACCACGAAAACCACGACGAATAAGGTCAGTTATGACCATACTCCTTACCGGTCACTCCTTCAGGACATGAAGTCAAATCTATTTGTCCACGTAAAGTACGCGCCCATTTGATCTTCTGTGACGTCACTTCCTGGCAGAAATCCATCTCTGTCACGTGACCTGGGATCTCTGCGAAATTTAAGTATACACACATATATAAATATACCAATCTGAGGTTAGTGCTGC
This sequence comes from Anthopleura sola, assembly GCA_023349425.1. NCBI lineage: Eukaryota > Metazoa > Cnidaria > Anthozoa > Actiniaria > Actiniidae > Anthopleura > Anthopleura sola. The sequence continues at coordinate 10,432,483 of JALHLI010000007.1, read as the reverse complement.
TGTTGAGAATAATCTGGCAGAATATTGATGCTGTTGTTGATCTGAGTATATTTAAGTCTGTGATATACATCCTATGAAAAAAGGCGTGGCCATGGATATACCTCAGTTTATTAGTTATTGAAGAGACCATTTACATTTTATTGTAAAGAGTATATAGTAACATTAAATGATAATGACCAGACCACAGAAAACCCGACTCTTGTTCTCTTAGGTAGCAAAGCTGTAAGGCTTTCCATCACATACTAGACTGGTAAAACAGTTCTTTATTACTGACCTTGGCATTTCCAGCCATCGCCAAAGTAGTCTCTGTTGCACTTGCAGTAGAAAGATCCTTCGGTGTTCACACAGCGTGCGTTCCTATGGCAACGCACTATATCAACCACGCACTGCTTGTCATCTGAAGGTAAGAAACATATATCTTAAAGAGGTGTCTTAAACCTCGTGCGTGGGTAAGGTAAAAATAGGTATAAAGAATTAGGAGATGTGATATATGGTAAAAAACATGGCGCACGGCACGGTCATCTGCTGGACCAATCACAGCGCGCGCAATGATGGATTATCCAATCAAAATACAGGAACATGGCACGGCACGGTACGGTATACATCTTATCCTAGTGTCCACAATATCCCAAATCATCTTTCTTAAATGAATGCTTCAAATACCACCGAATTAATTGATAAAGGCATCGCATCTTACCAAAGACAAGAATGTCTTTTGAATTATTCCTACAGCTGCTTGTGAGTTTGGCACATTCATCCATATCTAAAAACAAGTACAACAAAATAGATTAAAAAATGCCCTCGTCCTTGTCTTTTGAAGCTGTTGTCGTCCATCTCTGGGTTAATGTTCGCTCCAGGCCTTCCTCCCTACCTTGGCAGGCTTGGGAAGAGAGAGAATGGGACGAGAAGCGTATTCGAAGTGTATCTTAATGTGTTTCTTAACTGATATAAAAATAGAATGGTTCATAATTCGTAATGAATCTTGCACCAATCTACCTATTATGACATCTTTAAGGGAAAACTAGTGCGCATCATCTGATATTTCCCTCCAACTTTAACTAAAAAATGTTACTTTACGTCACTACCCTAATGAATAAATGAACATTAAATAATTATAACGGATATCTAGTATTTACCAACAGTATTAAACAGCACGCCATCGGTGAGGAAGGGTCCATATCCTACTTCATTGCCTGCTTGTACATTAACCCGATAACTTGTCATTTGTTTTAGACCAGCTACAGTAACACGAGTGCTCAGCGTCGTTAGCTCTACCTTTATCCCTCTCGATTCCACTGTCACGTGATATCGATTCACTAAGTCACGTGGGGACCTTGAGATTGGAGGTTGCCAGGAAACCACCGCTGACCCCCAGCTGACTGACTGTACTGTTAGGTTTCTTGGAGGGACTGAAAAAGAGCGAGAAACAATTATGAATCAACTATGAGAAATGGAGGCAGATTTTGATCAAGGCGTGCGCAACACACCTGTTAAGGGAACCGGTTGTACGAAGCCCTCGGTGTACGAAATGACATAGAACGCATGTGGGAACGGCATGTTGTTCATCGTAAATGTGTAGCTAGTTGAGTTGCCGCGGTAGATTTCAATCATCTTTGCATGGCCGCTGGCGTGTGTCCACTGCATAAAGACCTTGTAGAAACGCGTGTTGGGATCGGATGGGGGCTTCCAGCGGATAAACATGGTCTTCTCACGGACAGGACGGATGTTCACTGTCAACACTGTGCGTGAGTCTATGAAGAAAAGAAAACAGATTTATCTTGAGCGTGAAAATACGAGCCGCTGTATCTATGGCATCGCATGAATTACTGCACACGCAGGCACGTTAGTCTGCGTGCGTGTATCCAAACGTGGTTTAGTCCACGGGCTATAGCACGGCACTAATGAGGTAGGGCGGCAGAACGGCCTTTCATTGTTTGGTTCGATGAGTGAAGTGGAGTAGGACTGGAAACTAGCATTCTTCTTGTCAAAACAAAATAAAACTCGTCCCCAGTCCTCCGCATCAAACATTTTTGCTCGGCCAGGTCCGTTTCGCTTAGGACCACGCCCTGGACTACAGGCCAGAAATGTTCAGATGCTCACAGACTATGATGGCACGTTCGTAAATTAAATCAGGTAAAATATCAACACTTCGCGCGCATTCCAGTGGGGAAAAAAGATTTTCCTTCGACATCCATAATTCAGTTAAAAAAGATAATGGTAGTGACACTAGAGAAAAACGTTTGCGCATGCGTGCCTTTCAGCATGCTCTCCAAGAATTTATAGAGTTTTAGTGAGAAAATAAATGTTTGTTTTCTCCGAGTATACAAAAAGTTCGTGGGCATACTTTTGTGAGACCAAGATAATGTGTTAATAAAGACAATATGAAAGAATTAGCCTTAAGTTTCAAGAACTGATCTTAAGTTTTGGCATTTTGTAAAGACTATTCTTCAGGCAAGTGTGAAAGTCAAATTTGCATATTTTTACAATAGCATGAAGACGCTTTCGACTAATTTGCATACGGACTTAGAGCATGCGCAGACGTTTTTCACGCGTGTCGGTAGAAGTTTAGAATGAAATAACTGACCGTCCTTGTCCGTGGTTGCAATCAGCTGCGCTGGTGGACTGGGCTTGAACGAAGGATCATTGCCGTATGATATGACCTTGATTCGATAACGAGTGTTCTTTGATAGTCCTGGTACTAGGTATCTATTCTTGTATAAAAGTCCTACGTCTAACTTGATGAAGTTAGAAGAACTGTTAGCCTCTTTATACAGAACCTGATGGGATAATTTGATCGAATCAGTCAGTTAATACAAATATTCTTTGCGTATGATGCACAAATATTCCATCCATCTGCATCCACCCACCCACTACTGATCCATCCATCCATCCATCCACCCACCCACCCTCGGATCCATTTGTTTCGTCTGTCCATGAGTCCCCATTCATATATTTAAACAAAGCATAGTTTAAGATCTCCAAAGTTTGTTACCCAGTATCCTTGCACACCGGTCTTGT